>CM032325.1:8381654-9581654 GCA_019022515.1 Quercus aquifolioides | reverse complement strand
AAATTCGAGTATTTATGACAAATATTTTTCCACCCAAAAACCCTTAATCCTTTACAAACTCTGCCCTCTTCTTCTAATTTAACCAAAATGACTTGGAATTATGCTTACACAATCTCCTCTATCCTCTTCTTCTTACTTCAAAAGTAAAAAGGAACCCAAAAAAAAAAAAAAAAAAACTGAGTGTGCTTAGAATATTTGCCAGTGGCATTATACTTTCTATTACATCTTGATATTTGCTTCGGATATGGTCTATTTATTTATTTTCCGTAGGATTTGGTAAATCTGACATGCACATGATGAATAATTTCAATAATGAGGAAAAGAAGGTTGGTTTGTTGACTATTAATCATTGGCAGATATTCTAGGTAGCACCACAGGCACAGGCACAGGCGCAGGGAAAACAATGATCGGAGCAGATGGATACATTATCAAGTTGCATCAATCTTCTGTTATAAAAAAAAAATTAAAAAAAAAAGTTGCGTCAGTCTTCGTGCATTGCATTTGGCACTTTGGTTATTAATATTTTGTTTATGAATGTCAGTCTTTTTTTTTTTTTTTTTTTTTCATCCTCTGTTCAATTTCATACCTATTAAAAAAAAGAAATTTTAAAATCGAGTTTTGTAAGTTGTACCTCAACAGAGTTGATATTTTTAATGGAGGCTGAAACTGAAAAGTTTTTGTTGAAAGTGTAGAAAAAAAAAGTTTAAAGTTAATTGAATAGTACAATGGAACCTATGAATGGTACCAAAAAAAAGCTAAATAAGCACATCTCAAACGGACTCTTAATAAAATCTTTCCATTTCATTGTACTACCAAATCATAAAATTAAACGTTTGGGACAAGCTAAACATTTCAACTTTTTTGCAATTTCAGCTTATTTTTGCTACTATTTATAAGTCCTACTGTACTTTTTAATACTATTCATAGATCTCAGTGTACTAGTTGCATGAACTTTGTGATAATCTTTCACATTGATAGATTCATTTTTTTATGGAAACATTTATGGTTCAAAATCTTTCTATCTCATTGTACTATTTAGTCATAATTTTTTTTTTTTTTAATAACTCCTAGCAGCTTTTCAACAATTGCATAGATCCTTCCTATGGGCCAACTAAGTCCTTTTTTCTTTTTGACCTTGTTGTATAGACTTTGTGATGGTTTTTCACATTGATAAATCTATGTTTTAATGAAAGTGTTTATGGTTCAAAAATTTTCATCTCATTAGACTATCAAATCATATAAATAAATAGATAAATAAATATATAAGACCCACCTAAAGAAGCTTTTCAACAATTGAATAGATCCTTTCAATAGGCCAACTTTATCATATATATATATATATATATATATTTTTTTTTTTACCTTGTTGCATATACTTTATGATGATTTTCCACGCTAATATATCCATTTTTTTTATAAAGATATCTATGGTTAAAATCTTTTCACCCCATTGTACTATTGAACCATAAAAATAAATAATAATAAAAACTTGCCTAAAGAGAGAGTTTCAACTCTCAAAAAAAAAAAACTTGCCTAAAGAAGATTTTCAATAAGTGCATAGATCCTTCCAACGGGCCATCTTTGTCTTTCTACCTTTGTTTTTTATTTTTTTATTTTTCCCACCTAGTAAAATAGATCCATGCGTTAAAAGGAGATGTTTATGGTTTAAATCTTTCCATCCTATTAAATTGTACTATCGAAACACAAAAATAAATAATAAAAAAACCACCCAAAAAAAACTTTTGAACAATTTCATAGATCCTTTTAATGGGCCAACTTCATTTTTTATATGGACAAAATTTAGTTACAAAATTGATTGTAGCCCAAGGCTACGATATTACTCAAAAGAATAAACATTAGTACATATTTTGAAAATCTAACCGTTGAATTGCATGTTCATTACATTCTTAGTATACATATCAAATTTTGTGTCAATTGGATATTATTTACCATATGATCTATAAGCTTATTTTTTATGTATAATTTTAAATTATAAAAACTTGTAATTTAAATTATTTATTAATGACATAGTTATTGATCTTTAATTTTCTAGAAATTTTGCAAACATGGTGGATATAAGAAGAAGATGCAGTCCAATGATGGATTTGTTAAAATTCACCTACAATAAAAAGATATTGACTAAGATTATAGTTCTAAACTACAACTAATTTTGTAATTTAACTTTATCATTTTTGTATTACATCTTTTTACCCTTTTTGATCTTGTTGCATAGACATTGTGAAGATATTTTGATCTTCTACGCCGAATCGCCGATAGAACCTAGAAGGATAGAAATGAATGAATTTGTAGACCCCACGAAACCGTGTGAAGCTAAGCATATTCTTTAATCTAGGATTATAGATTTATTCTTCACTATTCTCTTTAGTTTGCTTATGGGAAAATTATTCCCATTGGAAGTCTCATAAGTCACAATGCCGTATAAACTTGATCCAGCTCTTTAAAGTCTAGCCTCCTTTTCCATAGCTTAATTTTAGTCCACAGTTTCTGCCAAAGCAACTACACCCTTCACACCTAATGATCCAATAATCTTCCTTTAACAATTAGTACATTAATTAAACTTTCAACTCACTTATTGTTTGTGTTTAATACTTTAACATAGTCTAAGTATTCATGAAAAATAAAATAAAAAATAAAAAAATCAGTCATCTCTTGGTAATGATTGGAGGAAGTCATGCGCAAGTTATGAAACCTGTTCATGTCCCAAGCTCGAGGCCTCAGATTCCACGTTCGATTCATGCCTTTTTTTTTTTTTTTTTCTTTGAGCACAGGATGCATGCCTCACTTGATTTAAAAGAAAGCATAATGTCAGTCAGTCAAAACCAAAAAAAAAAAAAACACATACTGTCTCTGTTGAAGGGAGGAGAAAAATAATAATATTTCCTTTAGACTAGGGTTGTCTACTGGTCGGGCCGGGTCGATTTTTGACCCAATCCGGGCTCGACCCACCAGCGTCGGGTGGAGGGCGGAGTAACCTGAAACCGACCGCCAGAAAAATCGGTCAATTGTTGATGGTTAGCATTGGTTGGGCCAAGTCAGTTGCCAGAATTAAAAAAGGCATCGAAATTTGGAAAAAAAAAAAGAGTCGTTGGAATCTGGAATTTTCGCCGGAAACTGGAAAGTCTAGCTAGAAACTAGAAAAATCTCGCCGGAAACTGGAGTTTTTTTTTCCTTGAAATCTGCATTTTTTTGGTTAGAAATTGCTGAAATTTGGTTGGATTTGGCTAAATCCCACCAGATCTAGCCAGATCTGGTCGAGATCTTGCCGGATCTGGCTTGTTTTTGCAGGATTTGGCTGGATTTTTTTTGTAGCTTCAGTCGGGTTCGGGTTGCTCGGGTTTTGTAGATGCAAACCCGCCACTTGATCCGCCGATGTCGGTTTTTGAGAACGAAAACCCGCCGCCGACCGACTCGATCTTCGGTTCGGGCCAGAATTGGGTTGGCGTCAGGCAGTTTGGTCGGATTATCAGGCTCCGGTCGGGTCTGAACAGCCCTACTTTAGACCATAACTTTTGTTGAATATTATATATATATATATTCAAAATAATATCTAACACAAATCTAGAATTTATGCTTTTTTTTTTACTGAAGTTTGAAAACTTAAAAGAGTGTTGCTAGGAATGGTACAAACTTAACGTTATAGAGCTTACATGTTCATGTGTCACTACTCACCAAAAGCAATTCAAATATTTATTTATTAAATCGTTGAAACACACTAATTATGTTCATTGTCACATTAGTTTGTAAGTTTTTTGTAGTAAAACTTGTAATACCTTTAATGTTTTTTTTTAAATTTGTGGTACGTTTAGTATTTTTGGTTTTATATTTTAGTTTAGGAAAATGCTAAATGTACTACAAATTTTACTATAAAAAACTTACAAACTGATGTGACAATGTATGTGATTAGTGGATTTCATTCACCTAATAAATGAATGATTCAAATTTATTTTAGTGATTTGTAACACATCAATTTGTAAGTTTTATGTAGTAAAATTTATAGTATCCCTAACACATGAATAATATAGTCACGTGACAATATGCTCATGTGTTCACAAATTCTTATTTTTTCAAAATAAAGAATATAATAATTTTAAGTTACAAGTTGTAACAGCAATCAGCAAATAGTTATATTTTAAGTATAAATTGCGTGTCCTATTTTTATAAAATTGGAATTTAAATTTAAATTTTAAATATTTTTAAATTGTAACAAAAAGTAATTATATTTTAAGTATAAAATATGTGTTCTAATTTTATGGAATTAGAATTTTAAATTTCTCAATAACCCTTATGGTCTTAATTTGTCTAATTGTTAAATCATTATCAATTGGATGATAGGGTTATCTTAGGAAGTATAGGAAAGTGGTTTCTAATTGCATTCCAATTTTGTGCCTAGCGTCCTTCTAAACAAATTAATAATTTAATACTAAGTGTGTTTAGATTTTCAATGCACTTCAATTTAATGCCAAGTATCTTTTTGATTATACTATAATTTTATGTTAATTATATTTACATGTGAATTCATGCATCTAAAGTTAGAATAATAAAAAAAAAATGGTAAACTACGTATTTGATCTTTATTTTTTACATCATATTTTAATTTAGTCTCTAACCTTTCAATTGTGTCAATTTGGTCCCTAACTTTTTAGTGTCGTGTCAATTTAGTCCTTGCCATTATTTCTTGGATGGAAAAGTCTGATGTGTCAAACGGCTTAAAATAATATAAAATTTTTTTGCCACATCATCTGCCACCTGTCAAATCTATTTTTTATTTTTTTTAAATTCAATAAGTGAGGGCTAAAAGAATCAGAGGTTACCTTAAGAGTTTTCACAAAAGAGTCAAATTGGAGAACTAGATATGGTGAATGAAACTGGGGCTCTCTATCTCCTTCTACCCAAAAATCTGCACAATTAAAAGGGAATCTTAAAGGTGAACGAAAAGGAAAACAAAAATATAAAATTTTTGTTAATAAAGGGTTGACATAAAAAAAAGGCAATGTACATGTCTTCCAACCGTAGAAACCCAGCCGAGGAGATGATAAATGATTCTTTTTGGGATTTTATGAATTTATGGCTAATTAGAAGGCATTTTAGAAGAGTATTGATCTTGGCTCAGGTAAATGTTAGAGCTGGTAAAGCTCCATAATTTCTGCCATAGACAAATCGCGACAAAGACCAAACTTAGATTACCAAAGAAATTTAAATAATCTCCTTGTAGTGTCTCACCTTTCTCTACAGAGGATCAAAACGTGAAGAACTAAGAAACATGAAGAACTCGTGACTTAGGGATTTTTTTTTGAGGAAAGGGATTTTTTTTTTTTTTTTTTGTTAATAGACGTGAGTTAGGGATTTTGATCCCAAAAGTTACTCACTTTCACTTATTTGTTGTTGTTTTTTTTTTTTTATAGAACTTATTTTTTGTTGTTGTTTTTTTTTTTTTTTTTTTTTTTTTTCTAATTTAAAATTATGCTGACAAGTTAATCCAGTTGGCAATTGATGTGGAAACAATTTATTTATTTATTTAAACCATTTGACACATCAGACTTTTCCATTTAAAAGATAACGGTAGAAACTAAATTGACACAATACTGAAAGGTTAGGGACCAAATTGACACAATTGAAAGGTCAAGGACTAAATTAAAATATGGTATAAAGGACAATGACCAAATACGTAGTTTACCAAAAAAAAATAAAACTCAATTCAAATTTATTATTTTCTATATAATATTATGAATATGTACAGTTTATTATTTATTAGGTTAAAAAGCTCCACACATATATAATTACGGTTGTTATTATTTGCACATATGCGTATATAGAGATTATATGTTAGTTATATATAGAAATGGGACGGAATTTTTTTTTAATGAAATTTGTAGATGGATTTCAACTTTTTTAATGTGGACTTGAAATGATCAAAAATGTTAAATTTTATTTTAAAATCATAACATCACAAGTATTTTTGTTAGAGCAACATGATCAAACTCAAATCATCATTCATTTGCGTTAAATTCATATTAATGGAATTTACTTTAGTAAATTGCTTTAGAAAAAAAAAGTGATTACTCATTGGATCACTTGAATTTTAAATACTAATATCCAATGCCACCTTAAGGAATTAGAATCATTTTCTTTTTGCTTTGAAAGTGTTATAAACCATTTCATTTCTAAGATATAATTTTGAAAATACGAAGTTTAAATGATGTCACATAATTTAAATCCCATTTTACTAAATAAAGGATGATAATTTGTGGTAATAGTAACCTTTGTGGTGTCCCTTATTTTTGTTCAAATCTCACCTTTTCCTCCTCCAATATTTACCTATTAAAAACTTAGTTGTTATTAACTGCATCAATTGAACGTTAAACATATGAAAACTAAATCTTTATTATAAAATGGCACCTATCAATTTTGCAAATAAATTTTGATGAGCATATCTGTATTTTGTATTTTGAAGATGGGTTGAATCCCATACTATTTTTTAAAACAATCAGGGAAAATAACATCAATGATTAGAAATTTAGAACAGAAAACTTTCTATGACTCTGTTACACTTAATCCATTAAATGATTTCATTAATCTCCAATGAAAAGATAGAATAAGAGTTTATATATAACTCTCTCAGCAAAAAAAGAAAAGAGTTTATATATAACTCGGTTAAGATTTTTTATTTTTTATTTTTGGATTTGACACTATATAGGTGTCAAACTGTCAATAGATACACATTTAGATTTGTAATATTCACTATGAATCATGAATTTGTTCCATATTAAATGGAGAGAATTCTAATCAACAGTTAAGTCCTAGTTTTCTTAATGAATCCAATTAACGGGTGCCTTAAAAGCAATTATTAATAGACTATTTCAGGAAAATTTAATATCATTTTTATAGAAAATATAAAAATATATCATAAAAATTAATTATTTTTTCCAATAAAAAAATTTCTAAACTAATGTCTCTGTGTATTGGTTAACTTTTTCCTTTCTTATTATATGAAGTATTTTGACCCAAACAAAAGTAGCTAGGAGCCACAAAAAGGTAAAATTATTAGGTTTACCTGAAGATTGTTGAAGTGATCCTCTCAACAAATAAAATATTGCTGTGGGGTCAGTTTTTGTAGCCCAAACCCAAAAGATTCGGATTGTGAGTCCAACAAACCCATAACAATGAATTTGCAGAGAGTGGGTGAAAGAGTTGAGCTGGTTGTGAATTAAACAGTAATTAATTATGGTATTTAGAAATGAATTGACATGAAATCATGCTTGGAAAGCTGAACAAATGAACGTCCGAAGAGGCGTTTTATTGAATGAAATGTGATTACAACTCTTAGAGCTACAGTAAAGTTATTTTACACTTCTCTCTTTCTTTTTTCCGATCTCCTATTACTAGAGGCCTCTCCTCTTTATATAGCACCCTCCCTCATCTTCCTCATCGTCCACTTGTTCTTCATCTAGGCATCCACTTGAGTACACGTCCTATCAGGTACCTTCTTTAGCTCTCTGTGAGTGGTGGTAGCTGAGATTATACTGTTCAGAGGTCCTTTCCACATTAATGCGGCCAGAAAAGCAGCTGCAGTGCATTTAATGCGGTGGCTGAAGTTTGTCTTTTGGATATTTCTTCGTTCCTATCATCTCCATGCGTGCTTGAAGTCTATCCTTATCATTAGAATTGTTAGGAAAAATACTTGAACCTCCCAGACATCTGTTTGACCACAACTCTTTGTATCCGAGGAAAATAGACTCTTCAGACCATTGATGATCTCTTCGGACTACAGCCCTCATTCGTCTCCAGGTGTATTTCTTCCACTCAGATTCCTTCTTAAACGTTTTCCTCTCTTCGGACATACCGTAGTCTTCAAATAGGGCCTTAGGCCCAATACGTAAGGTTGGACTTTCACCCCCCACAATTGCTATTTATGTAAATGTGACATCATTTAGTGATTTATTTATTGTACTGATTAAGAAGTTAACCAACATATTTGCATATGTGGTATTATTTCATTGATTGGCAGGAATTTTTTTTTTTTTAAAATACTAAGTATTTTTAATACACACATAGAGAGAGGGAAGAAGATTTTTAAAAAAAATTTACAGTGGTATATATTTAAAAGGACCGAACTCTTTGATACACAATACAAACTTTAATGGAAAGGAATACTTCAGTAATCTTTCTGACGGACTTGGTAATTTCTTTGCAAGAGGAGGTTGGACCGATAGACCACCATAATTATTAGCCAGGATGTAAGAAGAATTTCACATCAAGACTACGAATATTCCAAGCATCTTTTTTTATTTTTTTTATCCCTACGGAGGCTCTGTGAAGCAGAAATTATCTAGTGGTATCTAGTTGTCACAAATTGCGAGATTTAGTGAGCGTTTGGATTCAGCGTTTTCTGCTGAATTCAGTGTGCGTTTGGGTGTGGCGTTTGCGTTTGGCGAGTTTTGCGTTTTCTGTTTTTTTTTTTTTTTTTGGTTTTCAAGAGTTTCAGGTGTAGTGCGGCTACTGTTTAATGAACAGTAGTCACATTATTTGGCTTTCAGCCAGTGAACAGTGCATCGAGCACTGTTTACGGGTCTCACAATTCTTAATTTTTATCAACATTTTCATTAAAAATGAATCCCACGACACTATTCACACATTTAAATATTATTTTGCTACAGTGTTTTAAGTTTTAAGTTTTCAGCTGTATTCAAACGGACCCTTATGGGTGGGGTTGATGGATGAATTTAGAGCATTTATTGAGAAATGCTATATTAACAATATTTTCATAACAAATTTTAAGTAGCAGATTATTAGAAATTGTTAATAGTAAACAAAAAAGTAACTTCAATAATGAGTTTAAATTAAAGCTAATAACAACTTATTACTTATAATTTGTTGTAAAAATATTATAGATGTAGCATTTCTATTTATTAATAGACCATTAAAAGAAGTTTCTGATACTACTTTTATGAAAAATATAAAAATTATTAATAAAAATTAAAATTTTTTTATAAAAATATTTTATAAACTAATATTTTTTAGGACATTTTTTTTTTTCTAAATTTATTGACTTGTTACTTTCATTTTCAAAACAATTTATGGCACAACAACTTCACTTATTACTTATAGAATTATCTAGTAAAAATGTAAAATATGGTGGGGCCAGGTTGGCACAGGTTGCTAGACTTATTGAGTTGTTTACTTTGGTATACTAAAATAATTTATGGTTCAACAACTTCATTTATTATAACTTAGAAAAACGTGAGTGAGTGGGTGAACAAATCTCGGAGCGAGTGAGGATGGAATTATGAGAGGGACACCATTTTTAGCATAATTTTGTGCAACAATATGTTATATGACGAATTATAATTGGCAAGAGTATATTAGTGGATCATACGAAGACACATTTTTATCAATCACAACTCGTCATGTGGCAAGTTGTACTATGTCAAATTGTGACATAAAACTATGCTAAAAGTTGTGCCCCTAGCATAATTCTAGCTTAAAAGTATTTTAATGTGGGATTTCTTTTAAATTATTATTTTTGGGTGAATTCAAGTTTGGATAAAATTTAGTTACAAAATTAGTTGTAGACTAAATTTACAATTTTACTCAATATCTTTTTATTAGAGATGAATTTTGATAAATCTACCATTGGATTGCATATTCTTCTTATATTCTCTACACTTGCAAAATTTCTCTAAAATTAAAAATCAATAGCTATGTCATCAATAAATTGTTTAAATTACAAGTTTTTATAGTTTAAAATTATGTATAAATATAGATCATATAGTAAATAATATCTGATTGACACAAAATTTGACATATGTATTAAGAGCGTAAAGAATATACAATTTAACCGTTAGATTTTCAAAATACTATGTAGTAATATTTATTTTGATTTAGTAAGGTTGTAGTCTTAGACTACAATCTGTTTTGTAGCTAAACTTTATCTTTTAAGTTTTATGGTTATAAATTAACCATCCACTCTTTTTTTTTTTTTTTTCTTTTACATATAAAAAAAATTATTCAGAATTTTAGATATTGCCACAATTATACAAATTTATTCGGGTTGAGAATTGGTGAATTGTGCAGCCTTATCTGAATTTTCGATTTTGTTTCTGCTTGATAACTAATTCTTGCACCTGAGGACATGAATAATAACTCACCTGCCTTATTTTATACACACGGTCTGGAAATAAAGACATCATTTTGTCAAAAAGATACAGTAAGCAAACCTTTTTTTTTTTTGATAATCCAGTAAGCAAACTTAGGTTGGAATGATTTTTCCATCTCAGAAAAAAAAAAGGTTGGAATGATTTAAATTTTTTTTGACTGTTTTACATATTTAATAAGGTGAAACTCATTTAACATACTTATCCCATACTAGATTGTGTTTTCTATGTTGTAAAAAAATTAATGAGAACCAACAAAAAAAAAAAAAAAAAGTACTAACATTTTCAAAATATCACAAGCATTTTGTTTTGGCTGTATCAAAAACAAATGCAAATGGCCGGTAATGGGTTTGTTTGGGTGGTTTTAATTATTTAAAAAGAAATTTGAATAAATATAAATTGCACCCAACAAATAAACTGATGTATAAATTGGACCAATTAGGTCCTAAGAAAATGACTTAACTTAATTTTTAGGTAAGTGTCCACAAAGAAAATACTTATTTCGTAACTAATAGTACAAGATTTTTTTTTAGATGATAACCACTATTAGAATTTTAAAGAGACTAATACAAGTCATTTCCATTTTTTCTTTATTTTTACATTTGTTAGCTAAACTTCCCAATCATCATGCCTAACAATGCTAGAAGCTCTGAGTCTCTGACACATTATTCATTTTTATGGAAAATATTTTCTGAGGAAAATGCTTTCTTCTAAATTTTTTTTAAAAGATTTATTTTCTTGCATTTTGTTCTAATTTTTAAAATGATCGATCTTGAAAATATTTACGTCATTTGACTTGCAAGTTTGGAAAAAATGTAAGCATGGTAGCAGTGCCGGATGTGGCAAAGATAATTGTGGCTGTAGTAGTAGTAGTGTTCATGAGTGCGATGGTGGCCGGCCGAAAGTGGTGGCAATGATAACAACGTAGCTATAGATGGACACAAAGGGAAGGGAAGCGAAGCGAAGCATAAAATGTTTTTTTGGTCTCTTTTGAATTATTTTTGTTAATTCTGATAATTATTCTCTATTAACCAATAATTTTTTGTCATACCAAATATTATAGAATATGTAAAAAAAAAAAAAAAATTTAAATGATTTCAGTCAAAACAAATTCTAAAAAAAAATGTTTCCAAGGAGAATATTATGGAAGGGTGTTCTACATCCACTGTTCAAATTGTTTACTTCTTCTCCCTTCAAAAAAATAAAATAAAAATAGCTTACTTTATACCAACACATTTGTTTTTTTCAATCCTTCTAATAAAGTATCATACAATCAAAAGAATAACAAACCCTACCACATGTGATAGACTTGGAAAGTTGGACAAAAAAACAAAGAGAAAGAAGTCATACTTTTTCTCTATCTCTTTTCATAGTGGGAACCCGCTGAAATTAAAAGAAAAGCTGTACTCCACATATGCAAAGAAATTTACCAAGTAGAGGAAGACGAAGAAGTCAGAGAGTGACATTTCTATAAACGAAGAAAGCAAATTAAAAAAAAAAACAAAAAAACAAAAAAGTTCCACAATTTCGGCAGAGTTTAGCTTTTAAAAACGCTGACAAATAGCAGCACGCGGAAAAGGCTAAGCACACGGAAAATTCTTTAAAAAACAACAGTGGAACACAGAATACACACGTAAAAAATTACAACCAGACATTCACTTCACTTAAATCACTATGCCTTTTTCTAAATGACAGCCTACTATCCATACAATACCCCCCAAAAAATAATTTTCAAGTGGACATTGTTGGACCACCATGCCAAGCTCTTGAGAAAGTGACATTTTTTTTGTGTATTCAATACGAGAAATGACAAATTATGAGTGCATATTATAATGCAAAGAAGGAGATGATGTTTGACTCCTTGGTATCCACTCCATTTTTTTTTTTGTCTTTCATTTTGATTTATTATGCCATGGCCCCATGTGCAAAATTTTCCCCCCTTAATTCATTGAGAAAATTTAAGATACCAGTCTTTTGTATCACAATTTTGTCATAATTAGTAGTTGAAAAAATAATAAGTGTTGCAGAAGGTTTTAAATTGAGCTTACAAACTGATATGTTATCAATTATAAAGTGACAATTCAAATATTCATTTAAGAAGTGGTTGAAATCCACAAATCACATGCATTTTCGTATCAGTTTGTAAGTTTTATATGATAAAATTTGTAGTACTTTTAGTGTTTTTTGAAAAAAAAAAAAAAGAATTATGTGAAAGTGACAGACAATTAGTTATAGTCTGCCATGAAAAACAGCTGTGAAAAATAGTATAATGAAAGTTATGTTCGTAGCTCTAATTCAACCAAGTAGATTTTGCACCAGTAGTCACAGTTTTCTTAGCTGTTTGTGAATGAATATATGTATGAAATCACTAATTCACTATTCAATTGCAAGTGGGGTGGTCCCCATTTATTTGTTTGTGTGCGGCCAATAGAAAGTGGAAAGGGTCAATTGGAGTTAGCTGGTTCGGCTAAAAGGGTGCAAAATTATGATAAAACATAATAAGTATAAGAATAACGGTTATGATCCCCCCCCCCCCCCCCCCCAAAAAAAGAAGAAGAAAAAAATAATAATAACGGTATATGTCACTTAATTTATTTCACCATTTCTTCATCTTGTAAAGCTAAGGTGTAATGATTACTTTCCTTTGTAAATGTTGACATATGAAGCTTTTGAAAGTGTTCTTTAAGAAAAAGAAAGCAATAAAATGTTTCATAGCACAAGTAACACAACCCAACCCCACTTGACGGTGTTGAAACTTGAACGGAATGTTTTGCATGGAAAGTCTGTTCATATAGGTTTGATGAGTTGGTTGTTAAACCCAACATGAAGTTAGAAAATTTTACAAGATTGATGAACTCATGATTCCCATTGGTGTTTCTTGTGAAACTTCTTAATGTCAATTTTGCTGAAGCAATCCTTGTGGAAAATGTTCCTGTTTGTACTGCTTTTTTTGGGTTTTACCTGTGTAAACACGCCAAGACTGATGGCTAAGAATTGAATTTTAGACCTTCACCCACTCTAGATGTGACTTTTTTATTACCTGACTAGGACAAAATATTGACCAACATTTCACAATTGTTGACATAATTTATTCTCAATTAATATTCTTGAAGTTTGGGAGTTTAGGCTAATGCCAGATTTAAGACTTTTCAAAACTAATCAACTTGGTTTCTAATGTTTTGAACTAATGTTTAGAGATCATGTTGGTCAGTCATGAAAAGTCTTGGATTGGTTGGCATTAGCCGAAACCTTAGGAGTGTTAAACTATATTTTTACATTAATTTGTTTTAATTGGAACAATATTACTTTACTACTATTGATAACATTTTTTCATGTATTAATCATGACAAATTATGTCAACAATTGTGAAAAATGTTGTTAATATAGTTGATAATTAAAACATTTCAGCAGAAAATGGAATGACTTTGCAAAACGAGAAGGTCATGAAATATCTTATAAATATGGCGACGTGAAGTTGGTCAGGGTCAAGGATCACTTGTCCTCTCCATTTCTTTAACCCTCTTGGACGGCTTAAGAAAGTTACAGGTAAATGTAGGCAGACCATAAAGCAAGAACCCAACAAACAAGCTAGGTACAACCAAAAAGGAAATCTTGTTATCTTTTGCTTCTTCCAGGATTTGCAAGGAAAGTTGGAATTTTTCTAACGAGACAGGCTTCCAATGTAACTCGTACAAGTTGCAATTGACCTGGTACATGAACTGCTTAATAAGTCGGCTAGAAAATGATTGAAATATAGGCTTGGGTCCAAGGATTAAAATTAGGAAGCCCAGCAATTCACAATTGACAGGTGAATGGTATCTTTGAACAGAAGAACACATAGGCAACATCAAGGTAAATGATCCAAGATTCTGGTCCATCCAAATGTTGTTGGGCCAACAGAGAATTTATATATATAATTTGGGATATAACTAGAAGTTAATCGAAAAAATATTTAAAAATGTGGATTTTTAAACCACATTTTGCTTAAACACTGTATTATGTGGTCAGACTAGTGATTGTTAACTTGTCATTGGACCATGGATCTGAAGCTCTAATTTGGTATTAGATAGGTCATACCAAGAAGAATCTTTTTTCTTAGAGTACTGCTTGTAAGTTGTCTGACACTACTAAAACATACATAGAAAATTGAAGAGAATATTCACATTTTAGCTGTTCCTTGGTGGTATTTAGTTTGATGTTTAGTATAATAAAGAAACCAAGAACTTCTTCACAGTTGTTATGTCATTCTATTTTATTATATGGACGCACTGAGATTCAGCTCATAATATTGCTACAGTAGACTAACATAGTAACATGTGCCAATGGTTGTAAGTTTCAACAGGACATATAAACAGTATTTAGTATTTACCCACATTCATATATGATATAATGAAATCCTCAACTACATGATACTTATGTTACAAAATCATATTCATGTTCTCCAGCACGCGCTTTTGCTCCAGCGCGCACAGATCTGATTCATTCATAGAAAAATAAGCATGACATTTTCAACTATGGTGTTTATATGCTGATAAACTACATGCATGATTAGGATTACAGAATAAACAACTTTATGCATCACTTCTACCACTTTGTGGAAGGCATTGACCCACATTTCAATGGCTACAATGAAGTAACCAATGGTAAAAGAAAGAATCATTGAAGCAGAATGGCTCTCAAAATCAACCATCTACAGCATGCTTGTTGATACAATCATCTACGACAGAATGGTCCTCAGTGATACAATCCGGAATTGTCCCATCTGGAATGTTAGTTGTAATGACATTATCATCGCCAAATTCTGATCCAGAACTGGCATCAATCTCCTTTTCAAGACAGTCAAGTTGAACACATTCAGGAACGTCACTGTTGCAACTTTCTGTGTCGTGACTTCTAGTTGATGCTGTTAAATTTTCTTTCTTGACAACATTGAACACAATCCCATTATGAGTCCTTTCAGGCTGTAAAAGATCACCTTCACTCACCATTATGCTAGGACCATTAACGGTGACTTTATTGCCAAAATCCCTCTGATCAAACTCTGTGCTTTCTGAGCTTCTATCAGGTGTTGTCACCCTTGGGCTATGATAATATTGATTGTTGGCGACTATTTGTAATGCAAAACCTCTGTTCATCTCAGTATCCATATCCAAATTTTGGACAAAGTGTATAAACTTTTCTGCCGAAGTTGTCCTCATCAAGGGCCCACCAGATCTTGTCCAAGAATTTAACTCAACACTTTCAGATTCACTATCACTTCCATCATGCATATTCCGGTAAGTTCGCATACTTTTGGCAGAATGTCCTACTCCAGTGGATCCACCAACTCCATGATGAAACGAGGAAGCAACATCCGTAAGGTCTTCTTCAAAGGATCCAGTTGAATTCTCTCGTGCGATACAATTCCAAGAAGGAATTCGTCTTGAAGCACTAAATTTTGTGGTGCTGATTAGGCCATGAGAAGAAGCAGCAGCTCTCTCAGCACTCCTTCTGAGTCTACGCATGTGGTTGAGAATTGCGACACACTCATCAAGGACAAGCTCAATCCCACAGTTCGATTTTATGGCAGAAAGCTTCTCCCAAGTGCACCTTCTCCCTTGGTTTGCTGCCTTTTGGAGCTCCACGTAAGATGGGTTTTGTAAAATTTTTGAATACTGGTACAAGATACGAGGATTGGAAAGAATAATTACTAGTCAGTTCCATCTTAAGAATTCTGCAATTGATATAAACAAATGGAATTCTAAAACTAGGATTTAGATGCCTATATACTTGTTATACTGTTTCTTTGCATATACCTGAGCAAGTGTGGCAGGCATAACAACGGTGACATCACCTTCCCAATCTTGAGCAAACAGCTTGGCAAGTCCCCCCAAAGGAAAACCAAGTTCCAATACCTGGTTGCATCTATGTTTCACCTCCATCTCGGTGAGATGAGCAAGCTACATTGTAAAAAGTGAAAAAGGTTTATTTTCAATCTACACAACTGTCAAGAAAAGACAAAACAGATTCCATAACTGAATCAAACAACCACTAGGCATGGACTGATGAGCTGATTATTCCTACCAGCGTTTTAACAATACCAATTAGGTGCTGTAAATCAAACAAGATGAAACACATTCAAATTGTCTCTAAAATATTTTGAAAACTACATTTTAGCTGGAATCTATTTAAGAGGAGGTTGACATCCATGGTTCAGAAAATATGTATGTTTATTGTGCTATTACATTCCCTCCAAGTGTAAATGCCATGACATTCCAACCAAGTGTATGGACTCTGATTCTCATAAAAACAGATCCCTGTGTATGCACATCAAAAGTGGGGTCAGCGGGGCCCTTACCATTTATTTTGCCTCAACATATGATGCAGTACATTGGTAGGAAAATAGAAATAAAAGAGGAAAAGGAGATAGACAGAACAAATCCTAGGCTTCACCACCTAGAATTTGCTTGAAAACTCTAGGCAGCACCACCTAAGGGTGCTTGGAATCACCACCAAGAAAATCATAAAATTCTTATTCAAATGGTAATGTCCTTCACGGTTACAAGAGCCACTATTTCAAAAGGGATTCCAAGATTACATCAAAATGGAAATATCTAATCAAGACGCAATTAAATCCCATAAAAGCCTCAGCAACTTTAAAGACCAAATTCAAAATTCAAAAAGAAAACTAATTCAAAAATCAAATATGGTATCTCAAAGGAAAGCTGAAACAATAAAATTTGAAATAATTTTGGTACTCCTTGCATCATATTCCCCTAGTTAGAGATAACTCGACCTCGAGTTTTGAAGGCGAAGTTTGGCACTTGGCACTTGCACCAACTCCTGAAGCATATCTTTGGTTACGCTAAAAACACGGCAGCTTTCTGTTCCACCATATTGAACGTATGTGGAATGATAGAATTGATAGGTGGAGTTACTGGAGTATTTGATGCAACCTTATCTTACTCTGTAGTGAGCACCATCAAATCAAGCATTTTCACATCATCCATCATGGATAGTTCCAATAGTGACTCTCCAAAAGGTTGAATCGGGTCTACTAGACTACTACACATGGTTTAGATTGTACGAACTGTACATCTGTTACATTAGTATTTCTTTTTCATCACAGTTTTTTGGGCCTCAACATTGTTCTTTCATGTGTGAAGCTTTACCCTCAAGCTTGTTGGGTGGTTTTTGAGTGGAGGCCAGTAAAGCAAAGAATGAAAGAGTAAACATCTAGAGAACATAGCCAAATATCTCTTTCCCTTTTTCATATTAGAAACAGAATGAGGAGATGGGTTTGGAGGGGAGGAAGGGCCAGTTTATAAAAAAACATTTCACCAAGGAATTCTGAAAAAAAAGCTTTATTCTTTTGTTACTTAGTAGCATGACTCATAAGATTAAAAACAAAGGACCAATCCCAATAATGTTCATCAAAATATCAGGACACTAAGCGCTAGAAGGTCAAAATATATACCAGGCTTTAGTCAAGCAAAGATCAGGAAAACCAGATTTCGCTACAGTCCATCTAAAATATTGTCAAAGAAACACAGCAGTGGCCAACAAGAGTACACAACACATGCACTGAAATTCCATACTCATGCATGTTGGGGAAAAGATGAAGAGAAGACAAGATCATTATCATATAGCTCTTTTGTGGGCCATAAACAATATAATAAAGAAAACTATATACAGAAGCAGAATCATCAGCAAAGAATAACACAGAATAATCAAAACTGATTGAAATTCCAAGTCAACATATACACACCTTGGCAGCAAAGTTGCCTCCATAAGCTCTCACAAATTCCTTTAGCCTCAATAATGGTGCAATATGAGGATTTGCCTGACTGACAATAAAATGATTCACATTGAACAGTTCTTTCAATTGTATCATAGGTAAATCAATCTCCAGGCTACCATCCCTCCATCGACGAGTAGTGCCCGAGCCTTCCTCTGGATCCAAATTAAATGGTGGGTGATAAGGAACAATATCCCCACTTCTATCCTTTGCCATTAGCTCCTGAGCCTCAAAGAGACCAGGGAAGGCACAAGAAGCAGTCACTGCACTCCATATAACAACATGAGGGGAAGTCAAGTAGTTAAGGCATCTTGGTGGCTCATGCTTCCTAGGGGAGCAAACTGTTATCCCAAGTATTCGACCTGTCATATCATACGCTTCTTGAAATGTAAGGTTACTTGTTAGATGCCTTAACATCTTCTGCAACTGCCTGATCTCGTGGACAGCCCCTTGTGTCATCACCCGCTTCACGACGGTAAAAATCCCACCCATCTGATCAAAAAACTGCAATGAGTGCAAAGAATCTTCAAAAAAACTTTGCAGCTCTGGCCAAGACCTAGTGGCGACCACAGCACACACAATGGATCCTACACTAGAGCCGGCAACTATCCTAGGCAAAAGCTTATGCTCTACGAGAGTTCTAGCCACACCAACATGAAAAGATCCAAGGGAAGCACCCCCACTCAAAAGCAAAGCTGTCCTCCCAAAGGCATGTCTTGTTTCATGCAGGAAAGCAAGCTTCTCTTCTAATGATAGCTCATCTGAATCTGAATCACAAACCATTCTTAACTGAGTTGAGACCTCATCAATGTATTCCTTTATGAGTTTCGGCACATGAAGCCTACCCTTGTGAAGTTCAGGGTTGCACATATTACCAAGGTTTCTGACAAGATCAGCTCGCATGAAAAAAACAATATCCCTCAGCGATCCCTCTTGACGACGATGGAGGAGCTCTTGAAGCTTGTTCGTCACCAATTCTACATCAAACAGGTCTGATTCATTCATCTTTGGGGTCTCTTTATCTAGCATCTTTGCAGCATGAGCCCATTCTTCATATGTCAATGCAGTTCTCATCATATTTCTCCAAAAATTCCTCCGATAAGCCATTTCGGCCCTCTGTTTTACATTTGCGTATCGTTTCAACAAAAAGGCAACTATTGTCACCATTGCCAATATCCCCTGTGGGTTTCGGGGATGCAACCACGCTGCCATGGGTGTGACAAAGTCCCTAAATCTATAGATGAGATGCAAAAGCAGATGAAATATTTGATGCCTCAAATGTGAGACTGACTTGCAGAATAAAACTCTGAAAGCTATTGTCCGACCAATAATGGATGAAGGTCCAATTTTAAAAGGATCAACACTGGCATCATTACTAATATCCATATCTTGGTTAATAAAACAGGTCTGTGAATAACTGAGTGGTTATGTCACAGCTCAATCAACAGAGCTAAAGATATATAATAAAGGTCTACAAAAGAACTAGGAAACTATGATATGGAAAGTCACCTGGCAAGCCAAATCTCAATAATAATAATAAAAAATCTATAAAGATGTAAGAAGAAAATAGCTGAATTTGTATGCACAAGATGATAGTGAAAAATGGGTTTGTCTCTTCAAACTAGAATTGAACTTCAATAAATTGATTTCTCCTATAATTTTGTCTAATGCTCAATCTGCTTACACGATAGAATTTTGAAAAAAAAAAAATACAATAAATGTTGTTGCACCCTATAAAAATCAGTAATTTTGATCAAAGATCTTCACAAAGTCAACAACAAGAAGCCTAATTGCACATATTAAAGTACAAAATATGGATAAAAGTAACAGATGCCAACCTCTTGATCCTGAACCAAATTCCAAAGCACATAAATTGACCTCAAATCCTCAAACTTCCATTCGGGATCCAAATCAGAAGCCCCCAAAAATTGCCAAAAGTAATGAAACCCTCAAAGCTCCAAACTTTAACTTTCCCAATTCCACACTCCTCACCCAGAAAAAAAAAACTTGGTCAAAGACAACAACCTCAACCTTCCAAATCCCAATGGTGCTTCAAAACCCAGATGGAAAAAATAAAAATTTCGACCTTTAATCCTCACAATCAAAATCAATAGCCAAATGGGTCATCCAAATCAGAACCCAATACTTAATATAATCCCAAGATAATAAAAAGCTGTAGAATTTGAAAACAGAGAGGTATGTGAGAGGAATTAATATTACCAGGGAAATTGAATTCTTGAAAGCATTGGGATCTGAAAAGAGATAATAAAAGAAAAAGATAGCGATGTGGGGACGCCGACTTCTGAATGAAGATTAGGATAAAGCTTTTCACAAACGTGGAACAGGATAAGGAAGAGAATGGGCGGGTTCTGGAAAACAACAAATATTTTTGGAACTTTGTATTTAAAGAAAGTGACAACAAAATATTGAAACTACAAGTTTCCCTAAATACTAATATGATTTTTTTTTGGATAATTCAATTAGAAAATTGACGTCAATTGTTTTAAGAAATATTTTTAGAAACATTTTTATCGGAAATAAAAAATACTAACGGATTTTGTTTTTACTAATTTTGTATATTTCCTATAAAAATGATATAAAAACTTTTCTAAAACGATTTATTAATAAATGTTCTAAGGACACTTACTAACCGGACCCTGATTCAATACATAAAAGTGGAATGATTTAAATCCTAAATATTTTTCATGTAAAATATTAGAGTTATCGATTAAAATATGAGGCTCTTGACTTAACATGACTTCTTGTGATTGATGCGTAATAAAATTATGTTAATGATAGACCCATATAAAAGTACTATAATGCTATCTTACTTCTTAACACAAAAAAAAAAAAAAAAAAGGTAAAATATATAGTGTTCTCTTAAAAGTACATTCTAGAAAAAAATACTGGATATTACATTAATCTCTTAAAAAAACATTCTAGAAAAATACAGAGTGACGTTACATTAATCACAGCCTAGAATTTGAACAACATCAGTAAGATATCATACAAGTTGTCAATATAACAAGGTGGCTGTCACTCATTGGCTTCTTGTGCTCATTTTGTCGTTGAGATTCACAGTTTGTTGCCCTCTTATCCGCAGATGTAACAGTTTAGGACTAAAGTGTTTTTCTTTTGGCAAAAGCATCGCTTGACAGTTGACAGACAGCATATATTTTTTTTTGCTAAATATTAACACTTGTATCAACGCTTGACAGTTGACAGCATATATGTTACAAAAGCTAAATATTAACACATGACACTTAGGAAGATCTGGTAATATGGAGTTGTTAGAACGAGAGGGCTTGGTTTCTCAGGTGGAGTTGTATTCTGGTTTCATTGTCTGGTTACTGTTAGAGGAATCATCCTCACTTCTTTCTACTACTCTGGCACATGGTGTAATACACTAGTTTGTTGTAGTTATTCCGAGATAATGAAACAATTTCTACAATTTTATAATATAAACTAAAAAAAATAGTAACAGTTTGTTATCTTAACAAGGACAAATAAATATTAAAAGAAGAAAATGTTGTGCCATTTATTCAAGGTGTTGCGTAAACGAAAGTGCATTTTGTTGCTTTTAAGAAAAACTACAATTTGCGTTGTGATAACAACATAACGAATGGAGCTTGTTTGGGCCACCACATGGCATGGTGTGTAAGCTTGTATTGACTGGACCATATGGGATATGTTTTGGAGGTTGAAAGAGAGGACTTTTCACGTAAGTTAGAAAAGTGAAGGGTTTAATTGGGAGAAATAGATAGATGTCAAATATTAGATATTTTAAGAGATCTAATACTTTATATAGACAAAGTTTAATTACAAAATTAGTTATAGCCTTAGGTTACAAACTTACTTAATCATTAGAGGTAAATTTTGACAAACCCACCATTAGATTACATCTTCTTTTTATATCCTCTATACTTGCAAAATTTCAAGAAAATTAAAGATCAATAGTTATATGTTATCAATAAATTTTTTAAATTGCAAGTTTTTGTAATTTAAAATTATGCACAAAATATAAGCTTATAGATCATATAGTAAATAATATCCAATTGATACAAAATTTAACATGTGTATTAAGAACGTAAAAAATATGCAATTCAACAGTTAGATTTTCAAAATATATTTTAATATTTATTTTATTGAGTGCGTTTGTAGTCTTAAGCTACAACTAATTTTGTAGCTAAATTTTGTTCATATTTTATTATTTTTTTAGTGAATAGGAGTTAGTGAGTTATTCATATTAAAGAACCAAATTATTGGTATCCAAAAAAAAAAAAAAAAAAAAAGTTAGCCAAGATAACTCAGTGGAATACAAACAAGAATTATCTGGCTTTAGATTCAAAACAACATCAGTCGTGAATTTTAGTTAGCTCAAATTTGTGTTTTGGCTTAATAATAAAGAGCAAATTATAGCAAGAGGAGTTAAATAAACTTTAAAGTCTACACCTTGATTACAACCAACTTTGGATAAAACATCAACACATCCAATGGCAAAGGCAGAAATTTTCTGTCCAGTAGTGCAAAGTTAAATATATAAAAAAATTTATAAAAATCCAACGAATAACATATTACATACAACTTCTACAAAAAGTATACTTATAACATAATTTTTTTTTTGTCATTACTTATAACATAATTTAACATATGTTATTTTCTTATAGACAATAAAAACATTTTAACCATATTAGTCTTTAATTATGTTGGTCAATTTTTTTTTTTTTATCCTATTAGTTTGTAAATTGCTAACTATCTTTTAAATCGTATGGTTCATAATTAATATTCTTTAAATACTCTAAAACAAGATTTTTTGTTAAATAAATTATAAATTACACAAATAGACTAAACTAATAGCTTTAAATATTATGACACATATAAAAATATAATCAATTATAAATAATTTAAATAAAAGCTATCCCTTTTACATTCTTAGATCTACACAAGTCAATAAGGATCTCTAACTTTTAATCACAAAATTCAAAAATTTTCTTTCTTCTAAAAATTAAAAGAATTAAAACATAGTATCTATACTCTAATTCTCCAAACACAAAATAAAAACAATTCTTTATGAAAATTAAAGAAGGTTTCTATTGTTAGGAGCTATCATATATATATATATATATATATATATATATATATATATATATTTTTTTTTTTTTTTTTGAGTTAGGAGTATATATACTGAATATATAATTTTTTTTTTGAGAGAGAGAGATATAAGAGCCATATAAGAGCCCTTAATTTTTTTTCAAGGAAATATAAGAGGGATTAAGAGCCCCCTTTTTTTTTTTTAATGAAAATATAAGAGCCCTTAAATTAATATACTTTGTTTTTTTTTTTTTGAGAAACAATATGCTTTGATATAATAAGCTAGGTTTGGTGTATATATAGTAGTATCTCTTCTTTATGAATGCCTTGTTTTATAAAAAATTCTGCCATATTATAGGTGATGATGTAGTGCATGTTGTATTAGATTTTTTGAATAATGGAGTTATGTTACCAGATTTAAATCATACCAAAATTGTGCTTATCCCTAAAGTGAAGAATCCTAAGAAAATGTCTGAATTTAGACCTATTAGCCTTTGTAATGTCATTTATAAGGTTATCTCTAAAGTCCTTGCCAATAGGCTGAAACAAGTGCTTCCTGATATTATTTCTCCCACTCAGAGTGCTTTTGTGCTAGGTAGACTTATTACAGATAATGTTATTATGGCATATGAGGTATTGCATTCCATGCATGTCAGGAAGAAGGGTAAAACAGGTGCTTTGGCTTTGAAGCTGGATGTCAGCAAAGTATATAATCGAGTGGAATGACTATTTTTATAGGGCATTATGCAGAAGTTGGGCTTTTTAGAAAATGGATTGAGAGAGTGATGACATGTGTCACCACCACATCATTCTCTATTCTACTTAATGGAAAGCCTTATGGGAATGTGACTCCATCTAGGGGAATCCGCCAGGGAGACCCTTTCTCACCGTACTTATTTCTGTTATGTGCAGAGGGATTTACATCTTTGTTGGCAAAAGCAGAATTTGATGGCAAAATTCATGGCGCTTCCATTTGCAGAGGGGCACTGAAAGTTTCTAACTTATTGTTTGCAGATGATTCCCTCTTGTTCTGCAGGGCAACACAAAATGAAGTGGAGGTCGTTTTTGAGATGCTTCAGACCTATGCTAATGTGTCAGGCCAGTGCATAAACTTGGAGAAGTCATCGGTCTTTTTTAGTAGCAATACTTCAGCCAGTCAGAAGCAAGGCATTTTGAGGACTTTGGGAGTGCAGGAAGTGAACCGGTTTGAATGTTATTTAGGGATGCCTACCTTAGTAGGGAGAACAAAGTATCACACGTTCTCATATTTGAAGGATAGGATATGGAAAAAATTGCAGGGGTGGAAAGGGAAGATGTTGTCTAAGTCTGGTAACGAAATTCTGATTAAAGCAATTGCTCAGTCTATTCCTGCTTACACTATGAGTGTTTTCCAACTCCTTTTGAAACTTTGTGATGAGCTGGATGCAATGTGTGCCAAGTTTTGGTGGGGACAGGTGGGGAATGAAAGGAAAATTCATTGGCAGAGGTGGGAAAAATTGACGTTATCAAAAAGGGAAGGAGGAATGGGCTTTAGGGATCTAAGGGCCTTTAATTTAGCAATGCTAGCTAAACAAGGTTGGAGGTTGCTACATTATAATAATTCTTTGGTGTTTCAATGCCTCAAAGCTAGATATTTTCCAAGAACTTCTCTCTTCGCTGCTAAGGAGTCACCAAATTGCTCTTTTGTTTGGAAGAGTATTGTGGCTGCTTTTCCTATTTTGAAGTCTAGATGTTGTTGGAGAGTTGGGAATGGCCACTCAATTCGGATTCTAGGGGATAAATGGATACCGAATTATCCAACAAATGCACCTTTAAATCTAGTGAAAGATGAAGTTCGTGAGGCGACTGTTATTGAATTAATTGACCAAGACTTGCATGCATGGAGGGCTGATTTTATCATGGATATGTTTGAAAAAGAAGATGCCAAAGCTATTTGTAGAATACAGCTCAGTCGAAGACATGTGGAGGACTTTATGATCTGGATGCACCAAAGGAAGGGAATTTTTATTGTTAAATTCGCTTACAAGGTGGCTAGGGAAGTGTTGAGAGAAGGAAGGGTAGCTGAGAGTTCTCAGGGTTGTGCTGGAAAGGAGGTTTGGTCTGCAATTTGGAAGCTTAGAATTCCTAACAAAATAAAGGTGTTTGGGTGGAGAGCTTGTAATGAAATCTTACCAACAAAATTGAATCCGTCTAAGAGAAAAATTATTGCAGATGCAATGTGCCCAATTTGATTGAGGTTTCCGGAATCAGTTGTCCATGCACTTTGGGAATGTGGTGCGACTAGAGATGTGTGGGCAGGTAGCTTAAAAATTCTGCAAAAAGGTGGGTCAGGTATGGCGGATATGCTTCAGTTAATGGAATACTTAATGGAGCGGATAGAGTCTCATGATATGGAGGTTGTGCTTGTTTAAGCATGGTTGATTTGGAATCAAAGAAATCGGGTTGTGCATGGCGGTAAGTTTCATGATCCAGGCTGGTTGAATAATCGGGCAACAGAGTTTCTTGAGGAGTTTCGGATTGCATCAGTACTGATGGGACCAGCACACGGAGGGAAATCTTCTCGGGACACCTGATAGCCCCCTCGTCCTTCGATCTTCAAGCTTAACTTTGATGCAACTCTGTTTTCGGCTCTTAACAGTTCAGGTTTTGGTGCAGTTATCCAGAATGAAAAAGGTGAGGTTATGGCAGCTATGGCAGCAAAGGGTCCTGAGGTATCTTGTAGTGAGGAGGCTAAGTTTCTTGCATGTCGGAAAGCTATTGAATTTATCGTTGATGCTGGCTTCTTTGAACTTGTCATTGAAGGGGATAATTCTTCTGTCATGAAAGCTGTTTCGGCTTTGCAGGATGATTATTCTTTGCTTGGGAATGTAATTGGGAATATTCATCATTTGGTTAGGAACTTGCAATGGGTTAGGATTGAATGTATTAGGCGAGGGGGGAATAGAGTTGCTCATGAGTTAGCTCAATCTGCTAGAGACATTAGTCAATATTTGTTTTGGATGGAAGATGTTCCTCCAATAGCTAGGGAAGTTTTGTACCAAGATGCTAATTTTTCTGATTAATTGAATGATATGCTTCTGTTTCAAAAAAAGTTAATTCTTTTTACCTCTACTGACTAAAATACTAAAATAGTCCTAATATATTATTAAAAAAATACACTTAAAAAAGAAGAAATAGGGCATATAAGGAAAATTAAAATATAATTCAAAATATTAGAAAAAACATTTCAAATTCCATGTTCAACCCACTACTAAGCAATTTTAAAATCTTTTTGTAAAATTTTTGGTTTCCTTTTTAAAATTCATCCAAAATGTAGACATCATTATTTTTTTTTCAACCAAAAAAAAAAAAAACACTTGATCTTAACCTAAAATTTGAGTGTATTTTTATTCCTCTCACAATCTAACTTATCATCGCAACAAAAATTAGATAACTATTAACTACTTCCAAAAAAAAAAAAAAAAAAACTAAAGAAACACGTTTCTTTATCTTAAAATAACTTTTTGGCAAAATTTTTGGATTTTCTTTTAAAACTTATCCAAAATTTAGATTTCATCTATATCTATATCTACTCCATATTTAAGGGGCTTCCCCTATTTGAATTCCTATTTTTTGATGCAAAAAATATCCTCAAATTAACTTGTTTAGAAAGCTTAAATAATAGGGTTAGACATGCAAAATTATTAATTTTAAAACTCCTAAATTTTAGATAAACTTAAAAAAGCAGTTTATTAACAACTTACATTTTTTTCCCCTTTGTTCTCTTGAACATATCTACTCACGATAAGAAATAGTTACTTCATTCAACATGTCTCTCCATCTTTATCATCTTTTCTCTTTCTTCTTCAAATTCTAAAAACCAAATCCAATCCTACATATTTATTTCCACGTTCTCACTAATTTAAATATAAGATAATTACTCGAAACTCAATCAAGAATGTATGAACATTGAACATACCATTTGTAAGTGGTGGCTTTGAGATTTTTTTCTTAGGGGTCAGCACTGGCAAATCCAGGAATTTGTCGTGAGGGGTGACTATAAAATAAATGATTATATATATATATATATATATATATTGTATATACAACTTCCATATTATATGCAATAATATAAAATATTATTTTAAATAAAATTTAGTATACAATACAACTATATTGTACAATAGTCTAATAAAATTATTAATAGTTTAAAGATCGGTTAGATAACAACCATTGAATGCATAAACAAATAAAATTAAATAGCTAATCATACATTTTTGTCAAATAAATAATAATTTATTATATTTATATGTAATAGCAATTAAGTAAAAAAATATATATGATAAAGAAGAATAGTAAAACACCTAGGAATAGAACTATGAGTAAATGTGAAACTAAGAGAAAAATTGTAATTGATATAAATTCTTGCTTTTGATGTGTATGGTTTTTTAACTATACATGTGGTCACTCTTTTGGAATTGGAGCAATCGCTAAAATACTTCTTGGACTTGGAAATCTATAGAGCACTTATCAAACTACTTGATCAGATAGAGAGATAAACTAAGAAAACATAGAAGGGAGAAAGTGAGATAGAGAGAGAGAGGAAAAAAAATCACAGATGTAGATAAATTTTTTTTGGTTTTACTAGTGCTGTAATTTTTTGTTCATGAAGAAGAAAAAAAAAAAGGAAAAACAATTTCATTTTGTTGTTAACGCGAAATTAAGTTCATTTTGTTGTTAACGCGAAATTAAGCCTGTAAAGTTGTGATTTACAACTATGTTTTATGTTGGCTTTATTCCATAACAAAAAGTGTTGTAATTGCCTTAATTTATTTCCTTGTATTTTGTGGGATTTTATTGTATTGGGTTTAGTATCAAGTTGGCGAAGACTCAAACTTAAATGGATCTCGCGAGTGTCTCGCTGGAAGCTAACCCGCGAGAGAGCCATGTGAGAAGCACGTGCTGGAAGCTAAAGAGTCATGCCAGACTGTCGTTTTCGCGAGTGTTTCGCGGGTAAGGCCTTCCCACGAAATAGTCGCGAAACATTCTACCTGGAGGATTTTTAAGAGTGACTCTCTTACCCTTCACCCATACTATATATACCTTCATTAACCATAAATGTAGGAGAGGCTATTCAGAGAGAAAAACCCTAGAGAGGTTTTCTAAAACACACACACCCATCTTTTGAGAAAGAGCTACTCATCCTTAGTGAGAAATCATTGTAGTCTCTTCTCCATCCCTCTCCCATTATCATACCTTAAGAGGAGATTTATACCCAAACACAACCCACACCTATTCAGATTGTAGAGAGTGTTTTGGAGTTACTGGGAAGCATTGGAAGAAGCCAAGGATGGCAAATGCAACATGGTTCCGAGAAGCCTTGTTGGAGTAGGAGTTTGGAGGGCTTAGGTACATCGGGTAGATTAGGCTTGGAGGGTCTCTTGCTAACCCATGTATCCCAACTGATTGTCTAGTGGATCGATTACCGCTTGGAGGGCGGCAAAAAGGATTTTCGCCGAGTTCTTCGGTTTCCTCTTCGATAACACGTCTTGGTGTTATTTGTGTTTGCATCTCTCTTCCCTACTCTTGTTCATTTCATTTTTACTGCTGTGTTGCTTTAATTATGAATTACAGTAGTTGTCTTGCTTATACGCTTATGTTTACACTATTCCGCATTTAGTATTAAGTTAGTGTAAAATCAACCAAGCCGTAATTTTAATTTGGGGGTCAAAACAGCTCTTGTGTTTTGAACACATTTTCGAGCATTCGATTGATATCAGAGCGGGTACACTTGTTGTGGTTTAAATACCTAAGTGTGATCCTTGACCCTTTGTGTTTATTTAACATGGATTGTGTTTTATATGCCTCTTTATATGATTTGGTTGGTGATGAATGTAACATGCTACGTGTTTGTGAAAATGCCTCTATGAGAGATAATCCTTATGATTGTGATACTATGTTACATGAATCTTTGGGTGTTGTTGATATTCCTAACACCAAACTCTTAAAGAAAAATGCTAAAAAGTTTCAAAAGAGTTTAAGCAAGTTATTTTGTGAAAAAGATGATTTGATTGATAAGCTCAATGAATCCAACAAATTGGTTGAAAAATATAAGAAACTTGCTGAAAATTCTCTTGAAAAGCTAAAAGAGTTTGAATGTTTGAATATGGACTTGGATGCTAAACTTGTTTTGTCTAACAAACTTGTTGATGATCTTAAATCTGAAAATGAATCTCTTAAGATGCATGCCAAGTGTTTGATTGCTGAACCTATTGTTAAAAATGATGAAAATATATGTTGCAATCATGTTGTGGTACCTGATTTTGTGCCTATTGTGTGTTCTGCCTTAAAGGACAAATCAGTGTACATTCCTTCACATAAAAAAAAATCAAAAGGTGGAGAGAAAGGCTGTTAAGTCAAAGCCTCTGTTTAGGTCCAATCCTAGGGAATTGAGTGGATCTAAGTTTGTTCCAACTTGCCACCATTGCGGTGTGATTGGTCATATAAGGCCTCAATGTTCTAAGTTGAAGAGAGAACAAACCCAAGTTGCTAGATCCATTCCCAAAAACCCTAATGGACCTAAACACACTGTTTGTCACCATTGTGGTGCCTTTGGTCATCTTAGACCACATTGCTCTAAGTTTCAAGCTCTTAAAAGAATAAGAAGAAAAGAGAAACTTGAGCTTCTTGGAAGTTGTGTTTTGCATGATAAACCGGATTTGAGTGAAAATAACATGTTGTTAAAGAAAGTGTTTAATGCTCTTAAATCCTTGACTATGTGCATCTCTGGTTTTCATTCTCCCAACCCTCGTCTCACTTCTCTTGAGACACTCATTCCAAACAATCATTCCGTTTGGATGAGGAAGGGTTCCTACGGTTGAGTTTTTGCTCTTTCGGTCCTTGATCTAATTCTTTCAATCTTTGTTGGACCCTTCATGCATTAGATGCCATATCTTCATGCATTTGTGCATCTTGCATTTATTTGTATGCATTGCTTTTTGTTTTGATCATACTTTTATGTCTTTGTTTTGTGTGTGTAAAAATCCAAAACCACATAAAAAGTGAAAAATTCAAAAAGTTTGATCGTATATGTTTGAGCACATATTTCATGTGAATTTGGCCTAGTACCTTCGTACTAATGGCGTAGTGCATTTACGAGCTTAGCTTGTTTTGTATGCACATTTATCTTTGTGGAAGAAATCTTGAAAACTATGTGTGATTATTGTAAATAGATCTTCAAACTTGTCATGAATGATTGGTCAATAGTCTTGATGGTCTTGATACTTGCATAGACTTGTGTCTATATCTCTTCCCACTTTATCTTTATGTTTTTGCAAAAAGAGCTCACCAAATGTAAATCTCCAAATGAAAAGAGATATTGAGCTGCAAAAGTCTGTCGCACATACTAGTATTTGACTAGGAAAAAGGGAGAGCGACTCTTTTAATGTAAATTGTATGGTGCTTAAAAAGCCAAAGGCTAATCCTCAATGTTGAAATATCAAAAATTTCAAGCACCGATCTCAAAATGAGATGTTTTGTCCAAAAATGGATCAATTGTTATGCTTTATGCAGAAGCCAAATGAAAGGCTTCTAAGTTGTGTATTCAATGTGTGGGAGGTCATATATACTCATTTCTATAATGGAGATAGTCCACTTGATTTCGTATCAGTTGTGTATGACTCGATTGAATTGATCATTGAAGCTTCACTCTGGTCTAAGGACTATTCCACACTTGATCCTCACACATTTGATCGTATATGTTTGAGCACATATTTCATGTGAATTTGGTTTAGTACCTTCGTACTAATGGCGTAGTGCATTTACCAGCTTAGCTTGTTTTGTATGCACATTTATCTTTGTGGAAGAAAACATGAAAACTATGTGTGATTATTGTAAATAGATCTTCAAGCTTGTCATGAATGATTGGTCAATAGTCTTGATGGTCTTGATACTTGCATAGACTTGCGTCTATATCTCTTCCCACTTTATCTTTATGTTTTTGCAAAAAGAGCTCACCAAATGTAAATCTCCAAATGAAAAGAGATATTGAGCTGCAAAAGCCTGTCGCACATACTAGTATTTGACTAGGAAAAAGGGAAAGCGACTCTTTTAATGTAAATTGTATGGTGCTTAAAAAGCCAAAGACTAATCTTCAATGTTGAAATATCAAAAATTTCAAGCACCGATCTCAAAATGAGATGTTTTGTCCAAAAATGGATCAATTGTTATGCTTTATGCAGAAGCCAAATGAAAGGCTTCTAAGTTGTGTATTCAATGTGTGGGAGGTCATATATACTCATTTCTATAATGGAGATAGTCCACTTGATTTCGTATCAGTTGTGTATGACTCGATTGAATTTATCATTGAAGCTTCACTCTGGTCTAAGGACTATTCCACACTTGATCCTCACACACAACACACAAGACTTTTGTTCAATGAATGTCTATTTCATTTGTGTGATTGTACATGTTCAAATGTGATGTGTGCGTGCTCAACCATATGTGGTTCAAACCAAAAAGTTTTTTTGTTTGCTTTTAGAAGTGATTTGTATCACCCATGTTTTTCAAAGTTTTTAAAGTGTTTTTGTGTGAAAAACATGTTTTCTGGGTGTTTTCGTGACCTATTTCATGTATAGGCTCAACTGGGAGTTAAATGGTCCTATTTTAAAGCTTTTTCAGCTTTGGACAGAGAGTTTCGCGAGTATCTCGCGAGTAAGGCTTACCCGCGAAAATTTCGCAAGTACTTTTGCGAGTCAGCTTCCCGCGAAAATTTCCAGATTAGTTTTTTAAAGGGCATTTCGTGGGTCATTTGTTTTAAACGCCTCCCTTCTCCCAAACCCCTGTTTTAATGTTTCTACATCAAAACCCAACTAATTTCAAGTGTTTTACATTCCATAAACATCTCTAAGGTAATCTTTAACTCTTTTCATTGATTTTGATCCTTAGATTACGTTTTTGGGGGTTTTATGTTCATAGTTGGGATTTTCTCAAATGGGAGTTGGAAAACTTAATTTTTGTCAATCTTTTTTATTGTGCTTTGTTTTAAATGTTGATTTGGTTTGGATGTTGGCCCCGTGTGGCAAAAATAACATGTATTTAGGCAAGATTTTCATATGTTCTTGCATTGTTTATCATACATGTGTAGTGTGTGCACTCTAAGTGTTTGATAAAATGCCTAAATGGCATTTTCTCGTTGTTTTGGACTCCGATGAGTACCAAATTTTGGGGATCACCATAATTATTCATGTTTATCATGTTTTGATCATTGGTGGTGTGTTTTATACACTTTGCCCCGTGAGTGCTTATTCATGCATTGGTCATGCATCTCACATGTACACTAGATGCACAGTAGCTGCACCTAGATGCACAGTAGCTGCACCTTGCTGCACACACTCTAACACTTGACATGGTTTTGCATTCACTCATGCTAGTTAAGTCTTTTTAGACCTTTTAGCACATTTAACATGTTTTTGTGTCTATGTCATGCCTAGGTCCATATCATGTTCCATCTTCCTTAGCATGTCATGTTCTTTATGCTTTGTAGCATATTTTTTCAAAATGTTTTTGTCTTATGTTTGAGTTTCATTTTCTCATTCATCTTGCACCCCTCATGCATCATCTTCATATTTTTTTTTCTTTCCCTCCTTCCTCTTGATACATTTATCTGTTCGTGACAAAAAGGGGGAGAGTATATCGGAGAGTATACCGGTGTGTTTCGTCATTTCTATATGACTCATGTGCACACTCTTAGGGGAAGAAATTCTACCTCGTGCACATTCGAAGGGGGAGAAAGCCATAGGGGAGATGCATATACCAAGGGGGAGAACACCTTGATTTACTTTATGCTTGTTTTCTCGTTGCTTTATGATGCTTTAATATGCTTTGTTGCTCTCATTGCATCGTGTTTATGTGTTGGAACACACTTGTACCCATGATGCTTTTGTAAGCATTTAGGGTTTGTTTCCATGCATGTTTGTAGGCTTTTATGGTTTGTACCATGCTTATGCAGCCTTTATGCTTATGTACTTGATATTAAATGTTATGCATTTTACTTCAGTACATCACTCTTGTGCCCTTGTAGGATTGTTCCTAGATGCATATATGTTTTATGCATTGGTTGAGTGTTGCACACTCTTGTGCCCTAATAGGATCTTGTTCCTAGATGCATATACTTCATGTATTTTGCATTGGTCGTGTGTTGGACATGCTTTTATCCTTATGCTATTTTGCTTTATTGGTTGCATGTTCGGATGATCATTTGCTTTGCTATATGATCATTGTAGTCATTTCCATATGACTGTCATGTGTTTGATCAAGTTGCTCATATGTTTCACAACATGTTTACTTGATCGCATTTTACTTGTTACATTATACTTGTCTTTTTATCACCTGATTTACCTTGAGGGTCTAATGTGTTTTGTGCAAGTGTTTCAGGTTACAGGTATACATGTTCCAAGTGCATCACAGCTTCTAGATTTAGGTGTGAGTGAGTTTTGCCATTGTTCCCAAACTCACGTTTAAGTCTAGAGTCTATTATAGGGTGTTTTGTCACGGAATAGCCAAAGTGGGAGATTGTAAAGTTGTGATTTACAACTATGTTTTATGTTGGCTTTATTCCATGACAAAAAGTGTTGTAATTGCCTTAATTTATTTCCTTGTATTTTGTGAGATTTTATTGTATTGGGTTTAGTATCAAGTTGGTGAAGACTCAAGCTTAAATGGATCTTGCGAGTGTCTCGCTGGAAGCTAACCCGTGAGAGAGCCATGTGAAAAGCACGTGCTGGAAGCTGAAGAGTCATACCAGGCTGTCGTTTTCGTGAGTGTCTCGCGGGTAAGGCCTTCCCGCGAGATAGTCGCGAAACATTCTACTTGGAGGATTTTTAAGAGTGACTTTCTTACCCTTCACCCATACTATATATACCCTCATTACCCACAAATGTAGGAGAGGCTATTCAGAGAGAAAAACCCTAGAGAGGTTTTCTAAAACACACACACCCATCTTTTGAGAAAGAGCTACTCATCCTTAGTGAGAAATCATTTTAGTCTCTTATCCATCCCTCTCCCATTATCATACCTTGAGAGGAGATTTATACCCAAACACAACCCACACCTATTCAGAGTGTAGAGAGTGTTTTGGAGTTGCTGGAAAGCATTGGAAGAAGCCAAGGATGGCAAATGCAACATGGAGCTTGTTGCGGGATCCGAAAAACTAAGACAAGACACGGTTCCGAGAAGCCTTGTTGGAGTAGGAGCTTGGAGGGCTTAGGTACATCGGGTAGATTAGGCTTGGAGGGTCTCTTGCTAACCTATGTATCCCAACTGATTGTCTAGTGGATTGATTACCGCTTGGAGGGCGGCGGAGAGGTTTTTCGCCGAGTTCTTCGGTTTCCTCTTCGATAACACGTCTCGGTGTTATCTGTGTTTGCATCTCTCTTCCCTACTCTTGTTCATTTCATTTTTACTGCTGTGTTGCTTTAATTATGAATTAGAGTAGTTGTCTTGCTTATACGCTTGTATTTACACTATTCCGCACTAAGTATTAAGTTAGTGTAAAATCAACCAAGCCATAATTTTAATTTGGGGGTCAAAACGGCTCTTGTGTTTTGAATACATTTTCGAGCATTCAAAGCCAAATTTATGGAGAGAGAGTTTATTTTTTTTAAGGAATGAACAAAAATTATAAACATTTTTTTTAAATTTCTTATAAAATTAAATATTTTAAGAGTAGTGCTAATGACAAAACACTTTACAGAATTTACAACAAAATCTAGGTGGCAAGTTGTTAAAAAAATTAGGGTCAAGGTGTTCAAAATATTATTTTACGAGGTCAAAAAAGAATTATATATAATTGTTTTTGGGGCTAGGTTAGGAATGAACCCCTGAGCCATATACAACGCCATCCCTGCCATTTGTTTTTAATAAGTTTCATTTTATTGCTTTTTCTTTTCCTCTGTCTTTCTCTTTGTTTCTTTTTCTCTAATTACTCCACCGCCTTTTTAAAAGTAGACACTGCATCTTTAAATCTCTCATATTACATATTTTCCACGTTTTAATTTGTACATTTTTTTATAAGCTAGCCTTATGACACTTCCGAGTAAGTAAATGTGTAAATTTCTAATTAGGATAAATGAAAAATTAAAACACTAAATTCAAAAAAAAAAAAAAAAAGTGCCTCATCACAGCAAATTTATACCATGTACAATACCTCCTTGATTATACTGATAATACACAAAAATTAGTTGGCTGGAATGCTTCGGGCTATGATGGTGGCTTTTTGGTCTTGAAAAGAAAAGAAAGAATAAGGGTGACCGGTGTAACCCGGCCAAGGACCCTCTGAAGGTTAAGTCAGTTTTCTTTCTAGAACAAAAGGGAAAATAGTGAATGGTGGGACTTACCTTGGGTGAATAGGACTTATTCCTTTTATAGAGAGTTAGAAGTGGGTCTACTTGTTCAGATCCACCACAATCATGGGTGATGTGGGTGGTTAATAGAGAAGATGGGTAAATGGAGTACGTGGAGCGAATTATGAGGAACTCCTTCCACGTTTTGAGAGTAGCAAACCATGATCTGATTCCATGGAGTTTTACGAGAAGTTTTCTTGTAGAATTCACGAAGTATTTTTTGGTCGCCCATGCCCTTGCGTTAGTCCTGGACGACCATCATGAGATTGAATGGTCTTGTAATTGATGGACGAGTATCAATCATACATGATGCTATTGTTGGATTTCTCTTAAGATTATCTGATGCTATTATTATAGACGTGATTTGACTCTTTGGACGACCACTATGGACGAATTGACCTTAGATTGATCCCCATCATATACTATTGCTACTTTGGATTTTATTGATCACTCAAAATAATTTCAAATTCTTAATTCAATAGTTGCGTAATTTCTATCCTTTGAAAATCACTTAAAAATAAATATTGGAATCCATTTGTTATTTCCTAACGCATCTTTTGATTAATTTCTTTTTTCTTTTGGGTAGGAGGACTTGGGGTTCACAGTTTTTCAAAAAAGAAAAAAAAAAATTTGGTCATGCTCAGAGTATAAGACACGAACTTTCGAAAATTTGAAGCTTTTAATTTATGTGCTTACTTCTATTTTTTGTATTAACTTGGTTATAGAAGTCATTTGAACACTCTGTAAAATACAAAATATTTGAATATTTCATACTCTTTCAAAAAGGAGTTTAAATTTTTATCTAAACCAAAATAATTTCTGTTGTTATTAATTTCTCATTGTAGGTGTCATTCGCAGCACTATAAGTCTATACCTTACTTATTGGACCTATAAATCATCTACAACCTAATTGTAAACAAATTTATTTTGTTAAAAGACTCATGGAGGCAAAGAAGTTTCACCCCCAGGTTTCGCCAAAACCTAGAGAGGAAAAAGTATTCTTCTTAAGTAAGGCCTATGACCGGGTGGAGTGGGGTGTTTGCAAAAAATAATGGAGATGTTAGGGTTTCATGAGCGGTGGATTCGTATTGTAATGGCATGTGTGTCCTTTGTTACATATGCTATTAGACTTAATGGCCAACCTTGCGGATTAATCACTCCTACCCGAGGCCTTCGACAAGGAGATCCTCTCTCCCCATTTCTCTTCCTACTGTGTGTTGAAGGTTTGTTGGCTCTGTTGCATAAGGCTTCGATGAGGAAGGAATTGAATGGTGTGGCTGCCTCAGCTAGGGGGCCAAGAATTTCACACTTATTCTTTGCGGACGATAGCTTGATATTTTGCAAAGCAACGGAGAAGGAAGGGGCTGAAGTGCAAAGAATTTTGCAAGTTTATGAGTCTTCTTTGGGTCAGCAATTAGATAGAAACAAGATGGCTCTCTTCTTTAGTCGCAATACCCCTACACGCACACAGGAAGTCATTAAGTCCATGTTTGGTGCCCAGGTTATCAAACCTCATGAATCCCATCTTGGCCTTCCGTCGTTGATAGGCAAGTCTAAGAAGAACACATTTGCTCAGTTGAAACAAAAATTGGCTTCCAAGTTAGCGGGTTGGAAGGAAAAGCTTCTGTCAAATGCAGGGAAAGAAGTATTGATCAAGGCAGTCGCACAGGCCGTTCCTTCTTATACTATGAGCTGTTTCAAGCTCCCCAACGAGTTTTGTGAGGAGATGACTAGAATGGTGAGACAATTTTGGTGGGGACAAGTGAAGAATGAAAAGAAGGTGGCTTGGATGAGCTGGGATAGAATGTGCCGCCTGAAGGAAGAAGGGGGGTTGGGCTTTAGAGACCTGAAATCCTTCAACCTTGCTCTTTTAGCGAAACAGGGTTGGAGACTTCAAACTAATTCCTCTTCCCTTTTTTCTCGGGTCTATAAAGCTAAATATTTCCCTAATGGGGACTTAGTGGAGGCTGAGGTAGGTAAGAATGTTTTTTTTGCTTGGAGGAGCATCATGGCAGCCCAACACTTGGTAAAACATGGTTTAAGATGGCAGGTTGGCGACCGTTGTCGCATACATGTTTGGCAAGATCAGTGGCTCACTACTCGAAGCACTTATAGGGTGGTCTCACTTGAACGGCCTGGGAACCAAATTAAAATGGTTTGTGAATTACTGAAAGATGGGAGCAAGGAGTGAGACATAGAGCTAGTTAGGGGGCTCTTCTTACCCCAGGATGTAGAGGCAATTCTAAGCACCCCCATCAGTGATTTGGTTGCTATTGACAGAATGGTTTGGGCTGAAGATAAGAAAGGTAGATTTACTGTGAGGAGTGCTTATAGGCTGGCTCGGGAAATTGAGGCAGAGGGTGGTAATGCCAATTGCTCTGACCCGACAAAATTGCACGGAGTATGGAGAGGGGTGTGGAGTATGAACCTGCCAAATAGAATCAAGCATTTTGCCTGGAAGGCCTGAAACGATATCTTGGATACTAAAGACTCTCTCTTTCGTAGAAAGATCACGGCCAACAATATATGCGAAGACTGTGGCAGGCATGTTGAAACTACCATGCACTTGCTTTGTTTTTGTAACCGTCGTACAGAGGTATAGAGTTCTTGCAAACTTTCTTTGCCTTTCAACGTTCAAGAGTCATGGAGTTTCTTGGACACCTTTAGTAGACTTTGGATTTGTTGGGAAGCGCAGCAAGGGCTGTTGGAGAGGTGGGTCACGATTTGTTGGGGCATTTCGAAGAGCAGAAATGAGGTTCGGCATGGAGGAAAGAAGCGTCCAGGGCCTGTAATTGTGAGAAACGCTCTGAGATTATTGGAGGATTATCATTCTCCCAATGTGAAGCCGAGCTAGTCTAGTTTTGACATCCAAAACATAGCTATCTGGAAGCCACCTCCGCCGTGTTACTTCAAGGTCAATGTAGATGGTGCACTATTCACAAAATCTAAGCAATCCGGCGTGGGTGTGATTGCGCGCGACAAGGTTGGTAACGTGGTTGCAGCCATGTGCAGGAAGCTGGACTTACCTCTCGGTGCGTTAGAGACAGAAGCGAAGGCCTTAGAGATTGGGATGACATTTGCCAAGGAGGTGGGGCTTAGGGATGTGGTGTTTGAAGGTGACTCGCAGCTGATAATCAACGCTGTTCACGACACTGGAGAGGCAGCGTCGTCAGTGCTGAACATCATCCAAGGTGTGCTGCGGAAAGCCCAGTGCTTCAAGACGTTTGATTTTCTACATATTAAAAGGCAGGGAAATGTCCCTGCCCACTTGTTAACTCAGCATGCTCAAAAGGTTGAGAGCTTAGTTGTTTGGCTGGAGGAGTGGCACATGCGTGTGCAAAAGATGTATCTTCATTACAATGTTTCGTATAAAAAGTTTGAGTATTTCCCATCAAAAAAGAAAAAAAAAAAGAAAAAAAGAGATTCATGGAGTTTTTTTTCAAAGAAAAAAATTCATGAAATTAATATTTTAGTCCGTGTAACACATGTGATAAAAAAAATTATGACAAAATTCAAAACTAGATTGTGATTTATTGTTTTCTCAAAAAAAAAAAGATTGTGATTTATCGTTTTTGTTTTTCAGATGTTTGTTTGTTGCTTTATTATTATTATTATTATTATTATTAGAAGCTCTTTTTTATTTGGGTTTATGTTAAAATTTTTCATTCATATAAATTTGAGGTTTTTATAGTATTTGTCAAGTGATATTACGCTTAGACAGTTAGAAGTGATAAGATGAGGCTAGCATCCAAAAAAGAGCACATCCATACATGAAGACCAAACTAATATTTAAACCATCTGTGTACACCATTCCTATAGACTGTAGCATTGAAATCATATGTTTGTGCATAGATTTGGTCAATTTTTTAAAGGTTACTTAGTAGTATCAGCAGTTCACAATTGCGTAATATTAATTAGTGGATAAATATGTAAATTTCAAATAAAGATGAATTGAAAATTATGACAATAAAAAAAAAAATAAAAAAAAAAAATAAAAAAAAACCTCAAAACACACGTGGAGTACCTGCAATGAGGCTAATTTATATTAATGTAGTATAGTTTAAAAAAAAAAAAATAGGAGAGCCATTAACTAAAATTTGGCCAGAGTTTCGCAAGTACACCACGACACCTTAACTAAAAAAAAAAAAGAAGCTAGAGTTTCACATTAAGCCTCCGTTTGGGTTGCACGTTTGCGTCTGCGTCTGCGTTTTCTGCCTTCTTTTTTTTTTTTTTCACGCGTTCCAGCCATATTGTACTGTACACATGCTGTAGCGGCTACTGTTCATTGAACAGTAGCTGCAAACCTTGACTTTTCAACCCAAAATTACTGTTCACGGACCCACAATTTTCACTTTTCAGCAATTTTTTTTATTAAAAATGGGTCCCACGGTACTATTTACACATTTAAAAATTATTTTGCTACAGTGTTTCAGTTTTCAGTTTTCAGTTTTCAGTTTTCAGCTCTATCCAAACGGACCCTAACTCAAAGAAAAGCTAGAGTCTCATACTTCACGGTCATAAATGTCTGGGAAGTGCGTGCTCAACGTTTTAATTCGGCCCAAGGTGGGATCCATTAGTAGGGTGAGAAAATGATAATAGGCCTTTTTCTTACCTATATGGGCCATACTCTCTCCCAACAAGTGGCCCATGTGTGGGCTTTGTTAGGATCTTATTTTCATTTTTTTCTCTCTCTAGATTTATTTATTATTATAATTATGAGTAAAATATTATTTTGGCCATTAAATTTATCAAAAGTTTGTATTTCATCCATAAATTTTAAAAAATTCTTTTTTCGTTCCTAAAGCATTGAAAAGTTCGTTTTTAATCCATAAACTATTGAAAAGTTTTTACCTTTTGTTCTTGAACTTTTTAATAGTTAAGAGATAAGAATAGGGGAAAAAAAGAACTTTTTTTCAATAGTTTAAGGATGAGAAGTTCAAGGATAAAAAAAAAAAAAAAAAAAAAGCTTTTGGTAAAGTTTAAGAACCAAAATATTATTTTACATTATTATATATTATTTTTTCTATAACTTCTTTTCACGAAGCCAATTATGTTTACAATTGATTATTTTGAGCAAAATCCAAATATATAGTAATTTTGAGATCATATTTAGTACCCCAAATTCCCAAATGCTAGACTATGAAAATTGGAACATATTAAAAATTAGGAATAGATTAAAAATATTATTATTATTGTTATTATTATTATTATTATTATTGTAGGGATAAAGGCCCAAAATCATATATTGGGCCTTGGGCTTCGTCCGAGGACATTGACAAGTTCGAGAAGATATAAATAGTGATGAGGAAGCCCAGTTTAGAATCTCATAAATAAGGAATGAGTGTAAGGCGGTCCAAGGAGGATCTCCTCCTCGGATATGATAAATACAGTTCAAAATATGTATCCCAGCAATCAAGGTGGCTTTCCAAGAAACTCCAGTGATAGGGATGTGCCTCATGAACATACGTGAAGGAAAGAAGATCAAAAATATCTAAGGAAAAGCTGCTACCACCGCATTAAACGCACTGCAGCTACTTTTCTAGCCACATTTATGTGGAGAAGACTCCTGAACAGTGCTGTCTTGGCTACCACAACAAACAGAAAGCTAGAGCGGGTGTCTGATGGGATAGGCACTCGAGTAAGGGCACAGGTGGTCAACAATTGTAGGGTCAAGATGGTCCAAAGGGAGATATATAATGCAAGAGACCTTCCATGAGATGGAGATCGGAAAAATTGAGAAAGAATACTGTAGCAATAAAAGAAACAATTGTAATAAGTTTTATCCATTTATAATAAGATTCGCCTTCTCGGATAGTGAATTCCTTCAATCCTATGTGCCTTGTTCTTGCTTGATTATCTTTTAAATCCATACTAGCCGTTGTTAAATTGATTAGGGCCTAGTTCTTTGACCCACTTTCTACAAATTTATTGTACTGGGCTCATTGGGCCAATATCTCACACATCTTGGGTTTGAGTTACAAACTGTGTCCTTACAATTGGTGCCGTCTGTGGGAAGAAATTATGCGATAGTGAGTGTAGCAGTTAACTATGGTAGGATCAGGTCCACACCAAGTAGAGTTTGCAGGATCTCAGCATGGCGACCCCTTTGTCAACCTTGAGCGGAGAGGTGATCGTGAGGGAAGTGTGCATACCACGCATATTGAAAGAAGTCAACCTTGAGGTGGAAGCCATATTTCCCATGCAAAGAGTAACAAGGGCATGCAACTGAAGATCAACTAGTTGAAGAGAGAGCTACGCCATGCACGGCGAACGCGAACCCCCTCTAACTCAGATCCTTCTTCTGATGACGAAAGGGACGTTAGTTACAGGCGAAGGTCTTGAACCCTGCCTAGCAAATCTTTCTCCTACAAGGAAGAACACCGTCGGGAATGGAGGGTCAGAAGCCCGCCACGTAAAGGCGTGGGAAACGACGTCATGAGCAGGGCCTTGAACTAAATCTCCAAGTCACCTTTCACGCGCAAAATAGAGGGGTCTAAACTTCCTCGATGATTCAATTAGCCCGCTTTCACCATGTACAACGGTAGAGCAGACCCCGTGGAATATGTGAGCCACTTCAATCAAAGAATTACTGTTCATTCCAAGGACGAAACCTTGATGTGCATGGTTTTCTTATCCAGACTGGGACCCATTGCGATGAGATGGTTCGACAGCTTGAGGGTAGATTCCATAAGTTCCTTTAAGGAGCTCACCCAGGCGTTTGGTTCCCGATTCGTCATCTGTAGCAAGGTTCCTCGGCCCTTGGCTTCCCTGCTGTCCTTAAGCATGCGAGAGGGAGAAACCCTTAAAACATACTCTGATAGATACTGGGAGATGTTTAACGAGATAGATGGTGACTTCGACGATGTAGCCATCAGTACTTTTAAGATCGGCCTCCCGGCCAAGCACGGTTTAAAGAAATCTCTGACTGGCAAACCCGTTACCAATGTGCGCCAACTTATGGACTAGATTGACAAGTATAAAAGGGTTGAGGAAGACCAGTAGCAGGGGAAAGGAAAAGAGAAGATTATTCCTCAAGAGAGGAGGGATTTCAGGTCGGACATATACAATAACAACCGACCGCAAAGAGATTTTGCTGGGCAGTTAGGATCTACTAATACTCAGGTGGTCAATGCTGTGTTCCGAGAATCGGTACAACAAGTTCTGGAGAAGATTAGGCATGAGCCGTTCTTCAAATGGCCAAATAAGATGGCAGGAAACCCCGCAAGGTGCAATCAAAACCTTTATTGCCAATACCACCAAGACCATGGACAACGGAAGATTGTAAAAGTCCGTGGGACCATCTGGACCAGCTCGTCTGTGAAGGAAAGTTAAAGCAACTCTTGCATCACTCCAGTGGCCAGGGGAGCTAGACAAACTTAGAATTTCGAAGAGATGATTCTTCAAGACCCCCATTGGGAAAAATAAATGTCATCTTTGCTGCCTCAGGGAGGATCTTTTCTTGCCCTTCCAAAGTGATGTTTGTGGCTTGGCTGTCCGTCGAGGACGCTAATCAAGAGCCAAAGAAGGCTAGACTAGAAATCCAACCAGTTTTGGGCTTCTTGGATGAGGATAAAATTGGAACCATCCAACCCTACGATGATGCTTTGGTGGTTACCCTCAGGATTGGGGGATATGATATGAAAAGGGTGTTGGTAGACTAGGGCAGTGATGCTAAGATTATTTACCCCAACCTATACAAGAGGCTAAATTTGAGACCCGAGGACTTAACACCCTACAATTCACCCTTGGTAAGTTTTGACGGGAAGGTCGTTATTCCAAATGGCCAGATTAAAATACCTGTATAGACTGGGTTAGAAGTGGTGGAGGTGAATTTCATCGTGGTGGACGCTTACTCACCCTACATAGCCATTGTGGTCAAACCTTGACTTCATACTTTGGGAGCCATCTCTTCTACTCTGCACCAGAAGGTGAAGTATCCGTCTGAGGAACATGTTAAGGAGATTCTGGGAAGTCAATCCATGGCTAGGCAGTGCCTGGTTACTGCCATCTTACATCAGCCCGAAGCTGAGTCCTCGGCTGCTGTTAGAGGGGGCTTATAGCAATTAATAACCCCGGCGTTACCTGTCAATGGATCAGTCGAGGAGGCGAAATGTGAGGATCTAGAAGCAGTCGTTATTGGTAATGATCCAGAGAAGTTCTTTGTGGTTGGCACTTAACTGCCTTCTCTAGAGAAGGAAGAGCTGGTAGAGTTCCTTAAAAGAAATATTGATGTGTTCGCATAGATTGCTTACGAAGCCGCATGGGTGGATCCGAGCTTCATCTACCACCATTTAAATGTTAACCTATCTGTCACCCCTAAGAAGCAACCACCTTGGCGCTCGTCCAAGGATCATTCTGATGCTGTTAGAGATGAGGTGAAGAAGCTCAAGCAGGCAGGGGCTATCAAAGAGGTGTTCTACCCTAAGTGGTTAGCCAATACTGTGGTGGTGAAAAAGAAGAATGGAAAATGGCGAATATGTGTAGACTTCATAGATCTAAATAAAGCTTGCCCGAAAGATCCTTTCCCTATGCCTTGGATAGACCAGCTGGTGGATGCAACTATGGGCCATCCTCGGATGAGTTTCTTGGATGCCTTTCAAGGATATCACCAGATACCACTAACTCTGGATGATAAAAAAAAATGACTTTCATCACACCTACTGGAAACTACCATTACAAAGTGACACCCTTTTGTTTGAAGAATGCGAGGTCCACTTATCAAAGAATGATGACAAGGATGTTTGAACCACAATTGGACAAGAGTATTGAGGTCTATATAGACGACATGGTGGTGAAAAGTACGATGGTGTCCAAGCGCATGGTAGATCTCGAGAATATTTTTGAAATCCTAAAGAGCCACAAATTACGACTCAACGCTTCCAAATGTTCTTTTGGAGTCGAATTAGGAAAGTTTTTGGGCTACATGGTCACTCATCGGGAAATTGAAGTCAATCCTGACCAAATTAAGGCAATTAACAACCTCCAGCCACCTCAGAATCCTAAAGAGGTCCAAAAACTAACAGAGATGACTACCGCCTTAAACCGATTTATCTCTCGGTCAGCATATAGATGCAGGCCCTTCTTCCTACTGATGAATAAATGGAAGGGATTTGAATATACAAAGGAGTGTGCCCTGGCCTTCAAGCAACTGAAGGAATATCTCTCTCGGCCACCTATCATGTCTAGTCCTAAGATGGATGAGGTCTTGTTTGCCTATATTGTTGTGGCCCCTCATGTCGTAAGCTTAGTCTTGATATGAGTTGATGATGGCACACAAAGGCTAGTTTACTATGTGAGATTGTGAGTAAGTCATTACATGAGGCCGAGATTCGCTATTTGCTATTGGAAAAAGCTATTTTGGCAGTGGTATACGCCACACGCAAACTCCCCCATTACTTCCAAGCACACATGGTTATTGTCCTAACTCAACTTCCGCTCAGATATCTGCCCCGAAGCGCTGATTACACGGGGAAGATTGCTGAATGAGCCATAATCCTAGGGGTCTTTGATATCAAATACATGCCTCGCACCTCTGTTAAGGGTCAAATCCTTGTAGACCTGGTAGCCGTGTTTGTTGAATCCCCGTTAGAGGTAGAAGTAGAGAATCAAAACATGGATGAAAAATCAGTTGGCATGATCTCCCAACAAGGTCCTTTATCCTGAAAGGTATACGTTGATGGTGCAGCAAATCAGAAGGGGTTCGGAGTGGGGCTAGTTCTGGTTTCGCCTGAGAAAATCACCATTGAGAAATCATTAAGATTGGGATTCTCGACTACAAATAATGAAGCTGAATATGAGGCTCTGCTGATAGGAATAACTATGGTTCAAAAAATGGACGGAAAGACTGTAGAGATGTTCTCAAACTCAAGACTGGTCGTCAGCCAGGTAAAAGGGGAGTTTAAAGCTAGAGATAAGAGAATGTAAGGGTACTTAAGTCAGGTTAAATGTTTGCAGTAAAATTTTGAATCTTTCAACCTGTTGCATATCCCTAGAAGTGGAAACACACATGCCGATTCTTTGGCCACACTTGCAACCTCCTTAGCATAAAGCTTACCTCGGGTCATCCTTGTGGAAGACTTGCATAAGCCCACGGAGGTGAACAGAGAGGTGGTTCGTGTTCACCATGTCAGAGTGAGGCTTAGCTGGATAGACCCCATAGAACTATTCCTGAGGGAGGATTTCCTACCCGAGGAGAGATTAGAAGCTGACAAAGTACGAAGAAAGGCTCCCTGGTTCTGATTGTCCGAGGATCAGAAATTATATAAACGCTCTTTTTCTGGGCCATACTTGCTATGCATACACCCTGAAGTAACAAAGCTACTCCTTGAGGAGTTACATGAAAGGATTTGTGGAAGCCACACTGGAGGCAGATCTTTGGCACATAGAGCCATCACTTAAGGCTATTGGTGGCTAAATATGCAAAGAGAAGCACAAGAATATGTAAAGAAGTGTGACTAGTGCTAAAGGTTCGCACCAAACATACACCAACCGGGGGGAGTCCTTAATCCTCTATCCAGCCCTTGGCTATTCGCTCAATAGGGCTTAGACATTGTGGGCCCTTTCCCTAAGGCAACAGGAAATAAGAGATACTTGCTAGTCGGCACAGACTATTTCACTAAGTGGATCGAAGTTGAACCTCTAGCAAACATCAGAGACGTGGATGCCAAGAAGTTTGTGTGGAAAAACATTGTCACACGATTCGGAGTCCCTCATACCCTTATTTCGGACAATGGCCTTCAGTTTGATAGCAAATCTTTCAAGAGATACTGCTGTGACTTGGGAATTACGAATAGATATTCTACCCCAGCCTATCCCCAAGGAAATGGACAAGCCGAGGTTGTTAACAAGGTCATTATAAGCGGACTCAAGAAGAGGTTAGATGATGCGAAGGGAAAGTGGGTAGAAGAGCTGTCGCATGTCCTCTGGACATATTGGATCACGCCTTGCAAGTCAATTGGGGATACCCCTTTTTCAATGACTTATGGTGTTGAGGCTGTTATTCCTTTAGAGACTGGCTTCCTAACATTAAGGACCAGCTCATTCAATCTGATCAATAACAACGGGCTACTAGAGAAAAGCTTAGACTTAATTGAAGAGAGAAGGGAAAATGCAATGGTCCAATTGGCATACTACCAACACAAGCACAAGCAAGGTTATGATGCCAGCGTGAAGCTAAGACCATTAGCACCTGGTGATTTGGTGTTGAGAAAAATTCTGGGTACTGCAAAGAACCTAGCGTGGGGAAAGCTAGGGCCCAATTGGGAAGGACCATATCACATCACCTCGATGGCTGGTATAAGAGCGTATTTTCTAGAAGATTTAGATGAGCATGTAATACCACGCCCTTGGAATGTAAACAACCTGAAAATGTGTTATTATTAATAAGAGTTCCTTTATCAATATGTTCATTTGTCATATAAAGGCTTCGTAATTTCTATTATTCTTTCTTTTATAAGTATTTAAATAGAACCTTAGTTATGCCTGAAGTCCTCGAACCAGATATTTTGGGGAAATTAACACTCTATGACATCTTTTATAAGTGTTTAAACAGAACCCTAGTCATGCCTGAAGTCCTCGGATCAGATGCTTTAGGGAAATTAACACTCTATGACATCTTTTATAAGTGTTTAAACAGAACCTTAGTCATGCTTGAAGTCCTCGGACTAGATGCTTTGGGAAATTAATACACTATGACATCTTTTATAAGTATTTAAACAGAACTTTAGTCATGCCTAAAGTCCTCGGACCAGATGCTTTGGGGAAATTAATACGCCATGACATCTTTTATAAGTGTTTAAACAGAACCTTAGTCATGCCTGAGTCCTCAGACCAGATGCTTTAGGGAAATTAGCACTACGACATCCTTCTACGTGTTAAACAGAATCCTAGTCATGGCTGATCCCCTGGGTCACATACTTGGAAAAATTAACACTGCATTATCTACTGGTCTTTTACTAAGTGTTAAAACAGTTCCAGGCTAAATGAAAGAGCAATAATGACATGGTTCAGGTTAAAGAATCTAAAATTCTTGCTAAGGAACCTAATTCTAAGGTATTCTACTTGGCTCTTCCTCTCGTACTGGGCAATGAAGGCCATCATGCCATGCCCCCAAAGCAATCAGGAAGTCGTCTTTCATCCCCTTGTTAGATTTGGGGAGACACGAGATGAGCCTAACAACATCAGATCGAGATTTGAGGTAAAATTCCTCACCTTTAAGGTTGTGGCACTTGTACATGTGGACCACATCGTGCCAGGTGAGCCCCAAGCCTCGATACTCGTTAAGAGCATCAACACTACCTAAAACCCTAAATAGATTGGGCGCACATTGGTGTGGGCAGATCCTATGGTTGAGGAGGTAGTCCTAGGTTATCCTACCCATAGGGAGAGTCATCCCCCCTTCTATGAAAGCTATCATGAGGGATGACAACTTCCCCTCCTCTGTGTGTGTCACTATTTGTTCTGAGGAACAGTATCACAGGGCTACTCGCAGTATGTGACATTTATCCTTAAAGGCCTCTATTTTGGCAGGAGAGTCTACTAGTTTCTTAAATCTACCCATTCGGACAGGTTAAAGGGAAACAACTAAAATTGGTAAATGAAGAAATAAGAACTGGAAGGCCGAGAAGATGGGCCGAGGAGAAAAAGAGAAGTTTGAATAAATAAAGACTTACGAGAACTAAGATGTGTGCTAGTCCTTGAAACCTTTAGAAAGATTTTTAAGGATTTCTCAGAGGAAAAGTGTGGGAAGTTTGGTAACTTAGAGAGCTTTGTGAGTTTGAGTTCTTGGGATCTCTAGAGAGTTTGAAGACTTGTGAAATTAGGGAAATGATTTCTCCGGATGCTTTATATAAAGGGTAAGATTGGGTGGGAGTTATCCCATTTAAATCCCAAGGAGGAATGTCAGCCATTGGATTAGTGCCTCACCATTAGATGTAGGGGACAAAACGCCACCTGGAGCAATTAATGACGCATTGCGGGCTCTGAAGCGTTAGTAGCAATCATGGGATGCGCAAAACGGTAATTCCACACGTGTGAACCAGTGAAATGAACGGTTCTGTCTCATAATCAAAACCCCACTTTTTCTCCTCGGATGAGAGGGAAAAACCAGAGTTTTGAGGGGCTATTGTACGGATAAAGGCCCAAAATCATATATTGGGCCATGGGTTTCATCCGAGGACATTGATAGGTCCGAGAAGGGATAAGTAGTGATGAGGAAGCCCAGTTTAGAATCTCATAAATAAGGAATGAGTGTAAGGCGGTCCGAGGAGGATCTCCTCCTCGAATATGATAAATACAATTCGCAATATGTATCTTGACAATCAAGGTGGCTTTTCAAGAAGCTCTAGTGATAGGGACGTGCCTTATGAACATACGAGAAGGAAAGGAGATCAAAAATATCTAAGGAAAAGCTACTACTATCGCATTAAATGCACTTCAGCTACTTTGCTGTTTGCATTTATGTGGAGAAGACCCCTGAACAGTACTGTCTTAGCTACCACAACTCACAAAAAATCAGAGAAGGTGTCTGATGGGACAAACACTCGAGTAAGGGCACAAGTGGTCAACAATTGTAGGGTCAAGATGGTCTAAAGGGGGATATATAATGCAAGAGACCTTTCATGAGATGGGGATCGGAAAAATAGAGAAAGAATACTATAGCAATCAAAGAAACAATTGTAATAAGTATTATCCATTTATAATAAGATTCACCTCCTCGGATACTGAATTCCTTTAATCCTATGTGCCTTGTTCTTGCTTGATTATCTTTTAAATCTATACTAGCCATTGTTAAATTGATTAGGGCCTAGTTCTTTGACCCACTTTCTACAAATTTATTGTACTGGACTCACTGGACCAATATCCCACATATCTTGGGTTTGGAAGGACTTTGGATCTCAGAGCTCTAAACACTCAATGCTCAATCTTCTTCCTTTATAATCTTTGAGGAAGCCTCTCTCTAGAGTTAGGCGCGTATGTCAACTATAATGAGTTTAGTAATTTAGAGTATTATTTCTTACAGACCTGAGCTATAGAAATAAATAGTGCTTTGCAAGGACCAACTTAACAAGGACCACTTGAGATCGAAATTCAAGTTGAGAAAGAAGAATGGCGAGATGATAGAATTCTAGTTCCGTGGAAGAAAGGGAAGAAGAATTGATAATTGGACAAGGAACACAGTAGAGAGAAAGAATAGGGAAGAAAAAATGAAATTCTTATTTGCATGCGTTTTACAATCCTTTTCCTCTTCTTATAAGCATTCCATGTAACCAACTAACTATCTATTAACACCTTAGCCCAACCAACTAACAACCCACAATAACAGTACAATTTATTTGCAGTACAGTCTAGCCACTGCACACTCCCACGCACCCACATGCAGGCACACATGCACACCCCAGTAGCTATACCCGTACCACTTGTGCACACCCACACGCACACTCCCTGCACCCCTTACACACACAGTTGTCACACCTACACACACATACCCCAGCAGCTATACTCGCACCACCTGTGCACATCCTTACACCTACTTACAAATATCTACAAATATCAATAGCCCACAACTATCAGAATCCTTATTTACAAATATCTGCAAATATTCACACATGCATACATTTACAAATATCTGCAAATATCCACACTGTCATACTACAGTGCCTATCAATACTCCCCCAATCAAAGCACCTTGCCCACAAGGTGAGGGAATTGATGCTGTAATGCATAAAGAGACTCCCACGTAGCATGTACTGGATCTTGCCCTGGCCATTGGACTAAAACCTCAGTAATTGACCTTGACCGAAGCTGCTTAGCTCTAGTTTGCAAAATAGCAACAAGTTCAGGATGGACAAAACCACCAGAATCCATAGGAGTTAAGGTAGGAATGGGAATGACTTAAGCCCCCAAATGTTTCTTAAGGCAAGACACATGGAAAACTGGATGCAAGAGATAATCTAAAGGTAAAGCCAACTTGTAAGCCACAGAACATAACCTCTGAAAAACTTGAAATGGCCTATAGTACCTTGGAGAAAACTTATTGAAGCCCTTGGACCTTAAGGTCAATTGTCTATAAGGCTAAAGCCTTAAATAAACCTAGTCCCCAACCTCAAATGCCCTATCAAGTGGTTTTGTTTCAGTAATGACAAGACTTCAGACCTAGTCCTAAGAAGGTGATCCACTACCTCAACCTTGGTGGTACCAGGAATGTAATCCAATTGCCTTGGTGGAGGGCTGCCATACAATGCTTCATAAGGAGTGAATTTGGTAGAGTTATGGTAGTTAGTGTTGAACCATAATTTTGCTAAATGCAGCCACTCAACCCAAGAGTTAGGCTTGTCACATATAAAGGCCCTAAGATACTGCTCTAAACTCCTATTAACCACCTCAATCTGACCATCTATCTGAGGATGATATGCTGAAGACATGGTTAAGGTACTACCCTGAAGTCTGAAAAGTTCCTGCCAAAATTTGGAAGTAAACACTACATCTCTGTCACTCACAATGGACTGAGGCATGACATGAAGCTTAAAAATCTCCTTCATAAACACAGCAGCCACCTTATAAGCAGTGTAAGGATGAGAAAGAGGCATGAAATGCACAAATTTGGTCAATTTATCCACCACCACCATAATGACCTAAAATCCATGAGACTTAGGAAGACTCTCTACAAAATCCAAGCTAATATCAGTCCAAGGCTTGGAAGGAATTAGCAAAGGCTGTAACAAACCCCCTGGCTTGGTAGTCTCTACCTTAATTCTTTGACACACTTCACAATGCTTCACATGCCTTTTAACATCAGACTTCATCCCCTTCCAAAAGAAGTCTTGCTTGACCCTATATAAGGTCTTCAAATAACCAGAATGACCACCAATGGGGTTGTCATGCATATATTGAAGAATCAAGGACTTCAATGGAGAGGTAGAGCTCAAGAACACCTTATCCTTATAAAGAAGAAGACCATTTTATTGAGAAAATTTAGAGGAATTGAAAGAGCTACCAGAAAGAGAAGTGAACAATTGCTGATATTCAACATCTTCATTGTTGCTATCTTTCAAAATAGTCAACTAGGTAGGTCAAGGAAAAGAAATAAGAAACAAGGAACCAACATCCACTGAAGATGAAACAAAATCATCCCTTGGTTGCATAGCAGAATTCTTTTCTTTTCTAGACAAGGCATCAGCTGCCTTATTTTCCTTACCTTTCTTGTACTCCACAATGAAAGAGTAACCAAGCAATTTGGTGAACCATTTTTGCTAAGTAGGTGTCCCAATCCGTTGCTCCAAAAGAAATTTGAGACTTTGTTGATCAATCTTGATCACAAAGGGTCGTCCCACCAAGTATGTGCTCTATTCTTCACAACAGTGACCAATGCCAACAATTCCTTCTCATAAGTTGACAAAAGCAAGCTTCTGCCCTTAAGAGCTTGGCTGTGAAAAGCCAATGGCCTATGATTCTACATTAGGACAGCCCCCAAACCAGTACTTGAGGCATCACACTCAACAACAAAAGGCTTAGTAAAGACAAGTAAGGCTAACACTGGTGGTTGTGACATAGCTTGTTTGAGAGTATTGAAAGCTAATTCAGCTTGAGCAGACCATTGGAAGGAGTCCTTCTTCAATAGGGCAGTAAGTGGAGCTGCAATTAAACCATAATCCTTCACAAATTTCCTATAATAGCTTGTCAACCCTAAGAACCCTCTCAAGGCCTTAACAGAAGTAGGGACAAGCCACTACAACATAGCTTCAGTCTTCCTAGGGTCTGTTCTAACCCCCTGACCAGAAATCAAATGACCAAGGTACTCCACTTCCACACAACCAAAAACATACTTGCTTCTCTTTGCATACAACTTATTGTCAAGCAACATAGTAAGCACCACTCTCAAATGAGATAAGTGAGATGTCAAATCCTTACTAAACACTAGAATATCATATAAAAAAAATAAGAACAAACTTCCTTAGGTAGGGTTTAAAAATCTGGTTCATGAGTGATTGAAAGGTTGAAAGAGCATTTGTCAAACCAAATGGCATGACCAAAAATTCATAATGGCCTTCATGGGTTCTAAAGGTAGTTTTCTCAATATCCTCATCCTTCATTCTAATTTGGTGGTAGCTTGATCTAAGGTCCAACTTAGAAAAAATGGAAGAACCATGAAGTTCATCCAACAACTCATCCACTACAGGAATAGGATATTTATCCTTGATTGTAGCCTTGTTAAGGGCCCTATAACCTATACACATACACCAACTACCATCTACCTTTCTCACCAACAACACTGGTGAAGAGAAAGGACTCTGACTAGGCCTAATGGATCCAACCTCTAGGAGTTCATGCACAATTTTCTCAATTTCAGATTTTTGATAAAAAGGGTACCTGTAGGGCCTTTCACTGATGGCTTGAGTCCCTTTCTTAAGTAAAATTTGATGCTCATGGCCTCTCAAGGGTGGCAAACCAGATGGAATAGCAAAAACTGCACTAAATTCAGTCAAAATGTCTTCAATCTCTGGCTGAATTTGTTCTGGAATTGAAGAAGGAACTGGGGAGATAACTTGAAGACACAACCCCCTCTTAACAGTAGGTTTGAAGAACTTCTTAGAGTCCTGAAAATCAAGACTAGAGGGCTGCAAACTCTTGAGCAAAACTGGCTTGCCATCTAAAACAAACTCCATAGTGAGGTGCTGGAAGTCCCACTAGATCAGTCCCAAAGTGTACAGCCATTAAGTGCCTAAGACAAAATCACACCCTCCCAAGGACAAAACATTGAGATCCATAAGGAATGTTTGCCCTTGAAGCTTAACTTGGACTGCATGACAAGCACCCCTGGACTGCACTGATGCACCATTGGCAATCTTAACCTTAAAGCTATCTTCAAGAACTAAGGGAAGTTTTAGCAACATCCAAATGGAGGTGTCCAAGAAGTTATTAGTGCTACCCATATCAATTAGGATCACCAATTCTTGATGATTTATTCTTCCAAGTACTCTCATGGTGCTTGGAGATGGATTGCCTAACAAGGCATACAGTGTGATCTCAGCAGTAGAATTGATCAAGTCAGAAGACACATCAGAACCAATGCACTCCTCCACTTGCTCCACTTGCATTTCCTCGAAATAGACCTTTACTTCAGACATAGAAGTTTGCACCCCTTCCAACATAAAAAACTTTGGAGTCTTGCACTTATGACCATCAACCCACTTCTCATCACAGGAAAAGCATAATCCTTTCCTTCTTCTTTCTTCAATCTGAGCAGCTGGGATCTTCTGAATTGGTGGTTTAGAAGTTTTGAAGTCAGTTTTGGAAGGTGGGGGACCAAGAATTGAGGGTCTTGCTACCTGAGCTTCACCCCATGATTTAGTACCTTTCTTGCTAGCATTGAGGTACTCTTCTTGAATTTTAGCGAATTCAAAGTCAGCACCAAGATTTGGAGGGTTGAACATCTTCACAGGAAGCCTAATCTCTTCTTTTAAGCCACTCAAGAAGCAAGAGAGCTTATGTTTGTTTGGAAGTTCCTTAATACAATTGGATAAGGCTTCAAATTGCCCTTTGTAATGAGCTATTGAATTGACCTGCCTTACTTTTTACAAAGCTTCCATGGGGTCATCATAGGCTGAAGTGCCAAATCTGATAAGCAAGGCCCTGATGAATGCATCCCAGCTAGTGAATTGACCTGCATCCTCAGCATCCTGAAACCATATCAAAGCCTCCTCCTCCATGTGGTAAGAAGCCAACAAGATCCTCTGATTCAATGGTGTATTGTACAAATGGAAAAATTGTTGAGCTTTGTACACCCAACTCGAAGGATTTTCCCCTTTAAATCTTGGAAATTCAAGCTTTACAGTCCTAGTGGTAAAAACTGAATCTTGGTGTGCTTGCACTCATGGAGACACAACCCTTGTTAGAGAATTTGGTCTAGCTTGCCATCTGCTCCTAGTTTCAGAGAAGGTTTGGACTGTCTCTGATAAGGTCTGCAACATGGCTATCATGGCATCCATCTTCTGGTGCAAGACTTGGAATTCATTGTCATGTTGCTCTGTAGTCTTGGATAGAGCATTGAACCTTTCTGTGAGGGTAGCTATGGATCGAGTTTCTGTCATGGCTATAGAAATGGGCTCCGATACCAATTGATAGAATTTTAGTTCAGTGGAAGAAAGGGAAGAAGAATTGATAATTGGACAAGGAACACAGTAGAGAGAAAGAATAGGGAAGAAACAATGAAATTCTTATTTGCATGCGTTTTACAATCCTTTTCCTCTCCTTATAAGCACTCCACGTAACCAACTAACTACCTATTGACACCTTGGCCCAACCAACTAACAACCCACAATAGCAGTACAATAGCAGCACAATTTATTTGTAGTACAGTCTAGCCACTGCACACTCCCACGCACCCACATGCAGTCACACACGCACACCCCAGCAGCTATACCTGCACCACCTGTGCATATCCACACGCACACTCCCCTGCACCCCTTACACACACAACTGTCACAACCACACACACACACCCCAGCAGCTATTCTCGCACCACCTGTGCACATCCTTACACCTACTTACAAATATCTACAAATATCAATAGCCCACAACTGTCACAATCCTTATTTACAAATATCTGTAAATATCCACACATACGTACATTTACAAATATATGCAGGACTATCTGGCCTTTTGCCCCTTTGGGCAAAAATATTTGGCATTATGCCCCTGTTTTGAAACTATATAGGGGCGTGCCCCTGTTTCAATACTCGCTAATTATAAAACCGAGTTACTTAAATTACTCGCATATCCAAAGACCGAGTTTTAGGCAGGTTCTTGCCACAGTGGCAATCCAGCGTGGCTTTTGGGAAATAAAATATTCCCGCGTAACTGTTTATAACTCGGCATTGTAGAATCCGAGTTACTGACGGGATTTCAAATCAGTTACTCGTATTACTCGGCTTCTATATAATCGAGTTCTTCTGCTACACTCTAACCCGATTTCAAATCACGTATTTGCATGTGAAGCTTAACTCGATGAATGGGAAATCGAGTTATTAGTTTTACTCGGTTCTACTAAAATCGAGTTATTCTGCTATTTACAGCTTCTCATGCAATTCTGCTCATCATTTTCAGATTAGCTTCTTCTCATTTTCAAAATTTTCTATCAGAAATTGGTGTTATCTCTCTATCATCTCAGGTGAGAAACTCATTTTCTTCTTTAAAATACATAGAGAATTTTATTGTGTAGGTAAAAGTAGTTGTAGATATTATAAAAGTTTATCAACCATAATGTATGTTTTTGTTAGGGAAGAATTTTCATTTAATAGGTTGTATTACTTGTGCTTTGGTATTTTCTTGAATGAGTGTTATGTGAGTAGCTTAGGGTTATATTAGTTGTTTGGTGTTGTTTGGTGCTACAAGAAATGTACAATAATCTATAGAAACGGTGATAAGTGTTATGTGTGTACATTGGGTTATATTGGGTATTTGCTGGTGTAAATTTCATTGACAAAAAAATAAAATTTGTTAGATTTGCTAAAACTAATGAACAATTAATATTTAGATTTGCAAAAGTTGAATGTACATACTCATCATTGGTTGAGACATTAACAACATCTTCTATTGCACACAACGTGTAGACATTAACAACGTCTAATGTTTATGGTCAAATTTGAGTGTTAGTATTTCATTTTTAACATGTAATAGTACACAAATTTATGAATGTCTTTGTCGTGTACCATCTTATGCAGCATTACATTATTTATCAACAGTTGATGCACACTATTAATTTGATCATTTGATGTTATTGCATTTAGCGTCAATGTTTGGTTCTGGCAACCCACAACTCTATAGGCCTCACGATGTGTTCACTGCTATGGGTCGCTGCTGGGTATTGGAAGATGAGTTCAGCTATCCAATCAATCCGAATCTGCGAAATAGTGCTTACGTTCACAATATCATGAGACAAGAGTGGGCTTGGTTATTTCGTGAACAACAAATGTTTTATGATGAATTGGTTGGTTTTAAGTTGCCAGTGCCTCGACGACTCGCATCTCAGATGCCCAGAGACACGATCGACGAACTTCGTAAAGCATTGAACCGCATAAGAGAAGAAAATAATCAAATGAAGATACGTCTTAATCGATATCGAACTCAAGTCGAGATTCGAGAGTCAGTGGAGGGAATGTGGTACGAGCACGCACAATTCATGCAATCACTTCTTGCTGATCCCATTTATCAGTCAGACGTGGAAATGTCAGATGAAGAGTAATCGTTTCGTGGTGTAATTAGACTTCGTTGGAGAACTATTTTGCTTAAGTATGTTTTAAATGTATGCGTGTCACTATTGTTGCATTTGTACTATGTAAACCTTGTTATTGATTGTAAGGAGCACGAACGCACGCACGTTATTCGTAATATAGATTATTCCCACATAACGCATAAAAGTTAAATATTTCCACACATAATATTTTTCAATAAGCACCTAGAACATAACACATAAATCTTAAAATAACTTACACGATGTCACCAATATGCATGCATTGCATATTGAACACTAACGCTACTAACATTATTAACTTAACCCTAGACATAACACACATACCATTTAGGCATTCACTCTGATAGGTAGTCTTCGTAGTTTAGGACATTGTTATGTTCCGCCGGAGTGAGTTGCCTGTTCGTTGCGGCGGCCTGCTCTTCTGCCAGTTGTAGCATGTGATACCTGGACCTACGCAGTATCATCAGATTGTTCTCTTTTTTAATTGCTGTCACTGCACGCTCATATTGGTGCATGTTTTGCCTTGGCAGTGTGACCGAGATACGGTCGACAAGAGGCGCTTCAAGTCACACGAGATCATCGTGCAGAGCGTTGGACTCGTTCACGCGAAAGTCCCACTCCCGCCGCAATCCGGCATAGTATTCCCTCTCATCGGAGTCTCTCTCCCTCCTATAGTTATCTGGAAAACGAGGTAGCATCCAATTGCACATTGACATTGGAAAATGTGACTTTTGATCGATATGTGTAGATGTTTTGCAATGGTAGATGTAAGTGGGACTTTGGTATGCGTAGGTGTTTTGCAAAGTTAGATGTAAATGGGACTTTATATAGGAGTTTTGCAAGGGCAAGTATTCATGTGGATGTGACTATATGTAAGGGTAAGTATTCACGTGAATAAAGATGATATGACTTGACAGTGTATTGTTCAGTAAGGTGTTAAGGAGCACATGGAAAACTGTGAACTTGACTTGGCTATACAGTGGCACCTGTTGGTGCATGTGATTTGCTGAGCCAGCTGTTTGATATGTCATAGCTTGTGCTACAGCAGCACGCTGGTGATGTGTATTGCAAAGGAGGTTGTGTATTTATTCACGTGAAGACTATTCAGCATTCCTATGCTTCATTTGACATGACTTAACGAGACAATGCCGACCTGTGTTAAATGTATCATAAACTTTTTCAGGGATGCTTTGCATCCTTGAAAATGGTGCATTGCAAAAGGATGCATATCTGTGTATTGACGTGCGTGTAGATGATATGACTTGACTCTGTATCTACAGTGCGAAGCTGTTGAGTAGCACATGCAACATTGCAAACATCAGTGTAGCAATGGGGGATAGCTCACCCCCAAATTCGATGCATAAACTTTTCAAAGACGCCTCAGCGTTTTCACGTCAGTGTGGATGGGTACTTGTGGTCAGGGTTCAATTGTGCTGAGCTATCCACCGTAGCTACACTCACTACTCCCTATGGTGGTATTTGGCAAGTGGGATTGAAGAAAGCTGATAACAACATTTGGTTTTGTAATGGTTGGCAGGATTTCGTTGAGTACCATCCTATCTGTTATGGTTTTTTTTTAGTCTTCAGATATCCACTGAGATTCAATATCCACCCAGCAAGAACTGTAAATTGGAAGATCATTAGGTAGAAATAACAGACTTAGACACTGATGAAACAAACATATCCCTCAGATTATTTGCCCACAAAACATGAAGTCGGAGAAAAGTTTGTTACGGAAAAATTTTATTGTACATAAAGACGAAGAGAGAATGAGTGGTTAGTCTGGTTTGGATGAGTCTGTATGTAATGCATCTGTATAAAGTAGTAAAGTAGCATAACTAAGATACACGAAAATGGGTATATGATACAGCGATTCACAGTGTCATATATATGAATTATTCGTATTATTGAATCATACGTGTGGGGGGTCTATGTGGTTTGGATGAGTCTGTATGTATTGAATCTATTAAATTTTCCTACAAGTAATGTGCAATAAATCTAAGTTGGGTGATGAGTGTTATGTGGGTAACATTTCAAATTACACAGACAGAATATTGGAAACATCAACATATCTAAGGTTTTTCCTACACTACAAAGCAGTGGAAATTGTCCAACCAAAGCTCAATAATCATATGTAGCAACAAAGAACAGCTGGGAAAAAAGAAGCAAGTGATTTCATATACACTTAGCCAATCCATTGAAAACATTGCAACATACTGACATAGCAATGTAATACATTACTAGTTTCATGTCACGCATGGTGGAAGGGAGTATTATTATGACCAAATGTGAGTGTCTACACCTCGACAGTGATGGTCCCAATTGGGCCCCACTCTACTCCGGTGAGTCCTTGCTTTAGGAGCCATATGGTTTTTTTGTGAAAGAGGGGTTGGTCTGTGTGGTTTGGATGAGTTTGTATGTATTGAATCTATGCATAAATATTCATATTAAATTTTCATATGTAGCAACAAAGAACACCAGGGAAAAAAATGAGAAACTGATTTCATATAAACTTAGCCAAAACTAATGAACAATTAATCTTTAGATTTACAAAAGTTGAACGTACATAATCATCATTTGTCAGAAATTAACAACAACATTTTTTCTTGCACAAAATGTGTAGACATTAACAACAACGTCTAATGTTCGTAGGTAGAAATTTTTGGAAATCATCATTGCTTGAATTTGAGAAGTCTGAAATATCACTGTAAAGTTGTGATTTACAACTATGTGTTTTGTTGGCTTTTATTCCGTGCCAAATTTGATTGTAATTACTATCAATTGTTTATACCCTGTATTTGTTGTGGGAATTGATGTAAGGGGTGTGTGATAGAGAGTGTGTGAAGACTCAAGCAAATTGGAAGCTGATGGAATCTCGCGGGTATGTCGCGACTAAGCTTCCCGCGAAGTGAAGCATGTGCCCTGCACATGCTGGAATGTGAAGAGTCAGGACAGATGGAGACAGCTGTCTCTCGCGAGTATCTCGCGGGTAAGGCCTTCCCGCGAGACACCCGTGAGACATGCTATTCTGCCAGCCTGTACTGACTGACTCACACATTCTGCACCTATCCTATATAAACCCCCATTACCCACAAATGTTGAGGAATGCTTCAGAGAGAAAACCCTAGCCAAACACATTTGCAATTAGAGATTGTCATCCCCACCTTTCTTTATACACTTGCTTGTGGTATCTCCTCAACCCTTCCCTCTCCATTTCCACACCATTGAGAGGTTGATAGCCCAAACACTTACCACACCTTTTGAGAGTGTTGAGTGACGTTTTGGTGCTGCTGGGAAGCATTGGAAGAAGCCAAGGATGACAGATGCAACATGGAGCTTGTTGCGGGATCCGGGGTGCTAGACAAGACACGATTCCGAGAAGCCTTGTTGGAGTAGGAGCTTGGAGGGCTTAGGTACATCGGGTAGATTAGGCTTGGAGGGTTTCTTGCTTACTCATGTATCCCAACTGATTGTCTAGTGGATCGATTTCCGCTTGGAGGGCGGCGGAGAGGTTTTTCGCCGAGTTCTTCGGTTTCCTCTTCGAGAACACGTCTCGGTGTTTTCTGTGTTTGCATCTTTCTTCCCTACTCTTGTTTTATTCCATTATACTGTTGTGTTGTTTAGTTTATGGATTGGAGTAGCTTTATTGTTCATCCGCTCGCTTTTACACTATTCCGCACTTTGTATTAAAGTTGTGTAAAATCTATCGAGCCGTAATTTTAATCGGGGGGTCTAAACAGCTCTTGTGTTTTTCAACACGTTTTCGAGCTTTCAATTGGTATCAGAGCGGGTACACTTGCTTGGTTTAAACACCTTAGTGTGATCCTTGACCCTATTTGAGATGGACCGGTCTCAATCGCTCAATGTTCCACCATTTTTTGATGGGAACAATTACGCATTCTGGAAAGTCAGAATGAGAGCATTTCTATGCTCTATAGAAGATACCGTTTGGGATGCGGTAGAGCTAGGCTGGACTAAGCCGGAGGCTCCTAAGGCAAATTGGGATAAGGCGGCTCTTGCAGCAGCCAATGCTAATAGTAAAGCTTTAAACGCTATATTTTGTGCTGTGTCTCCTGATGAATTCCACAGGATCTCTCACATGACAGTAGCCAAAGAAGCTTGGGAGATTTTGGAGACCACTTATGAGGGTACAAAGAAAGTTAAGGACACAAAGCTTCAGATGCTTACCACCAAATTTGAAGAGCTCAAGATGGGTGATGATGAACCGTTTGATTCATTCTATGGGAAGCTCAATGAAATTGTAATTGCTAAACTCAATCTTGGGGAGAAGATTGAAGATGCTAAGGTGGTGAGAAAAGTATTGAGGTCCTTGCCTAAAAGTTTTAGAGCAAAAGTTACAGCCATAGAGCAAAGCAAGGATTTGGATGAGATTAAAATTCAAGAATTAGTTGGGTCTCTCCAAACATATCAGATGGGACTGCCTTCCCATAAGATGAGTAAATCACTTGCTCTTAAAACCATCACCGAAAGGATGGGTGATTCCTCCGAAGAAGATGGGGAGGAGAAGGAAGTAGCATTTCTTGTGAAAAACTTCCGCAAATTTCTGAAGATGAAGAACAGTGGGAAACCATTCAACAAAGGAAAATTTTCATCTTCAAGAGGTGATAGAAAAGAGTTTACAAGAAAAGAAGGGAGGAAGTTTCAACCTTCTTCAGAAATTATATGCTATGAGTGCAATGGCCATGGACATCTAAAGAAGGAGTGTCCAAATTTTCTGAGGGGAAAAGGCAAGGCTTATGCCACGACACTCAGTGATTCAGACTCTTCTGATTCTGACTTGGAAGAGAGCTGTGACGGAGAGGGAAACTACTCCGCATTCATGACCATTGCTCATGTGGAGTCATCGGATGATTTGGGTGCACTTGTGAAGGAGCTTGGTGAGCATTCTGACTCAGAGTCTATTGGGAATGTGGAAGAATCAGATGCTGAAGAAGAAGAAGAGAATACAGCTAATCTTCAAGAAAATTACTCTTTACTTCTTGAGAAGTCTGGAGAGTATACCAGGATAGCCAAGGCAGCTGTAAGGAAAATGAAGAAGGCTGAGGAAGATTACAGAAGTCTCATGGTCAGATATAAAGAGGCTAAGTGTGAGATTGAGACACTAAATGGCGAGTTGTCTGAAGCCTATACGAAGGTGAGGTTTCTTGAGCAAGAGGTAGTGCAAGCTCATGCCAAGATAGAGAGAGTCTCCTCCCAGAAGTTAGATGATGTTATCTCATCTCAAAAACCTTCTTCAGACAAGTCCGGGTTGGGAGACACCGGAGGAAGCAGCTCATCAGCCAAAGCTACCAAAGAAGTGAAATTTGTGAAGGCCATAGAGCCTATGGTAGAAGAAATCATCCCTGAGAATGTTAAGGCTGAGAAGAAGAATGCGAGTGAGCAACGGATGGTGAATAAGCCCCGAAATCATTCCATGGGTAGACATGAAACCAGAGGAAGATCTCTCCCAAGATCACAACGGGGTCCCAGAACGGACTATGTGTGTCAAAACTGCGGAATGCAAAGACATACCAGACCCAACTGTCAAAAGCTGAGACCAGACAACAATTCAAGCGCATTTCGGTCACGAGGAAGGAGAAATGACATGAGGTCTTAGGGTGGTGAACAACCGAGAAGTCAGAATCGTGATCCTGGCATGATGGACGTGATGAAAATGATTGGTGTCTTCACCACCTGCTTAGAGAGTTTCACTAGAAGGTTTGATAGTCCAAATTCTCGTACCCAATCCGTTAAGGATATCACCCCAAACGCACGTGACGTGTGGGTGAAAAGGGGTATTCATGCATAAGCATTATAACATGTCCACGCATAAATTCTTTCAATGTTTAGGGACATTTACTGTTGCATCTTTTCATGCATTGCTCTATTTTTACTGTTGTTATTTTGTCCGGTTGATTTGTACCGGTTGTCTTTGTTAATCTTTATTTTCTTGTTCTGTTTTCGGTGTGTTCAAAAATTCAAAAACACATAAAAAATAGAAAATCCAAAAAGTTTGATCACTTTGTTGAGTTTTGTCTCAAAGCATGTTTTGCCTTGTACCTTTGTACTTATGGCTTTGTGCATTTAACGAACTTAGCTTGTCTCTCATGCACTCATATCATTGTGGAAGAAATTCTAAAATCTATGTGACTGTTGTAAATAGATCTTCAACCTTGTCATGAATGATTAGTGAATGGTTTTGTTGATCTTGAGACATGCATAGACTCATGCCTATATATCTTCCCACTTTTATTTTTTGCTTAAAAGAGCTCTCTAATTGTAAATCTCCAAATGAAAAGATATATAGAGCTGCAAAAGCCTGTCGCATAAACTAGTATTCGACTAGGAAAAAGGGAAAGCGACCAAAATAAAATGTATGATGCCCAACAAGCCAAAGGCTAACTCATCAATTGAAATATCAAAAATTTCAGGCATCTTTCTCTAAATGAGATTCTCTTTGCTCAAATGTTGCAAATGATATGTTAAATATGGAGCCAAATGAAAAGCTTCAATGAATTGTTGTCAAGTACGTGTGGGAGGTCATATATACATATTTCTATAATTGAGATAGATCACATAATCTAGTGCTAGTTGTGTATGCTTTGATTGAATTGATCATTGAAGCTTCACATTGGACTAAGGACTATCTCATTTTTGATATCCACACACAACACACAAGTCTATGTTCAATGAATGTCTTATTCATTTGTGTGATTGTACTTGATTAAATGTGTTTTCACATGCTCAATCTTTGTTGATCAAACCCAAAAAGATTTTTGAGTGTTTTATTTATTTTTGAAAGTGTTTTTAGACTTTCTTGTCATTTGTTTTTGATTAAAATGCATGTTTTTTGTGTTTCTTCAAAAACTGGTTCAGGGGTAGTTTCGCGAGAAGCTCGCGACTTAGAGCTTCCCGCCAAAAGGAGTTGAGGGATATTTTTATTTTATTTTGTCACACAGAAACTGTCGCGACTGTCTCGCGACCAAAAGATACTCGCGAAATGCTGTTTGGCTAAAATTGGAATTTTCCAATTTCAGACAGAAGTTACCGCGACTGTCTCGCGACTGTTTCGCGACCTAATGCTTCTCGCGAAAATTTTGTGCTTCAGTGGCCTTTCTCGCGACTGTCTCGCGACTGTTTCGCCACTCTCTAACCCGTGAAAAACGCGTGTTTTCAGTTTTTATATAGCTGATGTGACAGTTTTTCAAAACTATCAAACTTCCATCGCTCAACCTCTCTCAAACTTTTTCAACCCAAAATCACTATTCCATTCATATCCCTTTAATCCAAGCATTTTTTCCTGCATTTTCTTCTTCAAGGTATGTTTATTAATCATTTCTTTTTAAGTTTTTGCTTAGATTATGCAGATTTTTTGTTAGGTTTTTGATAATTGGGGATTTTCGAAACTTTGGGTTGGTTTTCAAAATTGGGTGAATTTTTCTCATTTATTTTGATTGGGCTGTGTCCCATTAGTTGTTTCTGCACTTGTGTTGGCCCCTTGTGGCATTTTATCTTGTATTGAGGGTAGATTTTCACATGTTCATGCATTATTCATGTAATTTTTGCATTTGTGCACGCTAAGTGTTTGTCAAAATGTCCGAGTGACATTTTTGTGCTAATTTGGAATCAAGTGATTTCAATCCATGGACTCTCACTTGTTTGACCTTATTTTACTTGGTTTGGTAATTGATTATGTCTTTCAATCACTTTGTTCATGTTGCACACTTTTGGCACACAACTAGAGACTCTTGGCACACAACTAGGCACACTTAGGCACCCTCATACATCTCATGCCGCACACACTCATCAGCACATGCACACAGACACACACTCTTGCACTATTTCTTAATTTGTTGCATTGTAGTTATGCCTTATAAGTTGGAGTCTTTTAGCATGATGTTTAGTGTATATCATGCTCTGTTTTTCAGTTAGTCTATGTCTGATTTGGCACTAACTTGAATCTAATGAAGTTTGTCTTCTGGTTTGTGTTTGTGCATTGTTTTTTCCTTCTTTGCTTTGTGAAAATTGTGCAGATGTCTCCCACCAAGCATGCAGCTAGGAAGAAATCGACTTCAAAGAGAGCCCGAACTGATTCTGAACATTTCCGGTCTATAGATGCTGATATGAGGTACAATGACTGCTACAAGGACAAGACGATCATCATGGAACGGGTAGTCCAGTTAGAGACTCTTGGGGGCACTTGCATCCCTGAAGTGTTCAAGGATAGAACGTGGACCAAGCTGCTCAACCCGACTGGAGTGGTATATTCAGAGATTATCAAGCAGTTCTTCTCCAATGCCATTGTCAACGGAGATTGTATTGAGGGCTGGGTAAGACACAAGGAGTTTCAGATTACTAGAGCGAGCATCCAAGACTTTTTGGAGACTCGTCCTCCATCTCAGCAAATCACAGTTGCTTATGAGGATAGAATGGGTAGTATTGCTGACATGATCAAAGTCCTTGGTGGTGTACCGAAGAAATCATCCATGGACACTCTCAAGTTCTCTCCAGAAATGAGGACACTAAGCTATGTGATGATTCACAATCTGTATCCAGTCACCAATCTCACCACTCTATCTGCTCCGAGAACAAGATTCCTGTATGATCTCTATACACATAAGGAGATTGACATTTGTGGCCATATCATGCATGTCTTGAAGAAGAGCATCACAAAGCAGAATTCCCGGACTGTGATGCCGTTCCCCTCTTTGATCACGGGATTGATTGCCAAGACAAAGCTCAAGCTACCCAGTGGTCTCACAGCTATTCCGAGGGATTACCCCATTGGTGGTCACACACTGACTAGGAGCACTGCACACATTAGAGGCTCCAAGACTGGTGTGCATACCATACCACCACCACGACGGGTTCAGCAGGAGGAAGCTGAAGATACAGAGGAAGAGATTGACAGGTTCACCTCGGCTCCAGAGCCCTTTGCACAACCATCATCTTCTGCTCCACCACTAGGCTTAAGCAAACTTGATCAGTTGCTTGCTAAGATGGACCAGATGTCGACAGTGCTTGATTCCCATGTGCAGCACACAGCAGATCAGTTTGTATACCTTCAGGGACAGATCACCGCATTAGCATCGTAGGTTCAGGAGTTGTCCTCCACTCATGGCTCTGATTCCGAACCGTTCTAGTCCTTTGGCCATTCCGGTCAAAAAGGGGGAGAAATTTCTGAAGGGGAGCTGGAGAAGAGCTTGCACAGGGATAGGGGGAGCATAGCTTTGAAACATAGTAGCATTGGTTATTGGTGTTAAAGACGGTTTTTATTCAGTATTTTTTAGTGTTTATAACTGTTTTACTGTTTTTGGTTTAAGACTTTGATACTATGCTTTATTTAAGTATTATTTCGGATGTTTCTTTTGTGATATTCTCTATGCTTTGTAGCATACTTTGCATGTACCCATGTTGCTTTTGTAAGCTTTAAGGGTTGTTTTGTTTCATTGCATGATTTGTAGGCTTTTATGGTTTGTGCCATGTATTTGCAATACTTTGCTTATGTTGCCTTTATGCTTGTGCTATTGAAGTCTAATGTCATACATTTACTTCACTACATCACTCTTATGCCCGTGTAGGATTGTCCCTAGATGCATATACGTTCTATGCATTGGTTGAGTGATGAACACTCTTGTGCCCTAGTAGGATTGTTCCTAGATGCAAATTCTTCAAGTATTTTGCATTGGTTGAGTGTTGGATTTGCAAATGGTACTCTTCATATGAGCTTATCATCTTGCATATCCGGATGTTCATTCCTTGTGTGAATGAGCATAGTAATTGCTTGTGTATAGTGATTACTTGTTTGATCTTGCCATGATCTAGTGTTTCTATTTCATTCTGCTTGATCATGCGCTTATTGCTCCATATGCTTTTCAAGTTTTCTGCATACAATGATAATATTTTGTTGTTGTGTTTCAGGAGTTACTTGTTCATATGTTTCAAGAGCTTATCAGAATCTAGAATTAGGTGTGAGTGAGTTTTGCCTGTGTTCCCAAACTCACGTTTAAGTCTAGAGTCTGTTTTAGGGTTTTGTCACGGAATAGCCAAAGGGGGAGATTGTAAAGTTGTGATTTACAACTATGTGTTTTGTTGGCTTTTATTCCGTGCCAAATTTGATTGTAATTACTATCAATTGTTTATACCCTGTATTTGTTGTGGGAATTGATGTAAGGGATGTGTGATAGAGAGTGTGTGAAGACTCAAGCAAATTGGAAGTTGAAGGAATCTCGCGGGTATGTCGCGACTAAGCTTCCCGCGAAGTGAAGCATGTGCCTTGCACATGCTGGAATGCGAAGAGTCAGGACAGATGGAGATAGCTGTCTCTCGCGAGTATCTCGCGGGTAAGGCCTTCCCGCGAGACACCCGCGAGACATGCTGTTCTGCCAGCCTGTACTGACTGACTCACACATTATGCACCTATCCTATATAAACCCCCATTACCCACAAATGTTGAGGAATGCTTCAGAGAGAAAACCCTAGCCAAACATATTTGCAATTAGAGATTGTCATCCCCACCTTTCTCTATACACTTGCTTGTGGTATCTCCTCAACCCTTCCCTCTCCATTTCCACACCATTGAGAGGTTGATAGCCCAAACACTTACCACACCTTTTGAGAGTGTTGAGTGACGTTTTGGTGCTGCTGGGAAGTATTGGAAGAAGCCAAGGATGGCAGATGCAACATGGAGCTTGTTGCGGGATCCGGGGTGCTAGACAAGACACGGTTCCGAGAAGCCTTGTTGGAGTAGGAGCTTGGAGGGCTTAGGTACATCGGGTAGATTAGGCTTGGAGGGTCTCTTGCTTACTCATGTATCCCAACTGATTGTCTAGTGGATCGATTTCCGCTTGGAGGGCGGCGGAGAGGTTTTTCGCCTAGTTCTTCGGTTTCCTCTTCGAGAACACGTCTCAGTATTTTCTGTGTTTGCATCCTTCTTCCCTACTCTTGTTTAATTCCATTATACTGCTGTGTTGTTTAGTTTATGGATTAGAGTAGCTTTATTGTTCATCCGCTCGCTTTTACACTATTCCGCACTTTGTATTAAAGTTGTGTAAAATTTATCGAGCCGTAATTTTAATCGGGGGGTCTAAACAGCTCTTGTGTTTTTCAACACGTTTTCGAGCTTTCAATCACTTTCATCATCTAACGCAGTAATTTCATTAATAGACTTCATGGCTCGCTCTTGCGCCTTCCCCTTTAGATGCTTCCCAGCTTTTTGGATTGCGTGAAAACGGTCTAGTCGCCTTTGCATTTGATTGTTATCTTGTTCAAGATGAGCAAGTATGTTGGTAGGTTCATCTCTAGGTAACTCGGCTGAGCATGCCTTAGGAACTCATAACCCGTGCCATCGACAATACACTTCCAACTCACACCTCTTCTCGTATAGGGTTGACCATGGTGGTTCTGATACGGTGAACTCTATTGCGGTGGTATCTGCACTTAGTTTTGTAGGTTTGCCGACCATGATGTGCCCGACGCTTCCAAGACTCTCGTACGTGTATATGGGCATATTAACGAAATCTCTCTTCTTTCCAACCCATTTCCCTCCATAGTGGTCTGTGTATGGCTGTAGTTGTTGATCTGCTGGAACTTGTGATGATCCACATGTTGCAGTAGATCCAAACTTGTTTCGCATTTTACGATTTGACGTTGAGTCATTGCGACTCATAGCTTAGTCAATCAACAAGGTTGGTGGGGTAGAAAGAAGATCACTATTGTGGGGCATTTATAACCTCATTTCATGGTCCAAGCATTACAATTTCAATTATTAGGGCTTGTCATGTCAATACAGGCTGGAAAAACAGTATATGAACATTGAAATGTTAATAACGTCATATGTCTATATTCATGTGGGGACCACACCAATTTAAGTATGACATATAATAAAATTTTTGGAAATCATACTAAATTTAACTGGGATCAGTTGTAATTACGCTCACTTTCATATAGAAGTTAAGTGAAAGTTAGCTGTGGTCCTTCTTTATTTATTTATTTTTTTTCTTTCCCACAGCCATGTATTTTCAGGTTCACCTCCCCTTCTACAATAATCAAAACCCAAAATCGTTCCCCTCCTACTCAGCTAATGGTGCATGTTCTCAGTTACCACACCAATTCAGGCACCTTAACATACAGCTCCCCTCTTCATTTTCGTGTATAACCATTTCACCATAAAATTCGTGTATAATCATAATAAATTTGTAAACACATTATTATTATGTATTGTCGTTTAATACGATACTATGAACCTTAACAAATCATTTTATTATAAATAGTAACTAAAATGTTATAACACTATTTCAAAAAAAAAAAAACACAAAAAAGAACCAAAAATTGAATACGAACAGAAAATCTTCATACTGACATATTGGTTGAAATATTTTCGAAAGTAGGCAAAGATTCGGCAACAGTCCTAGGAAACATTAAGTTAAGGTATAAAAAACTATTTTCTCGATTTGTATCTAATTATTTATTTCCCTCTATATAATTTATTCAGTCTATTAATTTAATTTTTTCTCTTTTCTTAATTAGTTGCAAACGCTTCAACAAGTTAACAGAAAGCAAACTAGTCCTCCAACAAATTCAACTAACCCCATTTTTCAATCACCCAGCTCTACTACACGACAAAGAGAAAACCCTAATTTTTCGGTGCTATGAAGCAGAAAATCCCGATGCGCTACTGATAGTGGGAAGCCTTTGAAATACTTTTTGAATGAAGAAGTTGTTGAAGGAAAAAATTTAATTGAAAAAGCTATTCCATGTGGCAATTTTATTGCAGCTTCTCATCTACGTGGAATCATGCTACTTTGTGAGTCAAATCGTGGAGGCATTGATAACCTTTTGGAAATTTTAAATGATGAACATGGGAAGCATTGGCCGCAGGAACCGCCCTGTATGAAATTCCAAACTTTCAAGCATGCCACAAAATTGGAATGGGTCATTGGAACCAAGATGAACGTTATCCTTGCATTAATGAAATAAAAGTAAACCCCACAGGTCACACATCACATAGCTCCCAGAAATCAATTATACAAATTCATTCAAACTATACTGATCTAAGCTAGCAGATAGACAATCCAAACAACATTTCCTATACACCCAATGTACAATTCACCTATGCACACAAACCACTCTTACGCCAATTATTTATAAGAAATTACAAGTAAAGCCCCAGTTGATAAGCCATATCATATAAGGTTTGCTGGTCTGCTCGACTGAAATTGTAAAAAAATAATGTAATGCTAATTTTTGTTAATGAAAATTTCTGGTTTGCATCCTATGAATTTAGACTTAACTGAGCCTTTTAAATATGAATAAACTCATGATTAATAAATAAATAACAAAAACCAATAGTATCACTTAAATAATAAAATGCAATTTTTTTTTAATTGTTTTATTTAATTACCGCACGGGTTACATACGTTGCGCTTAAATGCTGCTGCTCTCATGTTGCGCCACATCAGCTACCACGTAATTTCCTTAAAAGAAAAAAAAAATCCTTCAATTTTTAAATGGTTTTTACAATTTCCAGCCCTATACATCCCAGCCTTATAAATGTAGCCCACTACTTATTTATTTACTCTTAATATCACCCTATAATAAATTTGTATAATTAATCCAGCCCACCTCTTATTTATTTAGTTCCACTATCAAGCCCAACCCAAACCCTTTTAAGGTTCAGCTTAAAGGAAAAAGAAATTAAAAATACCTACCGTTCAAGCCGATTTGGAAGAAAGAAAAAATAAACCAAAAAAAAAAAAAAAAATGTTGAAGCCTTCACCATATAGAAACGTGAGCAGAGAGAGTTTGAAATTTGAAATGTAGAGGGAAGCTTAAAGGGAGGAAAAAATAATCTTGATAAAAAAAAACGTTGAAGCCTTCAAGTATTGCGTGATAAAACAGAGAGTAAGAAAGCTACCCACCTTCCTGCTCTATCGTTTCTCAGCAACGGCTGCCTATCTGATTTCCTTCCTCCCTTTATTCCTTTCCACACGATTTATAAATATTGACAAAACCTCCCTGCTTTGGTTGAGGTATCTCTACATGTCAATTCTTTTTTTTGGATGCAAATCGTCTATGCTCTGTTTATATTAATATGAGACCCTTTTTTTGAGTTTGTTTGTGTTCCATAAACTCAAAAAAAGGGTCTCATATTCCATAAATAGCATCTTGGTTTCAAGTTTAAACTCAGTAGATATTTATTCACTTCACTATATTTGATTTAACCCCCTTACAGAATTTCGCAACAACTAATCTAAAGAACAAACGACAAAGAAAATAGGGATGCCATAGACACAACAAACCAAGCTGAGTCTGTTTGGTACCAAACTGAGAAGCAACTAATTACAGCATTAATATTGGTATATTTTCTGACCATGGATGCATACTTAGATCTAAGCTTGCTCAGCTTTATAGGGAGTATAGCACATGGCTATATGCTATCTAATAATTATTAATGCTCTCTACGAATTTGATTTGATAGCAAGATTGTGTTTCTCTTGAATGTTCCTAAATTCAGATGGAAAGTATGTTTCCTATCAAAGCTTTATGTAAAGTTGTTCGATTCTACAGCTCGTGTCTTTATTCCCATTAAATTGTCTAGGCGTTTTTAATATGTTTGTTCAAGCTTCCAACAAGTTATTTGTTACAAGTTTTTTTAAAAAATATTTTTGATATAATTATTTTTGTTTTTTTAATTGAGTCACTTTAGTAGTACCAAGTCTTCTCAGAGTTTTTTACTCTAGATGAGTCTGTATTGTGATGTTTTGTCACAAAGTGGCCAAGGGGGAGTTTGTTACATTTTTAGTGTTGAACAATTCCATTAGATTTGTTTGTAATGATGAATTTCAAGGTTATTGGTGTTTTATCACAAAAATTTAGAAACTCACTAGATATTTGCTCAAGACTTGACTCACATTGTGCTTGAAGTACTCTCGACATAAAGTAAGGGAATAGTAACAAATAGAAAAAAATGAATCCCTTAAGCTATAAAATTAAAATTAAAGATTAAGAAATAAAAGATTTGGAGTTTGATTATTTGATTTTCTTCCTTTTTTATTTTTGGAGATGAATTTTACTAAATCAAGTTTTGGACCTGATTTTTTCAGGGGGAAAAAAAGTGAAATCTATCACCTTGGCATAAATATTAATAAATTTTGAATTAAGACTGTGAGTTGCTTTTGTTTGAGGTTAGACTTTTGGAAATTTGAGGCACCTAGGTTTGGTAGATCCAAATTTTGCTACTAAAGTTGAAATTCCTTTTTTTTTTTTTTTTTTTTGTTGGAAAGGTTGGGGAGGGGGGCATTCATGGTGAGAAGAATTTTCTCAATAGTGGTATATTGGAAGGTAAGAGTTAGACTTTGAAGAATGTGGGAAGCTGTCAACCGAAAAAATCTTGAACTAATCAATTTGGACATGGTTCTTATAGATGAACAGGTTAGATCTTCGAACAAGAATATATTTTGTCATATTTTATTTATTCGACTCGCACCTTAAAACTAAAATTGTGACTAACAAATTACTTATTTAAGTAATTTGATGACACAATACACGCGACAATTTAAAAAAACAATGTTAAGAAGTTTCAGGCACAAGTACGAGAAGGACAATTATATTCATTGTCCAATTTTTGAGTAGATACTTAGAAGGAAAAAGATAGCTATCGGCCTATAAGTAAAGACAAGAAGTTTAACTTTCTACGAACAAAGGCTGAAATTACTATCTTTCAGCATAAATTTGAATTTGTTGATTACTAAACAATTGTGGATCGCTTTGACAATAACAATCAATTGACAGGTAGCCTAAAAACTGTCAAATTTATTTTCAAGAATTAAGTTCCAAATTACTTAATCAACTTTATTTACTGTAGACATCATTGGAAAAATAGTTGGTGTTGGACCAGTAGAAAATGCTCATGTTCAAGGATCTACTGTCCCAATGACAAATATAAATATCATGAGCATGGGATAAGCTTTAGCATGTACATATGGATTCATTGCATAATACTACTGAAAAATATTTATCACTTACAGTCTTACATATTTGTTTGCCATAGATAAATCAAAATAAGAATTACTCTCTAGGGACTAACGTCAAATGAAATCGAGGACAATCTTTACACCAACAATCCAGGACCCTTGGTCATAATAGTGACATCTACTATTGTGAAAACATTTAGAGGTAATAACTTCTTTTAAACATATCTTTTCTTTTACATAATCAACATATTTGTATTCAATACAGGGGACCAGTATTTGTCATCTACATGTGCAACAAAAGTGTACATCAATGTAGAAATACCTGAAACTGCAACATTGATTGATAGGTATTTAGATTTTCCATACCATACTTTGATTCTAATTTATTATTTTAAAAATAATCTTGATACTTTTATTTAGTACAATACATTCATCATATCAAATAATTATTCGCTATGTTTTGATTTAAATCTTCTACCATCAAAGAAATGTAGAATAGAACATTTTTTATTATTAATATTTATTTAAAAACACTTGTTGAAAAAGTATTACTAACCGTCCTCTACAGTTTTCACCTACCATGACGCAAACTTCAAATTTATAAAATTCTTTCTATATAATTTTAAATTATTTAAATTTTACTAAGTTAGAAAGTTGGATGATCAGCTCTTCACTGACTACAAGGCCAACTATAGTTGTATCCTTTCCACTTCTAATTCGAAGACAATTTGTGTTATCATCATGAATCCTACAATATATTGTTTATACATATATAATGCAACTTAAGTAGTAATACAGTCAAAAATATTTCAAATAATAACCCCATCATAAAAAAAATTAACCACGCGCATACATATATAATGCAACATAAGTAGTAATACATTCAAAAATATTTCAAATAATAACATGATCATAAAAAAAAATAACCACGCGCAACGCACGAGTCCGCGACTAGTTATCATAAAATTAAAATCATGTTTGTGGACCTTGAAGAGTACATATAATAATATACAAATACTGGTAAATCACATGAAATAACTTTCATATAATCTACGGAAGCTACAAAAACTACTCCCCCACTACACTACAATCCCTACTTCCCTTGTGACAAAAAATATTGCAAAAGGCAAACATCAAGACTCAGAGGGTGGAGGAGGTGGAAAAGCACTCCTATACTCTGAAAATTCCGCTCTCAAAGCAGCAACCTCAGCAATAAGCCCATCTAAAAGCTGTCCATGAGCTGCTTGAGTTGTCATAAAAGTCTCCATCATAGCACGAAGAGAGAGAGGAGGAGGAATGGTGGGCTCATTGTCACCATCGTCAGCAACAACAGCTGTAGGATCAACAAGACTCTCCTCAGCATGAACATCTGCAAGTAACGGCTGTACTCGTGGTCTTTTTGATGAAGCAACACTCGGTCCAACATTCTTCTTTTGTGCACTCCGCTGCTTGAGAAAGGTGGCTCCTATAGGGGCTGTGATGTGGATCAAGTCTAGGGAAGGAAAGTTTTCTAAGTCTAAATAGTTTAGAACCCTATAGATGAAAACTGGAAAGAATAGATTATGCTTCTTACACTTGCTCCTATGCGCCTCAACAAGTGTTTGAATGAAAAGGGAAGGAAAACAAATGGAGGCATCAGTGACGAGGGCGTACAAAAAGAAACATCTTTCTATAGGAATAGTATGGACATGGGAGATGGGGAAGATGTTGTGACAAGCTATCTTGAACAAGATATAATTAAGCTCGGTTAACTCACTCGAGTTAAGTCTTCGGTTAGATCCCCACGTCACTGATCTTCCACAAAGAAGAGTCATGACATCAGATATAGGAGGACGCTCCAAACGATCCAAGTATGGATAAGTAGGTCTACAAACACAAGGTACATCAAGAGCCTTGGATACTATTGACTTATTTATGACAACACTAAGACCTCGAATCCAACTACCCAAATTACCATCTTTACGAATATGGAGATTGGAATAGAACTCTCTAATCAAGGCAGTTGGAGGGGGTTGTATATCTTTACACAGAGACAACCAGTTCCTACACTGTAGATTCCTATGGACAGAATGAGGTAATTCATCTAGATTGATTTGTCATTCTGGCCAAATTTTCCTATGCTGAATTACGTTTTGAAACCTTTGTTCGTCTGTAACCGTTTGATGCCTTATTTGATCAAACGCAATTGCAGGCTCAGATGAGGAGGCAGACACTCTTTTGGCTTTGGTTTTAATGTTTTTAGATTTCTTAGGAGCCATGACTACGATCTATAGAGACAGAACTAAAGCACAACAGAAAACCAATATTCATAACTGCGTTAGAATCACATAAACACACTATACATATGCATGAGGAATAGACTAAATGATGCATGGATACAATTGGGGCATGAATGAATGCATTGATATGATAAATTTTTTGGAAATATATGAACTTGATCCATGCAATTATTTCATTTGAAAAACATGCGAACCCACACTGCACATTGTGCAGCGGGTGTAATTTCAAGCCATTATACCCAATTCAACAAAACCCCACTCTGAGCTATTAGAACAAGAATGGCGAATGAACCAACATTCATACCTAGATGTGAAAATTATCTACCATAAACAATAGAGAACGTGGCACCAACATGCATTCACAACAACCCATGAACCAGTTCAGATCAAAACATTGCTTTTATTCATCAAAATCCCCAAATTCCCAATATGATGATGACATGAACCCTAAACCTAATTTCCCATTTTTCACAAATCATGAGTTCTTTGCAATTAAAGGGCAGAAAACGTGTGTACAACATCCATAGGAAAAAACCCATTACATATTTCACGTCAAAACACGCACACCCATGAAAATCCCCAAATTCCATATGAACACATGAACCCTAATTTCCCATTTTTCACAAATCATGAGTTCTTTGCAATTAAAGGGCAGAAAACGTGTGTACAACATCCATAGGAAAAAACCCATTTCATATTTCACGTCAAAACACGCACACCCATGAAAATCCCCAAATTCCATATGAACACATGAACCCTAATTTCCCATTTTTCACAAATCATGAGTTCTTTGCAATTAAAGGGCAGAAAATGTGTGTACAACATCCATAGGATAAAACCCATTACATATTTCACGTCAAAACACCCACACCCATGAAAATCCCCAAATTCCATATGAACACATGAACCCTAAATTCATGTGTTCCTTTACAAATCAGCTATGTTTCTGTAATTAAAGGGTACAAGTCGTATGAACAATATACATATGTAAAAACCCATGAACCATTTGTGATCACAACACCCAAAATCATGAAAATCCCCAAACTTGCATAGTTCGAAATTTAAGCTTTTAGAGGGAGATTAATGCATTTTCAGTTAATTTGAATGCGAGGCAAGGGTAAAAGAGTCTTACTAAGTATTCTGAGGATCGATGTTTGGAGCCCGGGCAGTCGCTTTCGAGCCTGAGGAATCGAGGGCAATCGAATAGCTGCTTCTGTGGGGAGTCGAGTGCAGCAATCCAACACCAAAATAACACTGTCTCCTGTAATATGTTAAAAGAACACATTACTCGATATTACACAAATCGAGTTCCATAGTACTCGCGAAATCAGAACTCGAGTCTTATAATATTTGACCGATCAAAAATCAATCGAAGATCAATCGTATCTTACAGAAAACTCTAGCTGGACTCAGGCGTTCCTCGATGGGTCGCTTAAGTTTCGACTGATCTAATTAACAAGTACTCGGCTTCTGTGATATCGAGTTACGTAAAAAAACTCGCTTTCACTGAGACCGAGTATTTCCTGCTCGTCGTGAACATGGTTGAATTACTACATAGTACTCGTTTTTTATGATATCGAGTTATATGGTACTCGCGAAATCAGAAATCGAGTCTTATAAACTATGGACCAATCGAAAATCAATCGAATATCAATCGTTTCTTACAGAAAACTCTAGCTGGACTCAGGCGTTCCTCGATGGGTCGAGTAAGTTTCGACTGATCCAATTAACAAGTACTCGGCTTCTATGGTATCGAGTTACATAAAAAACTCGCTTTCACTGAGACCGAGTATTTCCTGCTCGTCGTGATCGTGCTTGAATGAAATACTACATAGTACTCGTTTTTTATGATATCGAGTTACTAAAAGTACTCGATTTTCCTAAAATCGAGTTTTGGGGACACTACGACGTACACAGATACAGCCTCTCTGTGCATGTTTTGTTGTCATCTCCAGCTCAGTTTTGTCAATACAGCAGCTATGAAAGTTTATTACAAATTTCATGAAGCACCTGTGCATTGCATAGATCTAGTAAGTTTGGGATTGCCCCTGCTATAAACAATTTAGCTTTGAAATTCTCTAAAGCTGCAAATCATTCTAAACATAAGGCATTGCTTGTATATGCTACAAATTACATGTAACTGAACTGTTCGCTTGACCAGCTTAGTGAAACCCCATTACTTAACATTACTGCCATTAACAAAGTGCATGACCACATAAATACATAACAAAGTACAGAACTTAGTATCAACTTCCAAGCAAAAAATGACCAATCTAACACCGTCTTCTCATCATGAAACCGAGTATACCCAAAGATCATGTGCTTCCTCAGGCGGTAGGGATCATCCTGGCTGCGCAACGTATGTCCGTTATCACCCATCCACTTTGCCTCCTATACTTGCTGTAAACACTTCAAATATGTTATGTACACTGTACCTATATAAGTTATTAACAAGCAACATAGGCATAACTTAAATATGAATCATGACTTACGACAAATAATGTGACAAAACTATTGAACAACCGAATTAAGCGATTGTCCAGCATCATATTTAAATACCAATTGGACTCATTTGCCTATCCATGCATGAACACCAACGTTTGTTTCATAACTAGTCCACATACTTACTATTGCAATAGAGAACAATTGACTACTACTCAGTTGTTAACAGTCATGTAACGAGTTATGATGCAGCTCCACCAGTTGTTGACTCCGCATTTCGAGTAGGACATGTTCTACGGTTGTGCCCCTCTTGGTGACACAACCCACATCTTGATTTTGGTCCATTCTTGATCCATAAGGAGCCCGGCAACTCCCTATCATTATCATCCTTGTCCATCTCATCGTGGATACGTGTGGACTTTGGTCGACCTTTGTTCCGGATCAATCGTGGGTTGGGCATCACTACTCTAGTTTCTTCTGGATCCGGCCATACTAATCTGTCTTTCAACGGTTGGAATACTGGTTCGTAGGTGTGGTACCTATGAGTCACGCTATAGCAAGGATCAATAAACTATTGCGCATCGTGCTTATACTTAGCACAAATTGCTATTACGTGTGAACACGGGATCTTAAGCGCTGCCCATTTCCCGCATGTGCATGTCATCCTCCGAAGATCAACCTATGGGTGTGTTGTCCGCCCCCATCAGTTAGAGGATTACCTGGTGTGTCAACCTGATATAGCCGCGCTTGTGCGGACATCCGTGTCACCATATGGTCCTTTGCCTTTGCTTGATTTTTTTTGAACTTGTCCATGGCATACTTGCACCATTCTTGACCTGCTTCCAACTGATCTAGAGTGAGATTACGACGAGCATCAAAGTACGAGTTCACTTTGAAAAAGGTGAACCTCACCATTGCCGTTATTGGCAAGCTGCGTGCACCTTTCAGTACTCCATTAAAGCACTCCGATAGGTTGGTTGTCATTGCTCCGTATCGACGCCTTCCATCGTGTGCAAGTGTCCACTTTTGTTTGTTTTCAGCTTCAAGGTACCTGTGTGCAGCCGGCTTGACATTGCGAATTAATTCAAGTGTGGCTTCAAACTTTCTGACTTGATTCGCACTTGCTGCCCTCCATACCAAGTTCTTCAACTCCGGAATTTTCCATTTTGTGTTGACATTGCTGACTACATGGCGGAGGCAGTACCGGTGATGGACCTTGGGAGACTGCAACCAAGTCATACTTGTGTCATCAAAGCAGGCTTTTATCCCTGAATGTCGGTCAGAGATGATGCAAAGATTGGACCGGTCCGTAATATTGGTCAACCATGCCAAGAACCATCCCCATATCTCCTTGTTCTCACTCTCAACAATGGCAAACGCGAGCGGATAAGCCTCGTTGTTAGCATCCGTTGCCATTGCTATCAACAACTTCCCCTTGTACTTGCCATAGAGGTGCGTTGCATCGATGCTTATCACCGGCCTGCAATGCTTGAACCCTTCAATACACAGACCAAAAGCCCAAAAGGCACAGTTAAACGTGCAAGTTCCTAGCACGTTACGGTTGTCGCACTTCAACTGTGTCACTGTGGTTGGATCTGCATCTTTCAATGCTGCTAGAAACCGAGGCAATTCTGCATAGGACTCATCGAAATCCCCGTAGATGGCTGCAACCGCCTTATGTTTTGCATCCCAAACCTTATAGTGAGATGCCCAATGGTCGTGCTTCGCATGCAAAAGACTACGCAGGGTTGTTATTGTTCTTGAAATGTCTTCCCATACGTATGACTCTAGTGTGATGGCAATGAACTTCGAATCCATCATCCTTCCATCATGATCCACCTGGAGTGACGAGCAAGTGTGAGGACCCTTACATGTTGTGATCTCCCACAACTTGTGCCTTTTGCTGTTGATAGCTCGAACTGACCACAGACATGCATCCTGTACACATGTTACAACCAGTCTCTCGGGGTCTGATTTCATGTACTTAAATTTCTTATTGAGCCCCACAGAGAACATGGTTAACGCATGCTGAACCGCAGCTTTATTCAAGAATAGCATCCCCTTGCTCGGTTCGTCCCCTGGCCGCCAACTCATCAAACCTGTTTCCAGGGAAGGTGATGGGTCATGAATGTTATCCCATGTGTTTGACGTGAACCAGTCGGGGTTAGGGTTCGGATTGGGGCAAGCATACACATTGTTTTCAACTTCTACTTCATCTAAAAATTATGGATTGTCCTCCAGTCCATCATTATCAATGAACTCCTCGTACATGTCTCGAGTGTCATCCATTTCGATTGCGTCGTCGAAGTTGGTTTGGATATCTTCATTTCCGTGAGTATACACTTCGGCGTCTTCAATATTGTCCATAGCAACCACATTGTATGGTCCAACATTGTAGGGCAAAGATGTCTCCGCTGTAACACTCGGGTACACGATGGTTTCAGGAACTGATTCTAATAGTGCAGCTCTGCTGGCATATTGCGAACCCCCGTCAACATTAAACCCAACAGTGTCAACAGTGACATACAAGTCAGAACCTATGAATTGCGGTGCCCGCTTTATCACTCCCCACATTATGTCCACATCATTGTCGCATTGTAACGGAATTGAATTGTAGAAAACTTGGGTACCCACCAGTTGCTGAGGAGCCCGAAATACAATGGAGATGTCGTGGGAATCCTTGTCTAACGCTAGAGTTGACATTATCTTCCGTTTTAGTTTTCTCATGTGTATCCCACGTTTCACTTCAATAAGCGCCTGCTTTCGGTTTGGACCTCGGTATGATAGCCCGTGCAAATCATTAATATATGCCTCCCCGTCGAAGTAAACGTAGAAGTAATGCGGACTCATAACGAACCTGAACCACAAATAGTAATAATAGTTGTATCATACAATGTGAATATGCCCTATGGTTAGGTGTGCATTCAGCTAAGCAAACCAAAGCAAATTGTGCTAAAACCTTCCCCTATTTTTTGTCATAAATTTTAGGCTAGTCATAAAAATTTACATGCTAAAAAATACTATTGAATAAGTGTATCATCTAGTCCATCAGACACCTAAATTCGAAAAAAAACATGTTCGCACAATCGAGTATTTAATTTCATGTAGACCCTTGTTAAACAAATGAGAATTCTGAAAGCATTGCAAATAAGGGAAATAATTCCTACCATGCAACATGTATAGCATGTACATATGTTCATATACCCCTCACTGAAGACCCACAACATTCAAATAATTTGTGTTATCAGTTAAATGTACCACATAATTATTCACAATGACCCCTAACTGAAGACCCAATTCAATCAAAGAATATCTTATTACCAAAAATTGGACTCATGCATTGTTCTGATACGAGTCATTGAAGACAGTTCTTTCAAAGAATTTGTGACCCCAGGAGTTTCTACTACATTATTACATTTACATACCCTCCATTGAAGACCCACAGCATTCAAAGCACAAGAGTGTTATCTGCCTAGGATCACAATATTATGTCATAATGGGACATTAAAGACCCACAACATTCAACGAATTTGTGTTATCAGTTAAATGTACCACATAATTATTCACAAAGACCCCCCACTGAAGACCCAATTCAGTCAAAAAATATCCTATTTGTGTTGTTCTAAATTGTTATTAGTTGTTTACCTATCTGGTGAGATGTTGACAGAATGGAGAAGATGTACACAACAAACAATGCACGTTCAGCAACTGGTCAATGGAAGTTTGAACTGCCAATATGGTTTGACACACTGGTAGGACGCTCAGACCAGTCCACCTTCAGAAGGGAACAGCTCAGCTCGTGCATGACCTCTAGCCAGTGGTCCCAAAAGGTCAGAGAGTGCTTGATGAATACACTGGACAGTACTCGATTTTACGTAAATCAAGTACAATAACTCAGTTATAGAGAGACCGAGTATTACTAAAAGCAAGTACGGATGGCAGTCCAGATTAATTTAACTCGGCCCTGGAGAAATCGAGTAATATTTGCTTCACCTAATTTCAGTTGGGCAGCAGTTATAAATACTCGGGTTTTGGAAAGGCGAGTTTTTCTGTACTCGATACTACAATAATCGAGTATTGGACCTTTATATATTAAGACAGCTTCCTGTTTACATTCTGGTTGGGGGTATGAGCAGAAGAAAACAGTCAGAAATGGAGAAGAGAAGCCTCCTTTGCTTATAAAGGTAACATTTAAAAACCATGTTTGATAGTTGTGATTAAACAATTTACCACTGTACAATTATAGATTATACAACTGTTTGTCAGATATTTGAGCAAGCAACGTCAAGGCTGCTGTAATCCACCAGCACCTGCTGGTAAAGCGACATGGTACATGTTTATCTAATAGCTCAGATTCGATACTTGGTAAGTTCTAACCCCAGCAACACCCTATGCAATTTTCACATACAATGCTGTTGTATGTTCCTCTTTTAGGGTGGCAGATATTATGTTGTTTTCATTGGTCGTGCTCCTGGCATATACGACAATTGGGCAGAAGCAAGTAGACAAGTTCATAAATTCGCAAACGCCGAACACAGGTCATACAAAGATCGACGGGAAGCAGAATGTGCATACATGGAGTTCTTGCAACGTAATGGTAGGAACATGCAGTATGGTGCTTCCCCATCGTGGACATCTCCTACTATGTCGACACCAAGCCCAGGGGGGACGTCTCAAAGAGAAGGAACCAGCTTTTGCGATGGAGACGTGAGGAACAGATTGTTGAGGTATCAGTTAGACGTTGCCATTGAGGAGCGTGACCACGCAAGGAGAATTGCAACCTTGAGTACTAACATGCTCAGTGAAGTGGTAGGCCATGTTATGGGGGATGATGAAGTTCATGATTCGACACGTCAAGAAAGCGCAAAATGATGGCGAAACTATGCCCCCTATGCCTCAAGTTGCACTACAGATGAAGTTTTCCATGTTGTTGAATAGAATTGTCGTTTCCCTTTTGAACTTGAATTTGGAATCTGTCTTGGCCTTTTGAAATATGTAATTGCTTGTTTTGTTGTCTGCTTTTGGCTAGGTTGCTTTCGTAATTGTAATTGGCTTTGGGCAATCTAATCCAGCCACTTGCAACAATACAATTTAATACAGTTATATTGTTCCAACTAAAGCAATCGGGTGTACTTTTAGTCTTCCAAAAACACACATCTACAAGTGGTTAAACGTTCATCTTGGGTAGTTGTAATTTTTCATATAATTTTACATTTAAATATGAAGTACTATTTTGGGTTATAGATTTGTTTTTGAAAAAAAAAAAATTTAATTTAGACATTTATAAGCAATGAAATTATGATTCATGAATTAAAAAATACGAGTTCAAAAGAATGGGTTAACCATGCATATCTATACCTCAATTTTGATGCCCAAAATATACTGAAATTTATCATTTCGTAAAGGTTAAATAGTACGGTTAACCCACGTATTCTAACACACGTTTCTAATATTATATTCTTAAAAAAACCTCACGTTGAGTAAAAAAGGAGGAAAATTAAAAATACACCTAATGAAATACCCTTAATTTAATAAACGTATCTTTATCTCTAAATAAAAACAAATGGTTTAAGGAGCTTAAATTGAAATACCCTACCGTTTTCTTTGATTACTTTCTTTCTTTCGTTTTAGAATTCTTTTAATCGAGTGGACTTGCATTATATGCTTGACGGAATATTTTTTTATAATATTCCGTTTTTTATTTTTTATTTTTTGGCATTTGATAGTGCAAGTTAGTATATAGATAAAAGTGAAATGTATATTTTAGTAACCATTAAATTTGATTATCCAAACATTTTAGTATGGAGATAGTGAAATGTTGTTGTAAAACATTTGGAAGGGTTAATAAAAGATGCCAATTCATAATCTTCTTTGTCATACACTATGATATATATATATATATATATATATGGTTTATGGATGATAATTATAAAACATTTTTATTATTCAGACATTGTTTACTTTATGAGATCCTTAGATATTGTAGTCATGACATTGACAAAAATATAAGTTTCAAATGTGACTACAAATAACCTATGAACAACTTGTTTGATTATGACCCGAACAATTTGTTGAATTAAACATTAAACTTAACTTGAATAACCTGTTCATCAACTCCCGTATATATAAATTCATAAGTCAACCATAAAGCAAGCAATAAAAATTCAACACTTAACAAATCTATTGCTTATTATTTCATTCAACCATAAAGAGTCAACTTAGTAGTCCAAAAGGTTCCACCCTCAATACTATCACATTCAATAATATGTCAAAGTTCCATAATTTATAGCCCGAAGTTTATACAAAAGGCATCCAAGTTCCATATCAAAAACTAAAAGACATTACAAATGAAGAGAATAAAAAACCAAAGTGAATACATGGCATATCAAAATATCCTTGATCGCAAAATCCAAGTCCAACCAGCCAAGTGCCATATCAAAAAGTAAAAGACATCACTGATTAAGAGACTGTATTAGAAGAGATCGAGGGTTCCATTGAAGACCCGGCGCCTTCCTTGTGCTCATACTCAGTTGTCTCCTTGCTCATTTTCTCTTCAGTGAGCTCTTCCAATTGTGAATGTGCAAGTTCTACATCAAATAAATTGTTTCTCACCTCATTAAAAACGTGCCTATGCATTATAAATAACAAATTTAAAAACCGTTGGTCGAGTTATGCAATTGAAGCAGTTATATTTTTAAATAAATAAGTCATTTGCATAGTAATTATAGAAAACAAACTTGTAGTGTCTACTGTCTATCTTGACTGCCAACAAAATCTATAAACTATTATATTTTTCGATGCATGAATATAACTTGTATTACATTGGTCAACCATACCATCATGCATCATTCAACTCAATTTATTCCATTTATACTACATCAAATAAATATTGTGCATATTCTATATATTCTATGTTGATAACTCAAATCCGTTGTCCATAGAGCAGCTTTTCTGCCCTTTAAAACTATCTACACCTTTTCATGATTAATATATAAAATAGTAATATTGACATTTTATGGGAAATCTAAAACCTTTTTGACATATATGTTTTTTACATTGACAAAAAATCCACCTTAACACTTAGAACTCATGCAGTCAACATATAAATGAAAAAGACATTACCTATATCTGGCACTGTAGAATGAGGAATGCTCAATGGCACATCAAATTTCCGTGGACAAGCCCAGTCCAAATGGCGCTTCAAATTTTCAGTAACATCTGCTCCGGCAGCAATATATTCCTTCCCACACTTCTTGCATTTGCATGTAGGCTTTCCTTCAGCTTTTGTCGGAAGAATCTTAAAGTAACTCCAAACAGTTGAAGTCCTTGTCCTCCTTTTGTAGACTTTGAGCTCAGTCTTAGCCTTCTTTGGCGGAGGAAGTTCAGCCACTTCATCGAGCTTCAAGCCGTCAGTGTCTTTTCCTTCACACTTACTGTCAGTAGGAATCTTCTCATCACTTTCCATCTAGACCAATTTAAAGAAAAATGATTGATAAGGAATTTAGTAAATCTACAAACAGTTGGAAAATACTAATGAATTTAAAATCAACAAAACAAACAAACAAACAAGTCCATTAGTACTAAACAGCTAACATTACAGTGATTATGGATCTTCAATTATTTTATGTTAAGGCATGTAAAAAACTGAAAAAACTTGAGAAGGTATGACAGATTATTTTAAAATCAGCAACAAATAAACAGATCTACTTTTATTTTTTATATCAAGATCTCCTATTAGTACTAAAAATCACTAGTATAGTGAAAAACACAAAACAAATGGATTTCTGCACAGTATCTGTTTTCTGCACAGTGGAGTTTTATGCACAGTGTTAATTTTCCACACTAAAGATTGGAAAAAACGAGGGCAGAGAGTGCAGCAAGTGTCCAAAACGTAAAGAATTCTCTGTAGTTAATCAATGTAAAAATGTAACCATGCTCTCATTTTATTACCCATTTATTTTATACAACTAATAAGACATCTTATCCCAAAAGAGTAGCTCATCACCATAAAGTACATTTCAATTTTTAACTCTACTATAAATCAGAATCCATTACCAAAGTTCTAACTAGTTTGTTAGTTAAATTACGACTTTAATTAACATAATGCTACTAAAGAACTAATTATATGAAGTTTCAGTAGTTATCCTAAAGTACCCACATAATGTTTTTTAATACTGTATTTATTCAATTATGATGACTTGATGAATTCTATTTATATTTTTATATAGATCACAGTGTTATGTTCATACGCTACACAATTTAATACAACTTATGAGTCAATCAACAAATTATATTAGTAATAGCTACAAAGTTATATATTATCTTGATCATTAGCGTGCCACTTGAAAATTAAAACGTTAATAGACTTTCCACATATATATTACACTAATCATCTTAATAATTAAAAAGTAACATGGCAAAAGTATATTAGTTTACAACGTATAACGCATATGTTAATTACTTGACAGTGACACAACATAATATATAAGATTAACTTTTATTATATTAAATGCAACATATGATAAAATATCAAAATACTTTAAAATAAATTATAAAATTTATTTTTTCTTCAAATTATTTGTAATAGAATTGTAGTTGATGTTTGATTATAAAATTCGTAACCGTGTGGGTGATATGATAATTTATTTCAATTTATACAAGTGACACAAATTCCCCTTTCAGAAAAAAGTGACAAAAATTCCATCTAATAAAACGTGATGTAATAAAACTTCGATCTTTTATCTCAAACACAAAAAGAAAAAAAGAAAAGGCTACCAAAAAAAAAAAAAAACAATCAACATCATAGCAATTAACAACATAAACGAACGGATCTACAATTATTTTGTTTTAAGATGACAGCTACAAATAAACATGAAAAGAAATTATAGGGCGAGATAATTAAGGGATTTTCTAAAATCAAAATAAAAAATAAACAAACAAGTCTACTATTAGCACTAAACAATCGACATGATAATGATTAACACAGTAAACAAAATCTACAATTTGTTGAAAAAAGTTCATTAGTAAGTAAACAAAACAAAAAATATATATAAAAATATACCTTGGTAGTGGATTCAGTGGTTGAAAGCTTAATACAAAGAACAGAGGGCAGCCACGGTTTTTAGGGGAAGCTAAATTACGGGGGTTGGCTAGGGATTTGAGGGGAAGACGGAGTAGAAGGTTGAGAGACATGTTCAGTGAGGGATTTTTGATTTTATAGTGTAGAGATGTAGATGAAGGTTGGGGTTTTGAGGAGGAGAGGAAGAGTCACAGAGTAAAGGCTGAGGACGAAAACAAAGAGACACACAGATTCAAAATGGAGAGAGGCTCGTTCATAACTCTGAGAGGAAGAACAACAAAAGTATATCTGATTGGTGTTATACTCGATTACGGAAAGATCGAGTTTAAACTACTCGCTTCCTTGAATTCCGAGTGCAGTGTGCTCGTGGATGCAAAAGCACAGTACTCGACTATTCCAGATCCGAGCACAGGATGTGTAAAGCAATAATTTTTGATTAAAATTATAGAAATAGAATCCTAGTACTTTTTGTGAACACATCATATGCATATTCAACTGACGTAGAAGAAAATATATAAAGATTTACCATTTTTCTTGTAAGAACAATTAGTAATAACATTTTTTTTTTTTTTTTTTTGGTTGAGAAGTAGTGATAACAAACTTCTTATTTCTTAGTAATGATTTTTATTATTTTAAGGGATTTTGATCTCTAGAGTTTCCAAGATAATTCTTTTACAAAATTATGAAAATCTTAAGTGTTCATTATTAGACAAGTGATTTAAATTGTACCAATTGTTTAAATAGAAGTAAGAATATATAGTACTAATAAACGTTAGTAAAATGTCAAAATTTAAGTTATTAGTTAATTTGACCATTAATAATGAATTTTAAGAATTACATGTATGGTTATTTTAAGAATTTTAGAAGATCTCAATCTTATTTTAATATATAAAACGTTTTCAATTAGATTATTTCCCAATGATAAAAGATTAAAAGTATGCCTAATGTGTACGTGTGATATTTTTTGGGGGTACAAATGTACAATGTGATGCATGTGGTTTGCTATTATGATCACAAACTTTTAAATGGGGTAATCATTTTTACTTCTCTTATTGAGAAGATGAGGACCCAATTCAGCAAAAAAAAAAAGAAAAAAAAGAAGAGAAAGAGACCCAAAAAAGAAACCCCTTAAAGAGATGGTAATAATTATATGGAGTTTGCTAACAAATAGAGTTTCTAAATTTTTATCACCTCAAAAAAAAAGAGTAGAACCTCTTCAGTGACATGCATATATGAAAGTCAATCGAATCGATTAGCAAATAGAAAGTGAAGAGTCTCGAAAATTGATGCTTATGCTCTAAACCATAATAATTTAGGAGTAACAATATTATTGACCACACCACACACACGTCCACATCTCTCCAATGCTACCTCTATGTTCTGTCGTTTTTTTTTTTTTTTTTTTTGTCCCTGTTTTGATAGGTACTTTTAAATTTTTTACATTCTAATGCAAAAATGAAAAACATAAGATTTTCATAATACTCGATATGTCCAAAGCCGAGTTGTTTGAAAAGGGAACTATAGCTGGACTGATGCATGCTCCACGATGGGTCGAGCCCAGATTGGACTGAGCCCAGTTGTACATAATACTCGCAATTCTGAAAACCGAGTTACATTGACCGATCAAGTATCGATCGCGTATCAATCGATCTTTACAGGGAGGTTCAGCTGGACTCATGCATGTCCGCGATGGGTCGAAGCCAATTCGACTGATCCAATTATGTAATACTCGACTACTGTAATAGCGAGTTCTACTTGTAACTCGTATCATATAAAACCGAGTACTTCAGAGTGGTGTTGGTAATGGAAAAGCATAATACTCGATTATAGTAAAACCGAGTAACTCTACTCGCTACCTGAAAAACCGATTTTATTATTTCTGACCGATCGCTTACCGCGTATCAGTCGAGCTTTACAAGGAGGTTCAGCTGGACTCATGCGTTCCGCGATGGATCGAAGCCACTTCAACTGATCCAATTGTGTAATACTCGACTACTGTAATAGCGATTTCTCAATGTAACTCGTATTTTAGAAAACCGAGTACTACAGAGTGGTATTGGCAATGGAAAAGCATAATACTCGATTATAGTAAAACCGATTAACACTACTCGTTACCTGAAAAACCGAGTTTATTATATTTGACCGATCGCTTATCAATCGCGTATCAGTCGCGCTTTACAGGGAGGTTCAGCTGGACTCATGCATGTTCCGCGATGGATCGAAGCCACTTCGACTGATCCAAGTACAGTGGTGGCGAGTTGTATAAACTACTCGCTATCTGTAAGTCCGAGTTCTTCAGAACTTGACTTTACACATTATATTCGATGGGTCGACTTCTTTAGTATCTCCTTGTATAATTATTCAAATTAAACAATTTCAAAAAATTTATTCACACCAATTATACACGTGTTGGTGGCAAGTTGCAAAGAAAAAACTGTTTCTAGTATTTCAACAATCTTAAATAGACTCATACAATATCTTACTACTAATTTTATTTGTTTAAGATGCAATTTAGTTGGGTGTTTCTTAAAAGAAAAAGAGAAATTCACCTGCATAGTTACTTGGTCAATATGAAAGCATAATATGAAATAAGGATTATATATATATATATATATATAAAAGTTTTTAAGCAACCTAGGTTGTAGGTGTTCTTATGCAACCCACTATGTGGCTATTAAAAGAACCATGCAATATAGTATTCGACACAGTCACGCCATGAAGCCGAGTATAAAAATTCCTATTATCCAAATTGCATTACGTGCCTCACTTATATATATATATATATAATGCAGTGAAGAACAAATACACTAAATTAAAAACTCCGAAATTTAAATTTCCATCCACAAAATTATATTGCATTCATCAGTATAACCATTCTAGAACACTATATTGCATTCATCCTGACGTCTCTGCTATAGCTAAATTTGCACTAGAGTATTTTTCTTAGAAAAGAGAGCCACATAAAAGGAATGGACATCAACAAATCTATTGCTAAAATTAAACTTCTTGAATTCAAAATTCCATCCATCATCACTATATTGCATTTGTCTAAAGCTGCCTTTGTTCAAATATGCAGATACATAGATACGAGTTATATATAGAAATGAATTTTCCATTTGACATGAAAATATCCACCCTTTGCAATTAAAATTGGTACCTAACATGAAGCTTACTCAAACATGCACATATAGGACCTAAGATGCTTAAGTAGCTTCATTAGTTACAAAATATGTTTCAAAATATTGAATAAGATGAAATCAGCTGTCCAAAAAATCTGTCCAATTTTGCGGTGCTATGCTCTCCAAAAATCTGTCAAACTCTTCTATGTCCAAAAAATATTGTCAAAGTTGTGTCCACTGACTGTTACATCAACAACAAGACATTGTCCAACTACCATGCAAAAAACGACATCAACGAAAATGGTGGTTTTCAAAGTTTATCAATATTAGGATCTACTGAAGCCTGCAAAATATGCCACCAAATATGAATCAGTAAATGAAAAAGAAAAAACAAGGAAGGAATAATTTCATATCAAATTTCATAGATCTAGTTTGATGTGCAGGGCTGATTTTAATAATAATAATTTCATATGCAGGGCACCTTTTTTCCAACACTGTCTTGCAAATCAAACAAAGCTTAAAGCAAGGAAGGAAATTTATATGTTGTGTAAGTGCATTCAATTTCTATGCCATGCTGGACTTATCTATATCTAGAGAGAGGAGAGAGAAATTCAGTTGCTTCAAAGCAACCACTTCCTTTTATAGTCAAGAAAAATCCCAACTGTCTAATATTGTTTTTGATTTTTCTCTTTTTTTTTGGTTTTGAATTGTAATTATCGGAAAATGAACATGAAAAACTAAAAAAAAATAAGAAGTCCAGATATTGGGCAAGGTTTTACCCCCATATGCTCCACAGCATCAACAGCTCAACGCTGTTTTCGTTTCCTCACAGCTGCCTTCGCCGGTCTAGTCTTACCTGAAATGCAAAGCAGAGCACATTACTTGAATGCACACATTCCCTAACAGTGAAAGTAGAGTTTAAAGAGAGGGACTGCACATTCCCTAAGGCAACAATGATGTGGAAGGAGCTATACAGCTTCTCTTTTACTCATCCACTAAATAGGGGTCAACATTCAATAGGCTACATCATTGGGCAAATTCTGTGAAATGAAAAAAGAAAAACTAAGGAGAAAAAATTCTATAGCAATGATTGATCACCCTTGACAGCACTAATAAGTTGGGTGATGAATTGGGTACACCTCCAATGTCACATGACTACTACTATTAGATTACTACAACCACAAATAATGATGGTGAATAGCAATCTATTAACTGCATTGCAACAATGGCAATAGTAGTTCAATACAATAGAGGATATACTTAATACTCTTGGATTATGTGTTTGATGATGAAGCCTTTGAAATATCTACCAAGTGAAGTGAGTAATAGTTGAGTATGATCTGAGTATGATCATCACTTCAAGCAAACAACATCATATGCAAGTCAAGTGACATTCTATTAAGGTAAATGATAAACGGTTTACATAGCATGGAGGTGCACTGGCTAAAGAAGAAAATCTAATGCGAACTGATCACAGGATTGTTAATCTGAACAGTCTAATTCATAGACAGCAATTAAGAAAGATGCCTTCCTAGCTGTGCAAATAATTACCGTCACCGGTCCCACAACCAGGGGGGTGTATGTCAGTGCGGAGTGATCTTCGGAACCCATGTACCGGCTCAATATTCTCACTCTGTATCTGTTCGATCTGTGCAGCCGGTTCGTCGGGGTTAGGAAGTGAAGGGTCCTGGGTGGGCTCAGCCTGAACTACAGGTGGGGTCGGTCGGCCAGGTGTGGGTACAAATATACAGCCACCATCGTAGGCAGAGCCACTGAACAATGGGGGAGACAGCCGAGTGGGTGGTGGGGACCAAGGGCCGGCTTGAGCACAGGATGTGTGTTCTGCACTATATTCATGGCCAGTACGGTGAGATGGCTGGGCAGCAGTGTCAGACATGCATCGCGATGACCCGACGCCATCCATGTACATGTCCCAGTCGCCCTCCAACGCCTCATCATCTATACAAAAACAGCTGTATTTATTAAGATGACAACAAGGGATTGAGTCAAAAAATGTCTTACTATCTGCAGCCTAGATATGAATCAATGGCATTTGACCCTTTACAGGGGATTTACTTTGGGGAATGAAACCTCTCATTTACCAGTTCCTAAACGCACAAAATGTCGGCCCAGTTGCAGCCTCATGGTTGCTAAAGTTTTCTGGTGTTATTGCTTTTTATTCTGATTGCATATTTTTCCATTTGCAATGAAAGTATCAGATTTTGCCCCAAAAAAACAAAATGTCTACTATTTGCTGTAATTTTTTTTTATTGAATAATTATTTCAACTTTAACAATACAATTAAAGAAAATTCTTGAAGGTGAGCGATAAAATATATATAAAAATGTTTAGGATGGAGAAAATTTTCTGACTGAGAGTGGAGAAAGATTACTTACACTATCAGTTAATGCATTACTCATACAAATCCCAAAAACACTAATTTTTTTTTTTTTTTTAATTGGAACAGTCTGCATTCAGTCAACTGAAAATGTAAGACAACTAAGTGCAAAAACAAAGCTACAACAGAGCTGAAAACACACAGCAGCTACAAAGCTGATACAATAACACTAAAACATTGTTTTCAACACAAGATTCAACATGTATAATTACCCTAGAATCTAGACAGTATAAAGGACAGGTTAATTCGTAAGTAAGTTGGTAGAATCCAATAACTATTGTAAAGTGTAAACCCTACGTAATGCCAAATGCGTAAGCAATCCAAATTGTATGAACTGCAGAATGCGATCACAACTTTGAATTTTCCTCATGTACTCCTAAGTTTATTTCCATGGTGGTGTAGGAATATTTTTAAAAGGAATTAGATTAGCAAACAGATTATTGTGCTTTATACTCGATGGAAAAACTGCATAGACTTGCTGTTTTGTCATCAATGTGTTAAATATATTAGCATTGATGGGTATATGCTAAAAGTGGATAATAGTATTGTCATTGTAGTTTATAAGGATTGAATGAAACAGTTTTGCATGTCTTACATTTCAATACATATATATTTTGGTTGGAAGAACTTAAAAAGTCGTACCTGCTGGTTGATTTTTACAGTGCTTAGTTTTAATATTTAAAGTTTGGGAGAACATTGTAAGTAATTATACCAAATTCCATAAGGAAGTGCATATTAACCCTAAAACTACTTACCAAACAATATATACTTCGCTACTATAATACGTCCTCTAAATAAATTACAACTCAAAGTAGTAGAAGTGCAAGTCAGTAAGAATTGGAGGTATTAGAGTTGGAAGTTACCGAAGTCATCCTCATCCTCATGACCACCTCCAGGACCTCGACTGCGTCCACGCCGTCCAGACCCACGACCTCCCCCACCATGGCCTGTGGCTTGTGTGCTCGCCTCAGTCGCCGAGGCACGCGCGTTCTCCAATGCCACTCGGCTCAACTCTCCAACAAGATCTAGCGTACTCTTCAGGTGGTTGTACACTTGGGAGTCTGGTTTGCATTGCGACAGTAATTCCACGTTGGACTGAACCTGTGAAATAAAGGAGTCCCGTTAAAACTTTTATGTTTCCTTTTGTGTTGTGCATGACCGATTTGGAAACAAATTATGCATGTTGAGCTTATTCATATATATATGAACATTGAAATGGCACAGCAGTACATATTGCTTGTGACAAATGCATATCTAGTGGCAAGAAATGAAATGTTCTCTAAAATGAATGTCAAAATATTGATTCAATGGCTTGTGGTCGCACTTTAATTTTCAGAATGCATGCAACAACACACATATATTGTCAATCCATCAAAGAAGCATGTTCAGGGTTTGTTGCCTTACCAGGATTTCCCAATACGCCGACTCACGCGTAATGTACCGTCTGGTCGTCCTTCGGTACGACTCCATGTAAGCAGCAAGGTATGTCATGTCCCCATCCAATGTCGGTGCGTCGGCCAGATGTTCCTCTCTATGGGCCCATCGGTCAATGTGGATAGCATGCTCTTGCACCCAATCCCTATCTAATTTACCTTGGAGGGAGATTTTGTGGAGAGCAACCGATGTATCCACAATATCCGGTGGCGCTTGCTTCATCCCGAACTGACGAAAGACACGTTCGGGATGATGACCCTCTACTATCCAAAAATAGATCAACGGCACAATGGCCCTCCATATATGTCGGCCGGCAGTGCAATATGGGGGCAACGAGTCTAGGACATCCCTGTACGGCTCCCAGACAACCTGCATAAATGGTCAACAAGAGAAAAATCAAATACGTACTTATTTGTGTCAATCCTCAATGTGAGCAAATATGTAGAAGACCATTGAAGAACCACTTCACTAAAAATCCTAAGACATTCTTGACCTATTTCCCTCTCGTATTGAATTTGACATGGTCAGATGCACCTGGATACTACTGGTTGCATGGTTTCAGTCAGAATCTTAAGACCTTGCATGGAACTGAAAGCTTTTGTGATGCTTATTGTTGCTACCAATCTTAGTTTGGCCAAAATCTAATTGTCATTATAAATCAGTAATTGGCACATTGTGTGATTTGGGGTTCAAAAAGAGGAGGAGAAAATTAAGAAAAGGGAGAAGGGGAATGCCCAGTAAACATACCTTGTTGGGGTAGGATTTGTATGCGATGTGCTTACCCCAAAAATATATAAAAATAATGTTGTTTATTATATAGAGACAACGATGTCCATTTTGTAAGGAAATATTTTAAAGATCTTAGACCTGCTGTAAGTATTGGACTCATAAATATTTTGATAACAATAATATTCAATGTGGTTATTCAGTTCACCTTTAATCCTAATGGTGTTTCAATTTTGCCTGTCAAATTATATGCAGACTTATGCAATTATTTCAAGAGCATCAAGCTCAAAAATATCAGGTTTGGAAAATACATGTGAAAACATTACCTACAGTTCTGCATTCTATAGTTCTTAATATTCTTTCTAGCAACCAAAAAACAATAATCACAAGCAATAGCTACAACCGAGGGAAAAATTTTAAGGGTACAAAGCTAAATATGTGTGGAATCAAAATGACAAACATCGGTGTAAAATTATTAATGAAGGTACTCTATATTGACTGCCCACCCACCCTTGTGTTTGTGTTCGTAACTAATTCCTTGTATATCTATGGTCTAATCGACCAAAGTTACATTATTAACTATACACATGCAGTAGTTGTTAAAACCCTACCAAGTGAAAAACAAAAATATGGAGAATTATATCCTTCTGACATGAAGCGGTAAAATACCTGGTGTGCCCGTATACTCGACAGTGACGCTCGATACACAGGTAGCACATGTGTGGCATGCTCTTTCGTGCTCTTCGGCCCCTTCCATCTAGTAAACATACAATTTTAGACAATGCTCATTAGTTAATATCAAACAACAATGCTGCCGTGACAATAAATGCGTACCAAAAATAAAGCCATTAATTAGCTTTCGTATTTTCGGTAGGGGGTTGATCCCTTAAAGTAACTGGTTTCTTAGAATATAATAATGTCTTAAAGGCTAGATTGTCTTAATGACACCTTAATTTGTTAGTAACAGGTTTGGTCAAAATACTCAAGAAGTATGACAAAAGAACTGGTGCCCTCATTCGCTTGCCCTTCATTCAAAAGGTCTTGCAACAGCCCTTCTTCACCACTGACATGCTTTACAAGCTTGTGGAGTGTGAGGCAATGCTGGACGGAATTTTCCTTAAGTGTGAACCACCAGCTTCAACAGTGATTAGGACTGTCCACGGGTCGGGCCGGGTCGGTTTGGGGCCCAAACCGAACTCGACCCGATTGGATCGGGTTACTGAATTTCAGAACCGAATTCGACCGAATATTCGGGTCGGATCCGACATTCCGGGTTATCGGTTCTCCGGGTCGGAGTCATCGGTTTGACGGGTTTGGGCCTCAGATTGGGCCGGACATTTTTACATAGTTAAAATTTTGAAAGTTTCATTTTTTTGGGCCTTTTTAGCCCAAATTACACGGTTTGACAGTCTGCTAAAACCCCATTGATTTCAAATTATTTGAATTCCATATATTTCAAATTGGGCCTCATTTTACTTAATTTATTGGGCCTTCAATCAGAACATATCTAAAAGGCCCAAAAAAAGGCTATTCCTTTTATCACCTGTGATTAAAAGTTAAAACAACATACCAAAATCCCTTTTTTTTTTTAAATCACCTGTGATCTGAAACAAGATGCTACTATCAACCCAAATACATAATTTTCCCACATTATCCACAAGAAAATAAACACAACAAATAACATGTAATCTGTTGCTCAAAAAAATATAACAATAATAATATATAATCTGTTAAGTGTTAAGCAGTAAGTTGCTCAACACCTATAAAACCTGCCATCCACAACAATCAATATTTCCAGCAACAAATAAATCACAACAGATAATATACTTAGTAACATAGAGGCAGTTACTGCAAGTTTTTTAGGCAGTAACCCATAAGGCAGAAAGCTTGGTAGTTATACAATGTTCCAAGCAATATAATTAGTTACAACAACCAAATACCATAGGTATTTCAAAAAAATAGCTTTTCCAAAGCATTGAATGACTACTCTATAGTTTATAAGTCGATGACTAATAGAAAAGAAAACCTATGAACTAAGATTTCTTTTCTATAAGTATTGACAAATGAGTATTGTTACAAGCTAGAAAAGCAATATGTTCAAAAAAGCTTCCAGAATATTCCCAAAACGCTGCCTTCTTTACAAAATGCTGCCTTCTTTACAAAATAAATTACCATCCTCCTACAATAGACAAAAAAATATTCAACAAACAATACATTAGTACCAAATACAAAACCAACTAGTAAGGAAACCAAGTTTATAATAGTAGGGGGCTGAAGGCAGAATCATACCAAGTCAGTGATTAATCATCAATGCTGATTAAGGTTCGCTTGCCTGAAGTGGAGCCCTTGCTTGAGCTGGTATTTGCTGTTGCACTTGCTGTTGGTTGTTGATTTAAAGCTAAAAAAGAATAGGAAATAAACATAACAGATTAAATTTTGCTTGAATACATGAAACATTCAATAAAATTAATAGACTAAGTTTCAGAATTTAAACATATTACCTAAGTCAAGTAATTCCTCCTCCAATGCCTCCACATCATCCCTTGACTGGCGATGAGAAATTGGAACTATGGCTTGAAGCCAATTTTGTGAACATACAAGGTTTTGAACCATTAGAGGAGACAGTGAACTTCGAAATGGATCAACAATTCGACCTCCAGTGCTAAATGCTGCCTCAGATGCAACAGTGGAAACTGGCACAGCCAGCACATCCTTAGCAACTTTAGATAACACTTGGTACCTATTACAATTGTTCCTCCACCACTCCAATATTTCAAAATTCACATCCTTTCTACCATCACAGTTTTCAGCCAAATACTTCTCAAGCTCATTACTACAACCTACAGATTGCTCAACTTGCAAAAAACGTTCATATCGCGAGTGAACCATCACATATGGATCACTAGCATCACTTTCCAATTCTACCCTCTCACTCTCACTTTGTTCTTGCACATTTGGTGAATGAATAGAAGTGTAAAAATTATACAACTTATACAAAAGATCTTTCACCTTATCAACCATAACTTCTGCAACTGCATTCCCATAAATTTCAAAAAATGAAAACTTCAAAAACCTCAAATTTTTTCGTGGATCAAGAACTACAGCCACATACAAAAGAGGATTAATTTTCTCCCCTTCCCCCCAATACTTCTCAAATTTAGTTTGCATGTTTGTGGCTGTGCTTTTCAAGAGAGTGTTTTGGGATTTAACTAAATTGGAAATACTCTCCTGAATAACAAAGATCTCATCGTAGAAGGCATTTGAAGTAACATACAAAGAACCAGAAAATTTCTTCGTTGCATTATAAAAAAGCCTTAAGAAAGCCACAAATGCCCTACAATTTTGAAAATCAGTCATACACGGAGACCCCAAACCACCACTATCTTCCTTGGTCCTAAAGTACGACGAATAACCATCATCTTCAAAATCCATTCGAAGGAACACTTTCTCAAATTTTTCAGCAGTTTCTAACATGATATAGGTTGAGTTCCACCTAGTAGGTACATCTAGACTAAGAAGACTCTTGGACTCCACACCTAACCTCTCCATAAAACTCCTAAAAGTTTGACTTCTATTGGGTGAGGACTTCACATACCTCACAGCTTCACGCACCTTAGCAACAGATGCATCTATCTCTTTCAAACCCTCCCCCACAATGAGATTTAGTATATGGGCACAACACCTCATGTGCATGTACTCATTTCCTAAAACTGTCCCATTCCAATCTTTAGTCACCCTTTGCAAAAATTTAATTGTTGTTAAATTTGAGCTAGCATTATCCACTGTCAAGGTGAATATCCCATCAATACCCCACTCACGCAATGACATCTCAATCTTTCTACCTATAGTCTCCCCCTTGTGGTCTTCAACTTGACAAAAATTTAAAATTCTCTTATGCAATTTCCAAGCATCATCAATAAAGTGACATGTGAGACACATATAATTTAGATTTTGAATAGAAGTCCATGTGTCCGTAGTGAGACACACCCTACAACCCTTCAAGGATTTCCTTAGCTTCTCTCTCTCACTATTATAAATGCCTATCACATCTCTAGCCACAGTTTGACGAGATGGGATATCCTTTAATCGAAGCTTAGGTTGTAAAGTAGTTACATATTTCTTAAACCCATACCCCTCAACATACCTAAAAGGCAACTCATCAATTATAATCATTTCGGCCAATGCCTTTCTAGAAGCCTCAACAGAAAAGGATGTTGACACAAGGTGGAATCCGTCTTGTCCATCCTTTTTGGGTTCAAAAGCTAATGTTTTCTGCCCTTTAACTAGATCAGATCTATTTGGGTTCTTGGGACATATTGGCACATGGGCTAACAAATTACTAGTACCAGAAGTCTTACTACCAGCATTATACGTTTTTTGACAATAATTGCAAATAGCCTTAGTTTTACTAGTATCACCCTCACCTATCTTTACTTTTTCAAAGTGACCCCAAACAACAGACTTTTTCCTACCACTACAAGTACCACTAACAGGGGCTGTCATACTCACTTGGCATGGTGGAATTGGGGGCAACTCAGAAGTAGCAGTTGCTTCAGATTGGGTAGCAGCAGAAGCTTCAAGTTGGGTGGGAATAGCACCATCATCTTCTGTAGTAGCTGGTGTTTGGACAGAGGGTTCATTAGTGGGGGTTTCCATGACCTAAAGAAACAAAGATACGTATTAGCAAACTAGAGTAACAAGTATAAATGTATAATTCATAGCTCTAATAATAAATAATAACCACACAAACCAAAAAGGAAAACCAGTATCTTGCAAGATCACAGATATAATCAGAAGAGATTATTAGAAAGAAAGATCACAGAATATCATGAAATTATTTAAAAAAAAAAATTCTACAATCACACTCTGCCTCCATTGAATTCTTTGTACAAACTAATAGAAAAGCAAAATCAAAAGCATCTACAAGCCACATTAATGAACCTCTCATGAATTACATTCAATAGTTTCCCTTTCAACAATCTTATATTTATCATTTAAATTACTCTGCCCCTTTTTGTAAAAGAAACATCAAATAATCACCAGAGTCCCTACATATGGCAAAATTTGGCAAATAGACTGATTTTTGGAAGTTTTTTGGTGGGGAGAATGCGCTTGAAACTATATAGTTAGTTAGACTGTTTTCAAAAAAAAAAAGTGGAACTCGAGTTTAAGAAACTCGAGTTCTGTACAAATGGAACTCGAGTTTCTTAAACTCGAGTTCCATTTTTTTTTTTTTAGTCAATGAGAGAGCGCGTGCGAGAGAAAAATGGGTTGGAACTCGAGTTTCTTAAACTCGATTTTCAAAAACAGTCCAACTAACAAAATAGTTTCAAGCGCATTCTCCTCACCAAAAAACTTCCAAAAATCAGTCTATTTGCCAAATTTTGCCCCCTACATATTATTATTTTTTTTTTACTAAACACAAATGGCATATAATATCAGTGAATGAGTTGGCACCTCAACCACATAAACCAAACATTAATAACATTAACACAAACCATAGGTAACGAGTAAAACACACATGACATAGATAGAGATAAGTCAGCATACAAGGTGATATGTCAACCACAGCAACCAAAAATGACAATATTTAAAAACTTAAACTAGAACCTATCAAAAAAAATGCAGGACACCATACCATAAACCTTAAACCCAACCATTTGAATTTCCAATAAAACAGAAGGAGGTTACATTTATGATTTTGAATTATAAAAAACTTACAAAAGCCAAAGAAAACTGCAACACAACTAAACTAGGCCCAACATGTGAGCTGACATTTCTATCTAAAGGTTTAAAAAAAATGCATCAATAGAACTAGTGGTGAAAAGTAAACTTCTTGCTGCCATGTGAATTTCTTTCACTGATAAGCACAAATACATGGCCTGTTTCAAACAAAAGATGTGTTTCCTCAACAATATAGTCACAAACATACTCATGATAGAAGGATCAAGTACATGGTCAACCATGATTCTCAACATATTAACACAAAATATTTATCAGGATCAGCCAAATGTGTTCAAGGACCTTAAACCCAGAAAACCCAACCATTTGAATTTCCATTACAACTAAACCACAAAAAACCCAGAAAACCCAACTCTCATTTCAACTAAATCCTTCCACATAAACCAAAACCCAAAATAAAAAAACACTAAAAACCCATTTTCATACACTCGAAACAAAGATCTAAAAACCCATTTTCATCATCAAATGAAAAACAAACACAAATATACAAATACAACTACAAGTATATACATATAAACATATTCAAAAAGTACCTTTAAGAAAACCGGGTTTCAAACTTGAGGCAGATAATGATACTTGGAGTCAGCTTTCAATCCTGTATAAAATTAATATAGGATCAAAATTGATTAAAGAAAAGAACAAAGAATAGAAGTAAAATAGTTAGGGTTTCTAAGTTTTTTTTAGTTAGGGTTTCATAGTATGAATCTTTGGGTTTATTTGATTTTAACATTTGATTTCCATAACAAATGAAATCAACGAGACTAACAAAAAAGAAAGATGAGAAACAAAGAAAATTACCTTACTGACTCAGTGAAGAGTACACAGTGGCTGGGTGAGGACTAAACACCGGCGGTAGCTATGGAGAGAGTGGACAGCGGCGGCGGCGCTAGGCATTGGAGGCGGAGAGGGGAGTGGGTAACGGCATTGGAGGCGGCTAGGGTTTGTACTTTGGATTTGGAGTAACGGTTTAGACTTTATAGAGTGTGAGATTGTGAGAGTTTGAGAGAGTTTGAGAGAGCCAAGTAAAGAGGTGAGAGTTTGAGACTGAAGAAATGAAGACTGAATAGGTGAGGAAGACTGAAAAGGGGGGGAGGAGGCGTGAATGGGAAGCCATGAGTCCATGCCTAGACTTTGTCTCTGAAGTGAAAACTGAAGAGTGAAGAGACTCGTGAAAGGAAGGGAGAGATATCAGATCTTTCCCATTTCATTCACACCGTTAGATTGGCTTTTAATCTTGAATTATAACCGTTGATCTAGAATGGATTACTATGCTACTGTTACCGGTCATATCATGCTCAGTTAATCAGTTTTACTCTCATCATCAACACCGTTAATTTTAAATTTTAATTTAAGATGGACGGCTGATATTCATTGGGATGGTGTGTGTTTTGAATCTCAGGCTGAGTGGGCATGGGCTGTCCTGGCATGTGTCAAATCAGTACAGGATTTTTTTTGTTTATAAATAATTCGGTCGGTTCGGTTTGTACGGGTAAAAAATATTGAAATCCGAATCCGAACCGAATTATTCGGGTTTTCTATTTGCCAACCCGTGACCGACCATAGAGTGTATTCGGAGCCGTCCGTGGACCTTCGGTTCGGGCGGGTTCGGTCGGGCGGGTCGGTTGATCCGGGTCAATGGACACCCCTAACAGTGATAGCTGATGGGGATGATGATCCTTCAACTTCTGACGCTACCAATAACAACGGTTTGCTCAGAGTGCCAAAGGAACTTGCAGAGATTGAGTATATGGAGAGCTTATATATGAAGAGCACTATATCAGCACTACAGGTTTTGAAGGAAATTCAGAGCGGAAGCTCAACTGTTGGCCATTTGTCATTGCCACCACTGCAATTTAGTGCAATTGAGGAAACATGGAATAAAGTTCCAGATCTGGAACAAGTTGCCAAGTAGTTGTATTTTGAGGAAGGAATTGGGATGAGTGCCTCCCATTGGTTCTTATTTTGTCCTTTTTCTTCTTTTTTCTTTAATGCATCTATTATGATACCTTAGATACTAACACAGATGTAAAATGCTAAACTCGACCTGAAATGAATTCAATCGAATCATAAGTTCTGCATAATTCTCGCCTTGTATAGAAGAAAGTAGCGTCTTCAAATTAGGAATGAGAATATTGGTTTACATTTTATTTTAACCTAAAGCAACATCTTTAGCTGTTTTTGAAGTTGGACCATTTGGTGCCAGGAAGTATTTATACTTGGCCTGTTGCCACGGTCTTGTAGTTTTTAATGGCAGTGTTCGCTTCTCCCCTAGAAGAGAATCTGGGTTCGAATTTTCTTCACTTGACTGTTGTAAGCCAAAAATAGAAAATGACATGTTCAAGTATCAGATCCTAAGAGATGTCCTATTCTGGCAGGTTCGAGGATCAAATCCTAAGAGAAGCCCTCGTCTTCCATTTCTTCGCAGTGGCCGGAAGTTCGTTCTTACCGTATTAGACATGTGTAGCATACTCTAAATTCTGACATTTATTCACAAGGTTCTAAAATTTTTAGGTTCACATTCATGGCCAGAACTGCAAAATAAAGTGTTTCCTTACAAAAGAGAACCACTACCTAAAAAGGGTGGTTGGATTAGTTAAAGCTTAATGACCAGATACAGAGTAGGCCGAGCCTAGAATACGATTGTAGCACCTCCAATTGTCTGCCGTGTTTAAAACTTTAAATCATGAGTTCTTTAGAGTTTAGACAAAGCAACCCTTATTTCCAACCAACCCACCAACACCAAGTACCTACCCCCCTCCCCTCAACAAAAAAAAGAAAAAGAAATCCCCTGCCTCTATATCCTTGAAATGTTTTCAAAAATGGTAGTTTAACTAACATTTGTTGATATTACCAACGGATATATGTAAAATGCAAATCCCACAATTTGTAACTATTGAATTGATTCCAAAAATAAAAAATTATTTTATACAAAAAGTTAAATAAAAAAATGTTTCCAAAAGTTTGGAAAAAAAGAAAACCAACTAATGAAAAGAATCAAATTTCCTCCGTAATTAAAGTCATTTTTAGTTCTAAAAAGAAAGTCTTTTTTTTTTTCAATAATTTAATTGTTACAGGTTATAATAAGTGAATAAAAATCCTTTATACCATTTTTTGTATTCCACTTTATATTTCACTAATCACAACTTGTCATTTATTTGTTTAACTTTCCTTATAAAATAGCTAAAGTTTAAAATAGAAAACAAAAATACATACATGACAAGTTGTGATTAATGGAACATAAAGTGAAACACAAAATATAGTATAAAGGATTTGTATTCATAATAAGTAAGAAGAGGAATTCATACATTGATTAAGGCTCTTGAGTCTTGACAACCAAACATTCATGGTACACGGTTGCCTTAATCTATAAGAATGTTCCTATAGGTGCGTAGCTAAAAAATTTACAGTTCAAATTTATTGAGTGATTTAGGATCATAGATAAATTAGAAATAACGTTGGACAAAGTTTGGCTACAAACTTTTTTGGGCTACAACTTCACCTAGTATTTTTTTTATTGGATGTGAATTTTAACAAATCCACACTTGGATTACATTTTCTTTTTATATATTACATACTTGCAAAATTTCTAGAATTTCAAAAATATAAGTAATTTGTCATCAATTAATTGTTTAAATTGCAAATTTTTATGAATCATATAGTCTAAAATTATGCATAAGAAATAAGTTTATGAATCATATAGTAAATTTAATATATAAGTTTGGCTACAAACTTTGTTCGGCTACAACTTCACCTAATATTTTTTTATTGGATGTGAATTTTAACAAATCCACATTTGGATTACATTTTCTTTTTATATATTACATGCTTGCAAAATTTATAGAATTTCAAAAATTCATAGCTCTGTCATCAATTAATTGTTTAAATTGTAAATTTTTATAAATCATATAGTCTAAAATTATGCATAAAAAATAAGTTTATGAATCATATAGTAAATAATATCTAATTGACATAAATTTAATATATGTTAAAAGCATAAAAAAACATACAATTCAACAATTAAAATTTTAAAATATGTAACAATGTTAATTTATATAAATGAAACTGTGGACTTAGACTATAAATAAGTTTGTAGCTGAACGTCGTTATAGACTTAGACTTCAAGTCTCTTACTAGTTGGTCGAGTAAATGAAGGCTACAAAACTAATTTTCTTCGAGCCGAAGAAATAGATTTACAAAAATAATTTCCATACTGACTTTTCCCTATTAGAAAATAAATTCTTCAGTTAAAGATTTTTGTTGTTGTCAAATTTTATATTGTGGACCTAAACCTGAAAAGATGTTGTAGTAAGTTGATAAGCATATTCCATAAATAGCAACTTTTAATTGATTGACGATTACACTTTGTACCCTATAATATGCCAATTGTAACCAGGCAGTTTTGTTTGACCATATTGCTTCGACTGGCGGCCAGCTATTCTTTTTCGACAACAAATCGGACCCCACACACACACACACACACACACACTGACACACGTACTACTTATTTTTATTTTGTTTTATTTTTTATTAGGTGGAAAATACTTATTACAATTGATGAAGTGTTGCAAACAACGCATTTCTAGTTTGGCCAATTTTATGCCTTCAAAACTGAAAATATATTAATTCCCATATGATAGGGGGAAAAAAGTGAGTTACGATGTTGTCATAAACATGAAACTAATACTGGAGCTATCTGGTCTCGTGTACCATGGTCTACTGCACTACATGTGAGTCAAACGCACACAAAGGGCAGTAAGAGCATTGTAGTTTAGATGTTTTCTCCGAATGTGATTTCATTGGTTTCATCCCCACTTGTTACTATTAAAAAAATAATTCAACACAAAGTCTAGACTGTGAATTTCTGAGCACTAGTTAAGCCTTTGGAAAATATAATAAACACAAACAAATTCATTGTTTCATGATAATACAAATTTAGATATAAATTCATAACAAAGTATATAGATTGGTTAACAAACAACCCGTTTTTTCCTTGTTGAAAAAGAATGACCAGTTTACATACTCTACCAAATGAAATTATTGCAGAGGCTTTTTCATGAGTTAGCCAAAATTCAAAAACAAACATCTTCAATATTAAACTTAAATATGATAAAATTATATACTATTTACAAATATTTTGTGCAACTTTTATAAATTCTGGCCGAGTACATATTAAGTACTGAATGACGTGTGTGACTATGATTCCCATTGCACTAATAGATGAATCTAAGTCTACTGGCTTAGCATTATCTATTAAAACAAAGTATTTTGTATTCCTAATTTTCTTCTGCACTCAACACAATGTATATTGGCATGCTATCTTGTTAAATAATCCATTGAATTAATGTCAATTAAACTTTCAGTTTGAAACAGGGGTTACTTCTCGACAGCAGTGTACTTAGTGAATGTATTAAAAGTGGCATACATGCAGGGATTTTGACCAACTAAACACACGTGCACGGTGAATGACAAATGGCATGACAATTGTATCAAACTAATGAAATAACATACCGACATGCAAGGGGACCTGCCTCCACTGGCAATTGCGGCAGCCTCACAACAGGGCATATCACTGGGAACCTCGAATACGCCCAGAGCTGCACCAACATCAATGCTCCTCCCATTTGCATCGCCTTCGTCTCCGATGCCTTACATAAGTTCTTGTACAGCCAGGCTAATGCTCCACTACCCCAACTGTACCTCTTCGCGTTGCTGATTGGGTTCAGGAACTGTAGAGGCATCACCGACACCCAGTCCGCCGACTTGTCCACAAATAGAATGGTCCCCAATCTGAGAAGCATGTGATAGCGCGCATGTTGCTGCACTACCTCATCAGTAATATCCACAGCTAAGGGAGCTCTAAATTGTGCCTTCAGCCAGGTGACTCTTAGCCTCGCCCCAGCAAGGATAGACTTGTTTTCATGGGGATGTGGTATCGGGTCTGGAGGACGATGACCCAGTAACTCAAGACACAACGCTGGCCACCCCAGCTTGACACTCCCAGTCACTGGCAACCCATCAATAGGAACCCCTAGCATCACCTCAATATCTTGTAAGGTGATGCCCATCTCTCCATGCGGTAGGTGGAATGTGTGCGTCTCTGGACGCCAACGCTCAACTAGTGCTGTGATCAACGCGTGATCCACTTCCAAGTTTGGAACCTTGAATAACCCTTCAAAACCCGCCTCAGTTATGTAGCGAGCAATTCGGGGGTCTAGCCCATGCCGGGGTAACTTGCAAGATCGGTGCCTGCACTTTAGCATGCTTGGCTCTACCTGCACACGAAAGAGCACTGTCTTAGGATATGCAAGAAACAGTAGGCTAACTAGTTAACTACAAACATTTTGCAATATGTTAGTTACGATGTTAACTAGTTATTCACTCTAGCTCAATAGCAGATAGGATCAATTCAAGGTCAATGACATTTTTTAAAATTAGCACTGAGGTGATGGGCATTAGGTTTTGAAATGAATGAACAAAGTGCCTCACTATGTCAAATGGAGTAGGGAATTAGGAATCAACAAAGTTGTCTTATGTGTAGCCACGCCTAATTGTGTGTGCATATTTGCGAAAATAATGGCAGCGGATTCATTTTAATTGATTACTATAGCTTCCGAATGAGATCTACTGACTTTGAATATTTCTACTCCATACCATTTTCGGGTACTGCTGTTAATGAAAGAGTGTTTTTAAATTCACGATTATTTCTGCTTCATACCATTTTCTCTTTGGATTAAATAAAATTCTGCCTAAACCAAAATTGAAATGCTACCATGTCCAACATCTATTTACAAATAATCAAAGAACCCTACAGAAATAAAAAACAAATGATTTCAACATGTCCGAAGTTCAGTACAACTACGTACCTGACCGGCAGGCGTCTCCCATAGTGCCATGGATCGATGACCTGGTTGCTGTGTCAATTGTGTATTTTCCGCGGGTCCAGGAACCACATTTCGCAGTTGCTGCATATCTGACACGCATGCAATCATGTTAGACAAGCAAGTATTTCAACAGGGTTCTAGAACAAACTGACAGAAACAAATACAGAGAGAGAGAGAGAGAGTGAAAGAGAAACAGAGTGAGAGAGAGATTTGACAAAAAATTGAAAACATATAATTGCTCATCTGAATTATGCATCATGCATCTATATATACACTGATTTTCAATCCATTTAATCATATCAAGGAAGATTTAAATTAAAACACTAAAATATAAAACACCTAGCCTGAGCATATATGCCTAACTTGATCCTAATGTTCATGGCTGCAAGGCATAAACAAAAAGGACCCATAGTTGCAGAATGTATAAGCAACCTAACCAACCAACCAACGTGCGAATCAATGTCTAAATCAAACAAAGTAAACCAACAAATGAACACAGCAAAATGCAAACCAATGAATCAATTAAGCACCACAAAAAACACCATTGGAAAATACTAAAACATAGTTCTAAAAGGTACCCAACTACCCCTAAACAATTTTGAGATTATGGATACAAACGAGACAGAAATGGAAAAAGAATTCTTAAATTTTTTGCAAGAAGAATAAAAAAATAGATTATCTAGCATTTTTCTATAAAAGCCAAAAGCCTTACAAAAAGGCCACAAGCCATAAGCCACCACAAATCTTAATGCTCCCCTAACCTAATCCAACCTATTAGGAAAGGATTGGTGACCCTCAAAGGCCACTAAGTTCCCTTTTCAACCCCACATGTAGTAGATGATAATAATAATAAATTGATGTACTTAATCAACAAACATAACCCATAAATGACTGCTAATCTGACACAAGACAGAAGCTTCAACGGGCTTAAATACCAAATTTGATGTAGGATTTTTAGGAATTTCAGCACTAAAAAGAACATGAAATAAAGAAAGATAAAACACTAGGCAATCACACCTAGGCTTTCGTAAGCAGTCACACTTAGGTAGGAGATAGCAATCGCACTTGAAAAAAGTTGGAATGTTATTGAAATCTATCAATATTATCGACTACATAAAGCCATTATCTAGGCTATTTCTAAATCCTTTCTTAGAAAGACTAGGAATTCTAATAACAAAAAAATAAGTACTTTAAGAACTTCTACGACAATTCTAGTCTCTTATGACAATCAATTATGCATCTGTACACAAAATGTGGCAGCAAAGGTTTTAGGAACCCAAAACAGTAGATATACAGGGCATTTATGAGCTCAATTTAGTTCAGTGATAGTGGATGTCCATGATGTGCATTTTATGGTCTGTGTGTAGATATATGCGTGCATATCCATTATACACACATTATATCTATTATATTAATAAGTTAATAGAGTGGAAGCTTGCAAAAGCCAGTAAGTTTGAAGCTTGTAAAACCAATAGCTTCTCAATTCAAGATCATTTAGCATTGAATTAAATAGCAATTTTCCCTAATTCAAAATCAATTTTCACATACAACATAATTTCCTGAAATTATAGAGTTGAATTAAAAAGCAATTTTCCCTAACAATGGCCACCGTTGTCATGCTAACTGTATTTTACATGAATTTCTGCCCTATACGTGCATCCAAACCCAGTTCAAAACCAAACCCAGTTCAAAACCAAACCCAACAAAGCTAAAAAAGCAACAATAATAATGAATAGAGATAGAGGAAAATCTAACAGAGAAAAACTTAAGAAGCCACACTCAAATCAGAGTACACGCACAATCAACACTTAACTCAGATTACATGCAAAGGGAAAAAACAAAAATTTGAACTCAGCATTTAGAAATTATGTTAGGTTCTAAAGGTTTAGGAATTTATGTATTTAGAACTCTAATTTGTAATATTGGCAAACCATGATCAAAACAACATGTTTAGACTTGTTAAAATATGCTCAAAGTTGATTAATTATTGTAAAGTTGGAATCGAGAGACTGTAGATGCATTGGGGCATTTCGGTCTGGCTCGATCGATCGAAGAATAGATTCGATCGATCGAAAATCGATCAGATTGCGTTTTTCTGCAGTTTTCCAACTCAGCCCTAACTCTTTAAAACGTTTAGGTTTTTTTTTTATGTTTTTGCCCTAGGTATATAAGGCAAAACCCTAGCCACGTTTTTTTTTTGGGGTTGCTCTAGTTGTATTGTTGCTCATACATTGCTGTTTTGTGTAAATCTCTTGTGAGATCTAGAGGAGCTTTCCTTTACACAAAGCTTAGGATTTTCTAGATGGAGATTACTTCAACATCTTGATGATCAACTTGGTTGCTGCCTTTGAAGCTTAAAGAATATCAAGCGTGGGTGCTTGTAGCTGATTGAAGAATTCAAGAAAGAAAGAGTCCGTGGATTTGGAGCTTGCACGGGGTCGTGTCAGTAAGTTCTACTGGTAGGTAGCATTAGGAAGTCGAGCGGGGAGCTTGTAAGTCCTTTTGTATGAACTTCAATTCTTTCATAGTGAATTCAGTTTTGCCTTGAGGATCGGTGGGTAAAATCCTCCCCAGGTTTTTTACTGGTTTGGTTTTCCTGGGTGATCATATCATGTGTTATTTATTATTCCGCTGCTATATATTTTCATGATATGATTGTTTGATTGTTTTAACCTAGAATTGCTTAATTTGACTAAGTAACAACTTGGCTAATTAACTAGGCTACTCAATCTGGTTGTGTGTTAAGGGGTCTAAAACCGTTCAAGTGGTATCAGAGCGGGTAGCTCTTTTTGTCTGAGATTTTTTTATCTCTGAGCTGATCCTTGACCCCTGTTGTCATGGAGCATGGACACTCTCTTTTTGTTCCTCCTCACTTTGATGGGAACAACTATGCTTATTGGAAAGTAAGGATGAAAGCATTCCTGAAATCAATTGATGAGAGGGTTTGGAATTCCGTTGAATACGGATGGCAGAAGCCCACTACTCCTGTGAGTGAGTGGCAAACTTCTGAAAAAGAAGCAGCAGGCTTCAATAGCAAAGCTATGAATGCCATCTTCAATGCTGTTTCAATGGAGGAATTTAAGAGGATCTCAAATGTTGAGGTTGCTCATACTGCTTGGAAAATCCTCCAAACTATGCATGAAGGCACAAAGGCAGTTAAGATAAACAAACTGCAGCAATTAACTTCTAGGTTTGAGAGCATTAGGATGTCTGATGATAAATCCTTTGATGAATTTTGGGTGAAATCTATGATCAACCTAAAATTGTTAGGAAGATACTTAGATCATTAACTGAAGACTTTAGACCCAAAGTGACTGTCATTACTGAGAGCAAGGATGTGGACTCCATACCTGTTGATGAGCTTGTAGGATCTCTTTAGTCCTATGAGTCTGACTTACCCAAAACAAACAAATCCAAATCAATGGCTCTTAAGTCTGTTGATGATGTTGAGGCTGATGGATTTGATGATGAGCTCTCTGCTACAGAGATAGCTTACCTTGCCAAGAATTTTAGAAATTTTCTGAGAAATACAAATAGAAGGGCAAGAGGTACAAACACTGTTGAACCTAGAAACTTTAGGAAGAATGATCCCACTAAGGTTAATAACTTTGAAAAACCTAGAGAAAGAGTAGGTCAATCTTCAAACAATTCTTTGGGTGCTCAGTGTTTTGGTTGTCAAGGGTATGGTCATGTTAAATCTGAATGTCCTACATTCTTGAAAAATAAGGGTAAAGCTATGGCTGTAACCCTTAGTGATAATGAGGTTTCTGATGATGAGTCTGAATGTGACGAGGATGGAAACTTCATTGCTTTCACTGCTACTGCAGTAGTCAATGAAAGCATATCTGCTGAGGAGAACCCTTCTGATGGGGAACTCTCTGAGGATGCAGATCTTCAAGAGGCCTATAATAAACTTTGCAAAGTTGCTGCAAAGGATGCTATGAATGTTGAACTTGGCCTGAAGAAAATTGATTCTCTTGAGCTTGAAAAGAAAAATTTGCTTGTTAAATTATTTGATGCTAATGATCTTTTGAACCATGTGAAATCTGAGAACATGCTTTTACTTGATAAAGTTAAAACTTTAGAACATGATTTATCTGTTGCTAGATCTGCTAGTTCTAAACTTGATCACATGCTGAATGTTCAAAAGTATCCTTCTGATAAATCTGGGATAGGATATGTTGAAAGCATCTCTGTGTCTACTCCACATACCACGAACTTTGTTCCTGCTTCTTCTTCTGAACCTTCCGTGAGTGAGGTTGTGAGTGAAACTGTCAAACCCCCTGTGAGTGAGGTTGTCAAACCTGTAGAAGTTTCACTTTCTAGGAAGATTAGGGTTGATCTGGGAGAGTCTAAACCTAAGGAGACTACCCTACCCAAGGACAAGATGCATGGTAAACCTGCTTGGGTTTGTCATTATTGTGGTAAATCTGGACACATTCGTCCTAACTGTTACAAGCTTCAAGCTGCTAAGAGAGCAACTAAACCAAAGGTGCCTGTGCCTCAAGCACAAGATCCAATGGCACTTATTGGTGAATTGGTAAAGGTGTTGAACCTTTATTCTAATTCTGGAGTTGGAAATCACTCGAATGTGAATAAGAACTCCAATGCTCGTGGTGCATCTAAAAGGTTTTGGATGCAAAAGACTCGACCTAATTGAGTCTTTCTGACATGGTCCTTGTGCTTCATTGCTCATTCCTCTGTGACTATTGTTCTTTAGTTTTTTGTGTTTCTTTTGTTTTGTTTCTAGGATTTGCATTGCATTACATTCATGCATTTCATTCTAGGATTTATTTGTTTTCTCTTTTAATAAAAATAAAAAAAAATAAAAAAAAAAAAGGAGAAAAGGAGAAAGCAAAAATATGTTTGACATTATGTTTCTTGGTTTTTGAAAACAAGGTTGGTCAATTTATTTACACATAGCATGTCTTATGTACCTTGTTTAGCTTTGATGAGCTTTTATATTGCACTTTACTAGTTGAAACTTTGTAGTGCATGTTGTGTGGGAAAGATGTTTATGGTGTTTATCACTTTGTCTTAATCTTGAAGTCACATGTTATTTGACTGTCGGACTTGATCCTTTTGAGAAAGGCATAAATAACCATCTCACCACTGTTCACTAGTCAATCATGAACACCTTAGTGCATATCATAAGATTTTGTTCTCGAGAAAGTGTAGCACATGCACAAAAAGAACATAAGGTGATGCCTCGGCTTAATTGCTTAATGCTTAAAATTGGTGTGTACTATTAGGCTTGATGCCATCTCACATAATTACAATTGGTGTGTACCATTAGGCTTGATGCCATTTCACATAATATATTTCACATTATAATGGGGCAAAATACAAGAAACTTACATGATTGCAAGCTTTTGTTCTAGGAGATGTGGGAGTTATAGGATGTAACTCTTTAGGTGATAGTCTCTTTTGAATTCTATGTGATGAATTTTGTAGACTTTGTGATTGATTGCTATTCACATATCACCTCACATGTTTCTCAAAGTTTTTGCTAGTTGCACACTCTACACAAGTTACTCTTTGCTAAACTTTGTACATGTTATTGTGTGTGTTTTTGGTCTGACCAACCAAGTTTGAAAATACTTTGAGAATTATGCAAAACATTTTTTTTTTGCTTGAGAATTTGAAAGGAAGAATGGCTGAAATTATCTTTGAAGAAACTGGGATTAAAATTTGGGTTTTTGAAAAAGCATTCCATCTCATACTCATGCATTTTGTTTCTGTAATTTAATGCTTTGAGGAGTTATTTTCAAAATATGGTTTGTGTTTTTCAAAACTGTGATTTTTCTCAAAAAAAAAAAAAAATTTTTGTGAGCCTCTACCCATTTCGATCGATCCAGTCTGATTTTCGATCAATCGAAAAAGTGTTTTACTTTGTCTCAAAATGACTATTTGTTTCAATCGATCGAATGTGATTTTCGATCAATCGAGAGTTGCGAATCAGGTTTTTAAAAAACACTGTTCTTGACTTTTTCAAACACTTTTTTTAAAGTTTTTCAAAGTCTTTTCTCTCTCTCCGACTTGGCAAGCTCAACTATTCCAATTTTTTGTCGTTTTCCTCCGGATTTTTTGCAAGAAATCTCTTTTCTCAAGCCGGTATGTCTATTTTACCCCTCCTTTTTGAGTTTATTTACATATTTCATGCATTTTTCATGCATTTATGTTCAAAATTTCGAACCCTTTTCTTTTTGGATTTGTTGTTGATTTAGGCCCAATTTTGTGTAATTGATCAATGGGTTTTTGTGGGGACACACTATAAACATGTTCTTAATGGTTTAATTTGATCAATTTTGGGTTTTGTGAAAAATTTAAAATTCTAGGGTTTCTAATTGATCCAATTTGGGGATTTTGTTCAATTAAGGTTCAATTGATGAAATTGGCTTGTTGTATTGATGAAATTGGTTATTATAATCTGTTTTCAACCTTGTGTAATGATCAATTCATCAAATTTGTTGCAAAATTTTACAAGTGGTTTTCAAATTTTTAGGGTTTTTGTTAGAAACTCTATGTTCGAGCCAATTTTGTGTAATTGAACTTAATTTGAACTGTGTTTACTGCATTAGTTCATGTATCACAACATTGTTATTGTTCATGCATCATATAGATTTTTGTTCTATATTTTTTATTGTGCTAATTTGCAGTCTGCCCTTGGTTTTGTTTTCTTGTTCTTTTGGTTTTCACTTTGTGTCTCTGTCCTTTTCTTATCACTATGCCTAGGAAGACTAGAGCCCATAGGAATGTTTCCTCACCTTCTCCTTCACCCCCTCCCTCCTTTGACCGTGAGAAGTTTTCGAGTGAGAAAAACAAAGAGATTTATGAGAAGCTAAACGTTAGGAGAAAGATTTGGGCTGAGCGTTCTGTTCACTTAGATGAACTTGATCCTGCCATTAGGGCAAACTTTGAGCGTAGGGGCTGGTTACCCTTGGTGGATATTTCTGATCCTCCTCCACCTTCTGCCTTGATTAGAGAGTTCTATTCGAACATCTCTATCTGCATCTATGATTCCAACACTTTAGTCAAGAGTTGGATACGAGGCGTAGAGTACTCCATTACTCCCAAGATAGTGGCTGATGCTCTAGGGGTACCTTTGGTCCAGAATCCTGTCTATCCTTATGATGTGTCTCCCGAGATTAGTGATGTCTTGTCTTACATCACTAGGACTACTGTCCAATGGGGTTCTGATCCTCGGATCACTTCTGCTGAGCTCTCCGGGTTGCACTATTTGTTCTTTAGGATAGCATGTCATTCTATCTGGCCCATCTCTCATGTTCACACCATTCCTCTTGAAAGGTGTGTATTTTTGTACGCTCTGGTTACTGATGCTCCTATTAGTTTTCCCCATCTTTTTCTTCGTTCTTTGAACGATGTTTATAGGAGTTCATCTTCTGCTCATGCTCTTGTTCATCCTATTTTCATTCATAGGATTCTCCTTTATCTTGATCTTGGTGGCTTCCCTTCCTCTGAGCCTGTTCATGTGATAGCTCCCATAGGTGCGTCTTTTCTTAGACAAAGGGCTGCTCATCTTCGAGTTGGCTTTAAACACCCTAGGTCTGAGCCGTCTAGTAGCGCACCTCCTCCTTCTTCTTATGTAGGTCTTGCTGGTAAGGATGTTCCTGATCCAGTTGGTGATGATGCTGCTGCTGTTGCTGTTCCTCCACCTCCTTCGACCGACTTTGATGTTCGTCGTACCCTGGAGACTGTCATGACCGTTCAGGCGGCTCATGGTCAGATTTTGGTGGACTTGCTAGATGAGTTTCGTGCTCTACGAGCCGACTTTGCGCGTCTTCATTCACCCTCACCACCTCCTTTTGATGGCGACTTGTGATTGCCCTTTGGCATTCCGTCACAAAAAGGGGGAGTGGAGTTTTTGACTTGTAGAGGAGTTTTTGTAGTTAGGGGGAGACTTTTTGTTACTTTTTGTTGTTGAGGAGCTTGTGGAGTTTTTAGATTGTATCTAGGTGCTTCACTTTGTATATCATTTTTGGGGATATTCATGTTAGGGGGAGTAACATTGATTGATATACATGTTATATTCATTGATTCTTGTTGCTTTGTGATTCACTGCTTATTGACTTATATTTATGAGTTGTTCATTCATATATGTCTTTATTTTGTGTTGTGTGAATCTTACAAGAATGTTATACCTGTCATTTTACTCTTTTTTGTCACACATGCATTTATGTGTTTGTTGAGTATTTCAGGAATATACAGGTTGATTCAACAAAGCTGCTGTCTACACTTGCAACCGATGGATAGTAGTTAGGGTTGAATTTGAGTTTATGAGCATTATTTTTGTAAAGGGCTTTTTACTTGTAAACTTTGAACTTTTAATTAGTGTTTTGTCACGGATTGCCAAAGGGGGAGTTTGTTAGGTTCTAAAGGTTTAGGAATTTATGTATTTAGAACTCTAATTTGTAATATTGGCAAACCATGATCAAAACAACATGTTTAGACTTGTTAAAGTATGCTCAAAGTTGATTAATTATTGTAAAGTTGGAATCGAGAGACTGTAGATGCATTGGGGCATTTCGGTCTGGCTCGATCGATCGAAGAATAGATTCGATCGATCGAAAATCAATCAGATTGCATTTTTCTGCAGTTTTCCAACTCAGCCCTAACTCATTAAAACGTTTAGGGTTTTATGTTTTTGCCCTAGGTATATAAGGCAAAACCCTAGCCACATTTTTTTTGGGGTTGCTCCAATTGTATTGTTGCTCATACATTGCTGTTTTGTGTAAATCTCTTGTGAGATCTAGAGGAGCTTTCCTTTACACAAAGCTTAGGATTTTCTAGATGGAGATTACTTCAACATCTTGATGATCAACTTGGTTGCTGCCTTTGAAACTTAAAGAATATCAAGCGTGGGTGCTTGTAGCTGATTGAAGAATTCAAGAAAGAAGGAGTCCGTGGATTCGGAGCTTGCACGGGGTCGTGTCAGTAAGTTCTACTGGTAGGTAGCATTAGGAAGTCGAGCGGGGAGCTTGTAAGTCCTTTTGTATGAACTTCAATTCTTTCATAGTGAATTCAGTTTTGCCTTGAGGATCGGTGGGTAAAATCCTCCCCAGGTTTTTTACCGGTTTGGTTTTCCTGGGTGATCATATCATGTGTTATTTATTATTCCGCTGCTATATATTTTCATGATATGATTGTTTGATTGTTTTAACCTAGAATTGCTTAATTTGACTAAGTAACAACTTGGCTAATTAACTAGGCTACTCAATCTGGTTGTGTTAAGGGGTCTAAAACCGTTCAAATTACCTTAATACGTTTCTACTCCTTTAACTCCGAAGATGGATTGGGTTGAGCTTCGGCTATGGCAAGAGTGAAAAGGTGTGGGTTTGGGTGTGGGTTTGGATTGAGCTTCAATCCTGCGTCGACTGACCGATTTGGTTTGGGTTCAGGTAGAAATAGGAGAACTTGAATATTCGTTGAACTTGGGAAGGCTCTACTGAACGGACTAAGGGTGGCTATTGATCGGACGGAGGAAGGGAGAGAAACTGTAGAGGAAGGAAGACACACAAACTGTTTTAGAGACGTTACATTCAAAAGTGTTTCATATTCTGCACATAAATCGGATTCTACAATGCCGAGTTATAAACAGTTACGCGGGAATATTTTATTTCCCAAAAGCCACGCTGGATTGCCACTGTGGCAAGAACCTGCCTAAAACTCGGTCTTTGGATATGCGAGTAATTTAAGTAACTCGGCTTTATAATTAGCGAGTATTGAAACAGGGGTACGCCCCTATATAGTTTCAAAACAGGGGCATAATGCCAAATATTTTTTCCCAAAGGGGCAAAAGGCCAGATAGTCCAATATATGCATCCACACTGTCATACTACAATACCTATCACGAGACTGCCAGGTCCATTATTGTCTAAGTCAGATGAGATGTACATCTTGCATTAAGTAAAAAGGAACACCACTGACGTGATAATAGTAGTACTCCTATTGCTCATCAAAAAGACAAAAAAAGAAAAAAAGTAGTACTCCTACCCAACACCAATTTGCAAGGATCAGCTAACAATCAAAATGGCCAGGCCATCATAAATTCATCTCGCATAAGTCACAAGAGGTGCATATATTAATTAGGGGAATTTTTTTTAATATTATTTTTAATATAAAAGAACCCGGCCCGTTGTTTTATCTCTCACAAATTAAATCTCTTTGTTTAATTTAATTTCTTATTTTTTTTAAAGATACAAACGTATTTCAAACCTATGATGTCTACTTCTTGATAATACTGATTAATTTTTTATGAAAGCAGGAGTTGTGAATCTTAGATTTCTTATTTAATGATAAGAAATTTTATGAGTTGAACAAATTGGAACTCACAAATTATATTTTTAAATATGCTACTTTAGACCCCATATTTTTATTATTATGCCAAATAAAACTTCACTTACATGATTTTAAGTGAGGCGTATAAATTAAGTTACAAAATTCTAAACAATTATTTACGTAGTAGTTGGTTTCTTAGTGGTAGAAATATTATGTTTTTTTTTTTTTTCCTTCTTAAAAAAAGGTCACATGTCAAATGTCAATTATATATAATTTTCTATATTAATTATTTACAATGCTTTCCATATTGGTATTTATTTATTCTTAATGCAAACCAGTATAATAGTATATAGGTTTCTCCCAAAAAAAAAAAAAAGTATAATAGTATATAGTTTCGATTTTCGTTGACTTGTGATGTGCATGGTTTTGAAATCCGGACCGAACTGTACGGTCAGACCGGACTAACTGCAAACCGGCCATCAATTCGGGTTTTTAAATATAAAAAACCGGAACTCTCTGTTTTGCAGCAAACCGTCCGAACCCCGGTCAAACCGTCTGGTTTGTGGAACCGGGCACGGGTTTTTCGGTTTTCTTCCCCACATAATTTTGCTAAAAATCTCCGGCTTTCATCTCGTTTGTCAACTACATCACTGGATTTCACTGTTTAATGAGATACCAAAAGAGGGGAGGGAGAGAGAAAAAGGTGAGAGTAATAGAGATTAGAGAGAATGAAGTAATATAGTAATGGAAAATGGAGAGCAAACTTATGCTGGCATTAGATTTTCTGGAATAGAAGTCGAATCATGCATTTTCGAAGAGATGTTTTGTAGGCATTCTTGGAGCAAACCAAAACGAAGAAAGAGAAGAAAAAGGAACAAAGTATCAGACTATTAAGGAAGGCTAGAAGAGAGAAGATAGAAAGCTAAAGATATCATTTTGAATTGATGGTGAGGATGAAGTTTTGAATGTGAGACTATTAGGATTTGTTAATTGATAAGACTAGAGAGAACAGTTTATAAAAATAAATAAATAAATAAAAACTAGAGAGAATAAGGCAAGACAGGGGAAAACGTGAATGAGATAAAAATGAAAAGAAAAAGTATTGGGGAGAGGGGCCGGGTAGAGAAAATGAATGAAAATTGAAAACAAGTAAAAGCAAGTTAAAAAATTCATTATGTTGTCCAAATTTTCTGAAAATTTTTAAATAATATAAGAGATATTTTATCATTTTTGTAATAAATTACAAAAAATATCATCTTTTCTTTAATTAAAATATATTTTAACCTACGGTGCAGTTTTGTTCTGCCCTCCCACCAAAAAAAAAAAAAATTAACCTCTTCATATATTATTTTAATAAAAATTGTTAAATTTTGTATATGTATTTTATTATTTTTATATTAATAAATTATTAAAATAGTTATTATGTCATCACAGTTCAACCTCGGCCGGACATCAAAAATCTTAAATTTAAAATCTTTTTCTTTTTACAGTTCATTGAACGGTCTGATCTGAAAACCATGGTGATGTTTGAAAGCATAACTTAACATTAATATAGCATTCCTGAAAAGTGATGGAAAACATATATTATATTCTTTCATATCATTAGTAAAATGTAAATATATAGTGCTTGTTTGTGTACTGATGAAAAGCCAGCTTATTGTATCTACGTTTCCTTTTTTTGGCTGCGCGTTTCTGTGGCTGTTGGCTTTTCCAGTGGGTCCTGTGTACTGTTTACGGGACCTACAAACCTCTTTTTTTAACAAAATTTTTATTAAAAATTGGTCACACGGCACTATTCACACATTTAAAAATTATTTTGCTACAATATTTTCAATTTTCAGTAAAATAAGCAGTATCCAAACACACCTATAGTGTGAATGTGTGGATGTTGTAAGGATTGAGAGTACGAAACAATAATTTATTTATAAAAAATAAAAAAAACCATAACTCCAAAGTCTTGCAGGAAGGACCGTCCTGAGTTAATTTTGTTATATAATGCATACATACACTATTAAGCATTTGTTGTCAAAATCTCGTCTTTTGCACGAATATGGCATCTATTTTGAACATTAATCCATGCCATCAAAATCAGAAATATAATAACATTCGTCACCTCAGAGCCAAAACAGACAGAATGAGATGCTATTTTGTGAGTTGTGAAGGTGGTAAATATGATCTAAAGTCAGAGGAAAGGAATGGTAGTGAAGGAAGGAAGAGACTCAGGATTTTGATAGCTGGTGGGGGCATTGGGGGACTAGTCTTGGCTCTGGCTGCAAAGCACAAAGGGTTTGAAGTAATGGTGTTTGAGAAGGATTTGAGTGCAGTGAGAGGGGAAGGTTGGGAACGTGGCCCAATTCAACTCTCAAGTAGTGCTTTGGCTGTGTGGCAAGCAATCGATGAGACTGCTGCCAAGGAAATAATCAAAGCAGGTCAGATTACTGGAAATAGGATTAATGGCTTTGCAGATGGTATCTCAGGTGAATGGTAAGCTTCTTCTCTCATGCTCTTCCTTTCCTTGGTTGCTTAGCCCTTTTTTTATTTTTATTTTTATATTAGTTGTCTCCATAGTTGAGGTTATTTCTTTTGACTTGAGTGCTAAGGGTTCGTTTGGTTAGAGGGGTAAAAAAGTGGGAGGATAGAAAATAGTGAGAGAATGGAAAAGTGAAAAGATAGAAATGATTTTAATTTCTCTAATTTTTGTTTAATTGAGGGTGGAAAAGTGGAGGGATAGAAAAATTGAGTTTATATAAATTTACTCATAAATACTTGTTAAAAAATGATGGTCAATTAAAACAAAAAAGTGACAAAAAAAAAAAAGCAATCACCCAATTTATTAAAAAATTAAAATAAAGTCCAAAAAAAAAATCATGTCTAGTTAAACAAAAAAAAAAAAAAAAAAAAGAGAAGAAAAACAAAACAACTATCACACTCATACCCCCCCAAAAAAAACAAAAAACAAAAAAACAAAAAGAGGAAGAAGAAAAAAAACAAAAAGAGGAAGAAGAAGAAGATAGCGTCCAGGAAAGGAGAGAAAAAAAAAATCATGTCTAGTTAAAAAACAAAAAAGGAAAAAAGAAAAACAAAACAACTATCACACCCATAGCCCAAAAAAAAAAAAAAAAAAGGAAAAAAAAACAAAGGGAGAAAGAAAGGAATTAGGTGAATTGCCCATGTGCAAGTGCACATGGACATTTTTGTCCATTAAGCAGTTCTATTTTCTCTCCTCAGTTTTTTCTCCATTTTGAAGAGAAAACTTTTTGGTGGGTTCGGGAAGAAAATACCTGAATCCCACCATTTATTTTCCTTCCACCCCTATCCAACCAAACACACTCCAAAAAAGTTTTCCTTCCCATTTTCTCTTCAAAGATTTCCATCCACTCTATTTCACCCCCAAACAAACATACCCTAAATGTCATAAGCAAAAATATGTAACCATGGCCCCTGACTTAGAAAATTAGAGATATGGATTTTTTTTATTTTCCTTTTAGAAGATATAAAAAATTTTGATTTCATGATTAGGAGTTATAAATCTATTAATTATTATTAAAGTGTATATATATATATATATATATAATAGTATTTGTTAAATCAAGTTACATATAATTTTTTTTTTATAGGTTATTTTTGGATTTAATTTTTGTATATATATTTAGCTTGACCTCCTAAAGTTTTTTTTTTTTTTGTCTCCGCCCTATATACCTACCGTTGCACAGCTGATGCATAGTGTCAAAACTTAATTAATTGATTGTGATTGTAAGGTTTTTTTTTTTTTTTTTGGTTGATAATATTAGTCTCAAAAGTGTATGCCTTTTATCCCAAATTTAATTTGATAGATGATTGCTTAATGGAAATAATAATTTTTGTGGTATCTTATGTTTGTGTTCCAACCTCATTGCTCCATTTTCACTATTTACCTAAAAAAAAAAAACCCTGATCCACTACATAACACTGTTTGGATTGAGACGTGACACTTGCTCTCTTTAAATCTAAGATAAGGAGTTTTTGAAGAATGAAAAGGCCCAAATGGTTAGTATTAATTCGGACCATTTACACCTCCTTCTTTCACCTCCCTCTTGGGGTACATATCTAACTCAATATTTGAATCAATTTATATTAGCTCATTAATCACCACAATTAAAAAGAATAAAATAGTCTCTCTTCTTTTCAATGTGGGATTAAACATTCTTCCATATAAACTCCCACATCTTTACATTTATGTTGTAATATAAATCTATTTTAATTAATTAATATTAAAATACTCCAATACTTATGAGTGTTAAATTATGTTTCTTAATTACCTGTTAAACCTGTCTTTGTATTATATCCCTTCTTATTCTGCTTCAGGTTTACGAAGTTTGATCTTTTTGCTCCTGCTGTAATGAGAAGACTTCCTATAACTCAAGTAATATGTAGGATGACATTGCAAGAAATCTTAGTTAATGCAGTTGGGTCCGAAGTTCTGAGAAACAAGTCTAAAGTTGTGGACTTCATGGAAGGCCCCAACAAGGTTTTGAGGTGTTCTAACTTCTTTCAATTAATCATAATATAGCAATTTCTGATTATATCTTCATTGTCCTTTCATGGTTAATTTATTAGGTTACAGTTACCCTTGAAGATGGACAGCAGTATGATGGAGATATATTAGTTGGAGCAGATGGAATTTGGTCAACGGTATGCTAAAATCAAAGCTTTTAAATTTATTTATTACAAATTTACCGCAGTGCAAAGAAACTATTTTGTAATGAATTAAGTCAATGAACAAGAATTTGAAGAAGTTTCTTGGAAAAAAAAAAAGAAAAAAAGAAAAAAGAAAAAAAAAGAAAACAAGAATTTGAAGAACTGTCATTCTAGTAATTAATTCCAGTGTAATATTTTGCTTTTCTCCCCCCTTAACTTAATTACAGACAGTTTCAAATAATTAAATATTAACAGTTTAATATTTTTTAAAAATTAGTAATTTATCATGATATTAGAATAAATAATCCTAACTTCAAACCTTAATTTTAACTTTTTGGATAGATAATAATTTATCATATTCAACTTTATTTCTTTGTAGGTACGTTCAAAATTGTTTGGGGCGCAGGAAGCGAAATATTCAGGTTATACATGCTATAGCGGAGTAACGAACTTTGTGCCACCATACATAGATACTGTTGGGTATGTTACGTACCTAGCTTTTTTCATACTCACAATTAATGGCGCAAGTATGAAGATATTCAGTAGTTATATCAATCTAATATGCAAACGATTTGTTTATTTGAGTCTTGATCTCTGTTTGAAGGTATCGGGTATTCCTGGGACTGAATCAGTACTTTGTTGCTTTATATGTTGGGAATGGGAAGATGCAATGGTATGCCTTCGACAAGGGGCCCCAAAGAAATAGTACTGATCCTCCCAGCTGTGGTAACTCTCTTTCTCTCTCTCTTTAAATTCATCTCACTTCTGCAACTGTATCTGAAAAAAAATCATGTCTTGAATGTTGTAGGTAAAAAGAAGAGGCTTTTGGAACTGTTTGGAAATTGGTGTAATGAAGTGATTACTTTAATTATGGAAACACCAGAGCACATGGTTTTGCAGAGAGACATATATGACAGAGATATGATTTCTTGTTGGGGAATTGGACGTGTAACTTTGTTAGGTGATGCCGCTCATCCTATGCTACCTAATTTAGGCCAAGGGGGTTGCATGGCAATTGAGGTATGTTATCTATAGCTATTTATTTAGGGCATCCCCAATACCATCTTCAAATTCTCAAACAAGTTTGACATAAAAACCCAGTCTTCTCTTATTCAGCTACCTATTTATTCAAATTCAATTTCCAATAAACTCTTTATTCTTTCTTTATATTAATTAAAAGCAAAATTTAGTTATAATTATTTAAGGGACAAAGTTTGATTACAAATTTGGTGGTAGCCTAAGGCTACAAGTCCCACTTAAAAAATTAATTTGGTTACATATTTTGAAAATCTAACCGTTGGATTGCATGTTTTTTATATTCTTAACATATGTAAAATTTCATACCAATCGGATTTTATTTACTATTCGATCAATTAACTTATTTTTTAAACATAATAATTTTAGACTACAAAATCTTGAAATTTAAACGTTTAATTGATGTGTAGCTATAAATATTTGATATTCTGGAAATTTTGCAAACATGCAGGTTGTAAAAAGAAAATATAATCCAATGATGGATTTGTGAAAATCCACATCCAATAAAAAATAATTGAATGAAGTTATAGTCTTAGGCTAAAATTAAGTTTATTGGCAAACTTTATCCTTATTTAAATACAATACATTAGGTATTTCAATTAAATTCAAACAAATTGTTGCATTGACTAATAAAGAACAAACAGCCTTAACTTTTTCGAGAATAATTAAATTCAAAGAAGCCATGCTTCCCTAATTAAATTCATACCCTATAACCTTTTGCTAATTAATAATTAAACAGCTGGTTTAGAGAGCTACAATGATTCTCTAGGCGTGGATTGTGGAGAGCCACACACACATATATATAGATATATATATATATATATATATATATATATATATATTTAAAGCCAAAGTTTAGAGAAACTTCAATTAGATTCCAAATTATATTTCCATTGTAGGCTAATTTTGTGCCATGTGTCCACTTAAGTATTTTAATCTTTGTGCCAATTGCCAAGTGAGTTAATAAGTGCAAAATACTATGAGTCTAATATTAATTAACTATAAAAAAAATTAAAAAAAAAAATCAATCATATATCTACTCAACAAAGTTAACCACACATTCTATCTTATTAAAAAAAATTAGGAAACAAATGATCATAATTAGTATTAAATTTAGACAAGAATTTTAACAAGTAACTAATTACGTTTACTTTTTTTAATAATTTGATTAATTATTTATATTTTTATGATAAAAGAATGAGTTTATTTTTAAATATATCCATGTGTATGCATATGTTAAAAGATAGTTGTACTAAATAGAAAAATGCAAATAATCAAGACAGCTAGCCTTTTGGAGCATGGATTTTGAGTTTTTTTTTTTTTTGAACGAATGGTAGAAAGTTTATTGCATCAAACTCATAATAATACAAGTAAGGCCAAAGCCACATAGCTTGCCGTTCGGCGCGGGGGTGGGGGTTGCCGAGTACTGACTACAACCACAGTCGTGACCCCGGGGGAAAAAAAAAAAAACACAATAGCGTAACTTTATATCAGCTTACTATTTGTTGTGCTGCCATACATGTATGGTATTCGATTAACACGCTAGTTGCTCTCTCCATGATGATCCTTGGTTGAAGCTGAACATGGTCAAAATAAAACTTATTTCTTGCATTCCAAATGCTCCAAGCCATGATTGCCCACTTGTCTAGATCTGCTTCTTCCAAAATTGTCTGCATTTTTTTGAATAGCAGGAAAAAATCATTCACCTCATTGTTGCATTTCTGAACTCAGCCTCTTATCAAAGCCCACACATTCCGTGCAAATGGGCAAGACCAGAGCACATGGGATGTCGTTTCTGGTTCCTGTCAATAGAATTCACATGTTGCCTCAATTATGACTTCCCTTCGACATAGGTTGTTCCTCGTAGGTAGGCAGTTGCATAATGCTCTCCATATGAAAGTCCGAACTTTGGGGGGGACATTCAGCTTCCAGAGCACTCTTCAGTTCCCGAGCTGAAGAGTGCTCTGCCCATCTAGCAGATTTCAGTTTGAGAGCTACTCGATATGCTGACTTAACCGACAATTTTTGTGCCTTGTTCTCTGTCCATGTCAGAGTATCTTATGAGTCAAGGTGGTTAAGTGGGAGAGCTAATATTTCTGCACATGTCCTTTGGGAGAAAGTAGCCACCAACTTGCCCCTGTCCCATTGTCTTGTATCATGGTTGATCAAGTTGCTCACTCATATCTGCTCATCAGGTTCATGAAGGAAAACAGGTCTAGCATGTAGCCATTTGTGTGATATGACCCAAAGCTTCGGCCATTCCCAACCTTCCATATAGACCCCCCTCTAATCACATCTCTTGTAGCCAAGAGTGACCTCCAAACAGAAGATGGATTTGGGCCCAACTCTGCCATCATAAAGCTACAGTTAGGAAAGTACTTTGCCTTGTAGACCCTGTAGAAGAGTGATTGGTTATTATGAATGAGCCTCCAAGCTTGATTGGCCAACATTGCCAAGTTGAAAGCCGATACATCTCGGAATCCCATTCCTCCCTTCTTTTTATGTGTACATAGTTTTTGCCAATTAATCCAATGAATCTTCCTCTCATCCTTGGCTTGTCCCCACCAATACTTTGACAAAATTGAATTGATGTTGTCACAAATAGCTTTTGGGATTTCGAACAAACTCATGGAATAGGTGGGTATGGCTTGTGCCATCGTCTTAATTAGGATCTCACGGCTAGCTTTGGATATAAACTTCTCCTTCCACCCCATCACCTTCTTGGTTATTTTTTCTTGGAGCTCTTTAAAGGTATTGACCTTTGATTTTCCACTTACCATAGGTAGTCCCAGGTACTTCTTGGTGTTAGACATAATCCTTGCCCCCAACATTTGTTGAATTGCTCTTCTCACCTCCGGCCTAGTATTGATGCTAAAAAACAATGAAGTTTTTTGTCTATTAATTACTTGTCCCGATGCAGCCTCATAAGTCTCCCAAAGGTCAAGTAACCGCTGGCACTCTTCCACGGTGGCGCAACAAATAGGAGGTTATCATCCTCAAACAAAAGGTGAGAGATACACACCCCTTGTTGGCTAGATTTTATGCCTCTTAACTGGTGGCTTTCTTCGGCTTTCCTCAGCATAGCAGATAGGCCTCCAACACAAAATAGGAACAAGTATGGTGAGAGTGGGTCTCCTTGTTTTATAACTCTTGATGGGGTGATGAAGCCTCATGATTCCCCATTGATTAGAATGGAATATGAGGCAGTGGTGATTGTCTCCATGGCCAATTGCACCCATCTTAGGTCAAAGCCCAGTTTTAGCATTATTTGGCGCAAGAATCCCCACTCCACCCTATCATAAGCTTTGCTGATATCCAGCTTGACTGCCATTTGTCCCATCCTCCCTTTCCTTCAATTCCACATTTTGTTAACAACTCATAGGCTACAGTAGTGTTATCAGTAATAAGGCGGTTAGGAACAAACGTACTTTAGGCATCAGAGATTACCATAGGGAGTACAAGTTTCAAATGGTTAGCTAGGACCTTAGAAACAATTTTGGAAATTACATTGATCAAACTTATTGGCCTATAATCAGACGTGTTTAAGATCATTATTTTTTGGGATCAGTACAATATAGGTACAGTTCATCTTTTGCAACATATGACCAGAATTTAAAACTGAAAGGATTGCAGTTGTTACATCTTGACCCACTATATGCCAAAACTTTTGAAAGAAAAAAGGGGACATACCATCTGGTCCTGGTGCTTTTGATGGATGCATCTGAAACAATGCTTGCTTGACCTCCTCTGGATTATACCTTTGGAGTAAAGTACTATTCATTTATGGAGTGACCAAGTGATCCACCGAGTTCAAAACCCCATCAAAATCAGATGGGTTTGATGATGTAAATAAGTCTTGGAAATAATGGATGGCTGTTTCTGCAATTTGGTCCTCAGAAGTGCACCATTCCCCACTATGAGATGTGATCCCGGAAATGTGGTTTTTTCTACGCCGCTGACTGGCTCTTTGATGGAAAATTTTCGTGTTTTTATCACCCGCTGGTAGCCAAATGGATCTTGATCTCTGGCGCTAGAAAATCTCATCTTGATGGAGGAGTGCGTTGATGTCATTCTTTAGAGTTCGGATTATTGGCTGATTATCCGGGTCATTTTGTAGCGATAGCTCCTCTAAGGCAACTTGTTTTTCCTGGATTTTTGTTTTAAAATTCCCAAATATGGTACTGCTCCACGTGATTAGTGCTTGCTTGCATTTTTTGATCTTCTCAAATAGGCAATACATAGGGCTGCCTCCTCCAATTTCAGATTCCCATGATGCATGGATCACCTCTTCACAACCAGGTTGGCTCACCCATTTTTCTTCAAACCTCCTTGGAATAGGTAGATTGGAGATGAGTTACCTTAGCGTGAGGAAACATAGCTCTCCACTCCAAGATTGCACGCAACTTAATGATTCCTGCTAACCCGTTATTTCACCGTTATTCTCGTTACCATGATTGGTGTTTAATGCGCCATTATTATGGGATATTGGAGATTTGGTTGTCTGAAACTGGTTCTGACCGTTTTGGTTGTTCACCGACGGGCCAGCAGTCCGTGGTGGTTGTCATGGTTCAAACCCGCCCCTTGTGCTGCTTTCCTCCTTCCGCCAATGACTTGCCTTCAGCCATTCTCCATATGGAGGTTCCACCTGTCCCGAGTCCCTTGTGTAGAGCAATCCTTCCCTCATGTCCAAGGATTCCGCAGTTATAACACAGACCAGTTAGGCGTTCGTATTTGAAACCGACTCGCAGCTTGTCTCCTTCCGGGCTTAAGACAACTCCCCCCCTGCGGATAGGCTTGTCTAAGGGAACCTCTACCCTTATTCTGATGAACCTGGCTTGGTCCGTGGTAAACGCTGTTGCATCTATCTCCACCACCTTTCCAATTCCATTCCCGATATCTCTTCCAGTCTCCTCCGTGAGAAGATCAAATGGTAATCCCCAGATCTGAACCCAAATTGGGAGTGTTTGGAATGTCACTGATGCAGCTGTCATGCCTCTCTCCCATCGTCGGAGTACCAGTGGGTGATTATCAAAACTCCACGGGCCATTGTTCAACACCCAGTTTAACTGACTTTCCAGGGTTGAAATAATCCATCCCCGATGTCCACAATCCTCAAGTCTGATCCCATTTTCCAAACTGCTCTAAGCGTGGACTTGGCTGCTCTTTGGTTGTAAGGTTGATTTGTGAGGAAACGGCCTAGAAGACTTAGTGAGCATTCTTCTAGAATTTCCTTTCTTCGTGTTACTCTCACTTGACACACTTCCCCCTCCTCCTCCGTCAAATTGATCCTTTGTAATCGTTCAATGAAGTCGCCATCCATGTTGAGACCCTCACCTTACTTCAAGAAAACCCTCTCAAAAAGTAAGAAAGGAAGTAAGACTCACCCTATGTGAGAAGGAAGACAAGGAAGACTCACCCTAAGTGAGAAGAAGCTATTTTTCCGGTCATTTTAACAATGCGGTGAATAGCAGATGAGCATGGATTTTGAGTTTGACTTGTAAAACTTGGAGATAAAGAGGGATAAAGAGACTGCCAAAAATTCTTTTAAGCTGCATTGGATTAAATACTGACAAAATGCATTTGCACATAATGAATTCCCTGTAGTGTATTTCAATGAGTGCATTATGGGAGAATATATTTTTCTTATAAAATTTCATTTGGTATTATGCTAAAATGTCTACTAAAAATTATGCTAAAAAAAATTGTGTTTCGTTAAGTTATGGGGCCGTGCATTGTAATTTTCTATTAAATAGTATGTTACTATTAAAATATTAACCAGTTAATAATTTTTTTAAATGATAATAACCCTAACACAAAATAAAAGAGTCTATGCATGAAAAAAAAAAAAAACCTGTACTAATTACAATTTCTCACCTTTTCTCATGGGACTTTACGCAATGACCTAATTTTGCTTAACTCTAGATTTTAGAGTAGACCTTCTCTCTTCTGGAAACAATTCATTTTAAGATTTCAAGAGGCAAATATCTTATGAAATATTTTTTAAAATTATTGTTTATGTAATGTTCTTTTGTGTATATATTCTTTTGAAACTGTGTTTGGTTCGATGGAAAATATTTTGTCTCATGAAATCAAATCAGGCTGTGACAAATGCGTTAAACTTTATTGAAATTATTTGACACATTTTCTTCACCGAGGGATGCGGTGATATAATGATATTGCAAATGAGATTTATTACCAACTGACGCAGGGGTTTAGCGATAAAGATCTCTTCCAAGTTCTTTGTAGGCCTATTATGTTAGCAATTTGTATGTGCAGGACTGTTACCAGCTAGTACTTGAGCTTGATGAGTTCGCCAAAAGTGGCTCAAATGTTCAGCAGTCATATGAAATTGTCTCAACACTTAGAAGATACGAAAAGAAAAGAATGTTCCGTGTTAGCGCAGTGCATGCAGCTACAAGAATGGCGTCAAATATGCTTGCTGCTTACCTACCTTACATGGAATTTGCACCAGCTGGTCCTCTGTTTGTAAGTATTTTTCTCAATGCTTTTTTACTTCAATCACCTTAATGCTTCCCTATGCTTGGACATTAGAACTGAAGATCAATACATGTTCATCTTTTTGTTGCAGCATCTACCAATTCTAAGGATTAAAAATCCTCTAATTAACGGAGCTCGCGCATTTTTGCAGTTTTGTTTGCCGCACTTAGTTATTTGGATGATGGCTGGACATGGGTACGATAAGGATCTCATGTAGAAATAAAAGAATTAAAGTACTAAACAATTCTCTCTCTCCCTCTAGTATAGAACCAGACAGACAGGACTTAGCTATGCTTTGACTTGGCATAGCTCAGGGGCGGCTCCATGACCAGCCCGGGGTTCAAATGAACCCCTGACCTGGTCCCAAAAGAAAAATTATTTTATTTTATTTTATTTTTATTTTTTTGTGTTTGTGTTAATCCTTACAATAAAAATTTGTACACCTTGACCTTAGTTTGTGTCAGGGATGGACCTAGGTGGGGCCCAAGGGGGCCCGAGCCCCCTAGGTCCATTTTTATATATATTTTTTAGTTATTATATGTTTCATTTTTGTAGTTGGACCTCCCTTCCAAAACCTTAAGCCCCTTTATCCCCAATTAGCCTAAGTAGCTTAACCCAAATAATAATTATCCAACCCAAAAACTTAACAAAAATAATAAAAACATTCACGATGTTGATTGTATTTTAGCAAACAACTATTTTATCACTAAAGAACCAAAAAATCATGTGTTATTAGAGAAGTTAAAACTAAATTTTTGCAACTACAGTAAACTTGTACAAATACCAATTGATTGTTATTTTATTTAGATTATATTTCTTCATTTAATTAAAAAACTCAAATTCTCTTTCTTCAATTATTATTTTAATGAGCTGTTTATATTATTTTAAATGAAGTGATAAAAGAAATAAAATATTTGGTATTGGATGTATTGTAAAGTGGGGTGGTAAAATAGACAAAGTAGTTTTTTGAGGTTTTAAAAGCTAAAATTTTTAGCACTATCATTGCGAATGCTCCAACTTCAACAAAAGAATTAAAAAAATCCTAACCAGCCTAGTATTAAAAAAAAACATTATTTATTTATTTATTTATTTTTGTCTTTGTTAATAGATGACTATATCTTAATGTATTTAGAAACAATGATTTGTGTATTTATAATTTTTTAATACTATATAAATGCCTATTTGAAATTTTTTTTCTTCATACCTCGGCTCCTGCTAGTTTAAGATCCTTGGTCCATCCTTGCCCTGTGTATAGTTAAAAAACCATACATTTCAAAAGCAAAAATTTAGGCCAAAATGCAAAACTAACCCTCTAAGTTTTATCATTTTTCATTTCAGTCCTATAAGTTTGGGTTTTGTCATTTTAATCCTCTAAGTTTCATTCCTTCCCAATTGAGTATTCCGTTAATGTGCTGTTAGTTTAGCCGTTAACTTTTATTTTTTTATATTTAATTTTTAATTTTTTATATTTATTTCTTAATTTTAGAAAAAACGTTAATAAAAAAAATAAAAAAGGAGAAAGCCAATACCTGAGAAACCGAGAATGAGAAAGAGGGATCTAAAAGTTGTTTGCAATGTCTTTGTGGAAAATTGGACATGCAAGACCCAACGCCAGGAGTGGTACGTATCAGGTAAGTCCCAAGCCGATGTAGATGTAGATGTAGTCTTGGCCTTCTTAGCAGGCTAGCAGCACCGCCATCATCCTACGATTGGTCCCACCAGTTCCTTCTCTTGGGAGCCGCTGCTGAAGAATCCGTGGGCGGCTTTTGGGGGGCGAGTGGGCGACTTCTTCTTAGCAATGAGTTTCAAGGTCTCCTCCTTCTCTCTCTTCAACGCCTCATCTCTCATGACCTCAGCGTAATTAAGTACTAACGGAAGGGTCAGGTCTTCTCACCGGTAGCGAAAGCATCATGTCTCTCCGGCGATATTTGGGTCTCAAAGTGATTTATTTGGGTCTTGTATGTCCAACTTCCCACGAAGACAGCATTGCAAACCCCTTTCATATCTTTCAAAGGAATATAGATGAATGAGTATTCCTTTTTACTCATTCCATTCCCTCCCACATAAACTTCCAAACAAGAGAATAGACTTTTCATTCCCTCAATTAAAACTCACGAACAAGGGAAGAGAAAAATATTCTAAAATTATTTTTTTCATTCATTTCCATTCTATTTCATTCCCTCCTCCCAAACAAAACCAATCTTATAGGACTGAAATGAAAAATGGTAAAACTTAGAAAGTGAGTTTTGCATTTTTGCCAAAAATTTATTATTGGAGAATTATTTTTCTTAGTTTCACGCTTACTCTCAGCCATACTCTTAAGTGTGTTACTATTCTTATTTATTCTATATTTTTTTATTGAATTGATATAATTTATAAATATAATTAGTAATTATTAATTTGTTAAAAATGTATGATTAGCTATTTAATTCTATTTGTTTACCACCTATTTGTTTATAGATCCAATAATTATTGTCTTAACGATCTTTAAACTATTAAGAATTTTTTAGACTATTATATTGTGGAAGCTGTATATACATAAAAACCAAAAAAAAAAAATATTCATCTTATTTTTTACTCACCTATCCCCCACCAACAAATTCCCGGCTCAGCCATTATTGGCATAGAAAAAAAATCTTGGAGCAGCCATTGGTATAGCCCCAAAAATCATGAAATGGCAATCATCCTCATCATTGCAATTTGGCGTCTGTTCAATTATGTGCAAGTATTGAAGCTCGCGAGTAGTAATACTCACAAAGTTAAGACACATTGTGTCGCATTCGTCCAAATCCAACTCCTAAAGGATCGGAAGTCCTGAAAAAGCTTTTGGGTTAAGTACTCATTCGAAAATTTAACCCATCTAAGAGTCAAGATCTTGAGATTTGTGAAACAAATTGCAGGACGAAGTTAAAGGGGACAATGCAGCTCAAGTACAAGTTTTATCAATGTTAGACAACTAAACAAGCCGTGAGGCAATGAAAAACGCAATTCAAAGTTGTTAAGGAGTACAACCCTTGAATATTACGCCTTATTGTAGTAGTGATCCATGTATTAAGATTTTTCAGATAACACAACAAGAGAAAGAGAACCTTTTTTAATCAGACGATTTATCAAGAAAAAGCATTCTCTGACTCTCCACAGAATTCAAGAAAAATGTTCTCTTAAAATCTTCTTTAAATTCAACATTTGAAATGGACGTCCAAAGGTATTCCTACCTCATAGCATGTACGCTAGTTTGAACAGCCTCAAATTTTGTTAGAATTAAGGGGAGGATGAATTTTTAGAATTTGTCAGGTAAATTTGCTAAACATTTGTTGTTGATGCCAATATCTTGTTCTTCATACAGCTTCGGCATTTTGGGTCTTGGAATAAGAGCACTGTCTTCCATGATTCAAATTCTTCCTCAAATATATTAGCAAACACAATGTTACATATATCAAGATCTGGTTGGGTCTAATGTTACACAATGTTATACTATGTTACACATGTCCAGGCTTATATTTAAATGAAAACTTCATTGTCAAGATTGAGTTTTTCACCAAATGGCCACTTGACATGTGTACATTTTGCAAAAGTTGTTGTAACTTGGGGTCCGTTTGGATAGAACTTATTTTGCTAAAATTGAAAACTGAAAACTGAAAACACTGTAACAAAATAATTTTTAAATGTGTGAACAGTACCGTGAGACCCATTTTTAATGAAAAAGTTGCTGAAAAGTGATATTTGTAGGTCCATGAACAGTGCACGGATGCACTATTCACGGTTGAAAAGTCAACCTTTGCAGCTACTGTTCATGAACAGTAGCCGCATTACTCCCTGAAACATGTGAAAAAAAAAAAGGAAAACGCAAAACGTGCAAACACTAAAACGCAATGCGTATCCAAACCCAGCATTAGTTTGCAGAAAATCCTTACTCAAAATTTTTTTGATTCACTCCACAAGTATAAGTACTTGTGGAGTATGGGGGCAAGGGCCAAGCTTTAAGTTTTCAGAAGAGAGTTTTAAATACATATACACTTATATTAAGTTAGAGAAGAATTCTATCTATCTCAAAAAAAAAAAAAAAAAAAAAGTTTAACAATTGCCATAACAACAACAAGAAGTGTTATGGCAAATTTTGAGATTGGTTATAACCCTTAACAAACTAATTAAAATCAATCACACTTCTTCTTTTACTCTATCCTATTCTAATTAAAATCATTATATTGCATTTGGAAAAAAAAAAAAACATTATTTGAGCAGGTGATCATGTAACGTTATTCCTCTCACAGAGGATACAGGAGAAGTAAAATACTTTTCCCCAACATAGATCTAACCCAAAAGGGTGTGTGGGCCCACTTTTATATTACCTTAAAGTTAATCAAATAACTTAGGGCATTAGTACCCGGTCTCTCAAATGCTATATGTTGGTATACTTTAGCATCAAAGCCCCAAAAAGCCCTATTACATAGTCTTCTAATTGTAAAAAAAATAACAATCTTACTACAGAACCATCCTAAATATAATATGGTATTGTAGCAGGATTGTATAATAAAAATTTATTTTTAATCTCTGCTTCATCTTCTCTCTCCTCTCTCTCTGTCTCATTATTGCATTTCTCTTTCTTTCTCTTCCTTCTCTCTCTTTCTTTTTGCTCTCTCTTTTTCAAACTTGAAACCATCTCAGGCTTCCTTTCTCTCTCTCAGATCAGCATGGAGACAACAATGATGGAGGCATGGAGATTAGCTTTTGTGGTGGAGGCGTGGGAATCGTGAGTTCTAGTTCCATTGGAGGCGTGGAGAACGAAGGTGGAGGTGTGGAGACAATGGTGGTGGAGGCGTGGAGATGAGCTTTTGGAGGGTTCTGATGGGGTATCGATGTGGATTTTAATTTGATTTTTTATGGGTCTGTGCATGGTGGTGGTGGGGTGGGTTATTGCCGTGGTGGTGTATCTGATGGTTTTCCTTGGTAGGTCTAGTGGGTGGTTGTTGGTTGCTAATTCGAGTTTGATTTTGTCCTATGGGTTTGATTCTCACCGTGGCTGTGGCTGTGGTTATGGCTGCAGTGTTTGGTGGGTTTTTTAGTGGTGGTTTTGTGGATTTTGTGGGTGGAGGTAGTGGTGGATTTAATGGGTTTTGTTCTTTATGGTAGGGATGGATTTTGGTCATTTTTTAAGTTTAGGGGTATTTTGGTCAATTTTTAGGTTTGGGGGTATTTCAGTCATTCTTTAGATTTCAAGGGTATTTTGGTAATTTTGAGGTTTAGGGGGGTATTTTGTTTTTTTGTTTTTTGTTTTTTTGTTTTTTTGTTTTTTTAAGGTTTTAAGTGTATTTTGGTCATTTGTAGGTTTAGGGGGGTATTTTGACAATTTTTAGTGGTTTTGGGATATTTTAGAGTTGGGTGATTTATAGAAATGATACTTGGATCATAATTGGGTCTAATTGGGTACCTAGTTAAAATCTAATAAACATTAATGTTAATTGGGTTTAATTGGGTTAATACCCATTTAACCCAATTAATAATTGGGTGGGTTTGGGTCTCATTTAAGCAGGTGAGTTTGGGTGGGCAAATGGGTTTGGATTGATTTTGCCACCTTTAGTTTCTTGTGGTAGAGATGGTGGTTATGGGTTTTTTCATGGTGATGATGGTGGGATTCTTGTGTCAGAGATAATGGTGATGAGTGGTTGAAAGAGAAAGATAGTGAGGAAAAGATAAACAAAGTAATGGGAGAGAGAGAGAGAGAGAGAGAGAGAGAGAGAGAGAGATTGGATTATATTATTTTATTGGGTAGTATATATTATTTTAATAAGTTGAATAGGAAAATAAAAGTTGGGATGTTGGGTGGTTGTAAAATGGTATGGTATAATAGATAAATTAGCATTTGAGAAGGTAAAATGAGATTTTTTTTTAAGAAACCAGATGCTAATGATCTTACACTCATAACATATCTCCTCATGCATGGACCAATGTAATTAAAGAGATAACATTATGTGACATAAATTGCTAGTTAAAATGATGTTATAAATTAAATATGCAATCAGGAAGAGCCACCTGGATGGCTTCCAGGTAATCATAAAAGATTTCAATTTAAAATGTCAAAAAAATTCATTCATTAAACTTCAACCAAAAAACAGTAGAAGTAGCACACACAAACCTAATAATAAAGCAAAAAAAATAATAACAATTAATCTTTTACATGTCATTTGTTTGGATTTTTTTTTTCTATTTAAAAAATTTCCTTTCTTTTAAATACTTTTATTGTGATAGGTGGCTTTTTTTTTTCTTTGGAGTAATACATAGCTTCGGATCACTGTATGATTGCCCAAAAATTATTTTGCATTGAGTTACAATTTGTGCCTTCCAAACAATACAATATTTATCATTTTATTATTCTATCACAAAAGTAATAGAAGTATTCTTCTAAAAAAAATTAAAAGTAATAGAAGAATGGTTCATGTCAAAGTACATACAAAGGTTAGGCACTTTTGTAAGTGCTAGTGTTGTAAGTCTTGTCTTCCCACTCCCTCCTTCCCCATTCCATGTCTTCTGTCTATATTATTTCAAAAAAAAAGGACCACATCGGTTAGTTAGTGAATGAGTCTTTGTTTTATAAGCCTCACTAGTAGTTACAAAGGTTATGCCCTTTTGTAAGTACTAGTGTTGTAAGTCTTGTCTTCTCACTCTCTCCTTCCCCATTCCTTGTCTTCTATCTATATTATCTCAAAAAAAAAAAAAAAGTCAAAGTATTTAATTTTCTCCTAGTTAGGATAAGGAAAATATTCAAAATCCAAAATTTTCATTAAAAATAATAAAGAATCATATTTTAAATACAAAAGTAATAGAAAAATGATTCAAGTCAAAATATTTAATTTTGTCGAACTCAAGTTAAGAAATCTATTAAAATCCAAAAATGTCATAAGAAAATAGAGAATCATATTTTAGGTTATTAATTATAATGTAATAAGAAATAACAATAACAATACCAATAAAAATAAACATAACAATAACAGTAATAATTTTTTTTATAAAAAAAATATGCTTTCTTCAATTTGGATAGCTTTTGGTGATGTAAGAAATTTTGTCACTTTTAACCAATCAATCAATTCAAAATACCAGAAAATCCAAATAGAAGTGAGCATAATTTTGACAAAGCCCAAATGCACAAATGCTAAAATCCTAAGTATTCTAAGAAAACTAAAAATCGACAGATCCTTCATTATTTGGGAAGAAGAAGCTGATTGAAAGAAATTATTTTGATGTTTTTTTAAAGTTGATTGAAGAACAATTTCATACTAAGTAACTTAAAATTCCTATGTTAATGATTTAATTCACAAAAACATATACTATATCCCAATAAAACAGCATAATAACTATTTGAAGCATGTATCCCAATAAAAAACAAATAACATTTAATAAAATATTGTTTTTTTACCTATAGACCCAACATTCTTGGGATTTGGGTAGCTTTAGAAGAAACATGAGTTGTGCTAGTAGAGGAATGGTTGGCACAAATAGCCCCAATGATTTTAAATAAGTAAATAACATAATGTAAAAAAAAAAAAAAAAAAAAAGGAAAAGAAAAAACTTTAGCAAAAAATTAAAAGATTTTCCTTAAGAACCAGTCATGAGGCCGTAACGCTGATGGAAGAACCTCGTATATTAGTTGTAAAAATTTCAAATACATAAAGAGATACTACCGTCAAAGCTAACCCGATCATATAACTCAGGAATATCATGATGAAATGTTTACATATTTGTGCTCCCATAAAACAGAATTAAACTAATTTTGAGGAATCAATACCGCTGCACACCTTTGGTGCGATGATCACTTCACAAGTATAAGTGTTTGTAAGATGTGGGGGGTAAGAGCTGGGATTCAAGCCTCCATGAAGAAGTTTTACACATATATACACTTAGGTGATCATGTGATGTTATTCTTCTCACGAAGGAATCAGGAAAAGGAAAATGCTTTTTCCCAACACAGATCTAACCCAAAAGGAAAATATTTCTTATTGTTATTAATTATAATGTAATAGGTAATAACAATACCAATAAAAATAAACATAACAATAATAGCAATAATTTTTTTAAAAACAAAATATGCTTTCTTTGGATTGCTTCTAGTGATGTAAGAAATTTTGTTACTTTTTAAAAAAAAAATTCTTTTGTTATGTATCTATTATTTTTGCATTTTGTAACATAATTAATAATAATCCAGTTAGAGTAAAGATATAAACTTTAAAAGAATATTCACGGTAAAAGTTAGAGAATCGATATGATGAAAAAAATCACCTAGGAGAATTTGCTAATGACTTTATAAGACTCGTCTAACATGAAACCACCAACATAACTGTCATTCTTAAGAATGCTTAGTAAGCCATATAGGCGACTTAGCTGATGATGACATTGTAGGACTAATTTTATATGTTGTTGTTAGGGTCATACTTTATGTAATTGGCTAATCCTTTGACAAAATGCATTTTAATTGTAATTGGGAAGATATAAGATGGGTTTAATACATCAAGAAATATGTTGTTCAAAGTATATAAAGTGTTTGTATTGAAAGCCATGAAGATTGGTCCAAGAATCAAGTGAAGAAAATCCTTTCATTAAGTCTTGACATATAGCTTGACAGATGCCTGCTATCGAAACTTAATATACAACTCAATAGATAGCTCAGTAAGCCATATATGTCAGCTCGATAGACTTAATGACTTTATAAGACTCGTCTAACATGAAACGACCAACGTAACCGCCATTCTTAAGAATGCTTAGTAAGCCATATAGGTGACTCAGTTGATGATGACATTGTAGGACTAATTTTATATGTTGTTGTTAGGGTCATATTTTATGTAATTAACTAATCCTTTGACAAAATGCATTTTACTTATAATTGGGTAGATCTAAAAGAGGTTTAATACATCAAGATATATGTTGTTCAAAGAATATCAAGTGTTCGTATTAAAAGCCATGAAGATTGGTCAAAGAATCAAGTGAAGAAAAGCCTTTCATTAAGTCTCGATAGATGGCTGCTATCGAGACTTAATGTGCTGCTCAATAGATAGCTCGATAGAAGTTCAATCTATCGAGAACTACGATTTTCAGTTTTCCAAGTCTAAATTTCAGCCCAAGCTTATGTATTTGTTTAGAGTTTCTTTTGTCACAACCCTAAACATATATAAGACTTATTTTAAAAGCCGTCACACATAGATACATAGACCAAGAGACTTATGTAACCAAGTGGTTCCAGATTTTCATTATTGATGAAGTGAAGAATTTGTAGCCAACAACATTATTCAAGTTGTTGGAGTTAGTCATGTACTGGGACATAGGGATGGATAAGGATGAGTCATTCGATGAATTCTATGCCAAGCTCAAGGACATAGTGAATTCAACCTTTAATCTTGGAGAACAGATTTTGGAACCCAAGATTGTCAGGAAGATCCTTAGATCTTTTCTGGAAAGATTCCGTGCCAAGATCACTGCTATCGAAGAATCAAAGGATCTTAACTCTATTCCTTTGACAGAGCTGATTGAGAACTTGCAAACCTATGAACTAAGGTTAGCAAGGGTTGGAAAGAAAAGCAAAGGCAAGAACATGGCCTTGAAGGTTAAGAATGATGATAATGAAGATTCGTCTAAAGATGAGGACACTAAGTTAAAATCTTATATCACCAAACAATTCAAGAAGTTCATAAAAAATGCAAACATTAAAGTAGGTGATAAGGATCACAAACAGTCTGCATTCTCTCAATTCAAGTCTTAAGACAAAGGTAAGAGAGAATTGAAGAATGTTGGTCAAGGCAATAGTGTTCATGCTGGACCAAAGTGCTACAGGTGTCAAGGATTTGGATACATGAAGTAAGAGTGTCCCACATATCTCAAATCCATTGGCAAAAGCAAAACCCTAGCTGGCACCTTGAGTGATACAGAATCAGAAGTAGATTTTGATGAAAGTGACCAAGATGGGATAGTAAGTGCTTTCACAGCTACTGTTAAGTCCCCTGAGGAAGCAGTAGACGTAAATGATGTGGAAGATGAGCTGATAAAATCAAAGTTTGAAGAGATGTACGAACATAATGACATCCACACTGCCTACTCTAAGTTGTACAAGGTCTATGAGAAGCATGAGAAGCTCTACAGGTTAGCTGCAAGAAATCTCAGCGAAATGGAGTTGGAACGTGAGGAACTCTCTGCCAAGGTTGATGAAGCTAGTCAAATCAATTGAGCAGTAAGATTTGAGAACAACCTTCTTGTTGAAAAGACCAAGAAATTGGATGCTGAACTGTTTCAGGTAAGATCACAATTGGAAAGGACTTCAAGTGCCAAGCTGGATGAAATGCTAAACCTCCAGAAGTTTACATTTGACAAAATAGGTCTCGGGTATGATCATTCTCTCTCCTCTTGTAGTACCTCCTTTAATGCTTTAAATAGAGTTATTTTTTTTCTCCCTACTAATAATGATAACTCTGAGGTAACTGATTCTAAAACTGAAAATGTGGGTGAGGATAAAAGTGATAAGGGAAAATCCATTCTAGGAGCACCCCTAAAGTTGGTACGAAAGAGACTAAGCAGAATAATCATTGCTCCACCAACAAGAAGTCTCAACCAAAGAAGTCTCACTTCTATCAATATTGTGGAGCATCTGGGAACACTCGTCCAAATTGCTATAAGTAGTTAGCCACTCAACAAAGCAATAATGTGTTATCTCTTGGGAACCAAAATCAACTCCAACTTTCTTTAGCCCCTATTGGAGAACTTCTTAAGGCAGTCATGTTACTCTTGAATTTCAATGGTTTCAACTCTTCTCCTTATCCATCTAAACAAAGGTTTATGTGAAAGAAAGGATCCCCATCCAGGTCTCCCATCTGGAAGGAAAAAGATTCCTTCCTTCACTTTCCTAATCTCATGCATGGTTTATGTTGTGGTTTGAGTCAGTCTAGTTTTTGATGCTATGTTTGTTTGTGTGTTTGTCTTTGCTATGTTTTAAGTTTTTTTTTTTTTTTTTTTTAATAAAAAAAGGGGAAATTTTTGAAAAATACAAAAACAATGTGTGTTTGTGTATACTGGTACTTGTGTACCTTGGATAGCCTTTGAAACGAAGTTCTTAACTTTGTATCACTTGTAGCTTAGATGAGCATCTTCGTGCACAACTAAGCAATGCACAACTAAGCAATGTGAGCTTTGTGGCTCTTTTATATGATTTGTATGATTTGGTTGATCTCTTATCTTTCATATCTTAAATCACTCCTTTTGACAAGAAGGACTAAAAAAGTCTAAGAGAAATGCATAAATAACTATCTTACCACTAAAACTTGTCAATGATACAACATCTGTGTGCAATTCATAAAAGCTGTGCTCGGTAAGGTGTAGCACTTACACAATAAAAAAAAAATGTTTGGTTTACACAATGAGGTAATTTCCTTCTTTCTTATATACCCATGCATGTTATGTCTTTTTATACTTAAAAGAAAAATATGCAAAGAACATGAAAAACAAAAAGAATCAAAATGCTTTCAATATGGTTGCAAGAATGTTTCTAGGAGATGTGAGAGTTATATGATGTACCTCAAAGGTGATAGTCTCCATCAAGCAGTTATGATTGTGTGTGAATGTATTTGATCATCATATATCATTACTTTTCATATAATGATTTACTTACGCTTTCTTGCAAAAGTTTCACACACAACACTGATACTCTTTGCTACTCTTGATACCATTGTACAGGTATAATGTGATTTGACCATCACAAGGAATACATGTGGTAGTATATGCTCTCTAAATTGTCTAAACATGTTTTTGCAATATAAGTGGTTAGACTTGTTTAGTGTGTTTTTTTATCTAAGAATGCTTTGCATCTAGAGTTGAGGATATGTTTCTATGCTTAACATGCTCTTTGATTGCTTATTTTGGTGTCTATCTTGATTGCATTCATCTTGTGCTGCTTTTTCTTCTTGAAAACCTTGATTTAGGCTTCTCAATAGTAGTTATACCTTCTCGATAGATGCTTGATAGGTCCTCGATACATGCCTCTTCTATCGAGATTTCTGGGTTTGTGCTTAATACCTCTCGATAGATATCTCGATCAATTGAGCCAATTCTTTGGAGTCTCTATTTTCTCGATAAATGCTCGATACCTCATCGATCTATCAAGATCTTTTTGCTATCGATACCTTATCGATCTATCGAGCTGCGTTTTCTATATATATATATATATATATATTTGAGGTCCGACTTGATTTTTTTCTCAAACTCAAATGTCTCGATCTCTCTCTCTCTTCTCTTTTGACCCAAACCTCTCATATTCACCAAAAATCTTCCTCCCTTCAAGATTTCGGCCTAATCCAAGGCTTTTCCTCTTGGTAAGTGCTCTTAATCTCTTCATTTTCCATTCCTTCATGCATTTCATGCATTTAGACTTAGGTTTTCAAGTTTTTGGGAAACATTTGGGGTTTTTATGGTTTTGACAAAAATTTTGGGTTAGGTGTTGCTAATATGATCTCACATGCTTATGCATTGCATTCTCTGTTATTATAATCTTGTTTTCATGCATTCTAGGTTGTGTGCTTGATTTTATCTTGTGAGTGCTGTAGTTTGGAGTGGGTTCTACCAATGATGCAATTTATTTAGCACGAACATGTTCATGCATTATTATGCATTGCAAGTTGTCCTTTTCTTCTTTCTTGTGCCATATGTTCCTGCTCTCTCTCTCTCTCTCTCTCTCTCTCTCTCTCATTTTAGTTTCCTTCTCATGGCACTTAAAAAGTTTGTTCCTTCTAAGAACCCGATAAGACATCATGGTTCGTCTTCTTCTTCTTCTGCTCCCTTCCCTCCTGATTTTTTTTTGTTCCATGATGAGAAGGCATGAGATGACTTTTTTGACCAGGTGATTCATTAGGAATGCCAAGTCATTCGGTTTGACTTTTCAGACACTCCTCTACCTAGTGCATTTAGGTCTTGGGGTTGGGTATCTCTATGTGAGATACCCAAGAGGTGTCCCAGTGTGTACATTCAGGAGTTTTACTCCAACATGCACGCCATCGATACCTCTGTACCCAGGTTTACTACTATATTCCGAGGTACACATATCGTAATCACCTTAGAGTTCATTTTTGAGATACTACATGTTCCTAGGGTTGATTGTTCTGATTAACCTAGTCACTGTCATCTCAATTTTGTCTCTCGAGATGAGATGGCCTCACTCTTCTATGAGAAGGCCATGGTGTGGGGAGATACTCTTAATTTCTCCACAATCGAGTCTCACTATAACACTATCACCAAGTCTCGTGCTTGATTTCTTCTTTCTCTCATGGAAGATCTCTTTATAGATTTTCTTTCACATATGATAGTATCTGATAGTTCCAAGGAAATCAGTGGGTTGAAGATCTCCGGGTGTTGATCTTGAAGGCAGAGTCCTGAAAAATTAAATAGATTTAGAGGAGACCAGTGGAGGCCGACCTAGAATCCTCTGATGGTAAAGTCAGTGGATTTGTTTATCACTAAAAGAGGGAAGCCTTATTGAAAATTCTAGAGTGTTTTTTCATACCTTACCCTTCTGCAAGTGTGTTCTTTATATGGTGCTTGCCTAAGGCAGTTACTTTGTAACTTCTCCTATCATCGCGGATCTTTGAGGTAACCTCCATAACCGTTTATCATGGAACGGTTTGTAATGATAAAAAATTGCATCTGTTGAGAGAAAACATAATAACTGATCGTCTCGTTTGTCCGTCCCTAAGGAAGGACAAGACTTCGTTTCGATGTTTTGTCCGTCCGTCCTCAGGGATGGACGAGACATTGTAACAAGGTCTTGTCCGTCTGTCCTTGAGGACGGATGAGACCGTATTGGACGAGTTTGTTGATTTCATTCTTCAATGGTCCCTTCCTTTTCTTGGACGATGCATGTGGACGAGCTGGGAGTTGCTTTTTCTCCAACACCATCAGTTGCCCCCTTGTCCACATGGGTCGTCCTAGGGGAGGAGTAACCAGATATCATTCTCCCTGAACATTGGTGCTTGGTATGAGAATTGATGTGCCATGTGTCATCGTTTCATTGATGGTTAGTCTCGTCGATTCATTTTTTCGAGACGAGTGCCACGTGTCATCATCTTATTGGTTGTGTCGCTTCATATGCCCAGGTCAGCTATCTATAAATAGTGGAATACCTCCACTACCCTCTACACTTCTGAGATTTTCCTCCTTTGACATTCATCGTCTAGAGCTTCGTCTAGGAGTTTCCCCGCGTCCATAGTCTCTGTTCGTCCTAGAGCCAGGTATTCCCTCTTTCCTCGTCTTTTAGGTTTCTCCAATTTTTTTTTCAAAATGTCAGAAATAGCTATTTCCTCGTCTAGTGATAGTATAGAGAAAGCTATAGACGAGTATTACGACGGAAGTAGTTTTAGTTCTAGCTCTAGTGATAGTAGTAATAGTAGTGGGGGAAACACCACGGACGAGGAGTATGTCTCTGGCGTCCCTGGGTTTCCTGTGGAGGTAGTGCAAGAACAGCTTAGGAAAGCCTTAGGGTCCCAGGCAGGAACCTCGTCCTTCATCCCCCCGTCTAGTCCTTTGGACGAGGGGGAGATAACCGTGTACAGTTGTGCTGTAGATATTCCTTCCAAGACGGACGAGCAAAGACTTAATAATCTTAGGGAGTGGTACCAGATCCCGGACAAGTTTAATCCCAGATTGCCCGTCCGTGGAGAGTGGTGCTGTAACCCTCATTTTGGGATAGGCGTCTATGAAGCTTATCTTTTGGGGGGTCTTAGGTTTCCTTTAAATTCTTTTACTAGAGAGTTATTAGTTAGGTTAGGTTTAGGAGTATGCCAATTTAATCCAAATGCATGGAGATTAATTATCTCTATGCAAATTTTGTGGAGGGAAGTGTTTGGAGGGGACCGTCCTCTTACCGTGGACGAGTTCCTCTATTGTTACAAGCCCTCGGAAATTCATCAATCCCCTGGCTTTTATCAATTCACAGCCAGAGGTAGAGATTGTATATTGGTTAAGTCCTTGGCCTTGTCTGACAGAAAATGGAAGACGGAGTTTTTCTTCGTCTTCGACTTTTGGGCTGGGAATCCCATGGACGTTGGCCGAGACACATTTGGTCGTTATGCTGGGAACCTTCGTCCTAAGGGTAAGTCCCTGAGCTTTCCCCTTCTCCCTTTCTATTTATTATTATTTTTCTAACCTTCATTTGTTTTCTTACGGCCGTTGAACGACCTTCCTTGAGCAAGTTGCATCGAGACCGCGTCCACAGGGCTCGTCTACACACAGATAGGGATTTTCATTCCCTTGTTACTCTTAGATGACTTGCCAAGTGGGGATTAGGCCCTAACCCATCTGAAGTAGCACTTGCACACGAGATAACTGTGAGAAAAAGTAAGTTTTAAACTCTAAACATTTTTTGCACTATTTATTATTTTTTACTTATTTATTTTTTTAGGAATGGCAACCATGAAGGGAAACAAAGGAAAAGGAGTAACTGGTGAGGGGGCTCGTCTTGAGGCTGAGTCTCAAGCTCGTCCATCGGTTGGGGATAAAAGGAAGACTTTATCTAAAAACTTGGATTTGGAAAACCTCCCCAGCCGACGAGGCAAGAAGGTCAAGCATGGCTCATCCCAAGTAGTGGCAATCCTCCTTCGTCTCAACAGCCCGAGAAGATCTTTGACGTAGACTCGTCCCCTCCTGTTGAAACCACCCCGTCCAAGGCCCCCTCGTCCAAAATGACTGTGTCTACCTCGTCTCAACCTCCCCAGAAGACCCCTTCAAATATTATTGAAAATGAAGATCTGGCCTGGGAGTGTTTCAAGAATGTTGTCTCTGACGAAGATATAAACGCTTGCTATGATATGTCCCTTAAAGATTTTGAACACTCTGGTGTCCATGATCTTTTTAAGGTAACATCTTTACCTCGTCTTGACTAAAAATCTCTTTCTTCTTCTGTTTTTTTTTTTTTTTTTAACTTTCATTTGTCGTTTGCTTGTTTTGTTTGTTTTTATAGGCCATGTCAAAGTTTATAGCAGCGTCTAGGCAGGCCACAGGATTGGACAAGACGAGGGTCTTGTTAGAGACGAGGATTCAGGAGGTGAAGGACGAGGCAAAGAAATGGGCTGAAGTGGCTGCCAAATCTAAGGACGAGGCGAAGGAGTTGCAAACTTTGGTTGAGGAGTTGAAGGCTAGCGCTGCGGAGAAAGATATTCGTCTTGAGGACCTGCAGAAAAAGAATGACGAGCAAAGTATTCTTCTCTCCAAAGCGAAGGAAGACGCAGTGGCTGAATTCAAAGCGTCCAAACAATATACTGATGTTTTGGACACTAATTATGCAGCAGGCTTTGAAGATTTCAGAATGGATGCTATGGAAAAGTTCCCTGGTGTGGACTTTAGCTCCATTATACTTAATCTGAATGCTGCTGCCACTAGCTCTCTCCTTCATACCGGCTCTGAGGACGCCAATATAGAAGACGATGCCACGACCCTGCCTCAGGACGATCCTAATGTTGATGCTCCTTCAGTCTAGAAAATATTTCAATGTTCATGTTCTCATTTCATTTTTCATTTTTCTTTGTAACCCAAGTACATTATGCTCGTCCATGTTTAAGGACGAGTCTTTATAAAACAGTTTTAATTTTGTAAGGGTGTTTGGACGTTGGTCGTCCGCCCTTGATACAATTGAATGAATGCTGTTTCTGTTGTATATGCATGGACGAGAGTTTTTATTTTCATTATTCAAGATTTCTTGTTTAGCTCGTCTACATTTCATATATATACTTCAACCATTTTTATGGGAATTTTACTTAGTATAATTCATCCATGTGAAATGGTAATTATCAGTGTTACCCGTCCTTGGACTTGGCTGATTCTCACATTTAATGATGGTAAGACTTTGCATTTTGCTCGTCCATGGACTGGAATGTTTTTGGTGCCTCAAGTGTTAAACACTTGTCTATACATCTCCTCGTCCATGGTCTGGATATGCACATGTCTTTTCTTCGTCCATAGCATGGACAAATATGCCTTGGGCTTTGTGGTTTGCTCAAGGTATAGGGTTTTACATCGTCCTTTACTTTGGACGAGCATGCCTTGATTTTAATTTTCCCTTAGGAAAGTTGACGTTACATCTCCGCGTCTAGAGAATTTTTTCGTCTTGAGCTTTTTTGCTTTCTCATGGGTTGATTTGAACAAAAATAGTATGGAAATCAGGAATTCACACAACATTATGTACATAGCATAAATATTGTTCACAGACAAGGCACATGCTTACGAGCTAGTGCTTTTTATGAAATAAAAAACAAACCAAACCATAACTTCGTCCATAAGTTTTAACATAATAACAAAGCAATATTAGACAAACAAATCTTATGTAGTCTCTAGGCTCGTCCAGAGTTATGCTCATGTAGGCTGGCGTTTTATTGATAATACCTCCTCAGGTGCTCAACATTCCAAGGATGCTCCAACTTCCTCTCGTCTAAGGCCTCCAAGTAATAGGATCCTTTTCTTTTGCAGTTGATAACTCTGTAGGGGCCTTCCCAATTAGGTCCTAACTTACCATGGGCTGGGTTCTTTGTTGCTAAAGATACCCTTTTTAGGACGAGGTCTCCTATGTTGAATCGCCTTGGCTTCACCATTGCATCATATTGCCTGGCCATAAGGTTTTTGTATCTTTCCATCCTCTGTTCAGCGTCCATCCTTACCTCGTCTATCAGATCGAGGTTCAAACGGAGTTGCTCCTCATTATCTTTGTCTTGATAGGTTGCCACCCTATGATTAGCCATATGCACTTCTGCGAGTATGACTGCTTCAGTTCCATAGGCTAGCTTGAAAGGAGTTTCTCTTGTAGGAGTTCTTACTGTCGTCCTATATGCCCACAGAACACCTGGTAACTCATCTGGCCATACTCCCTTTGCCCCCTAAAGCCGAGTCTTGATTATTTTTAACAAGGATCGGTTTGCCACTTCAGCCAGGCCATTTGCTTGCGGGTGGGCTGGTGAAGAGTAGTGATTCTGAATCTCGAAGTGCATGCAAAAATCTTTGAAGAGTGCATTGTCAAATTGTCGTCCATTGTCAAATATCAGCACTTTGGGCACTCCAAACCTGCACACAATGTTCTTCCATACGAAGTTCTTGACATTTTGTTGTGTGATATTAGCTAGGGGTTCTGCTTCTACCCATTTGGTGAAATAATCAATGCCAACCACGAGGAATCTCATTTGCCTTATACCTAGTGGAAAAGAACCCAGGATGTTTAGTCCCCATTGTGCAAAGGGCCATGGGGCTGTCACTAGGGTTAGATACTCCGACGGTTGCCTGGGTATATTGCTGAACCGTTGGCATTGATCGCAGACTTTGACATAAGCTTTAGCATCAACTTGCATATTTGGCCAGTAGTATCCTGCACGGATGACTTTGAGAACGAGTGATCTGGCTCCCGAATGATGGCCACATGCCCCTTCGTGGACTTCTCTCAATATGTAGTTTGCTTCGTCGGGAGCCAAACACCTAAGATAAGGCTGGGAAAAGCCTCTTTTGTACAACACCTCGTCCATAAGAATGTACCTGTCCGATCTTACCCTCAACTTTCTAGCTTCGTCTCTATCTTTTGGAAGTTGTCTGTCTTTTAAGTATGATATAATTGGAGTCATCCAATTTTCTCTGCTCTCCACTTGTAGTACTTTTGGGATGTCTATGCTCGGCATATACTGAATCTCATCAAACTTGTCCACGGCTTCATTCGCTGAGGCTTCTTTCGCCAAGGCATCAGCTTCCATGTTCTCCTTCCTTGGGATTTGAATGAAGTCAGCCTCCTTGAATTTTCTCATAAGGCGCATCACCTTACTAAGGTACTTCTTCATTCGTTCTTCCTTAGCCTTATACATCCCTTTCACTTGGCCTATGACCAACTGAGAATCTCCCAATACGACTATGGACTTTGCTTCCACAGACTTAGCTAATTCTAGAACTATGAGGAGAGCTTCATATTCGACTTTATTATTCGTGGCTTGGTACTGCAAGCGAACCTTGTGTTTTAATTTATCCCTTTCTGGAGATTGTAAAACCACACCTATCCTTCCTGCATACCGTGTAGACGAACCATCCACATGGACGATCCATTTCCTGTTGTCTTCCATCTCTCCTATATCGCCATGGGTTGGGGTAAACTCTGGTACTTTATGTTAAACTCACTGAGCTCGACAGCCCATTGAATCATTCACCCTGTTGCCTCCAACTTGTTCATTGCCTTTTTGAGCGGATGATCCGTCATGACGTTGATGACATGAGCTTGGAAGTAATGCCTTAGTTTCATGGAGGCTGTTATTAGTGCGAAAGCCAGCTTTTCTATTAGTGGATATCGTCCTTCCACTCCCCTCAGTGCTTTACTTGTATAATACACTGGCTTTTGTATTTTTCCTTCCTCTCTTATCAGTGCTGAGCTCACGGCATGCAGAGTCATTGCCAGGTACAAGGTACGTAACAACGGACGGACTCAACAACGGGGCCGTAACAAGGTACGTCTTTAAATCTTGGAAGGCTTTTTGGCACTCGTCCGTCCATTCAATTACTTTCTTTAGAACCTTGAAAAATGGTAAACACTTGTCAGTAGCTTTAGAAACAAACCTATTGAGGGCAGCAACTCGTCCGGTAAGAGACTGGACTTCTTTGATACTCTGTGGAGGCTTCATATCTAGAATTGCTCTAATCTTTTTCGGGTTCACCTCGATCCCTCTGTGTGAAACCATGAATCCAAGGAATTTTCCCGACGCAACTCCGAAGGTGCACTTGCTGGGATTCAACTTCATATTGTACTGCTTGAGCGTATTAAAGGTCTCTTGCAAGTCATCTAGATGTTTTCCCTCGTCTAGGCTTTTTACCAACATGTCATCCACATAGACTTCTACATTTCGTCCAATCTGAGGATGGAACATGTGGTTAACCAGTTGTTGGTATGTTGCTCCAGCGTTTTTCAAGCTGAAGGGCATTACTTTGTAGCAAAATAAGCCCTGACTGGTGACAAAGGACGTCTTCTCCTAGTCGGCCTCATCCATCTTTATTTGGTTGTATCCTGAGAAAGCATCCATGAAACTAAGTAATTTGTGGCCCGCGGTAGAATCCATTAGTTGATCAATGCGTGGCAATGAATAGCTGTCCTTGGGGCAAGCTTTGTTTAGGTCAGTAAAATCTACACACATCCTCCATTTACCGTTTGCCTTTTTGACCATTACTACATTGGCTAACCAATCTGGATAGTACACTTCTCGTATAAACTTCGCTGCCATCAACTTCTGAACTTCGTCTTTGATAGCATTATCTCTCTCAGGGGCAAACACCCTTTTCTTTTGTCGTACTGGCTTGAAGGAAGGACATACATTTAGTCGGTGGGTAATGACACTAGGATCTATACCCGGCATATCCTCATGACTTCAAGCAAATACATCAATGTTTTTCTTCAAAAACTGGACGAGGTCTCTCTTAATCTCTTCTTCCAGATCTACCCCAATCCTGGCACACCTCTTAGAGTTGTTCTCATCTAAAGAAACATCTTCTAACATTTCGGTGGGTTCAGCTACAATTCTCCTTTCTTCAATGCTCATCATCTGCTGTTGCTCGTCCATGGCGAGCATGGCCAAATAACACTCCCTTGCTGCTAATTAGTCTCCCTGCACCTGTCCTACCCCATTCTCCATTGGGAACTTGACTGACAAGTGGTAGTGGATGTGACTGCCTTCCAACTATTTAAAGTTGGTCTTCCAATTATAACATTGTAGGAGGACGTGCAATCTACCACAAGGAAATTTACGTCTTTAGTTACCTGCTGCGAATATGCCCCCACTACCACTGGCAACATAACAGTGCCTACAGGCTGTACCTTCATTCCTCCGAAACCCACTAGAGGCGAGTGTACTGGACGAAGCTGGTCTCGTCCAACCCTCATTTGCTGAAAAGCTGGATAGTACAGAATGTCCGCCGAGCTCCCATTGTCTATCAACACCCTTCTAGTTGTGTAGTCAGCAATAACTAAGGTGATGACAATAGCATCATCGTGAGGGTGGTGAATTCCCTTGGCATCTTCGTCCGTGAAAGTGATTGCTTGCTCGTCCGTGGTCCTAACTCCTGGTGATTGTCCGGAAAGTTGGACGCTCTGCACTACTTTCAAGTACGTCTTCTTTGACTTGGACGACTGTCCTGTCAAACTTCCTCCTATGATAACTCTTATCTCACCCAGTGGTGGTCGTGATGATTCCTCTACCTTCCCTTTCAATTTCTCATCCTTGTGGTCTCGTCCAAGGAAATTTCTAAGCTTCCCTTGCCTTATGAGATTCTCAATCTGCTGCTTTAAATCGAAACACTCGTCCGTGTCATGCCCGTGGTCTCTATGGAAACGACAGTACTTGTTCCTATTGCGCTTGTTGGGATCTCCCTTCATTTTCTCAGGCCACTTCAAGGACGGATCGTCCTTGATTTGCATAAGAACCTGCTCAAGTGGCACGTTCAAAGGGGTATATTGTTGATTTCGCGCTGAAGAACCTGGCTTCTTATTATCTCGGTCCTTTTTATCTTCTGTTCGTCCCTTCTTTGGACGAGGACCCTGTTCAGAGTGACGAGCAGGGTTTGTTTCCATTCTTTCAGCTCTCTTCCTCTTCTTAGCTATGATCGCGTCTTCTGCGTTCATGAAATTTTGGGCGGAGTGGACGAGTTCAGCCATGGACTGAGGTTCTTTTTCATAAAGTTTGTGTATGAACAAGTCAGAATTAACCCTGTTATGGAAGGCTGCCAACAGTAGCTTGTTATCTACCTCGTCCATAGTCAGGGCTTCCCTGTTGAAGCGTGTGATGAAGGAATGCAGGCTTTCGTTCTCTCCTTGCTCTATAGTCAACAAACTGGACGAGGAACGCTTGTGTCTCTGTCCCCCAATGAAACAATTTGCTTAACTCCTCGAAAGAACTTACTGAATTCGGGAGTATTTTGTTGAACCAGACTCGCGTGGGTCCTTTGAGGGTAGTGGAGAAAGCTCTACACATTATCTCATCTGGAACCCCTTGGAGGTGCATGGTAGTCTTGAAGGTGGCAATATGATCAAAAGGATCACGCGTTCCGTCATACGAATCTAAGGAAGGCATCTTGAATTTCGGAGGCAAAGGGTGGCCATTGATAGAAGCTGTAAAGGGGGAGTCTGTCCGGTGAACCAGGTCTTCTACCGGGTTAGTTCTTCTCATGTTCTCCCTCATCTCATCCATAACTTTCCTCATCTGATCCATCTCCCTTTCCAAATGTGGCACCCTTCTTGGAGCGGTATCCCTCGATTGGCTTCCTGGCTGTACATTTCTTCCATCTTCCTGACTTTGTTCATGCTCTTCTCCATAGGCCTCATGCCGTTGCCTTCTAAGATTAATCTCCCTTCTCAAGTCTTGATTCTGGCGAGTTAACTCTGCCATGGATTGCATGTGTTGGACAGAAGATGGCTGCATGGCAGGCGCCGATTGTTGACCACGATTGGGATTACTGGAAGCGTCTCTACTCTCTTGGGGGCCTGGACTGGTAGCCCTTGATCTTGTCCGAACCATTTCAGCCCTTTGTCGGAGAAAGAAATTGTAGAACTCGGCAAACGAAATTCAAATGCAACGAATACTTCTTCCCCACAAACGGCGCCAACTGATAGTTCCAAGGAAATCAGTGGGCTGAAGATCTCCGGCTGTTGATCTTGAAGGCAGAGTCCTGAAAAATTAAACAGAATTAGAGGAGACCGGTGGAGGCCGGCCTAGAATCCTCCGATGGTAAAGTCAGTGGATTTGTTTATCACTGAAAGAGGGAAGCCTTATTGAAAATTCTTGAGTGTTTTTTCATACCTTACCCTTCCGCAAGTGCGTTCTTTATATAGTGCTTGCCTAAGGCAGTTACTTTGTAACTTCTCCTGTCATCGCGGATCTTTGAGGTAACCTCCGTAACCGTTTATCATGGAACGGTTGGTAATGATAAAACATTGCATCTGTTGAGAGCAAACACAATAACTGATCGTCTCGTCTGTCCGTCCCTAAGGAAGGACGAGACTCTGTTTCAATGTTTTGTCCGTCCGTCCTCAGGGACGGACGAGACATTGTAACAAGGTCTCGTCCGTCTGTCCTTGAGGACGGACGAGACCGTATTGGACGAGTTTGTTGATTTAATTCTTCAATGGTCCCTTCCTTTTCTTGGATGATGCATGTGGACAAGCTGGGAGTTGCTTTTTCTCCAACACCATCAGTATCAATGATAAATTGCTATCAAGACACTGCTACACGTGAAAAGTTCATCTTCCTTTCGACTATCACACACATGCATGTCACTATTCCTCTCTTTTCTCCTTTTTATGTCATGGGTGCCATTAGCAAGGAATCTATTAAGAGGAGCAATGTGCAGCTAACGGCCAAACGGTCTTGTGTGAAGGATGATGTTGCCCCAACGCCTCGTCCATTTTCATCTTCTGCTCCATCTTCTTCCTTTTGGAGTAGAGGCTTCCCTTGCTGCCATTATGAACTAGCTTCAGCACATGCGTGATGATTTTGGTAGATGTCTTGACCACATTTCTGATGAGATGTATCAGATGAACACCAAGATCAGTTGGATGATGGAGATGACGATTTTGCTCCTTCACCTTCTCCCGAGCCTGCTGATGATTCTTCTTCGAATGGTGGAGATGACGATGATGAGGATGCTTCTGGATCTGAGTATGATGATGAGATGACTCTCTCTCAGTGATTCGCCCTTTGTCACTCGTGACAAAAAGGGGGGAGTAGTTTTGCATATAAAAGTAGTCTTTTTGTTAGGGGGAGAGTGCTTTGAGAGATGTAGTAAGGTTTTGATGTATCTTTACTCACTTCATGTACCATGGTCTTGTGACCACTTTTACATACATTGTATACTTTGATATATATATATATATATATATATATAATGATGATGTATGTCTCTCTTCACCTTTGTCTCACATGTGTTGTTTCTTTTCTATATTTATACACATGTTTCTTCTTATATACAACTTGTCTATGTTTCACACTTGATGCCTTGATGATTCTTATTTAAGTGTTTCAGATAAGATAGTTTGCAAGTTTATCATGCCATGATCTCTTTTCCTGCATAGTTTTTCAAGAGTTCATTGTATTAGTTAGGCTTATGTACTTTTAGCTGTTTGGCTTTTGTAATAGTTATGAAGTTATTTTTTTATACTTCTATCATAATTATGCTTGTGGTTTTGTCATAGATTGCCAAAGGGAGAGATTGTTAGGGTCATATTTTATGTAATTGGCTAATCTTTTGACAAAATGAACTTTATTTGTAATTTGATAGATCTAAGATGGGTTTAATACATCAAGAAATATGTTGTTCAAAGCATATCAAGTGTTCATATTGATAGCCATGAAGATTGGTCTAAGAATCAAGTGAAGGAAAGCCTATCATTAAGTCTCAACAGATAGCTCGACAGATGCCTGCTATCGAGACTTAATGTCCAACTTGATAGATAGCTCGACAAAAGCTCAATCTATCGAGAACTACGATTTTTAGTTTTCCAGATCTAAATCTCGGCCCAAGCTTATGTATTTGTTTAGGGTTTCTTTTCTCACAACTCTAGACATATATAAGGCTTATTTTAAAAGTCGTCACATACAGATACACAAACCAAGAGACTTATTTTCTTTGTAAGAAGCTACTGCGTTTGTACGCCATAGGGTTTTGTAACCAAGTGTTTCTAGATCTTTATTGTTGATAGAGTGAAGAACTTTGCAATTAACAACATCGTTCAAGTTGCTGAAGTTAGTCACGTACTGGGATCCATGCAAAAGGGTTAGTAATAGATTGAAGATTTGTGCATCAAGGGAAAAAATGCTACTACAAGATCAAGTCCAATTAGGTATTGGAGCAAAGGTTCAACTGTAGGTTGGTATTTTGGGATAGGCCAGGGTAGTTAGTAAGATTTTTTATATTTGTAACCGCTTGATTGTTGATTAGTGAATTCTTAGGAGTGGTGTCCTAAAAATCACTTGATGAGATTTTTGCCTTGCGAGAAGTTTTTCCCATTTGTCAACAAATCATTGTGTCAATTTAATTTCCGTTGCATATAATTTAATTGGTGATTTGTTGGTGCCTCTACAATTTAAATGCAATTGAATCTAATTAATCAACTTGGTTAATTGAATATTTTATCTTAACCCAATAGTTGCCAACAAGATAACTCTAGTATTAAATAAACGTCTAAAAAAAATTACAGAATAAAGTTTTTATTTCAGTGTATTAATGACCGGTCAGCACTAATGGTCAAATGTGCACGTAACATTTCGTGTTCATATTTGAAGATAACTCTTCGGTCAAATCTCAAGTTTCATGTGTTTGTTTGAAAGTAAAATATTTTCAAGAAAATATTTTACACATTTTACCATGTTTATTTTGTTGTAAAATTTGGTCAACTGTAAAATATTTTCCGGTCAAACTGTAAAATTAAGGCAAGAAGATGTAAAATATTTTACGCTTAAAATTTTGATAAAACTTTTTACATTTTACAATCTCTTAGGCGTAGAGATCACATTCACAGACCAATCACTCCCAACTCTAGCACAAGCCAGATAGGGATGTTGGGTTACACGTGTGAGTGAAGTCCCACATTGAATAAAGATAAGAAGAATGAGTGGTTAATATAATATAATTGAGCACATACCCATTGGGCTTAGGCCTTTTGGGTTGAAGTGTGTCTCTATATGTTATATTAATTATTCAAGAAAGCTCCCCAAGGTGTTTATCTCCCCGACAAGTGGTATCAGAGCCCATGGTGGTGTGCGGTAAAGGTGGTGAGGTGTTCATGATCCCTACCCAGCGGGGACAGAGAAAGCCTAAACGGCCCACACACAAAGATCCTGGAGAAGAAAACAGAAAAAAAAAAACCCAACAAATGAATATTGCTAATGGTGCTAAATAATGGTGTGATGCGAGGTTCCCATGGACATGGACGTGCGGAGTTCCCATGGATGTGCGTGCGGGGTTGACACGTGGTTCCCATGGATGGCGTACGAGAGACCCATCGATGACGCGTTGATGAAGTGAAAAGCCCATTAGTCAAGGGGGAGCAAGTAGGACTTATTCATGGCTTGCAAATGGTGCTAAACAATGATGAGGTGCGAGGTTCCCATGGACATGAACGTGCGGGGTTCCCATGGATGTACGTGCGGGGTTGACACGTGGTTCCTATGGATGGCGTACGAGAGACCCATGGATGACGCGCTGATGAAGTGAAAAGTCCATTAGGCAAGGGGGAGCAAGTAGGACTTATTCATGGCCCACAGAGAAGTCTTGAAGCCCACAGAGTGGCAGAGACTCACACGTGAGGGAGAGATTGTTGGGTTACACGTGTGAGTGAAGTTCCACATTGAATAAAGATAAGAAGAATGAGTGGTTAATATAACATAATTGAGCACATACCCATTGGGCTTAGGCCTTTTAGGTTAAAATGTGTTTCTATATGTTATATTAATTACTCAATGAAGCTCCCCAATGTGTTTATCTCTTCGACAAGGGAGAGCACCCACCCGCAGCACAACCTACAAAGCCACCCGCTCTTCGTAGAGATTGAAGTAATTACCTGCATATACGGCTGCTCATGACTTTCAAATTGTATTGTTGTTTTGTTGTTTGACGCTAATCAAGATTTTTTTTTTTTTTTTTTTTCTTTCAGGCCCTGTAGATTTGGGTTTGTTTTGTACAAAACTTCACTGCTAGGCCCTGTCACACAAAAATTTTATAGATCTCTATCGGTGTCCTTGCAAATTTGGGTTTTTTTTTTTTTTGGTTTGTTTGCAAATCTGTGTCTATGGTTTTTTGCAGATCTGAAAATTTTTTTTTTTTTTTGGTTGTTGCAAATTGTGTCTTTTTTTTTTTTTATAGCTAATTTGAGTTTTGGTGGTTTGATTCATGACTGTTTCTAATGGAAGATTTTTTTTTTTCTTTTTTCTTTTTTTTTCCCTTGAAACAGACACTTGTAAATGAATTTTCAGATAACGCAACCAAACCCTGCAAAATGAAAATATTTTCCATAAAATATTTTCAGTGTAAAATATTTTACCTTTGAAAATATTTTACATCAAAACAAACAGAGCCATAATTGCAAAAGATTTCACATAGTTAAGTTCTAAGTAATTGCAAAAGAAATCAAAAGTTCTAGGTATTCACTAAAGAAGTCAAGTAAATATGGTGACAAACTCTTTCAATGAACATTAAAAAAATATATAAAAAAATTACGCTGCAGGATCGTCACTCATTTAAGAAATTTCTTTTGTTTAAACACATCTATATCATGATAAGTAGTGTCAAACCTTAGTAAATTGACCAAAAATTTAATTGCTACGGGCTAGCGTTCTATATACACGAGATTTATCCTCTTAATTTTCTAGCACTTCAGTAATAGATGGCTAATTGCAAGAATTATATTTTACTAAATATCCAAACTGGGTACTATATCTAATAATCATACTTAATAACAAAAACAATAAACAATGTTAAACATAACAATATTAATAACATTTATTCATGCCAATTTTACATGGTACTTTTGCTTAATATAGCTTCTAGCAATGTGTGAAGTGTATTCACTTTTAAACACTTTTTTCTAATGTTATATATCTTTCTCTACTTATAATAATGCATGTAAAATATTTGACTTGGCCGTATTTCCGTGATTTATTCTTTTAAGTATATAGTATTAAGTAATAGAAAGGAATTACTCATGTTACTTATATTAAATATCAGGAGGTTGGATAGAAATATAGACTGAAAAGAGATTCATAAAAGAAGTGAAAATTTAAACGTTTGACGATAGGTGAGAGCTGCGGGACACCATTGTGGACCATTAATTTATGGATGGGTAGCTAAAAGCCTAAAAGTTCAAGAGCCAAAGAAAAAGTTTGACCAAGAGCGTTGTAACTCAACCGATTCGCAACTATTAGTATTTTTAAGACATCCAAGATTCAGATCTCTTCCTCTTCGTTGTAACCATTGAATTATTTAAAAAATAATAATTGGTCTATTTCATTAGCATGTGCAGTATGTGACATCGAAGATACAACAATTCTACCACAAGAAAATGCAAGAAGGTAATATTGATCTCTCGAATAATTCTACCAAGGCTTAATGGCATATGGAATTTACTCTTAGGTGTTGGGCTTTGTGGAGCCTAGTTATGTTTGATCCGGTTGACGATCCAACTCGACTTGAAATAATATTGCGTGGATTTTAATGGGAGATTTTCTGAGGCTTAGCCCATTGTGAATCCTATGCGCAAGATATAGAAACCATTTTTTGGTGATTAGGGTTTCGGTCTTGTTGTTTTTGAGAGAGTGAAAACACTATAGCCGCACTTTGTATTTTTTCCCTGATAATAGTGAAATCTCTGCAACTACGTGGACGTAGACAAATTGCCGAACCAAGTAAATATTATCTTGTACGTATGATTGTTTTTTTTGGCGTGTGTTTTCTCTTCTTCTTTTTTTTTCTCACTAATTGGGAATTTCGGGTTGAATTCCCTACATTAGGGAGAATATTGAGAACCACTTTGGGAAGCATGGGCCACAACAGAATAAGGTTACTTGTCCCTTGTGGATAGGTTGAAGGCAGTCAGGCACCCAATAATCCAATGTCATTTGTAGGTTGAGATTACGATTCTTAGACATTTTGTAGAGCTTACCTCTTGACAAAACATGACTGTTTGCTGGACGTGCTAGTACACTGTATCAGTCTTTCAAAGGACCAATTTTCAGTTATCCGCGGCTAAGATAAACCCAATCACACAACCACAACCTCAGGCATTGCCTAATTAGAACCAAAGTTGAGGCCCCTTGAAGCTAAGAAGCGAGGACTAAGGTGTTCACAATAGTATTAACCTTTATAGTTGATTAAGAACAACATGACAAACTCACAATCAACTTTTGGTCCTTCAACAAAGGTCCAAATTTCGCTTGGACCTAACACAAAGCTTAGTCAACCATTGCTTAAGCTAGACCTAGAAAAAAGACTGGGTTTGGATATGACTCGTTAAGTACTGCTTTCAACATACCTTGTTTTTGGGGAATTGAGTAAACTCATTATGATTTGATTTTTTTTTTTTTCCTTTTTTTTTTTTTGTGTAGAAAAAAATAATTAAATAAAGAAACTTAAATGTACTTTATAAAATAAAAAATAAAAAATAAAATTCCTTTTGATACATATAAATTCACAAAGAAAAATAAAAAAATAAAATTGGATCATACATAAATCCTTAAATTTATAACTTGATAATTAATTTTAATAATCCAATAGTACAACATTCCACAACAGAAAAAAAAAAGGGGAAACGGATATAGATATTAAAGAACCTCAAGGTTGGTGCTACTGCTAATGGCCATGTGCCGATTTGGAGGTAAGTTGTTAAAATCAGTCATGCAAACAGGCATTCTATTTTTTCAAAATTTCTAAAATATACATACATCTTGGCAGTTGATATTTTTTCAAATTTTCTTAAATTTGAAATCTAATCTTCAAATGCTTATAACTACTTTCTCATTTAATGTCCAATTGAAGCCACAATTCTTAGATTAAAGTTTCTGGAATGTACTTTCAAACCATGTAAAAATTATAAGCAATTGTTTTTATATTAGTCGTTCAAAAATGGCTTAAAAGTTTTGAATTCCACAAGAACTTATAAGCATTTGAAGATTAAACAAAAAATTGTTTTCTTCATGAATTAAACAAAAAAAAAAATTCTTAATGAATTAGACATTTCATTCAATTAATTGATTAAAGTAGAATTAGATATATCTGCAACATGAAAGTATAAACACGTTGGTTTGTTTCCACAAAGACAAATATATAAACAAAAACTTTCACTTATGAGTTTTGTGATCAACGTTCATTGTAAATTTGTACAGCTTTCACTTCTAGTTACATTATTATCTAATATTTGCAACATGAAAGTATAAACACGATGGTTTGTTTCCACAAAGACAAATATATAAACAAAAACCTTCACTTATGAGTTTTGTGATCAACATTGATTGTAAATTCGTACAGCTTTCACTTATAGTTATATTATTATCTAGGTGTAAATGCACTTTGGCCCCCACATGGAGAAGAAATCCCAAACCAACCGAAGTGGTGTGAATTGTGTAAAGTAACATGCATGAATGAAACTTTGCTGAAGCAGCATTTTCAAGGAAAAAAGCACAAGCACAAACTGCAAGAAGTGGAATCATTAAAACATGGAGAAGAAATCCCAAACCAACCGAAGTGGTGTGAATTGTGTAAAGTAACATGCATGAATGAAACTTTGGATGGTAAGTTTGAAAAGTTGGCTGGCTACATGTGTAGAAGCTCTAAATGTGCTTTCTAAGTATCTGAGTTATTTTCTTAAACTGGTATCATCACAACAAAATATGATAGTATTTTTATTTTAGATATGGACGCTGGAAAGGAGTTTGAAATGGGCAGTTGTTTAGGGGGGGGGGGGGGGGGGGGGGGGGGGGGGGTTAGTTGGGACCACAATGGTTAGTGACAGAATCAATCCTCATCCCTTCAACACCATGCTTAGAGCTCATTCTTTGATTCCTCATGCTATTATAAACAGAGGTTTCTCCAGCAGAATCTTCATAGAGATCCAAGGAAGAGTTCTGCTTAGGGAGAGGTTTGACATGGTTGAGAACAGTTGACTTGTGTTTTAACTGAGATATCTTTTCCTGGTAATGAGACCCATGCATCCCGCTACTGTTTGCCTCTTCCATATATAAATCCTGTGAACTCAACTTGGAATTATACGGCTCATATCCCTGAAAAGGCATGGTGAAGGGAAAATTACACAAGTCACCAAAAGTATTATTCCCTCCATCTCAATTTATTTGTCCTATTTCAAAAATCCAACTTTTTAAAGGAACATCATTTATTGTATTGTCTGCCATATAAAAATGTATAAATTTCCAAAACTATCCTTAAATAAATTTATCAAAAATGGTTTTGGAAATAAAGTAGGGACATAATAGGAACATTAATAAATTAATGGTTTTTAATTTTAGAAACTGGATAATATTTTGGGACATCCCAAAATGGAATAAAGGATAAACAAATTGGAACGGAGAGAGTATAAAGGAAGACACTTATACAAACAGCACCAAGAATGCAATTCCTACTAGAATTGATGCAAAGGCTTTACGGATTAGTTTATCGGGCTTCTAGGAATGCTATAGAAATATTATTTCCTGCAGTAAAGCAAAAGTGCGGGAGCGAGCTCCGTTGTTCAAAGCTTTCAGAAATCCACAGTTTAAATAAATATAGATTGTACTGTCAGTAGTAATTGCAGGTCAGTTCAAAACCAAAGAATTGAAAAAGACTTGCACAGCCCGGATTTTATTTATTTATTTTTTTTTTTACCACCAGGTGGAATCTCTTAAAAGTTGGGGTTCAACTTGGGGAAATATATGTGTGAAGAATATGAAGGTGATGCTGTTGGAAGTACACATGCTGCTGGTGCAGGAGTGGTCTGCAGAGGCAGTAGTGGAGGGCCAATGGGTGGTAGTAATATGGTAGCAATTGCATTTTTCCCTTTCAGTATTTCTTTAAAGGGTAGGAGAAAGAGGGGTTTAAGAGTTACTTGACAGTAAAAAATGGTGGTTAGCAAAAAATGATGGTGGATAGATAAAAAAAAATGATGGTGATACTGCAACAAAAGTAATGGCAGACGTGGAAGTAAGGGCAGTGACCACAGTAGTCGTGACAGTGTCAGAAAAGATGGAGGTTGTGATGGTGCTAAAGCAGCAAATGAGCCTTAATTAGTAAATGAATTTCTCCCATTAGATAATAAATTTGGATCTCTAGAAAGCAAGAGTTGAATAGTTCAGAATCCAATCAAAATAACCACAATTTTTACTCAGTTGTGGCATCCATATCCAGTACTGAAAGTACCACTTGAATTCTAGGGGAAACATTACAGCTACACTATGTAACTGCTAACAAGCACTAAAAGTTTAAGAACTTAATTTGTGCCAGCCAAGTACATTGAATCATGACATATGACAAACTTTTTCCTTCTCAAAAAGATGGATTTTGCAGTATTTCATAAACTAAATCAAATTAGCAATTTTAGGTTGGCTCATTGTATACGTGGATCTGACTGGAAACCCCAAATGCATAAAAACTGTCAAGTGCAGCAGCAGAGTTGAGTTTGATGTAAGTCATAATATAAGTTTGTGTATATATATATATATAAAAAAAATCTCAGATATTCATAATACAGTAAAATGCAGAATGGTTTGTAAATATATATTTTGTACAAAGAAGAGTTGCAACAAAGGCATCCTACCCAGAATAACTATGGTCTATCTTCTCCCCCTAATCCTCAACATAACATCACAAAATCCTCCAGCACATACCAAAGATAACAAAATTGCACAATTTTATACATCAAGATATATCACATGGACTTTCAGTCTTGACATAAATTGATCTGGTTCAGCCTCGTCATGACAATCATATATAGTTAGATTAACATATTTATAAGTTTTTCCCGTCTTTTTTCTAACTCCATCACAGTCATCCTACATATGTAGTAAAATATAGCTTCTCTTACTAGATTGTCAGTGCTTGATAAAAAAGGATCAGAAACTCCACTTACATTGCTGAGACTGGATTGCCTTTCCGCTCCAGAGATGTCTGGAGAATTGGGAATAGAAAGATCTTCATCATAGCATGGTTCTGCAAAAGCACATATATGAAACATAAGACTCCAACCTGCTCCAGAAAGAAGTTTTGCCAGGAAATTAAGAAAAAGAGCTGTCTGCTCTATAAAACAAAGGAACCACATACTAAGTAACGCTTAGAGATATATACATGTACTGATGTACATATCAATCACTGATAAAAAGAATTCTCAAATAATTTTGAGTGAAAAGTATTTCCACTTATGATAGCATAAACTGCTACAGTTTTAGATTGCAATAATAATTTGTAATTTAATTAATAATACTCTTAATTATCAAAAACATCTCCCAACTACCTCTCTCTCTCTCTCCCCCCCCCCCCCCCCCCCCCCCCCCCACTTTAAACAACTGCCCATTTCAAACTCCTTTTCAGCGTCCATCTCTAAAATCACAATACTATCATAAGAAAATAACTCAGATACTTAGAAAGCACATTTAGAGCTTCTACACACGTAGCTTTTTCTTCAGTCTCCCTCCACCAGCCAACTTTTCAAACTTACCTTCATTCATGCATGTTACTTAACACAATTCACACCACTTCGGTTGGTTTGGGATTTCTTCTCCATGTTTTAATGATTCCACTTCTTGCAGTTTGTGCTTGTGCTTTTTTCCTTGAAAATGCTGCTTCAGCAAAGTTTCATTCATGCATGTTACTTTACACAATTCACACCACTTCTATTGGTTTGGGATTTCTTCTACATGTTTTAATGATTCCACTTCTTGCAGTTTGTGCTTGTGCTTTTTTCGTTGAAAATGCTGCTTCAGCAAAGTTTCATTCATGCATGTTACTTTACACAATTCACACCACTTCGATTGGTTTGGGATTTCTTCTCCATGTTTTAATGATTCCACTTCTTGCAGTTTGTCCTTGTGCTTTTTTCCTTGAAAAGGCTGCTTCAGCAAAGTTTCTTTCATACATGTTACTTTACACAATTCACACCACTTCGGTTGGTTTGGGATTTCTTCTCCATGTTGTAATGATTCCAATTGTTGTAGTTTCTCCTTGTGCTTTTTTCCTTGTAAATGCAGCTTCAACAAAGTTTCATTCATGCATGTTACTTTACACAATTCACAACATTGAAGCTGGTTTGCTTTCTCTCCTCCATATTTCCTATTAAGTTCCAACTCTTCTACCTTCGCCTTGTGTTCTCTTTCTTTAGAGTGTTGCTTGAGATTAAAGGCACCTGAGCAATGCACTTGGCAAATCTTGCAAAATAAGTTATCTATCTGATCCTTAAGCATGACACTACCATGAGATAGCCCGGGCTGTTCAGGTTGCAGGTATTGAAGGCAGTTGGTCAGCTCTTTTCGCTTTATCCCTAGAAAGATTTGTGCTTGGAACTGGACTTGGACTTGGACTTGAAAGTGAAGATAGCACTGAATGATTTGTGCTTGGAAACAGACTTGCACTTAGTTGTTCCAATGGTCTTGGGCTGTGACTAGGACTTGAATGTGAAGATAGCACCTGAAAAGGGAAGGGGGGGGGAATAAGGGGGTGAGGGGTTGAAGTTCCCAATGTCACAAACAACTTAGCTGAAGAACTATACCCTAGCAATGCATCTACTGAAGAAACCTATCGTGTAAAAATCAAAAACTTTGAAGAGACTAGACAACTTCGAGTAATTTACACCATTATATCATAGCAAAATGAGCTCGAAAACGAAATTACTGATAACCAGATCAATTGTATGCACATGAAATTTTCACTAAGCATATTGTATAGCTAGGTTCCAAAACTCAATTTTGACTCTACGACAAAAACGTTTTATGCATTTCATAATTTATATTTTCATTGTGAAATATCTTTGCTTCCTATGTGATGGGTGCCATTTTAAGATAGAACAATTGCACATCTGGTCATTCTTCAATGAAGACCAATAAACATATGACAGCATCTAATAATCCGGGCCATAAGACATTATAATTAACAGAGATATTAATTTTTAGTGCCTAATACACCTTCGTTCGAATTCTCATGCATTCTCTGACAAAGCAGACTAATTAAAATTTCCATGTGGGAGAGAGAAAAAAGAAAATGTAAGTTGGGTTCTACATCAACTAGATACGAACTGTATCTTCAAATCCAACTACAGGCCTTGATTTATATGCAAGTCATTTATGCTTTTGAACAAAAGTTGCACTTGAATAAGGAAAAAAAGATATTCACAGCAGAGCCTCAAAAGTAACTTGGTTAAAGTTTAGGGTGCCTGAAAGACAAGAGAAAGGCTATAAAAAAAAAACTTTAGTTGAAGCAAAGGGATATAAATCATTGCCAGTGAGAAAAATTCAAGCAATCTTCTATTTGAATCCTCACCTGCAAATGCATAAGATCTTTCAAATCTTCATCTAATGTGAACTGCAACATTGCTACCTCCCTCCTATATGCTAGCACTCTTTGGATTGCTACCTACACAGGCATAATGTTCTCCCTTCTCTCCCCTACCATTTTATATTCAGTTGTCCTCTGCAACACGTTGCTTACAATTTGTTCATCAATATACTCTGTCAGTCAGTCCTTATTCCCTATCAAGAAGATTGGCCAAAGAGCCATTATAATTAACATCATAGTAATCATAGAAAACTCTGATATGCAATAGGTCAAAATTTGCTATTAGAATTTCTATAAAGTGGAAAATAAAAACATGTGACATTATTCTTAGTACAATGAATGAGAAAATTGTAAGAGAAGTCTTAAACAATGAAACAGTAAACAATCATGATACTAAAGCCATTACTTTGCCATCAAGGGCTAAAAGACTGAATTTGTGATCCTGATCATGTAGATGAGAAACCCAAGCATACCCATAAAACAAATCACACTTCACAAAACAAGCAAGGCCACTTTTTTAATCACAATTTCAAATCGAACTCCTTGAAGAGAAGAGATATATATATATATATATATCTTGAAGGGTTCTTTTTGTTTTTGGCATAAGAAACTAACATTGATTTGCTATTCTCTCAATAGCCATAAATACTGCATAAATGCCAATATAAGGGGAAAGCAAACTCTGAATCTTAATCTTCTATATCTAACCAAAATCTATATAAAAGTCATTGAAAGAACACAAATGAAACATAACCCATCAATTATTTCATCTAGATAGTGTGTATAACCACATTACACAGTTAAAAGACAGCGCTTTTTTTTTTTTTTTCCTGGAAACAGATACCCAATGAATTTGGAAAAGGAGAAAAAGAAACTGGAAGACACATTAGGCAAAACTTGTAGAGTTTTCACTAGAATGCACAAATCAAACACCTAGATAAGAGTTAAAAAATGAAGCCCATTTTCTTGGAAAACAATTTCATGGGAAAAAACTGAAAAGGAGAAAGGAAATGTCATCTGGGGTTGGAGTTACTAACTCTGTTGAGGATGATAGAGAAAATTGGAGGGCGGCTAGGGTTATAAGCTAGGGTTTAAAAAAAATTTAAAAACTCCAAAAAAAGTAGCACGAAGGTTCAAACTTGTGATTAAGAGGCCGAAACACGCATGTCATTCCACTAAGCTACTCACTCTATTATGTTTTAAACTTACATAAATACCGTAAAGAAACATTAGATTATTTTCTTATTCAACACAAATCTAAAGAAACATTAGGTTATTTTCTTTTTCAATTTTTCCATTGTAGTTTTACAGGTTGTCAATAGAACCTATTGAGAAGATATGTATTAAGAAATTAAAATACAAAATACTGTGGACAAAGTTTGGTTATAATCACCTGAAATGATTGTATGGTTTGTCTTCTCAAAATATAATTTACGTATGGTTTAGTAAGTCATGTGCATTATACATGACAACGATACTTGTGAAGTTTAATGGAACTTGTGAAGTTTCTATTTTGATATAAATTTAAGTACTGTTGGGGTGTATAAAGGAACTTGTGAAGTTCCTATTTTGATATTCACCTAGATGTTAGGCTAAACTCTTCTTCTCCATAGATTCTATAACTAAACTCATGTTTTGCAGTAAATTACATTATACCCTTGTACACTTCACTGGAGGAACATTCAGTTCAATCTGATGGCTGTATCCCAATTTGAGAAAGGAGAGGCATCCTGTAAGCTTCGGCTCTAGCTTTGTACCTGACAACCACAATCTTAAGAAAGTGTGTATATATATATATATATAAAGAACATTAGCCAAAGGAATCACAAAATATAACAAAAAAAGTGTTTTATGTTTTTGCATTTGAAGAAGCTTTATTGAAACAACAAAGTTGGAATCTTGAAGAAACAAATCTCTCTCTTTCTAACCTTTTGAGAAATTAATAACTAAGACAGCAAGTGGATATAAGCTTTCAAAATTAATTATTTCATTTCAAAATGTAGAACTTATTCAAATGTCTTTGATCATGAAAACACCATGAATAAAACCTAGTATCTTTTCCTAACTCTTCCTCAAAATATCTATTTAATTACTAAAACGAGAAAATTTCACTACATCCCAAAAAACTTTGGAAGTTAATCAAGATTGATTTTGTCTACTTTCTTAATGTATCTTAACATCCAAATGTGGTATATAACCTCCAAGCTAAATAGAAACAAAAGAAGATAAGATTAGATGAGTATAAGGAATCAAAGTACATATTTAGGCCTTTTATCTAACACCTAGCATATATAATTATTTGTTGTAAAATTTGATCAAGATAAACAGCCATTTGTCCTTCCTGATTTGGAAGTAAAAAAAAAAAAACTCAAAACATGACAAAGATGCAATGGAAGAATTATGCATTAGCATTGTTAAAAGCATATAGTATGCACAGCAATTAATTATTTGAAGTTTTCATTAATAAAATGAAGTGTATTTTTCTAAAGATTATCTAAAGCATATATTGCAGCCCTTAAATTGTAGTCCATTGTTGAGCAACAATGAATCCTCCATCATAAGCATGTGTTAGGTAAGATTGAGTAATCAATACAGAAGCGAAAATACTTAAAAAAGAAAAGTTCTATTCACTATAGATTACTTTGAAAATGCATATTATACCACACTCATTGTTCATCAAGCAGATGTATAGCTCAGAATTTATGAGAAGCGCATAAATTCTGGCTAAAATCCTAAACTTATGTAATCAATTATTTTCTTTAAACTACACCTCAATATAGATTCAACCTATACAAAAGTCACGCAACATTGATCTCATTTAAAAAATTCTCGTGACCAACAAATCCAATTGTGTGTGAATGTATACATATGAGGTTATGGATTTTCACTCAATTACAAATTAATAAAGAGATTCACCATTTACAAAGCTACACAGTGTTGTTAATTTAATAATTACTCTCCCTACAATTAAATTTCAATTGTGTGAATCTATACATCCAAAGTTATGGATCATCATAAGAGCAACTAAGTTCTAGATGTTAATTATGAGGAAGATGCATCTCACATATTAAAAACATCAAAATTAAAATTCACTTATGATGCCACAAACAAAAGTAAGAAAGAAGTGTACAATCAAAACCATTCAGACCTCACAACCATTAGTAAGTAAATAATGCTTCCATAGCCCAAAATTCAAACACCCACAAACAGAAGCAAATATGAAAAGTATGTACCAGCATAAATCTGACAAAATAACGCATCTGCTACATTTGGTTATGAATGATTATATACCATGAAAGAAACTACCGCAAAAAGAAAAATAAAACATAGGACTCAAATTAAATTCATCTCCTTTTTTTCCATTTTTCAAAACAACCAAACAGAATTTGAAGATACAAATTTTCAGACAATCTTGCATTTGTAACCAAAAAACACAAGATTGAGAAGATAAACCACAATTCAAAAGATTTAACATAAGTTAGATAATCATGTAGGTTACAAATTTTTCGAAAGATTTAACTTTTAACACCAAAATAAACCCCAAAAAAAAAAAAAAAAAAACCCCAAAATCTCAGATATTAGAACTTCCAAAGGGCCAAAAAATTTAATAATCAAACTCAGAAATTATTGAAACTAAGCAAAAAAAAAAAAAAGTATGATTGCAAAACGAAGAAAAAAAAGAAAAGAGCAGGTACCCTTAGAAGAATAATCCATAGTCATTGATTGCAGATCAGCCAATCAGTTTCAGAAGTGACATGTTCCACAGAAAAGAAGTCCATGGTTGCACCAGAATACATAATAGTAGAGCATGGACTGATAATGACAATGCACTCATGTCTTACCCTGCATAAGAGTGTATAGAGGAATATCTACTGTTAGATAGATTGCCAAAGCAGGGAACAATGACTACAAAAATTGTTAAAATATAAATTGAACATATTCAATGCTAAAGTGTGATTCAAACTACTCCAGTTTGCTATTTAACATAAACAAAGCTTGGGACTCCTTTTGTAGTTAAGATATCATTGGTGGATTTAGTGTAGTTTAGATACAAAATAACTTTAAGAAAGGATAGAAAACTATAAGATTTTTTCCCTTATAATTCCTAAATGATAGAAAGTTTTGTCTAGGCATTTCCACGAACACTTAAGAGGGAGTAGATAACACAAACCTCCAAAGTAAATCTTCAACATTTGAAAAAAATAAAATAAAATAAAAATAAATAAATAAGCCTGGAGTTTTGTCTACAGCCGTTAGGCACTAAAGTTGGCTGCCCAGAAAACCCTTTTATAGTCTAATTACATATTTTCACTCAATTTTCGACAAAGTAGGACATAATGTGATCCATTCTGCGCTTACAACAGAGTAGCACAAAATGCAAAGAATTTGAATTTAATTTTCAGATAAAATTCGGGTTTTGAATAATCAAATACAGTAGTTTTAAAATATTTTTCTGACCTTTTCATCAAGGGGATACAACGGCGATATCCTTCTTCCTTTTCAATATCTTTCTCTTCTAAATCAAGATTTAGGGATTGAGACTTGATAGTATATATGAACGATCAAAGAATACCTGTACCAGTTGCGGTTGTGGGATGCCGGCCTGAACGTCGTGCTTACTTGACGGTAGTAGCGCCGTCAGATTTCTCATTCTCTTTCTTTCTCTTCCTACGCCATACGTATGTTTTCTCCGGGCAGTTTTTCGTTTTGATATTTATATATATACTGAAACGGCAAAACCTAAAGTCACAATTGTCCGATATTGTTTTAAGTAAATGCGGCAAAAATTTATGTCATGGGGCGCAACAAAGAGTGGTTAACAAAAAAAATAAGATGTTCACGATTTTAGTTATAAATTTTTAGTATAATTTTATTGAGAAATAATAAATCAATAATCACTTAAATCTAGTTTATATAAATTGCATATAAATTATTCTTCTTAAAAGTATCAAGCAATAACACAACATATTTATATGAAAAAATTTCTAAATTTAATAATTAAAAACTCAGGGAAACTTAATCAAAGGTATTTCATTTGCCAAAAAAATAAACATAATTCTCTTCTAACTTATCAGTTGTCTTACAATGATATTTTTTTAACACACACATATAATATTACTAACAACAAAAATAAAAATGAGAAATAGTAACTGTGGGGGAGAAAAGCTCAGCCCAACTTAATTGGGCCAAAGGCCCTATCCGAGGACCACTGTTCGACCGAGGAGGCCAGAACGCAGCCAGTGGCCCATGTGAAAGGGGAATGTCCGCAGACGAGCACGTGTACCGTCCGAGGAGATGCTCACACGTCCGAGGAGGCCGCGCGTGTCAAGCGGTCTATCTAACAAGTGTCAGGGAAAAAGGGGACCTCGGACACGTGAGAAGGTGACAGGGATAAAGAAATATCAAGGAGACAGACCTCAACCACCGCATTTAATGCTCTGCACCTACCCACCTGGCCGCATTTATGTGGAGAAGACCCCTGAACAGTGTATCCTCAACTACCGCCACTCAGACAGGGCTAAAGGGGGTGTCTGATGGGACATGCACTCAAGTGGGCGCACAGATGGTGAACAAGTGGACGGTGGAGATGGAGAAGGGCAGCACTATATAAGAGAGAGAGGCATCTGATAGGAGGGGATCGAGAATCAAGAGAGAGAAAAAGAGCACATAATTTTACTGTAGCTCCAACATTTGTAACTTAAGTTCATCAATGAAAATCGCCTCCTCGGACGAGACATTGATCACTGTCCGAGCACTCTTTTAGTCAAATTTCCCCATCTTCTATGCCGATTCATATTGTTATTTTTCATTACTAGCCTAGCTCTTTCACCCACTCTCTACAAATTTATTGTTTTGGGTTCAGTGGGCTCCAAACCCATATCTCATTGGGCTTGGGCAGCAGAATCTGACCCTACAATTGGCGCCGTCTGTGGGGAGAGCTTGTGCAAGGGTGGAATAAGCAGTTGATGATGGCAGAACAAGGTGAGCAACAAGCAGAATCCAGGGCATCCCCGCGCGTGGACCATGTCATCAACTTAGAGAGGAGACAAAATCGTGAGGGCAGTGCACACACTGTGCGCCTTAGCCAGAGCCAATCACAGAGCGGAAGTCACATGTCCCATGCAGAGAAGAACCGTGACTTACAACTCGAAGTGGAAAAACTGAAGAGGGAGTTGCGACACGCAAAGAGGAAGCGGGCTTCCTCGTACTCTGAAGATGATCTTGATGACGAGCAGGACGTCTCTTACCAACACAAGTCCAAGACACCAGCTAGCGAGTCCTACACCTATGTAGAGGAGTCCCATCGTAAAAGGGAGCCTAGGAGCCCATCACACGAGGACATGGAGAATGATGCCATGAACAGGGCTCTAAATCAGATATCCAGGTCACCCTTCACGCGCAGGATAGAGGAGGCCAGACTCCCTCGGCGCTTTAATCAGCCAACGTTCACCGTCTACAACGGTAAAACTGACCCCGTCGAGCACGTGAGCCATTTTAACCAGAGGATGGCTGTTTACTCCAGAGATGAAGCTCTGATGTGCAAGGTCTTCCCTTCCAGTCTTGGGCCCGTTGCTATGAGATGGTTTGATGGTTTGAGGGCGGGCTCCATCAACTCCTTCAAGGAGCTCACTCAGGCGTTCGGCTCCCGTTTTGTTACATGCCGAAGGGTGGCCAGGCCACTCTCTTCCCTGCTATCCTTGTCCATGCAGGAAGGCGAGTCCTTGAAGGCGTATTCGGACAGATATTGGGAGATGTTCAATGAGGTGGAGGGCAACAACGATGCAATGGCCCTCAGCACGTTCAAGCTCGGTCTCCCTACCGACCACGGTTTGAGGGGATCCCTATCTGGCAAACCAGTCACAAACGTGCGACAACTGATGGACCGCATAGAGAAGTATAAGAGGGTTGAAGAAGATCAGCAGCAGGGCAAGGGAAAGGACAAGATTATTCCTCAGGAGAGGAGAGATTCGCGGTCGGATCGGTACAATTACAATAAACCGCGCAGGGATTTTGCCGGGCAGTCAGGATCGATGAATCCTCAATCGGTCAACACCGTGTTCAAAGAACCAGTGCATCAGGTCTTGGAAAAGATTAAGAATGAATCATTCTTCAGGTGGCCGAACAAGATGGTAGGAAACCCCGAGAGACGCAACCACAATCTCTACTGCCAGTACCATCAAGACCATGGGCACACAACGGAAGATTGTAGGAGTCTATGGGATCACCTAGACCAGTTAGTCCGCGATGGTAAACTGAAACATCTTCTGCACCACTCCAGCGGCCGAGGGCAGATAGGTTCGGGGCCACGCAGGGATGACCCCCCAAAGCCGCCGCTTGGGACCATAAACGTCGTCTTCGCTGCGCCTGGGAGAACAGGGTCCTGGCCCGTGAAAGTTATGTCAGTAGGCCGACCACCTGCAGGGGAGTCGAGCCGAGGACCGAAGAGAGCCAGGTCGGGTGCCCCGTTGGTCATGGGATTCTCGGACGAGGACATGATCGGCACCATCCAACCCCATGATGATGCACTAGTCATCACCCTCAGAATAGGAGGGTACGATGTAAAGAGGGTGATGGTGGACCAGGGCAGTGCCGTGGAGATAATGTACCCGGACCTCTACAAGGGGCTAGGCTTAAAACCCCAGGACCTGACGCCGTACGACTCCCCTCTATTCACCTTTGAAGGAAGACCTGTCATTCCGAAAGGCCGGATACGCCTACCTGTGCAGTCCGGCTCCGAGGTGGTAGAGCTGGATTTTATTGTCGTGGACGCATATTCGCCCTACACGGCACTCGTAGGCAGACCTTGGATTCACGCGCTTGGGGCTGTCCCCTCTACTTTGCACCAAAAAGTCAAATATCCGTCAGAAGGACAGATACGTGAAATCCGAGGAGATCAGTCTGTTGCTAGGCAGTGCCTGATAGCCGCCATTCGGCATGAGGCCCCAGCCGAGTCCTCGGACGTAGCTGGGAAGAATTTATAGCAACTACAGTTCCGGGGATTGCCCTTTGAAGAACCAGATGAAAGCGCTCGGTGTGAGGGGTTGACGAAAGTAATCATTGGGGATGATCCTGACAGGTTCTTCCAAGTCGGATCTCAGCTGCCTCTTCAAGAGAAGGAGGAGCTGATAGAGTTCCTCAAGCAAAACCTCGACGTGTTTGCCTGGAGTGCTTACGAGGCCCCAGGGGTGGACCCGGAGTTCATATGCCATCATTTGAAGGTGAATCCACTGGTCACCCCCAAACAGCAACCTATTCGGCGCCCATCCAAGGAGCACGCTGACGCAGTGAGGGACGAGGTGACGAAGCTCAAAGCAGCTGGGGCTATCAAAGAGGTTTTTTATCCCGAATGGCTGGCGAATACCGTGGTAGTAAGGAAGAAGAGTGGGAAGTGGCGAGTATGCGTGGACTTCACGGACCTGAATAGGGCATGCCCCAAAGACCCGTTCCCTATGCCGAAGATCGATCAGCTGGTTGACGCCACTGTCGGCCACCCTCGGATGAGCTTCCTGGACGCCTTCCAAGGCTACCACCAGATACCATTAGCCCCGGAGGACCAGAAGAAAACTGCCTTCGTCACCCCTATTGGCAACTACCACTATAAAGTAATGCCGTTCGGCCTGAAGAACGCGGGAGCTACCTACCAGAGGATGATGACGAGGATGTTCGAACCACAGCTGGGCAAGAACATCGAGATTTACATAGATGACATGGTGGTGAAGAGCAAAGTTATAGCTGAGCATGTGAAAGACCTTGAAAGCACCTTTGAGGTTCTGCGGAAACACAAGCTACGACTGAATGCCTCCAAGTGCTCGTTTGGGGTGGGGTCCGGCAAGTTCTTGGGATACATGGTCACCCACAGAGGAATTGAGGTCAACCCCGACCAGATAAAGGCCATCAACAATCTCCGAGCTCCTCGGAATCCCAAGGAAGTTCAAAAACTGACTGGAATGACAGCTGCCCTTAATCGGTTCATCTCTAGATCAGCGGACAGGTGTCGGCCCTTTTTCTCTCTGCTCAACAAGTGGAAGGGATTCGAATGGACTGAGGAATGCGCTTTGGCATTCCAGCAACTCAAGGATTACCTGTCTCGGCCACCAATCATGTCCAGTCCTGAGCCAGACGAGGTACTGTTCGCCTACATCGCTGTAGCTCCCTATGCGGTGAGCCTGGTGTTGATACGGTCAGACTCTGGTGTACAAAGGCCCGTCTATTACGTGAGCAAGTCCCTGCACGAGGCTGAGATTCGTTACTTGCCACTAGAGAAGGCCATCTTAGCAGTAGTGCTTGGCACGCGGAAGCTACCACACTACTTTCAAGCCCACACGGTGATCGTTCTCACACAACTCCCACTCAAAGCTATACTCCGAAGTGCCGATTACACTGGTCGGATTGCCAAGTGGGGTACAATCTTAGGGGCCTTTGATATAAGATACATGCCCCGCACATCGGTCAAGGGGCAGGTTCTCGCAGATTTGGTGGCTGAGTTCACGGAGCCCCAGCTAGAAGAGGTGGAGCCCACGTCGGGCATGGATGAAAAATCAGTTGGCATGGTCTCTCAACAGAATCCTTCCCATTGGGAAGTGTATGTGGATGGCGCGGCGAACCAAAGAGGCTCTGGAGTTGGGCTAGTGTTGATATCCCCCGAGAAAATCATTATCGAGAAATCATTGAGGCTGGACTTCTCGGCTACAAACAACGAAGCAGAGTATGAGGCCCTACTGATGGGGATGACTATGGCCCGTAAAATGGGTGCGAAATCCGTAGAGCTGTTCTCGGACTCAAGACTGGTAGTAGGTCAAGTGCAAGGCGAGTTTGAGGCAAAGGACGAAAGAATGCAGGGATACTTAGGTCGTGTCAAACACCTACAATCAGAGTTTGAATTTTTCAGTGTGCTGCATATCCCCAGGGGTGGCAACTCACATGCTGACTCCCTGGCCACGTTAGCCACCTCTTCGGCACAAGGCTTGCCGAGGGTCATCCTCGTCGAGGACCTGCACAGGCCTACAGAGACAAGGTCTGGGGGAGTCCAGGTTCACCAGATCAGGGCCGGGCCGTGCTGGATGGACCCGTTAATCAAATTTATCAAGGAAGATATATTGCCTGAAGAGAAGGCCGAAGCCGACAAAATTCGGAGGAAGGCGACTAAGTTCTGGCTATCCGAAGACCAGAAACTATACAAGCGCTCCTACTCGGGACCATACTTGTTGTGCGTACATCCCGAGGCGACCGAGGCACTGCTAGAAGAGTTACACGAAGGAATCTGTGGGAGCCACACTGGGGGCAGGTCCTTGGCTCACCGAGCCCTCACCCAAGGCTACTGGTGGCCTAACATGCAGAAGGAGGCACACGAGTACGTCAAAAGGTGCGATCAATGTCAGCGTTTCGCTCCAAACATTCACCAGCCAGGGGGAAACCTCAATCCGTTGTCTAGCCCATGGCCCTTTGCCCAATGGGGCTTGGATATTGTGGGACCCTTCCCCAAAGCTGCAGGAAACAAGAAGTACCTCCTGGTCGGAACAGACTATTTCACCAAATGGGTTGAAGCCGAGCCCTTAGCCAACATCAGGGACGTTGATGTGCAAAAGTTCGTATGGAAGAACATCGTCACACGGTTTGGAGTTCCTCACACCCTCATCTCGGACAACGGTTTACAGTTCGACAGCAAGGCCTTCAGGAATTACTGCTGCGAGCTGGGAATTACAAACAGATACTCCACTCCAGCGTATCCCCAAGGTAATGGCCAGGCAGAAGCTTCCAACAAGGTCATACTGAACGGTTTAAAGAAGAGGCTAGATGATGCAAAGGGCAGATGGGTAGAGGAGTTGCCACATGTGCTTTGGGCTTACAGAACTACGCCCCGCAGGTCCACTGGAGAGACCCCCTTCTCGATGACCTATGGGGCTGAAGCTGTCATTCCTCTTGAAACAGGGCTCCCAACACTAAGAACCAGCTCATTCAGTCCAGCCGACAACGACGAGCAGCTACGGAAGGGCTTAGACTTAATTGAGGAAAGAAGGGAGAACGCAATGGTTCGGTTGGCACACTACCAACAAAAACTCAGGCAAGGCTACGACGCTAACGTGAAGTTGAGGCCTTTAGAGCCCGGTGATCTAGTGCTGAGGAAAGTTGTGGGCACCGCAAAGAACCCAGCTTGGGGGAAATTGGGACCCAATTGGGAGGGGCCATATCGCATCACTTCAGGCGCTGGTATTGGAGCATATTTCTTAGAAGATTTGGATAATCATGTAATCCCTCGCCCTTGGAATGTAAATAACCTCAAGAGGTACTTTTATTAATCAAGTCTTCTCTTCAGTTGATATACCAATTCGCTGCGTAAAGTTTCTCTCAAGTGTTTAAACTTAAATCCAATCATGCCTGTAGTCCTCGGACCAGATGATTAGGGTTGGTTAGCACTCATTCACCGCTCTCTCAAGTGTTTAAACTTAAATCCAATCATGCCTGTAGTCCTCGGACCAGATGATTAGGGTTGGTTAGCACTCATTCCCCGCTCTCTCAAGTGTTTAAACTTAAATCCAATCATGCCTGTAGTCCTCGGACCAGATGATTAGGGTTAGTTAACACTCATTCGCCGTTAGCTTAGGTGTTTAAACTTAAATCCAATCATGCCTGTAGTCCTCGGACCAGATGATTAGGGTTAGTTAACACCGTTAGCTCAAGTGTTTAAACTTAAATCCAATCATGCCTGTAGTCCTCGGACCAGATGATTTGGGTTAGTTAACACTCAGCTACAGTTCTAGTGTTTAAACTTAAATCCAATCATGCCTGTAGTCCTCGGACCAGATGATTTGGGTTAGTTAACACTCAGCTACAGTTCTAGTGTTTAAACTTAAATCCAATCATGCCTGTAGTCCTCGGACCAGATGATTTGGGTTAGTTAACACTCAGCTACGGTTCTATAGTGTTTAAACTTAAATCCAATCATGCCTGTAGTCCTCGGACCAGATGATTTGGGTTAGTTAACACTCAGCTACGGTTCTATAGTGTTTAAACTTAAATCCAATCATGCCTGTAGTCCTCGGACCAGATGATTTGGGTTAGTTAACACTCAGCTACAGTTCTATAGTGTTTAAACTTAAATCCAATCATGCCTGTAGTCCTCGGACCAGATGATTTGGGTTAGTTAACACTCAGCTACGGTTCTATAGTGTTTAAACTTAAATCCAATCATGCCTGTAGTCCTCGGACCAGATGATTTGGGTTAGTTAACACTCAGCTACAGTTCTATAGTGTTTAAACTTAAATCCAATCATGCCTGTAGTCCTCGGACCAGATGATTTGGGTTAGTTAACACTCAGCTACAGTTCTAGTGTTTAAACTTAAATCCAATCATGCCTGTAGTCCTCGGACCAGATGATTTGGGTTAGTTAACACTCAGCTACGGTTCTATAGTGTTTAAACTTAAATCCAATCATGCCTGTAGTCCTCGGACCAGATGATTTGGGTTAGTTAACACTCAGCTACGGTTCTATAGTGTTTAAACTTAAATCCAATCATGCCTGTAGTCCTCGGACCAGATGATTTGGGTTAGTTAACACTCAGCTACGGTTCTATAGTGTTTAAACTTAAATCCAATCATGCCTGTAGTCCTCGGACCAGATGATTCGGGTTAGTTAACACTCAGCTACGGTTCTATAGTGTTTAAACCTAAATCCCATCATGCCTGTAGTCCTCGGACCAGATGATTTGGGTTAGTTAGCACTCAGTTGCAGTTCTAATGTTTAAAGCTTAAATCCAGTTATGCCTGCAGTCCTCGGACCAGGTGACTAAGATTATTTAACTCGAGCACATTCGAATCCTGTAATCCTTAAACCGGACGACAGGTTAGTCAATACCCCTATGCCTTTAAATTGATTCTAATTTATAAAACTTTCCCCTAGTCGTATTTAGTTTGAAATTGAGGAGTGACAACTTATGTTTAGCTTGGAAAGACACGTAATCCATCAATAATTCTTGGTGGGCCTATTCTTTTAATTAATAATCTTAGTTATGACGTGCCAAGTAGGTTTGTTCGCATTTTTTGGTCACAAGTGCAGTGTACAGTTGTATATAACTAAAATAGTTGGTAAGACATGTATTTAAAGACATCATAAATGAATGAAAATCTATTCCATTAATAAAAGTTGGTTTACAATTCTTCGGACAAAGGAAAGAAAACACAGGTGCAAAAAAGTAGAAGCCCTATACATCTATTCTTTTGCCGAGGGGAGCACGGGGTCAGCAGCCTGGCCTATCCGAGCAGTTGCGTCAGGGGCTCGGTCCTTGGGCTCAGAAGGAACCTTCTCTTCGCCTGGCCCTTTGCCTTTCTCTTTGGCTGGCTCAGCTGGCTTATCCTTGCCGCTTGGCTGACCAGCTTCCTTGCTTACTTCCATAGTGAGTGGAGCGTCGCTGACCAAAATTGGCTCCGAAGCCTCTGGAAGCTGTGGAGCTGAAGGGGAGTCAGTTCCTGGGAGCTCTCGGATTTCAGGATCGTAGTACACGCTCCCAGGCAACCTCAGATCTGAGTCAGCAGGGACTCCAGCTGCATCCAGGGCTTTGCTCCAACTTATGTTGCAGTAATCTCGGCTGACCGAGGCAAACTGCTCTAAAAGCTGGGACGTGGCCGTCTCTACCCCCAGCTGGTGAGCTGCCTTCTTCTCAGCCTCAACCGCCTCCTGGGCCAACTGAGCCTTCTCCTCGGCATATCGGACGCTGTCTTTAGCCCTGCGGAGTTCATCCCTCAGCCCATTTACCAGCTCCCTTTCGGTCTTCAGATCGGTCTCAGTCGCCTTTAGCAGCTTACGCTGGTCCTCGACCTGCTTTTCAACGTTTTTTATTCCAGCGTCAAGACTTTTCTTCTGACTGGTCATATCCGCAAGCTCCCCGGATAGACGGGTATAATCGTCTTTCAGCTGGCCCAGAGTTTTCTCCGCTTCGTCTCGGGAGCAGATCGCCGCCTGGGCTTCAAGGCGATTCTTCTTGTCCCACTCCTCGGCTACATAAATTTGCTGAGTGACCTGCGTGACGGAAACTCAAGTGTTAAACACTGAAGAATAGGAAAGGCAAAACTCAGTGATTCAGTTAATCGAATTGAAGTTGCTCACAATGGCTAAGTCCCTCTTCAGGGACCGAAAGAGCTCTGGCTGATTGAAGCGCCTGAAGGACTCCATGTCATGAGGGAGGAGAAGTGGTTGCTGCAGGGCTTCAGCAACGTAGCCGGCCCTCCCCCCATCGTAATTTCTGAGGGAGGTCTCCCAGAGGATTGGAGCGCCCTCTAACTCTAATTTTGGAGACCAAATCCGTGGTCCCCCTCCTCCTCGGCGCACCTCTGCCGTAGTGCCCTCATCTCGGCTCTCAGTAGACTGAGCCCTGCGAGTTCGGCTGTCCTGTGCCACTTTTTGTTGCTTGGCCCCCCTTGTTGGTGGCACCTGTTTTTCCCCAACCTCGGTATGGGGTCTTTTCTTCTGCAAGGTTGGCATTGGTTTCAGGTTTGGGTCAGGAATCTGGGCAGGCGCCGGAGGGAGTGTCACCACTATTTTGGATGTCCCAACATCCTTCGGGTCGGACTTCTTGCCTCTCCCCTTCATCAAACTCCTCAGATCCATATCTTCCTCCGAAGAGTCCTCGAAGTGAGTGGCTAACAGATTAAGTTGGGCGCCTGACTGCTCGCAGTTTTCTTCCTCGGCGTCTGAGATCTCTACCACCTGGTTTACCCTTGAAGCCTCTCCCTCAAACCGAAATTCGTCTATCTGCTCTTCTAGCGACGAAGTAGAAGAGCCAGCCCCCTCACCTTCAATCTCCTGTCCGAAAGGAACTTGCTGAAGTGGCTGGATAAGGGGAGGTGCAACCCGAGGGATTGGACGGGGTACAGGATCAAGATCGTGTGGCGCCAAAAAGCCCTTCCGACCAACGTCGATGCGCGCAAGACGGTAGTCTCCCTGGACAATGGCGTTGCCGACCGGCTGAAAACCCTTTGGTTTCCCTTGATATCCGAGAATAAGAGGAGCAGATCGTAGTTGCCCGTCCTCGCTCACGAAGATCTCTGACCTTAGAAGGAAATTAAGGGCAGCAACATTCGTTAGGCGGATCCGAGGAGAAACGTGTCTCTTATCTGTTGCAAGTAAAAACAAAATGGTTAGAAGCTGAGAAACTGGTCGAAGAGAAACCAAAAACAGTTAAAAGGTGGGAGCCCTAAGCCTATAGTCGGTGCGCCTAGATCTACATGTCACACCTGGCTTCCCATGCGTGGTTGGGCAACCAGGGCCGTCACGCCAGGCACCCGAGACGATCACATAATCATCTTTCATCCCTTTGTTGGATTTGGGAAGGCAGGAAATGAGCCTGACAACGTCCGACCGGGATTTTAAGTAGTACCCAGCATCTTGCTGGCTATGGCATTCGTACAGATGTACCACGTCAAGCCAGGTGAGTCCCAGCCCCATATGGCGCTCAAGGTCCTCAATCGCTCCTAGGATTCTAAACATATTGGGCGCGCACTGCCAGGGAGTAAGCCTATGGTTCCGAAGGTAATTAGCAGTGATGGGGCCCATGGGAATCGTCATTCCCCCCTCTTTGAAGGCGATGAGGGGGATAACCACCTCTCCCGTCTCCGGGTCTGTTAGTATTCTGTCTGGGGGGCAATACCTCACACCCACGTTAGGGGGTATGCGGTACGTGGTCCTAAACGCCTCTACTTGCTCAGGGCTATCCATCATGTACTCGAGTTTTCCCATGGTGGTTAAACGGAGTGACTGGCCGAAGAGAAAATTAAAGGATTCGGTGAGCGATGACTTACAAGGGCTGGACCGGGAAGCGATCGCAGGCTCGTAGAAGGACTCGTGAGTTTTTCTGAGCAAGATCGGCACCGGCGACTGGGAGATTCGGACGGAAAGATGTGGACGGAGGAGCGCGTCTGTTCTTGCTGGAGCGTCTGAAGATTTGCAAAGTGGGGAAGAAATGATTTCCCCCGAGGCTTTATACGGGATCAGGCGAAAGGTCAGGGGCACTCCCGTCCAAATCGTGAAGAAAAAACCACAGCCCTTGGATCGATCAGCCACCGTTGGATGCAAAGGACAAAACGTCAACTGGTGCAATTAATGCAGCGCTTTGGGAATAAGGAAACCGCAGCGGCATTAATGGGGCGTCAGCTCCCACGTTCACACACGTGCCAGCTCGGTTGTGCGTGTTCCCAAGTTGTTGCTCCGTGGCAAGTCAAAATCCTACTTTTTCTCCTCGGATGCGAAGGAAAAACTACAATTTTGAGGGGCTATTGTGGGGGAGAAAAGCTCAGCCCAACTTAATTGGGCCAAAGGCCCTATCCGAGGACCACTGTTCGACCGAGGAGGCCAGGACGCAGCCAGTGGCCCATGTGAAAGGGGAATGTCCGCAGACGAGCACGTGTACCGTCCGAGGAGATGCTCACACGTCCGAGGAGGCCGCGCGTGTCAAGCGGTCTATCTAACAAGTGTCAGGGAAAAAGGGGACCTCGGACACGTGAGAAGGTGACAGGGATAAAGAAATATCAAGGAGACAGACCTCAACCACCGCATTTAATGCTCTGCACCTACCCACCTGGCCGCATTTATGTGGAGAAGACCCCTGAACAGTGTATCCTCAACTACCGCCACTCAGACAGGGCTAAAGGGGGTGTCTGATGGGACATGCACTCAAGTGGGCGCACAGATGGTGAACAAGTGGACGGTGGAGATGGAGAAGGGCAGCACTATATAAGAGAGAGAGGTATCTGATAGAGGGGGATCGAGAATCAAGAGAGAGAAAAAGAGCACATAATTTTACTGTAGCTCCAACATTTGTAACTTAAGTTCATCAATGAAAATCGCCTCCTCGGACGAGACATTGATCACTGTCCGAGCACTCTTTTAGTCAAATTTCCCTATCTTCTATGCCGATTCATATTGTTATTTTTCATTACTAGCCTAGCTCTTTCACCCACTCTCTACAAATTTATTGTTTTGGGTTCAGTGGGCTCCAAACCCATATCTCATTGGGCTTGGGCAGCAGAATCTGACCCTACAGTAACATAAAAATTTTACTATTCAAGAAAATTAATTTAATCTAATAATGCACATATAAGCATAACTCAAATACAACCTAGAAATAAAAAATAATAATAACTAATGCCGGACATATCATAAATGTTAAATATGTATATAAGCTTATATATGAATTTCATGGATCTAAAATTGATTTTATGACTCATAAATAGAACCATAGAAAACAAAAACAAAGAGAAGAAACATACCTTTAATAGTGTGGATGGTGGCTTTGATAAAACATTCTACTACAAACAAAACGAACTCAAATAATAATTGATGCCTGACAAATCATAAAAGTGAAATATTTATAGAGGTTCATATAATTGATTTCATGGATTTAAAATTGCATTTATGACTCATAAGCAAAACTATAGAAACAAAAACAAAGAATAGAAACATACTTGTAATATTGTGGTTTTAATAAAGTATTCTACCGTCTGCTGCAAACAAAAAGAGAGATACAAACTCATTATTAATAATGGGGAGAGACTAAATTGATGAGAACAATAAGTAGTGTTTCTATCTCCAAAAATTTTAAATAAAAAAAAAAAAAAATAAAAAGAAAGAAGTTGTAAATGGAGAAGTTGTGCATATAAATATATAAATAGAGAATTTTCAATTGTGAAGATGTTAGATTTCTAATCAATTTAGGAATTATAAGAGAAATAGAATTATTAGGAAAAAGATATATGTATTAAAAAAATTATCACAATTAACGTTTAAAAAAAATGTAATACGCTAAAACTCATCACTTAGGATGCATGTTTATCCAAAAAACTTGGAAGTTAAGACTTGGGAGAGTTCTATTAGACATAGAATTTAAATTATATTGAAGTTAAATTATAAGAGAAATTATTAGATGGTTTGGAATTAAAGAAACACCTATCCTATGTGAAATTCTAATCAATTATATATTGTTAAAAAAATGTTTCTATCCAAAAAAAAAAAAATACTAATGTTTAAAAAATGTTAAAAAATGTTTATGTATTGTTAAATTTTAAATTTTAAATAAAATACTAATGGTTATACGATCCTAATCTAAGTAAATTTGTTATTGTTGAGGGTCATTTTTGTAAAACAGGCCCAACTCAGCAAAGCAGGCAGCAAATAGAAGTGGCAAGCATAGAATAAAACCATTAAGCCCAAGCGGTAGGAATAATGGATCACAGGCCCATAACATGAACAAATGGGTCTTGAGGAAGCAAATGGGCCCAAAGGGCCCGGAAAGAGAGAAATGACACCCATGGGCAGTATATGGTATGGAAAAGTGAGAATGGGCCGCGGCAGGCCCAAGGCAATGTAAACAAAGAAAGTAGGGGTTGATGGCAAGCCCATGAACCCCAAGGATGAGAATAAGGAAATTGGGCCGGGGTAGCCCAATCAAGTTAGTAAAAGCCCATGGGAATGCAAAGTTAGTGAATGGGCCGAGGAAGTCCAAAGGAAGTAAATGGGCCGCAGACCCAAGGGAAAAAAAAGGGACACTAGAGCCCATAAGTAAGAACACCAGTGGCCATATTAAGCCACTAGGGGAAAGAATGGAATGGCAGGTCTGAAAAGAGGCCCAGCAGGAGCAAATCACCACGGCAGGAAATGCCAAGTAATGTGGTAGGAAGCCAGGGTAATTAAGAAGTGGGCTGAAAGAAATAAGAAGCCCAGTACCACGTAAAGTCCAGCCCCTAGAGGGAACAGTGAATTATGTAAGCGGCCCACGTAAAAGAACAGAGAAGCGCGGCAGACTGTGCAAACAAAGCTCCAGGTCGCGGCAAACGCATGAGCAGCAGACAGATTTTGAACATACATAACAGGAAGGCACGCGTAAGGCCCAGGCACCACCAGCCTGTACCCAGCCAATATGGGACATGGTGGGGCCATGGGTCAGAGGTAAGAGGTAAGGGGGGGTGTGGTTTGGTGGTGGGGAAAGGGGAAAAGATCTATTTTGCGGTTCCTGCCCAAGCCCTTTTAGGAGGTACGTCCTGCTGGGATGACAGACCGCCCAAAAGAGGCAACGTTGAGGGGGGAGCCGTTGGGTGCATGCCATGGAAAGAGAGAAAAAGCATTTATGCCGTGGCAGGAGAGGGTGCCACGGCGGACTAACAAACAACACAAACCTGCCTTTGTCTGGAGAGGGTAAGTGGTACACAGATGAGCCTCTGGGTGGTCGGCAAGTACACCCAGACCAGACAAAGACGGTTAAGGGGGTAAAGGGGATCGAAAAACAGAGGTATTATGAAGTAAAAGAAAAACAAAAAGAAAAAGAAAGGAAAGAAGAAAAGATAAGAGAGAAAACGAAAAACAGAGAGAACAAGCATAATGGGCATGCACCAGTAGGTCGGTTCCTTTCTCTCCCCCTCAAAATCTTACTCTCTGGAAGACGATCAAACAATAGTGATTCTTTTGAGCACTAATCATTTAGGTCCGATTCTCTCAAAGTCATTAATCCCCACAGCAGGATATCTTCCTCAGAGATTAGTTTCATTGAGAAGAAGCGTTCTTCCTCTTTGGTCTTTGCCATTACAGACCCAAACTTAACTTGATATTACTTTTTTGATTAATTCATGTTGTCATTTAATCTTTCACTCATTTTGTAAAACTATTATTATTACTGTAATTGTCCTAAAAAAAAATAGAGATTACTTGGTTATTTTCCATCAAGGAAAGAACACTATATCCTATTTTCTTTTGTTACTATATCTGCCTGCCATGACCTATTAAAAAACAGTTCTGCTTGCCATGACCTATTAAAAAATAGCTTTGTCTGCCGTAAGTCTCCTGGCAAACGAGACCAATTTTGTGCAATGGCTGGCCCAAAGTGAGTTACAGTTGGGCCAGTCTCAACTCTCCTACTCAGAATATCCGGGCCCATCACTGCAGGAGACAGCCCAACCCAAAGCATAACACAAAAAAGGCCCCTACAGTTATCTTATCCATGTTTCTAAGGTTTATTTTTTTATACGTGTCTTATCATTTTAAATAAAAAAAAAATTGCAATATTGATTAAACTTTTATTAGTAATATATAACATTTTTTATATAAAATTTTTCTTTTTATAATACACTACACATAAAAAATAAGGACTACATGGATAAGATAAAGAATTTGGATTGTAATCAAATTAAGATTTTTATCAACTTAGAAATTATAGAAGTATCTATAATTTTAATTTTTAAATTTTAAATAAAATACTAATGGTTACACGATTCTACTCTATGTAAATTAGTTATCTTATCCATGTTTCTAAGGATTTTTTTTTTTTTTACGTGTCTTATCATTTTAAATCTTTTTTTTTTTTTTTGCAATATTGATTAGACTTTTATTAGTAATATATAACTTTTTTATATAAAATTTTTGTTTTTATGTGTAGTGTAGTAATTTAAAAAAAAAAATTGTTGCTTTTTCTTTATAATACACTACACGTAAAAAAAAAGGATTACATGGATAAGATGAAGAATTTGGATTGTAATCAAATTAATATTTTTATCAACTTAGAAATTATAGGAGAAGATAAATTATATATATTTTTTTAAATCTAAAAATCTAAAACAATTTCTACAATATGGTGAAGCCACTTTGCGCAACCACGACTTCTAAACCCAACTTTTATTATATAGTATATGATATAGATATAGATATATCGGTCGGTTCGGTTCGGTTGGTTTCGGGGTTAAAAAATCCAGCACCGAAACCGAACCGAAAACAACCCAAAACCCTATAGTTTCAAAAAATAACAAATTAAATCCCACCCATTTGAGTTGAATTACAAAGTGTTTGGAATTTAGTATGGGTTTAGACCTGAGGGTTAAATTTGTTACTTTTTGAAAATCCTTGGACTTAATTTGTAACTTTTGAAACTATAGGGTTTAATTTGTTACACTCTTAAATTGTAGAACATAAAATGTAATTTTTCCTAGCACTGATATGGGAAAACACAAAATGAAGCCCTTAAAACTACCCATAATGTGCATTGGATTATAACCATGAAAAGAGTACAAAACCAAGCACGAGTTAACAATAACACAGCCAAAAGACACCCAAGAAGAAGAAGTAGAAGAAAAAAAAAACGACTTGATAATAATCTCTTACAAGAATTTATTTATAATAAACGAGAGTGAGAGCATTAGATTGAAGCTCAGTTTCCAGGAAAATCAAATCCAATAAAAAGTGGGAAAATGTAAAAATATGATCATACATGATACATGCAGAGTGAGTGATCATTTTTAAACTAAGAAAACCATAAACAATCCAAGTAATAATAATAAGAGTAAATAAAGTTTTTATTAGGAAATTTAATAATGGCAAAAATGGGAGACCATAAACGAAGAAGCTCATGTTAGAGAAACAAAAATATTAATTTAATATTTTAGAAAATGAGTCATTTTCCAAAAAATGTTTTCTATAAAACTATCTCATTTTCTTATGTTTGGTAGTATCCTTAAACAAGTTGAAAAACAATCTTTTAATTTCCCTTATTTAGCTTACTGTGAGATAAAGTTGTTTTCCAAAAAAATTAGTGGAAAACAATCTCTAAAAATAAGCTGTAGTTTTTATGTTGATCAAATATAGTTTTTCTTTGACTCATTTTTTTCTAATGCCACCAAATACTAGAAAATACAGAAAATTATCTTTACACAATGTTTTCCATCAAAACAAGCGAAGCGTAAAACATTCTCAAACCTTCCTCTCTCTCTTCCAAAACTCTCAGATCTCTTTTGAACCCTAAAACTTCCTTACCAAACCGGTTCCCCACTCTCTTTATCTCTTGATTTTGCTGAAACCCAAACCCAAATGCCTCAAGCTTCTCTCTTAGATCGGTGAGTCTCTCTCTCTCTCTCTCTCTCTCTCTCTCTCTCTCATATCAATGCTCTCTCGGTGGGTCTCTCTCTCAGATCGGTGGGTTCGTGGTTAGCTATTGGTGTCTCTCTCTCCCTCTCCGATTCCCCTTTCTGCCTTGCCCCTCCATGTTTAGAGAGAGGTTAAGATCAGTGTGGTGGTAGTTGTGAAACAAAAATCGGTGGTGGTGGTTGTGAAGCAGTGGTCTGTTGGGCCCGATGGTGGGTCGAAGGGTGGGTTTTTTGTTGGAGTGGGTCATGGGGTGGGTTTGTTGATTGTTGATTGCTGGGTTTGGTGTTCTTGTTGGAGATTAGTTTGTGTTTGTGTTTGGTTGATAAGAAAGGGTAAGAAAATCTGAGTGTGTGCTCTTATGTTTAATCTAGGTTTGTGTTCTTTAGTGTTCTTGTTAAAGATGATACCACACCTAAATTTAAGTATTTTTCAACTTTAATTTTGCTTTGTGTTGGTATGGTTGAGCTAGGTTTGTGTTGGTATGGTTGAGGGATTGAGTTGGGTTTGTTCAATTTTATGGATATTTTATTAATGATTGTATTGATTCTGTTGGGTTCGGATTTAAATCTATTTTTTTCTTTTGGATAATTTGGTTTATGTGTATATGTGAATTGATTTTGTTTTGTACAATATTCTTTTATGATTTTTTTTTTTTTTGTGTGTTTGATTTTCTGAGTTTGTATGATTATTTTTGGGTTTGTGCTCTTGTGTGTTCTTGATGAAGAGGATGTTAGATCTGAATTCATGTGTTTTTTTATTTTTAATTCTATTTTTTCCTTTTTTTTTTATTTTGTTAAAATTGATAAATTAATTTTTAAAAATCTAAGCTGACGTGGCTTTTATTAAATAATAAATAAAAATTTTATTATTATTTTAATGGTCACATCAGCATTTAGTGTATCAGCATTGTACTCCATTTGCCACATAAGATATTTCCGTTAAGTGAGTAACGGTAGGGACCAAAATGGAACCCTTTTCTTTTCTTTTTTCTTTCTTTTTTCATTTAGGGACTAAAAGCGATAAAATAAAAAAGTAGAAACAAAAAATGTAGTGGCCAAAAGTGCATTTACACCTAGATAATAATGTAACTATAAGTGAAAGCTGTACAAATTTACAATCAACATTGATCACAAAACTCATAAGTGAAGGTTTTTGTTTATATATTTGTCTTTGTGGAAACAAACCAACGTGTTTATACTTTCATGTTGCAGATATTAGATAATAATGTAACTATAAGTGAAAGCTGTACAAATTTACAATGAACGTTGATCACAAAACTCATAAGTGAAAGTTTTTGTTTATATATTTGTCTTTGTGTAAACAAACCAACGTGTTTATACTTTCATGTTACAGATATTTCTAATTCTACTTTAATCAATTAATTGAATGAAATGTTTAATTCATGAAGAAAACAATTAAACCATAGAAAATAATGTAACATAACCAGTGGCAACTGATTACAATGAGCTGTTGATCACAAAACCCAAAAATAAAAATGTACGTTTGGGAAAATTTATCTACTGATTTATTTATGTAAAGAAAGCATATAAATTTGCAACAATAAATAGGCCAAACACACCATCTTTTTTTTTTTTTTTTTTTTTTTTTTTTTTTTTGTAAATTGCAAATTATACCTTTAAAGTTTGGGGCTCTTGTGACCAATGTCCAACATCAAGGTATACAAACTCACAAATTCTTATAATCTTTCTAATGCTAGATCATGTCTTCTAATAATTTTAAGCAAGTAGACATATGAAGTCAAGGTAGGGTTTAAGCTTAGGCCACGTACGCATGGCCTAAGGCCTCCTTCTAGAGAAGCCCTTAAATGTAGAGGGATGTAAGTGTTTTCTTTTTTTAAATAAAAAGAAAAGGCGAAAATGCACTTTTGGTCCCTACATTTTGGGTCAATTTCTATTTTGGTCCCAATTTTGATTTCTTTGCAAATTTCATCCCCAAAATTTGAAAATCGTTTTTAAAATCGTCCTTCCCGTCAACCAACAGACGGAACCCTCCTACGTGGCAGATGGAGTGCTCTGCTTGCTGACATGGCGCTGACGTGGCCATTAAAATATTATTAAAAATGATTATTTGGCACTTTTAAATGCCATGTCAGCATTTAAATTAATAAAAAAAGCCATGTCAGAGTATTTAAACAAAAAATAAATTAAATTTAAAAAAAAAACCTTAAATCTAATTTAAATTCTTTTTTTTTTTTTATACTTTTCATTATTTTTTCCTAAGAACATGTTCTTCATGTCCTTCCCGTTCTTCCAAATCCAAGAAACAAACCGAGCAACCAAATCCAATCTCCATCAATGCCAGGAAAATAAGAAATAAATCCAACAAACCAACAAACCAACCAATCTCCAGCAAACCCATAAACTCATAAACCCATAAACTCATGAATTTCACATTCAAATTATCAAATTCCTATTCCAAATTCATCTTGATCATGAACACACAAGAACAACAAACCCAGAACATTCAATCCCAAGAACAAAAGAATAGAAACCCAAAATATTCCAAAATTTGTACACAAATTCTTCCACAAAAATCAATTGTACACAAACACCAACCCAGATCTGAATGGTTTTTTCCTTTTTTCTTTCCTTTTTTATGTTCTTATCAGGAGCAAATCTGGGTCAGGAGCAGATTTGGGTTTGGAGCTTGCTGTCTCCGGCCATGGGTGTCTGGGTATGGAGCAACGACGCCATCCCGACCACGAAACGACTCCTCGGCCACTTCGTCTCGTCATCGTCCTTATCAATCGAGTCTCGGCGGCTTGTGGTCGACTCCTCGACCACCTCGTCTCGTCATCGTCCTCATCAATCGAGTCTTGGCGGCTCGTGGTCGTGAGAGGTAGAGCTTAGGAGTCTTCGGCCATGGGCCTATGGAGTCTCGGCGTCTTCGGCCATGGAGCTTGGAGCTTGGAGCTTGGAGCTTGGAGTCTCTGGCCATGGGTGTCTGGGTATGAGCAAATCAAAGAGAAATCAAAGAGACGGAGATTGAGAGAACAATGGGTAGAGAGAGGGATTAAATTGATGTTGTGATTTTAGTTTAAGAAATTAAAATAGGTACTGAGAATTAAGAAATTAAGAAATGGGTACTGAGAATTAAAAAATGGGTACTAAGAAATTAAGAAATGGGAACAATGGGTACTAAGAATTAAGAAATTAAAATTTCAGTTTAAATCAAATTTGTAATTTCAGTTTAAATTAAAATTAAGAAATTTTGTTTTTTAATTAGATTTAAGGTTTTTTTTAAAATTTAATTTATTTTTTGTTTAAATACTCTGACGTGGCTTTTTTTATTAATTTAAATGCTGACATGTCATTTAAAAGTGTCAAATAATCATTTTTAATAATATTTTAATGGCCACGTCAGCGCCATGTCAGCAAGCAGACCACTCCGTCTGCCACGTAGGAGGGTTCCGTCTGTTGGTTGACGGGAAGGACGATTTTAAAAACGATTTTCAAATTTTGGGGATGAAATTTGCAAAGAAATCAAAATTGGGACCAAAATAGAAATTGACCCAAAATGTAGGGACCAAAAATGCATTTTCGCCAAAAGAAAAACCATGTGATTTGTACATTTTTCCCTCTGGTCTGAAGAAGACCTAAAAAAGGTAATATTAAGAATTTAAGAATATTACAAATTTTACTAGTAGTACAAACTGATATATCAATATGTACAATAAGTAATCAAATACTCATTTATCATCTTATAGAAGTGCCACCGATTACATTCATTACTATATTAGGATCGGGCTTGGGTAGACGATGGTCGGATTCGACTTCGACCGGAAAACACAAATCAAGAACCAAACTTTGTACAAATTTCGCAAATTTGAAAGAACAAATCTATATTGACGAACAAATTTACAAAACCAAACACCAGTAGCCCACAAATACAAAGAACATAAACAGAAATAGAGCGAGATGATAGCAGATTTGAACTTTCAATTAACTCAAATGAAGAGAGAAAATGACTAAAAATCAAACCTAAGCCAGGTATTTGCAGATCGACGATGGGCGATGAAGGAGATTTGCAGTTTGGCAATGGGCGATGGAGATTTGCAAATCGGTGATGGGTTGGAGGTTTTAGCTGTTGAGTGTTGAGAGATCGAGAGTGAGAGAGATCCTAGAGACTAAGAGAGAACAAGAGGACTAAGAAACAAATAGTGATGACTGAGGAGTGTAAGGGTTATATATCACGATCGGGTCAGGTGGATCAGGTTTTGGAAGGGAAGACCCGCCACTCGACCCGTCGGAATCAGGTTGGGAAGGCAAGGACTTGCCATCGACTGCCAAGTAGTCAGGTCGGGCGGCGGACGGTTCAAGTCTGGTTGGTTTGGCCAAGTGGGTCAGGTCTACTGTTTTGTTGGACAGGCCTATTCAAGAGTCAAAGAAGAGGTTCTGCCTTTTTCATATATGTGCTAGTGTGCACTATGCCACATATGATTCTAACAAAATGTTGACATTTTCACAAGACTCTTATTTTCAGTGTGGTGGATTCTAATATAATCTATACAATATATAAGAGGATTCTCCTCTTTCAACTAGACTTTTTTGTGGTTCAAAAATAACCTCGTTAATGAAGGGTAATTTCATTTAGAAATAAGGTCATAAATGTCAAATAACAAATTTCATTTTGAATTCAAAAAGAGAACTCTTAAAATTTAGGATTTTTTTCCCCTTCACGATCAAAAAAGAAATTACAGTTAATGCTTATCTCTAAAGTTTATCATTTTTATTTGTTTGAAAAAAATATATATATATATATATATATTTCTAAATTATAATAGATGCAAATTATTAATCTTTACTTAAAAAAAATAGAAGAGCCTATGAACATGCGTGTGAACTCAGAGGCTAACACCTCAATTGATATGAAAATTAAGGTTATGACAACAACTAGCCTCACAACTATTCTTGTGGACTTAACCATGAGATTCAGCTGAACAAGGTCTACTTGTAACTGGTGGATAGGGTAGCTGAAAGCACCCAATAACTAGTGTCATAAGTAGATTGAGCTTAGCCCTTAACAAATCATAAGCCGTGGTTGGTCGTTCTAGTTCCTCAATTCTCAAACCCAATACTAGTGACCCTTTTAGGACCAATTTTTCGTTACTGTGGCTAAGCTAAGCCACTCAGCCATGCATAATCCCAAGCACGACCGTACATAGCATTATAGCTGAAGCCCATTGAAGATGAGAAGCACGACTGATGTGTTCAGAGATAGTGTGAGCCCAGTAGAATTAACCCATGCAATTTAATAGGAAATAATGTATACATATATATTGGACAATCTCACAATCAATTTTGGTTCTTCTAAGAAGGGTCCAAAAATCTATTAGACCTACCTAACACAATGCTTAGTCAACCACGTTTACTTTGGGTCCTATTTTAAATTTCCAAAAATTTCAAATTATAATTCAACTAAATTATATTACTAAAAGTTTCAAATAATTTGAAATAAATTTAACATTTTTCCCATTATTTTGATTATAAATTTACTCACCAAACACATTGCAATTATGCAAAATGGCTTAATATGTGTATGTATTACATCTCATAAAATTAATGTATTTTTGTCATATGATTCATTAAGTTGCTTTAGGTAAAACGCCCCCCCCCCCCCCCCCCCCCACCCCCCAAAAAAAAAAAAAAAAAAAAAAGGGTTTCAAGTGGCCCATTAATTATTAATATACTTTCAATATATTTACATGTAACTTTTTAATCAAGTGGTGCATTGCACAGACACAATACTAATTCCATTAAAATTATCAAAAACTAAAAGGTAAGTATCACAAAACTAGGGGTGTCAATATTCGACTCAACCCGTGAACACGACACGAACCTGACACGGGTTTTTTAGGGTTAGGGTTGGGCCTTAATGGGTTTGGGTCATAAACGGGTCGACCCGAAAAGGACACGATAAGAAACGTGTTATAAGCGAGTCAACCTGCATAACCCGCAATAGACACGTTTGACACGCCAATTTATTTGTGTCAACCCGAAATGACCCACTAAACACAATCCATTTAACTCGTATAACAAATAAATATTTATTATATTTCAAATTTGTCAAATACCTTTTATATCCAATATATATTTTAAATTTAAAAAGAAAAATGAGTAATAACAAAAATTTACAAGGCATATAATTGGAAATTGAAACTTTACAGACCCTAGAACTACTAATAATTTATTTATTTATTTATTTATTTTTGGTTTAGAACTTACACAAATGAAATTGGATGAGCTTGTGGAAGAAGTTATGAATTTGGACATCAACAAAGAATCAATGGATGATAATCGTGGTCATAGTCAGGATTATTCTACTGTTTGCTCTTTTCAATATTAATACTTAGCATTTGGCGAGTTTCAAGGATATTATATTTTTGTTGAACTATGTTTTTTTTTTTTTTTTGAACTTTGTTATTTTGAATTTGGGTTGAAGTGTATGCACTTCTTTTGGAGTGTAAAGAACTTATTTCTAGATGAATTTTATATTTTTGTTGAACTATATTATTTTGAATGTGGGTTGAAGACTTGAAGTGTATGCATTGCTTTTTGGAATGTAAAAAAAATTATTTCTAGATGGATGTTATATTTAATATTATGCATGTTAAAATGGGTTTTACATTTGTGTCAACCCAACATGACTCGTTTATTAAGCGTGTCAAATGGGTTGGGTTAGGTCAACCCGACTTATTAACAAGTCGGGTTAGGGTTGAAGAATCATGACACGATTATTAAATGGGTCGAGTTAGGGTTGAGTCATTTAGTCGAATACCCCTACCTCGACACGATAAGAACTCGACACGCTAACTCGAATTGATACCCCTACACAAAACTATAGCACATGATAATTTCACATTTGAATAGCATAAAAGAGAACCCAAATTGTAGCATTGAACAATCTTTTTTACATTAAAAAATTTCTTGATAGATGATGCTAACACTTACACATAATCAAATTCCACTGAAATTATGAAAACACCTTGCAAAACTAATCATAAAAAGGGATATATCACTAAAATAAAGCACGAGAGAACTCCACATTTGAATAACATACGATAAGAATGGTATCTTTCAGTTATCCATTTTATAATTAGGTGAACAAGGACTTCAAATAAATAAATAAAAAGAGCCCCTTCAAGGAGACCTGGATGGCAGATTTAAAGAACTTAAACGACATGCCATAAATCCAAAGACCCAAGTTCTATTTGCCACAATTTTAGGCATTTATATTCTAATACATACTTTTAATTGAATTTAAATTTTATTTTATATTTAAACTCTTTTTTAAAATCTTACAACATCACATTATCTTTAAATAATAGAATAAATGGTTCCATATATTATAATAAATATTTACTAATAATTACCATGATTATTAAATTACATTTTTAATATTTCATATATAAACATTTTTTTTTGAGAAACTCATATATAAACAAAATCAAAATAAACATCTATTAATAAATAATTATCATTGTAAGGACCTAAAGAACAGTTCAGGCCCACTTAGAATAGTGGCTCCTAGTATTTCAAGCCCAATACAATAAATTTGTAAGAAAGTGGACTTTTCGAGTCAATTGCAACGCTAAGTAAATTACAAGCTTGAGGATAAAAAGACAAAAGCAATTAACTTGAACGAATGGAGCACAAATTTAGTGTAAATTCTCCCTCGGGCAGGTCTGAGGATGGATTGTTCATTAATAGTCAAAGCTGATTTCTTTACCGTAGGATCTTTAGTTATCTTTCTTTAAGTCCATAAAATACCCCTCTCATTTTCTAGAGGGATTCATTTCCTTATATAGTCTTTTCTATTGCATCTCAGCTTACCATCTGTACGTCTCAGGGGAATAACTTGGATTCTTGTCCCATCAAGACCTTTCTGGAGGTGGTAGAGAGAGTTGTGAGCTGTGAAGTCATTATTAAGCAAGGTTTTAAGACCCGGACCGTTCATCGAACCGTAAAAGGGAGAGGTTCAAGGTTTTTGAGGTTGAACCGAGGTCGAACCGGGGTCGAACCTCGGATGACGTCATAATTAATTTAATAATTAATTAAAGCCTAAATATAAATATTAAACTTATAAAACTAGCAAAATTGACTAATATATCTATATATGTAAGGGAAATTTAATGATTTTCAAGCATATATTTAATAATTAAATAAGAAAGTTAACAAAATAAAATAATAACTATGAAAACATTAAAATTTATGATTAAATTTTGAAGTAAAGTTGAATATCTTTGAAGGGTTTTAATTATGATTTTTTTTTTATTTCTTGTAAGAGAAGGATAATTTAATTAAGTAGAATAAAATTGTGTTAAGTTGTTTTTATTGAAAAAAAAAAAAATTGCTAAGGGGTTGGACCGCATGGTTCTCATCGGTTCGTGCGGTCCAACCTCGGTTTTAGGGGTTCACAGAATTAACAAAAAGTCCGGTTCTTTAGGCTTAAAAAGCCGATTTTCATCCCAGTTCCCAGTTCTCACGGTCCGACCTCCCGATCCGGTTCAGTTTTGAGAACCATGTTATTAAGGTGTCTTTTCCTCATAAATGTGACCAGTCCCTAGTTGGTACAGAGTATTGAATGTGGAAGTGATAGACACCTTCCCAAATATTTTCCTTTTCCGTTACTTGCACAACTCTTGTGTCTTTAGTAGTGCTTTATTTTCTGGTGCAGAGAGCTAAATAAGGTACTCCCAAGGTGCATCTACTCCTCAGGCTCCTCAGACGATGGGCTTGCTATCCTCCTTTTTTTGAACCTCTTATTCTAATTTCTAAGTTTAGTCTAGATTTGAGCGGTCCTGACGTCTTCCCTCCTCAGTCTTAGCCCACGCGTCAGACTTGGGTTGACACATGAATGGGCCTTTGATCATCCTCGGGCAGGGCCCATGGATCTTAGAATGTCCTCGGATCACTTGCTCCCACAATCATAATTATTAAATTTTAAATTTATACTAAAAAAATCTTTATTTTTTATGATAATCATATATATAAAGAAGATGAGAAACTATTCTGGATTTGGGTCCCACTTTAGATATTTATTCAAAGCAGACTTGAAGATCTAAAAGAAGAAGGAAAAAAAAAAAAAAAAAGATTGATCCAGCCAGGGCCCTTTGATCCCCGGCAATTACGCTGGGAATTATTTGGGTCCCATAGCCAGCAAAATGTTTTGTGGTCGCACACTCATTGATGAGCATTTTAGCAACGCGTTTTCTGTCAACTTTTTAGAGATTCCCTTCTGTGTAATTGGTCGGTGCGAACAATTATTCTCAAATCTCAACCATCAAAATTAACGATTCTTTTTCTTTCTTTCTTTTTTTTCGCTCCTATTTTTTAAGTGTTTTGCGTTGGCAAAAAGTTTATGATTATATATATATATATATATGAAATAGGTCTAAATCTTCGAGCTGGAATGGTCTAATCTTGATCGTATGGTCTTGACTCTTGACTCTTGACTTGAGTCCACCTAACGTTTAGTTGTTTGATCCAGATTAGAGCTCTAATGCTCTAATGGACATTTCATTTTAAACTCAAACGAAAATGTAAATATATATATATATATATATTTAATCTTGAAAAATATACCAAAGAAAAACTCTAAATTTTTTTATTATTTATTTATTTTTATAAGAAAAACTCTAGCTTACTAAGATAGGTTTAATTGATGTTTGAGTTGACTATTATTTGCTATATTTCTAGAATAATGGCTACAATAAATGGGAAATGCAATTATTGGTCAGGTCATAAAGGATCTATATAGTTTACACATCCATAAAAGTTTAGTCTATAAGCGATTTTAAATTTTGATCCTTAAAATTTAAAACAAATACTTTTATTCTCTTATATTGGGTGACCAAATTAAAAATTGACATTTCATCACTCTATAGTCAATAAATCTGAAAGTGATCACTTTCATATTTTAGGAACTAAAACCGATTACTTTAAGTTTATCAAGAACTAAAAGCGATTATTTTAAAATTTAAGGATGAAATCGCTTGTTAGCAAAATTTTGGAGAAAATTTTACTAAACTTGTGTTGAGGTTGATGTGAATGCTCTAACGTTCCATGCCCAAAATAATATATCTATATACATAATAATATATATATGTATTTATAAAAACTTAAACGTAGCATGTATATAAAAGCTGAAACGTAACATTTATTATTTATGCTCTGTTAAGCTCATTATTGTCCACGTCATTTTCTAGCTTATTTTTTCATTCTTCTAAAAATAAAAGTCCTTATTTTGCTGGTTCACATTTCTACTATTACTCTGTTTCATATTCCCACCATTTTGCCACCCTCTTGAATTAATTGTTTCTTCTCAACGTTCTCATGTTCAAGTCTTGCAAGTAAACAGGGGTAACAGTTCTTCCAGGAAATCCTTAAATTTGCTTAACTGCCTCCATCTCAATCCAAACTCAGCTAAACAAGCTCTAAATGCATTGTACCATCACCCCAATACAAATCCATCCTTTAACACAGGAAAAAATTATGAGATGGCTCATTCCCCAACCTGTAGCCCACCAAAGGAAAAACCCAGATTTTCCTTCGAAAACATTTCAAAATCTAAATTACCATATGTCAATGTATTAAAAAAAAAAAATTGTGAACAGAACCACTGGTGAGTGCATTGCCGTTCATTGGTTTCAGGCTCCATCACCTAGCAGTACGCCAAAACCACTGGTATCTCTCACACTCTCTCTGTTTGACCAGTGACCAGAAAACTAGGTAGCAGATTTGCTGCCTAGTTTTACTGCTTTTGTTTGGAAATAGTGTTTGCAATACTGTTATAGAGTTGTGTTTTAATTTTTTTTTTTTGAGGGGACAGTTGTGTTTTAATTTGTGGCTGTTTGCCAATTTCTTTTTTTCTTAAAAAAAAAAAAAAAACTTGTGGCTGTCCAATTTCTTTACATTTTTGTTTATATAACTTTAATGTTGTATTTTTTTTTTTTTTTTTATGGGTATGTACATGTTTTTTTTTTAGGTACGTACTTGTTAGTGTGCTATTGCCTAAATGCAAAATGATGGGTTAGTTTAAAGTAAATGTCATGTATATTTTATAAAATGGTTTTGTTTATTGTACATTAATGTATTTATATTTGGTTTAGAGCTTGCTTAATTGTTTGCTTTTATCTCACTGAGTTTACACCATTAGTTAAAGTGTGACCAATCTATGAGAAAAAAAAAAGTCCACAATTTATGGATATTTTATAAGAAAAAATATTCAAGATTTGCAAATCTTAATTCAATCATTTATCTCAAATTCTGAAATTCTAAAATATTAAACCGCCTTTTTTAATTGAAAATATTCATGCCAACAGGTCTTTTTTGGGTCAACAAAGCTGAGTAGTGAGGACTTTTTAAATCTCTTTCTCAACAATATTTGTGGACAAGAATGATCTGATAATCTCATGGTTATTTCATACAAAATTCTTGGTTAATACTAATTATTTATTGGAGTTTGAATTTTCTATAAGCATGATAATTGTACAAGGAAAGGGATAAGGTTTTCTCTACAATAAATTTAGTCCCTCCCATCCAACACCCACCAAAATGAGGTAAGGCCAAGAAAAAGCTTTAAAAGTAAAATAAAAAGACTCAATCAGGAAGGCCAAGTCAATAACTTTCATTCTTGGTTCAAGTCAAGGAATCTCGTGTCTCTTTCACAACGATATTCACACTTTTAACTTGCCAAGTCAGAGCTGAAATTTAAGATGAAGTTCCAAGAGGAAGAGGAAGACTAGTCACCATAGGCAAGCACAAACTTTAGAATCTCTGATTTTTTGAGCCATTGCAAAAGCTTTCCTTACAATAATTTTCATTAACCAGACAGCCAGACTAGCACCTTGCTTTTCTTCAACTACAAATTCAGAAGAAATGATTCCTAGCCAACTACAAATTCAGAAGAAATGATTCCTAACCAGCTTGAAAGTGGGGCTGATTTTCATGGTAATTATATTTCTGCAGAATCTGAGATGTTGTCAATAACCAATGAATCGTCTTTTTATCAGAATCAAGAAAGTAGTGACATGGGAGGAACAGAGCCAAAGAAGAAGCTGAAGAAATTGAGGTCAGTCAAGCTTTCAAGATTGCCAAGCTTAAGATCATCCACAAGGAGGGCTAAATCCCGATCCAATCACCTTCCCATTGTCTTCTCTGCTAATGTATCAAGCTCAGGGCAGTCAACTCCATTTGAAATGTCAGATGGATCTCCAAATTTTGTGAAGGCCACAAGCAGTGCAGATGCAAAGAAGGAAACTTCGCAGGTAAGCATTTGTATTTCTGTATCTTGTTTTGGAAAGTAATGATTCAAGTAAAGGGTATTCTTTTCCTTTTTCTTTCAATAAGTGGGGGAGGGGGATTCAAACCCGGGTTCTCCTCGTTGGAAGAATCGGGAAATGTCATTAATCTACAAGGTTCTTGGCAATTAAAGGGTGTTCAAATTGTTTGATTCCAAATATTGTTTTTCTTCTGGGCAGAATTCAGTGACAAGGTTGATAAGGAGATCAAGTTTTAAGCCTGGGAAGAGTTTAACAAGAATGTCTAGTTTGAGGTTCAGGAGGCCTTTGATGAGTAAAAGCTCTGGAGGGACAGAGTTGCAGAGGAAACTGAAGAAGTCAAGATCAATGAAGAAGGCAAGTTTTGAGGGGTCAAGTCTATCCACAAGAAGCATGGAATCTGGCTATCAGGCAAGTCCCCATACTTCTGAATCCAGTTTTAGTAGCAATGGTCAAATTAGGAAAAAATCAAGAGCTCCAAATCCAAAACCAGTCTTTTCTGGTAACAAATCTGTGAGAATTATAACAAGAACATCAAGTTTGAAACCCATGAAAGTGTTTACAAAAATGGGTACTTTCAAATCAAAGAAAAATTCCATGGGGAGATGTTCTAACACATGTCAATTCTCGGACTCAAGCATGCGTAAAGCTACCTGTTCTTCAACTCTCAAGAACTCCAAATTCCCTGTCTCCTTGGAGCTTCATCCTGGAGGACATGAATCTGAAAGAACTTCAATCATGAAGGTTTGTCGATACACTTACTGCTCTCTTCATGGCCATCACCATAATGATTCACCTCCATTGAAGCGCTTCATATCTACAAAGCGGCGTTTATTGAAGACCCAGAAGAGCATGAAACGGGACAGTCAATATCTTAAAGGCAGCCGGTCAGGAAATATGAAGAAAGGAATTCAGACAAACAAAATGGTCCACAATGGAGATCCTGCAGCTCGTAAATCCCGCAGAGCTATCTCTCCCATTGAAGAAAAAGCTGGCAGGGACTTCACTGTCGATACATATGCTGAACCAGAAGCCACATCGAATGCAGTTGGCGCTTCAGGTGGAAAAGTTGAAGAGGCTAATTCCATTCTCACTGATGACATGTACAATGGTAATTCAGAATCATTTGGCGAAAATTTTAAGGCCAATTGTTTAATTGTTGAACCACCTGATGGATATATAAGACCAATCCTTGATAGATTTGTGGAATCAACAGGAAGTAACAGTGTGGTCTCTTCTGATATTGATCATGAGCCAATGGAGGAAGAAATTGCTGGCGGTGAAGAAAAGAAAGGATGTTCAAACGATGTAGAAGGCAAGATGCAGTTTAAAAATCAGAAATATATCAGAATGTGGCGCTTGCTATATAAGCATGCAGTAGTAGGTATTGATGGAAAAGTTGAAAACCAGCACCATCTAGATGGAGTGGACAGTGAAGAACAAGTGGAAGATGGCAACAACTTGATTGGAATGAACAACTCTAGTTCTTCTGAGGATTTTTCTGAAACAAATGAAGACACCGCTAAGGAAAGTCACGATACATACCAACAAAGGAATGAGCTCAGCCAAATTGATGCCATTAAGCTGGTACAAGAAGCAGTCGATAATATCCTTCTCCAAGACTTTCAAGACAACTCAACAGATGATCAATCAATTACTAGTAGCACAAGTTCAGACCAAGAACTCTTAGGAAAGAGTCATGGTGAGGGTGGGGATCAGAGCATGTCAGATTCCAGCGAGCCTGCTAAAGACAGTATGATACAAGATACAAAAGCAATATGGCTCAACATCAATACTATTAGTACTCCCAAAGATGAGAAAACAGCATCTGAGGTGGGAAACAAATCCGACAAGAAAATGCTCAAGGGCTGGAGCAATTTGAAAAAGATAATCCTCCTCAAGAGATTTGTCAAGGCACTGGAGAAGGTGAGGAATTTCAAACCCCGAGGGCCACGATATCTATCTTTGAAGCCTGATCCAGAAGCAGAAAAAGTTAATCTGAGGCACCAAACAACAGACAAGAGAAAAAACACTGAGGAATGGATGCTTGATCATGCACTTCAACAGGTCATTTCTAAATTAGCTCCAGCTCAAAAACAAAAAGTAGCACTGCTTGTAGAAGCTTTTGAGAAAGTACTTCCACTTCAGGAAATTGAAACTAGCCAGAGTTCCAATGCAGCAGTTTGCACTAGAACAAATTCCATTCGATCCTGTAATGGTTCAATTCAAAATGGTGATGAAACATGTCAAGAAAGAAGTTATGAAGAGTCTGCTGAGAACTTGCCAAGAAAAACATCATATCTAGAGAAAGAATTCAAAGACTATCCAGACCAAGTTGGTGATTTTCTTACCGACAAACAGCAAACTCCAGTGACATTTTCTGAGCTTGGAGCAAATTTGGAGAGTTGCTGCATTAAAACAGAACATGACATTCTTGCTTCTCAAGCCACCAAAGAAGACTGGAAGGAAAAGCAAATTGTTGCCATCAATCTTGATAAGGTGGACAACAAATTCATTCTTGCTGATGATCAGCCTGATTCCATCAACAGTTGTTCACCGGAGGTCAAAGTCCCCAGCTCATGTGATGAATTCTCCTTGAAGCCAGAGGACATCGTGAGCACCTGTCATGAAGAAGTTCAAGAGAATGGAGAAGTCTCCAGAGAATTTACTTCAAGTTCAGAAACTTGCAACAGTGGTTCTGAATCAATGGCAACCCAGGAAGAAAGAGGAGGAGCTAAGCCAGAATCTCAGTCCCTTCCAGGATTTTCTCCAATTGAAGAATCTAAGCATTGTTCCACCGCTGATGTAGCAAATGATACACAATTTGAAAAACAGAAAAACATGGGGCTGTGGGGCTTAGTATATAAGCACATGGTATCAGCTCTTGCAGAAAATGATGAAACCAAGCCACATCTTGATGAAGCAGGTAAAGAAGAGCAAGCGAGCAATGCCAACTCATTGCCAGTAACAAGCATCTCCAATTCTTGTCAAAATTTCTCAGAAATAAATCAAGACATGGAAATGGATAACAAGCCAGATGACCAGAAGGTTGAACTCCAACGTATTGAGGCCATTAAGCTTGTAGAAGAAGCAATTGATGAAATCCTTCTTCCAGAAATGCAGGACCACTCAACTGATGATCAACAAATCACTAGTGGCATAAATCAAGATAGAGAGCTCTCAGAAGAGAAACGTGGTGAAGGAGGGGAACCATTCATCTCGAAGTGCAAAATTTTGGATAAAGACAGCTTCGTGGAGTCTGAAAATACAGATTCAGAAGAAAAAAGGCTCATATCTGATAGTGTCAGTACCCAAGAAGAAGAGAAAACAGAAATGAAGGTGGGAAAGAAATCTAACCAGCAAATAACAAGGAGCTGGAGCAATGTGAAAAAGTTGATCCTACTTAAAAGATTCGTCAAGGCAATAGAAAAAGTAAGGAGATTTAATCCACGGGAGCCACGGTATTTGCCTTCGGAGCTGGACCCTGAAGCAGAAAAAGTTCATTTAAGGCATCAAGACATGGATCAGAAAAAGAAAGCTGAGGAATGGATGCTTGATTATGCACTTCAACAGGTTGTTGCAAAACTGACTCCAGAACGGAAAAGAAAAGTGGAACTTCTTGTAAAAGCATTTGAAACAGTTACTCCAACTATTGGAAGTTGAAAGGCAAGACGCAGCAGCTTCATATCATGCAAAACTGCATACAGTCAAGGTAAATACAAAGAGCCTCGATTTTCCTTTTCATTTACATAAGGCAGTGCAAGAAGTCCCATAGTGTACAAAGAGAAGTATGATATTAATAAAATGTAGATCACAAAGTTTCATTAAAGTAAGCTAAAGAGAAGAAACTCATAATAATAGGGACACATTAGCCACTTAACGCCCTTGTTCTGATCTAAAACAATTATCTATTAGATTGCATAAAAGTTTCTTCTTAAGCTAAAAAGTATCTGACCATCCATGCGTTAGTTCAATCATAAACTAAAGAAATTCCCAATTGATGTGCTCTCACAAGCGACATCTTAAATGCATAATGTATATTTCTCACGTGGTGGAGTCTCATTCTTCTTTTCGATAATGGGCAGGTAAGGCAACAAAAAGCAGCTACTTGGTGGTGATCAGTGGACATTGCCCTGTAGTATCAGTCTGAGGGGAAATGTTCCAAAGTAATAATCTCTGAAAGTTAATCATTCTGTCATGTAGGACACAGAAGTATAACACATAGATGCAAGTTGTGAGTCAATAGAGATAGTAACCTCTCAGCTGAACCACTGAACTGTTATTTATTCTGTCATTTAGAACACAGAAGTATACCCCATAGATGAAAGTTGTGAGTCAATGGAGATTGTAAGGTGCATGCCCTCTTTTTTTCCTTTGTGATTTTTTAGTCTTATTGAAATCTGCATATATTGTGAAGAATAAATAGAAATACAATGATAAAATTTGTACTTGGGAGTTGCAATTTTGTAGTGTATCAAAAACTGTTTTATAATGTACATTGTAATGCAGTAATGACTCAAGAGAATTGAACAAGCACAGATAGTTCATAGCCAATACCATTTCATCCTTGTGTAAACGCTTCTTTCCCAACTCTGAGGCTAATGGATTAGCCATAGATTGAACAACTTACTCAAATTAATATCTGGTTTTGCACTATGAAATGGAAGCACGTGAGCATTTATATCTACGTTTTATGCAATTTATCTTCTCATCCTCTCTTTTCAAAGCAGAAACCTCATCCAGTAACTCACTTACAGTCACATGTAAATATATATCTTAATATCATAATCCAAAAGTAAACACTTGTCTGTAGTTTTGCATGAAGTGAGCATTAAAAAAACAAAAAGGTAATATTCAGGAGCTAACAGGACTTGGGGACTGATTGCAGAATCAAACCAACTAGATGAACAGCTCTAGGACAACATGGATTAAGTGCCCGTTTGGTTCCACTTTAAGGAGCCAAAACACACTTTTTTCAGCCCAAAACCCAAACCATGTGTTTGGTAAATTATTGCAAACGCACATTATGAAAAAGTGACCTATCCAAATATGAAGGAGACATGCGTTATTGTGTGGCAATTGGGGAGCTGCAGTTGCAAAACGCAACAAATGCAAAATAATATTACCATTGGAAGGTGCATTCATTTCCCAAATTGCCCATAGTTTTTTCTTGAAAACCCAATTTTAACCCCTCTATTTTAAAAGATATATTACGCACCGTGCAACCCTAGAACTAGATCTCCATTGTGCCGGCAGTAGTGGTTCTTCTTTCTTTTTCTTTCCTCCAAATTCTAACCAACTGAACCAATTGCAAAATTCTAAATCAAATGTACAATTGTAAATCATACCAAAAAGGCACATTCTTTAAATTGAGTACCAATTGTTCCTTGTGAGTGCCAGATAGATGAATTAGTAAAGTCTTTTGCCCTAGAAAATAGGATCTAAGAAATCCCGCCTACACCAAAACCAATTAATGTCTTATTCAAATGATAAAGATCAACCATCATAGAGAAATAAGTTTCTCAAACTTTGTATTTGAACAATCAACCCTTTCACATTAGGTTTGTGACAAATCAAATTTTCTATTATTATTTTTCGTTACAGTGAAACAAATTCAATTACATGATGTGCACATAGTTTCTAACTTTCTATCAAACATTAATAATTTTGAAATATCATTATTATCATGCACATATCGGGTAATTAAATTCATCAAGGTTTAACAGAAAATACAAACAAGCTTAATATGCAGGAGATTATTTGATAAAATTATATAGTCCTAAGAACAAATTGAAACTCACGGTGATTTTTATTTTAAATCCCAAAAAATATATAACTTTCCAAAACCAATCCCTGTACTTTAAACTCAAATAAAGCTAATATAAAAATGGTATTGATTTTTCAAATAAAGCAAACCGTAAGGTTGAAAATCATTGTTCTAAGGTTTTTGTGATGAACATATAACACAAAAAAAAAAAAAAAAAAAAATCCTATTTCTCTACAATTTTACAAATAGGATTTCTTTTTTTATTAATTTGTTTTCTTTTTCTTAAGGAATTTCATTAGAAAAAAGTAAGGCCCAATAACAACCCCATGGGCTTGAGTTTTAGATAACGAAGCACTTTTTTTTTTAGAAAGATAACGAAGAACTTTGAAGCATAGCAAGGCCAACATTTCTTTTTGAGATAGAAGGCCCAATTTTAATTGCCCAGATTTCTGTGGTTGGACTTGGATACTCTTGGTCTTTTTCCTATAGATATGGGGTAACACCCCCATGGGCTTTTTCTTTTTTAATTCAATAGTTTGGGGGGAACACCCCATGGCCCATGGGTTTAAGTTATGCACTATAAAGCACAATTTTTTAGAGATACAAATTCATAACTTTGAAGGATAAAGGGTTATAAGAAAAATATAAAAAGGTTATAAGAAAAATAGCACTGGATACCCTAAATTTTTTTTCAATATTTATATTTCTGTTAGTATAAATATATTTATAGAAAATACCTATACAAATTAAGTCATAATCGTATCAAAATATATGTCAAGTGACAATATATGTATATAAAGATATAGAAAAATATAGAAAAATGTAGTAGATTATAAAATTTAGTATAAAATTCTTTTGTGTAAATTATAAAAATGTCTCTCCAAAATTTATTCCTTTCTATTATGTCATTTAATTTTCAATTGTTTAGATCATGTCTCTACTATTCAGCAATTTTATTACAACATTTTTAAATATGTCATTAGAAAAATGTTAAAGAAATAAGCACATGATATGTAATTTGCGTGCATGCGCGCGTGCACACACACACACACACAATCACACACACACACACATACATATATATATATGACTAGATCTGAATTTAGTATTAAAAATTCATTATTTTTCACCATGGAAACTCAGATCTAAATATTTCATCAAGCAATCTTATTAAACCTTTCTAATACAAAATACGATTGCAGATCTAGGATTCTTAAATAGTATTTTAACTCTAGATCTAGAAGTTGACATGACATTTGTTACATGTCATTTAACATTTGAATATGGGTACTTAAAGATCATTTAGAGTCTAGAAGACTGATTTTTCTTAAATCAAGTCTCTTTTAATGTTGATTACAATGATTCGAAGTGATGGTTCAAAATGAAGTTGTGGTTAGAAGTGGAATCTAACTTTGTAGATTAGTGAAGGGGTTTAGAAATGGCTTGCTTAAGGGGACCTTTATATGTGTGTGGTTATTTTTAGTTGTACTAATGCATATGCATGAGATATAAAGTAGTTTATTAATTATATGTTTATTTGAGCAGAAGCCGATTTTCTTAAATCAAATCTCTTTTAATGTTGATTATAAGTGATTTGAGGTGATGGTTCATTAAAATTAATAAAATAAAATCTTATAAAAATTAAAACATCATACATATAAACTTATATTAATTTTCTTTTCTAGAATTTTGATTTCTCTTAAAAAAAATAATAATTATGTACAAATATTTGAGTGGGGGCTTTTCTGAACCAACTTCTTGACGAAAATACATGGTTTAAGGGTAATGAGTGGCAACCAATAATATGATTTTCTAGTCACTTAATGCTTAATTGCTTTAATAAATAGCCTATAATTTTTATGCTTTATCTCTCTCTCTCTCTCTCTCTCTCTATATATATATATATATATATATATATTTGCTTATATAATTTTATTTAACATATAAAAGATCTCAAAATAAGAAAATTAAATATGGAATTGTAGGGGGTGGATTCGAGCGCTCTCTAAGGATTGAGAGAGTGGGCCCAAGCCCAGCTAACCCTTCAATAAATTTGTAGAGTATGGGCTCAAGAGCTAGGCCTCAGTAAAGAAGGCAACGGCCATGCATGGTTGTACGTGATTGCTAACAACTAAAACGTGGGTTTGAACACACAATGTGGCTCCTCGGACGTGCCTTATGGAGCTGGAAATTCTTATTATCTCTTTTCAGAAGGGTTACAAGAGTTGAGAGAGAATACTTTGCTACAGTATTCCTTTTTCTCTGGTTTTTCATCCGTCCCCTTCACAAGAGGGATTTTTACATTATATACTCCTCACTCAGTTGATCCTAGCCCTACATTTGTTGATCAATCCGGTTTCTACTCGAGTGCCTGTCCCATCAGCCGCATTCCCATACCTCCAGTGGGTTGCAGCGCTCAAGACGGCACTGTTCAGAGGTCCTGTCCTCATTAATGCGGCCAGAGCGTTAGTTGAGGGCATTTAATGTGGAGGTGACAGTTCGCCTGGGACTTACTCCTCCGCCATGCTTTAATGTCCGGTGATTGGTTCTTGCTATTTGCTCCTTGGATGCTTGGGGAGACTCCCCTTAAAGGTATGCCGTATGCCCACTTTCTGTCCTCGGCATACCGAGGATGTGACCATCCTCGGCGATGCTCTTTGAATCCTGGGCCCTAAACTTTCGTCCTCGGACCTCGGCATGGGCCTCTGGGCTTGGCTTGGAGTGGGCCGGGTTTGCTGACTTATTCTGGCCCCACAATAGCCCCTCAAAATCATGCTGTCCACATCCTCGGGCGGAAGGAGGATTTTGATATCCTCGGGCCTGCTTCGCGTCTAATCAAGTCTTATCCCTCGTCAGCGTTGGCGCCTTTTCAACTGCCCAAGGTGCGTTACTGGCGCTTCGATGTGCGTAACGTGTCTTGCATTAAATTCGGGCGGCTTTATGCTCCCCACGTTCAACGGGCAAATGACAATCTAACGGTGGAGATGCGTCTGGCACTTATGGGCGGGAAAACTTGCGCAGCTCTTCTTTCTAGGGTATAAGTACCCATTAGAGCCGTTTCTTCACTTTTCATTTGCAATCGAGAGCTCCTGCGCCTCTATTCTGAGTCCAGCCAAACTTCCACCTCCATCTCCAGCACAAAAAGCCAGTCCGAGGAGCTCCTCCTCATTTCTGTAAGTCTTTCTATCTTTCTCTGAGCTTTCTCCCTCTCTACTCGTCCTTCTCTTTCATTCGTTCATCTTTTAGTTCGCTTAGGCGTCATCTAAGATGGGTAGACTTAAGAAGTTTGTTGGCACTGAGGAGGCGATGGAGAAATTCATCGCCGATTACAAGATACCGGCCAATGTGGGCTTAAGGTATTGTGAGGAGGGGGAGTGGTACCTCAAGAGGCGAGAGGGCGAAGTGGTGATTCCTGTCATCGCTTTCCTTGAAGGGGGGATGAGGATCCCCATGGGGCCAGTGATGAGGGGTTATCTCACCTACTTCCGGTTGACCCCCACCCAGTGCGCCTCCAACATGTTCAGAATTTTGGGCAGTGTGGACGCCCTTAATGAAAAGATGGGTCTGAGGCTGACCTATCACGATGTCAACTACTGCTACAATCTTCAACATTTGAAGAACAAGTCCTATTACATGAGGACGAGGGACGACAGGGTCCGGCTTATCCAGTGCCTCCCCGAGTCCAACAAGGGGATGAATGAGGATTTCCTCATCGTGTCCGGAGCGTGGCACGATGGCCTTCATTGTCCGACGACGGAGGGAGAACCAGGTGGGGCAATGGGAATAAAAGGGGATTTATAGATTCTAGCTTCTTTCTCTGCGTTATTTCTTCTTGTATTGTTTGGTTTCTAACCACGGACGTGTACTTTCTTTGCAGATCTGCACTCCTATGCGCGCCATTTCAACTTGATCAATAGGGAGGACTTGCAGAAGGTGCTCAGGTCGGCGGATTTCGAGGACGAAGAAGACCACCAAGTCAGAGCTACGCACAAGATTCTGGGGTACACTCCGCTCCAGAAGTCATTTGCGGCCCCGAAGTACGTGATCAGAGCAAAGGATCCTCGGCTGCAGAAAATAGCAGTGACCGAGGACGGGTTCGAGTTTCCCGAGGACACCTCCACTTCAGAAGGCGTCACAGTAGCAGTCCCCTCGTCTTCCCATTCGTTCCCAGAGGCCGCGGAAGAGAACTTAGAGAGGGAAGGGGAACCTGTAGATTTTGGTACTGCCGAGGAGGATTTCGGCGTTTTTGAGCAACTCCATCAGTCCGAGGACCCCTCTGGAGACTTGGGTGATCCTCGTCTAACCGAGGCAGACCTCTTCGCGTCACAGACATCTTCCCGGCGCAAGATGGGCTACAAGAAGAAGTACCAGCCAAGCCTGTCCGAACTACTAGAAGGGCAGCCGGGGAAGTCCAAGCCGAAGCTTCCTCCCCCATCTCCAAAGAATCGCCCTGTTCAGACCAGGTCGGCTTCAACGCAATCCAAGCTTCCTCCTCTTCCGCCTCAGGCGAGCCCGTCGTCCAGGCACGAGCCCGCTGACCCTAAGCAGAAGAAGGACAAGGGTAAGAGGACCCTTGAGGACAAATCTGGGCCCACGCGGGAGGGCGATGGCAATCAGCGGCCATCGAAGCAATTGAGGATAGGCCCCTCAACGCAGGAGAAACAGGTCGCTCCCCCGCCCGAGGTCCAGGCCTGGCTCCCCGCCCCGATGCTCCGCGGGGCTCCCTTGAGGGATGACTCCTCCTTCAGGGACTTTAAGGATGGCGAAGGCGCGTACGTGGCCGACGCTGTGGAGAGATGCCTGCTCCTGCCTGCGGACATGGCGGAGCTAGGAACCATGAGGATTAGGGATGTCTTCCTCTGCCTCAAGCGGTATTTGGGGATGGTAAGACCTTAACACTTGTGCTTTTTCTTGCCTTTTTCTTGCTTTCATTTGTTTTTGAGCTCAGCTAATTGCAACTTGTCTGTTTCGTTTGGCAGGCTGTACAGGCCACCTTCAGGCTGGAAGAGGCGGCCAATGAACATGGGAAGGCCCTGGATCTGGAGCGCGATAGGCGCTTGATGGCTACCAGGACCCTCAAGAAGTCGGAGGAGGACCTTGCCAAGGCCAGGGAGGAGCTGAAGGCAATGACCCAGGCTAAGGAAAGCGCAATGTCAGGCCTTGAGGGTGCCCAAAGGCAGGCCGAGACTCAGACAAAGTGTCTGGGTAAGGCAGAGAAGCAGTTGAAGCTCGCCGAGGATCAGATAGCTGGCCTGGCGAAGAAAGTGGCAGATGCCGAGGAGGCCAAGAGGGTGGCTGAATGGGCCAAAGGGGAGGCTGAGAGGGCCAAGCTTGAGGCAGAGCAGGGCAGGGAGGAAGCTTGGGCCACTAAGCAGGAAGCTGAGGAGGCAGCCTTTACTGCCGGGGCAGCTGAGACAGCAGCTGCCTACAAATCCCAAGTCCCTGGGCTATGTAGGCGCTACTGCTCCGAAACTTGGAGCGAAGCCCTCAGGCAGGCTGGAGTGGAGGCTTCTTCTGACTTGTGGAAGGAGGAGAACGTGTACTACCCTCCTTTTATCCGCGAGACTGCCCACGATGGCTCTGAAGCCGAGGAGGCTGCTGTGGAAACTGCTGTTACTCCGGGCGAAGAGGCCTCGGATGCTGGGGTTGCTGATGAGCCAATCCAAGGGAGCAATCCTCCCGTGGTGGTTGTGTTGAGTGATGGCTCCAACGAGGACGCGCCTCAGTAGGTTGTAGAGCCTTCCCCCGCTGCCCAGGTCTCTTCCGCCGAGGGGGCGGCTATTCCTGCTGTGCCTCTGCAGGCCATTCCCATTAGTCAGAGCTCAGGGGACCCTGAGGTAGCTACGGGCCAGCCACCCACTGAAGCAGCCAACTAGGTCCCATGGCCCTTCTGCCTGCTGCGCTTCATTTCTGCATCTCTTTCCCTTTTTTTTTTTGCTTTATTTGTAATGCGACTTCTTGGGTGCAATTCCCTTGTGTGTAATGAAATGAAAACTTTATTTCCTTTTCTGTTTGTTGTGGCTATTTCCTTACTTGCACGCTATTCATTTTTCGTATAACTTTGACTTCAATTGTACCTCAGCCAATCGCGGCATTTGATAAATACAACGTAAGGGTTTGTACGTTCGGGCGGACCTTTTATGTCCTAAGGAGCAGGTGGAATTTTGAAGTAGACACTTAGGATCTTTTAAAGTGGTTAGTTTCCCCTTGGGACTGAGTCCGAGGACCATGCAGTTCCCTGGTTCTGTCTAACACTTGGTTTTCTTAAAGTGGTTAGTTTCCCCACGGGACTGAGTCCGAGGACCATGCAGTTCCCTGGTTCTGTCTAACTCTTAAGCTTTCTGAAGCAGTTAGTTTCCCCATAGGACTGAGTCCGTGGACCATGCAGTTCCTTGGTTCTGTCTAACGCTTAGCATTCTTAAGTAGCTAGTTTCCCCATGGGACTGAGTCCGAGGACCATGCAGTTCCGTGGTTCTGTCTAACACTTGGGTTTCTTAAAGTGATTAGTTTCCCCATGGGAATGAGTCCGAGGACCATGCAGTTCCCTGGTTCTGTCTAACACTTAGTTTTCTTAAAACAGTTAGGACGCAAGGCAAATAACTAAGATATGCTAACAATACGAATCAAAGTGACTTCTTTATTAATAGTAGTACCTTTTCAGGTTGTTTACATTCCATGGACGAGGTACAGGTTTGTCATCTAAATCTTCTAAATAGTACGCTCCTATCCCTGCCACCGAGGTGATTCGGTAGGGGCCCTCCCAGTTAGGTCCGAGCTTTCCCCAGGAAGGGTTCTTGGCAGTTCCTACAACTTTTCTCAGCACCAAGTCTCCCGGTGCTAGTGGTCTGAGCTTTACGTTGGTGTCATATCCCTGCTTGAGCTTTTGCTGGTAGTAGGCCAGCTGGATCATTGCTTGCTCTCTTCGTTCGTCTACCATGTCCAGGCTCCGCCCCAGCAGTTCATCATTGCTGCCTGGGGTGAAGGAGCTCGTCCTTAGTGTCGGGAAATTGGTTTCCAGGGGGATCACTGCCTCCGCACCATAGGTCATGGCAAAAGGTGTTTCCCCTGTTGAGCGTCGGGGCGTAGTCCGGTACGTCCAGAGGACATGGGGCAGCTCTTCTACCCATCTCCCTTTGGCGTCATCCAGTCTCTTCTTAAGCCCGTTGACAATGACCTTGTTGACCGCCTCGGCCTGTCCATTCCCCTGGGGGTAGGCTGGCGTTGAGTACCTGTTTGTGATCCCAAGTTCGCAACAGTACTCCCTGAAGGCCTTGCTATCGAACTGGAGTCCGTTATCCGAGATGAGGGTATAAGGGACCCCGAACCGCGTAATTATGTTCCTCCAAAGGAATTTCTTCACGTCTACATCTCTGATGTTGGCTAGTGGTTCGGCCTCGACCCACTTGGTGAAGTAGTCCGTGGCCACCAACAGATACTTCTTGTTCCCTGGTGCCTTGGGGAAAGGTCCCACGATGTCCAAGCCCCATTGGGCGAACGGCCATGGACTGGATAACGGATTGAGGACCCCTCCTGGCTGATGGATGTTTGGGGCGAACCTTTGGCATTGGTCGCACTTCTTGACATACTCCTGGGCCTCTTGCTGCATTCCCGGCCACCAATATCCTTGAGTGATGGCTCGGTGAGCCAGGGATCTCCCCCCCGTGTGGCTCCCACATATTCCCTCGTGCAGCTCTTCGAGTAGTAATTCCGCCGCTCCGGGGTGGACGCACAGTAGGTATGGTCCAGAGTAGGAGCGCTTATATAGCTTGTTATCCTCGGACAACCAGAACCGAGGGGCCTTCCTTCTAACCTTCTCGGCTTCTGACTTGTCCTCGGGTAGGATATCTTCTTTTAGGAATCTCACTATGGGGTCCATCCAGCTGGAACCCACCTCAATCTGGTGGACGGGGATTCCTTCCCTTGGCACTTCGCTTGCCCTCCCCAGATGTTCCACGAGTATTATCCGAGGCAGATCCCCTGCCGAGGAGGTTGCGAGCGTGGCCAATGAGTCGGCATGGCTGTTCCCGCTCCTGGGGATATGAGACAGGCTGTAGAGGCTAAACCCCAACCGCAAGCGCCTGACTTGGTCCAGGTATTCCTGCATTCTTGAATCCCTGGCCTCCATCTCCCCATTTACCTGGCCTACCACCAACCTCGAGTCCGAGAACATCTCTATCGACTTTCCTCCCATCCTTTGTACCATGATCATCCCCTGTAGTAATGCCTCATACTCGGCCTCATTGTTCGTGGCCGCGAATCCGAGCCTTAGGGATTTCTCAATGACATGATCTTCAGGGGATACTAGGACCAGCCCCACTCCGGACCCCCTTTGGTTTGCCGCGCCATCCACATACACTTTCCAACATGGTGCCTCTGGGATGGAGATTGCCCCAACTGATTTCCCATCACGGCTCTTATCCTCGGCCGTCACTTCTACGATTGGTTCGGCGAACTCGGCCGTCAAATCCGCCAGAACCTGGCCTTTTATGGAGGTCCGGGGCATGTACTTGACGTCAAAAGCCCCCAGAATTGTGTTCCACTTCGCGATTCTGCCTGTGTAATCAGCGGCCCGGAGCACAGACTTCAAAGGCAATTGGGTTAGGACAACCACGGTGTGAGCTTGGAAGTAATGGGGGAGCTTTCTCGTGGCGTGGACTACAGCCAGGATGGCCTTCTCTAAGGGTAGGTATCTCACCTCCGCTTCGTGCAGCGACTTGCTGACATAGTAAACTGGCCTTTGAACGCCATTATCTTCCCGTATCAGTACTAGGCTCACCGCATGGGGCGCCACAGCAAGGTACGCGTATAGGACCTCGTCGACCTCAGGATGGGACATGATAGGCGGTCGGGAGAGGTAATCCTTGAGTTGCTGGAAAGCTTTGACACAATCCTCAGACCACTCAAACCCTTTCCATTTATTGATCAGGAGATAAAAGGGTCTACACCTGTCAGCCGACCTGGAAATGAACCGGTTCAGCGCCGCGATCATCCCAGTAAGCTTTTGGATCTCCTTGGGATTCTGCGGAGGCTTCATATTGTGGATGGCCTTGATCTGGTCAGGGTTGACCTCGATCCCACGGTGGGTGATCATATACCCCAGAAACTTGCCAGAGCTTACGCCAAATGAGCATTTTGAGGCGTTAAGGCGGAGCTGGTGCTCTCTCAGGACGCCGAATGTACGGCTGAGGTCTTCCAAGTGCTCGAACACCAACTTGCTTTTCACCACCATATCGTCAACATAGACTTCGACGCTCTTGCCCAACATCGGCTCGAACATCCTCGTCATCATCCTCTGGTAGGTGGATCCGGCGTTTTTCAGGCCAAACGGCATGACCTTGTAGTGGTAGTTCCCAATGGGTGTCACAAATGCCGTCTTCTCTCGGTCCTCCAAGGCTAGGGGAATTTGATGATAACCCTGAAAAGCATCCAGGAAGCTCATCCGAGGATGGCCTGCAGTCGCGTCTACTAGCTGGTCTATTCGTGGCATCGGGAAGGGGTCTTTTGGGCATGCTTTGTTCAGGTCTGTGAAGTCTACACAGACCCTCCACTTCCCACTTTTCTTCTTGACCACCACAGTGTTGGCCAACCATGTGGGGTAGAAGATCTCCTTGATAGCCCCCGCGTGCTTAAGCTTATCGACCTCTTCCCTGATCGCATCAGCGTGCTCTTTCGACGGGCGCCGAGGTGGCTGCTGCTTGGGGATCGCAAATGGGTTGACGTTGAGGTGGTGACAGATGAAAGATGGATCAATCCCAGGGGCGTCGCAGGGGTCCCATGCGAACACGTCAAGGTTCCTCTTGAGGAATTCAAGTAACTCCTCCTTCTCCCGTGGAGGCAGCTGGATTCCGACCTGGAAAAACTTCTCCGGATCATCGCCAATTATCACCTTCTCCAGGTTTTCGCATTTAGCATCCTCGGCAGGTGCATCTGGAGGTGCCACCTGGGTCTTTGATTGCTATGAATTTTCCTCGGATATGGCCGAGGACTGTGCATCGATCCGATGGGATATGGCAGCCACTGTGCAATGCCTAGTCGTGGATTGGCAACCTCGGATCTCCAGAACCTGGTCCCCTGACAGGAACTTCACCTTCTGGTGCAAGGTGGAGGCTACGCCATCCATGGCGTGTAGCCAGGGCCTCCCTACGATGGCTGTGTAGGGAGAGTATGTGTCCACCACTATGAAGTTCGCCTCCACCACCACTGGGCCTGTCTGTACGGGCAGTCTGATCATGCCCTTTGGGATGACGAGCTTCCCATCGAAGCTCATTAGGGGGGAGCTATAGGGTGTGAGGTCTTCCTGCTTTAGCCCCAGCCCCTTGTAGAGGTCTGGACACATGACCTCGGCTGCGCTGCCACCGTCCACCATCACCCTTTTCACATCGTAGCCCCCTATTCTGAGGGTGACGATCAGGGCGTCCTCGTGTGGTTGGATGGTCCCAATCTTGTCCTCCTCCAAGAAACTCAGGGCTGGGGGAGGATTCTTCCTGGACCTCTTTGGCCCCGTCCGGGGGTCCTCGGCGGGCAGTTGGGCCACATACAACACTCGTAGAGGGGGTGTGCCCGTCCTTCCTGGCGCAGCCAGGATTATATTGATCGTCCCGGTGGGTTGCCCCATGGCGGCGTCCCTCCGAGGCTCTTGGTAGGTCCGGCTTTGCTGGCCGCTGGAATGGTGGAGGAGGTGCTTCAGTCTCCCCTCCTGGACTAGCTGGTCCAGGTGGTTCCAAAGATCCCTGCAGTCCTCCGTAGTGTGTCCATGATCCTGGTGGTACTGGCAGTAGCGACTCTGATTGCGCCTTCCAAGTTCCCCAACCATCTTGTTCGGCCATCTGAAGTACGGTTCGTCCTTTATCTTCTCCAGCACCCTGTGCACGGGTTCTCGGAACACAGCGCCTACCGTCTGTGCATGGGTCGCTCCAGAATGCCCACCGAAATCCCTCCTCGGACGGGCATTGTCATAACGGTCCGACCTGAAATCCCTTCTCTCCTGGGGGATAGCCTTCTCTTTGCCTTTGCCTTGCAGCATGTCTTCCTCCACCCGCTTGTACTTGTCGATCCGATCCATCAGCTGCCGCACGCTGGTGGCCGGCTTACCGGTTAGGGACGTCCTCAGGCCGTGCCCCATAGGTAATCCATTCTGGAACGTGTTGATGGCAACAGCATCGTACTTGCCGTCCAGCTCGTTGTAGATCTCCCAATACTTGTCCGAGTAAGCCTTGAGGGTTTCCCCGTCACGCATGGACAGGGACAGCAGCGCGCTCATGGGCCGAGGAGGCCTGCTATTTGTGACAAAGCGGGAGCCGAAAGCCTGGGTTAGCTGCCTGTACGAGTCTATGGAATTCGTCCTTAGACCGTTGAACCACCTCATTGCCACAGGCCCCAAGCTGGATGGGAAGACTTTGCACATCAGCGCCTCGTTCTTGGAGTGGACCGCCATCCTTTGGTTGAACTGGCTCACGTGCTCCACAGGGTCCGTTTTACCGTTGTAAGCAATGAAGGTTGGCTGCTGGAACCGCCGAGGAAGCTCCGCGTCCTCTATACGACGCGTGAAGGGTGACTTGGAGAGCCGGTCCAGCGCCCTGCTCATGGCGTCGCCTCCTGGGTCCCTTGGGGTCGGGTTGGCACGCCTACGCCTCTGGTAGCGCTCCTCCTCGTGGGAGAAAGTCTCGCTGGGGGGCGTCCTTGACCTTTGCCTGTATTCATCATCGCTTTCGTCGTCGGAGGGCGGGTCAGGGCTAGGTTCAGACCGTCTTCGTTGCGCACGGCGCAGCTTCCTCTTTAGATCGTCTATCTCACGTTGCATGGCCACCTTATCGTCCCTTCTCTGGGAAACGTGGCTGTGGGCCTCTTGTGAACGCGTGGCCTGGCCATCGTCGCGCTTCTAGGGAATGTGCCCGTCCGCTCGGCTTTCGCTCGCCGTTGAAGTATGCACGCTTCCTTCCCGGAATCGCCTGTTGTCGTTCTGACCGCCCCCGGGGTCGCCATATTTACCTTGATGCCGTGACTTCGCCGGTTCAGGTCGATTGGGAGTTCCTTGGTGAGGGCCTGACCCTACCATGTTCGACTGTTGTCCTTACCGACGCACAAGCTCTCCCCACAGACGGCGCCAATTGTAGGGGGTGGATTCGAGCGCTCTCTAAGGATTGAGAGAGTGGGCCCAAGCCCAGCTAACCCTTCAATAAATTTGTAGAGTATGGGCTCAAGAGCTAGGCCTCAGTAAAGAAGGCAACGACCATGCATGGTTGTACGTGATTGCTAACAACTAAAACGTGGGTTTGAACACACAATGTGGCTCCTCGGACGTGCCTTATGGAGCTGGAAATTCTTATTATCTCTTTTCAGAGGGGTTACAAGAGTTGAGAGAGAATACTTTGCTACAATATTCATTTTTCTCTGGTTTTTTCGTCCGTCCCCTTCACAAGAGGGATTTTTACATTATATACTCCTCACTCAGTTGATCCTAGCCCTACATTTGTTGATCAATCCGGTTTCCACTCGAGTGCCTGTCCCATCAGCCGCATTCCCATACCTCCAGTGGGTTGCAGCGCTCAAGACGGCACTGTTCAGAGGTCCTGTCCTCATTAATGCGGCCAGGGCGTTAATTGAGGGCATTTAATGTGGAGGTGACAGTTCGCCTGGGACTTACTCCTCCGCCATGCTTTAATGTCCGGTGATTGGTTCTTGCTATTTGCTCCTTGGATGCTTGGGGAGACTCCCCTTAAAGGTATGCCGCATGCCCACTTTCTGTCCTCGGCCTACCGAGGATGTAACCATCCTCGGCAATGCTCCTTGAATCCTGGGCTCTAAACTTTCGTCCTCGGGCCTCGGATCGTAGAGGCGTCCTCGGCGTGGGTCTCTGGGCTTGGCTTGGAGTGGGTCGGGGTTGCTGACTTATTCTGGCCCCACAGGAATAAATTATTTAAATTCTTAAAAATATAAAATATAATGATGTTAATTTCTTTTTTCAAAGTATACATAACGTACTTTGGTTAACAATTACAATAAATTCTAATGATAATATTCCAAGAGTAATGTACAAAAGGTGTGCTCAAAGGATCCTAAATCAAATAATTCTGATTAAAACAAATTAAAATCTATGTGATATTATTAGAAAATAGTCAAAGTCGGAAGAATATATATAATTTATTATAACCATTTAAATACTATACAAAGAGATTGTTTTCTAGGAATAAAAATATACATCAAAAACATTTTTAACAAAGAAATATATCATAGTTCAATATGATATGTGTAAGGACGCAATTTGAGTCCTAAGTCCAAAAGTTAAAAGGATTTAGGCTCAAAGAGCCCAATACAATGAATTTGTAGAGAGTGGGTTGGAAAACTGGGCTCTAATGAGTTGAGTAATGATTATAGTAGATCGAAAATGACAATAAAATAAAAATAGATTGGTTTTATCTAAGAAAATCGTCATCAGCACAGTTCAAGGAGATCAGTTCTTACATATAATTCTTGAAATTGATTACAAGTACAGTTTTTATTACTACAATATTTCTCTTTCAATTCTCCAATCCCCTTCTCTCAGGGCTTCCCTTCTATTTATACTATCTTCCCCCTTTCATCTTTGCCCTCCACGTGTAGATTAGATTGCTAGTGTTGATCCTTGTCCCATCAGCACCTTCTTGAAGTCTTTGGGAGTAGCTGTAAGGTTGAAAACTACTGTTCATGTATCACTTCCACATTAATACCACCAAAGAGTTAGCTGCAGAGCATTCAATGCGATGGTAGCAGCTTTCCCTTAGATATTTCATAGCCTCCATCTATCCTGCTCCTTCCTGACACTTATCATTATCAGTGGAATTGTCTGAAACGTTGCACTTGATGTCAGACCGCACCTTCTGACCTCGGCTTTGCTCAGCCGAGGAAGCATTCCTCCTCGGATCACTTTTTTGGACTCTCTCGACCATACCTCATCTCTTCATTCATTAATTAACACGGACTTCTCTGACAGTGTTTCCCCGTCCTCGGACTACCTAACGTCCTCTGATTGAGCCCCCAGTCTAATATATACATAGATACGTACTACTGGGCCTACCATCCCTACAATATGTTTTGAAATGAACTTTATTTTGAGAACGTACTTATCTAACAATTTTGTAATATTTAGTCATTTTAGATGTAAAGTAATTCGGTTTCATTCCTATTGAATAAATACATACATGAGACGTATCTTGTAGATATATAATATTAATAAGATTAAGGTCAACTACAACACTCCAAGGAACATTTTTTGGCTTTGCAACTGCCCGGGTTAATTATGTGATTTTGATTGGATTGGATAGTATGAATGTATATCGTGTGGACATGTGTTGAGTTCTACATTAAGTGTTTATTGGAAAAATCGTGGCAATATAATTGATTATGAGACTTTATTAGTATTCTAGGCAGCGTAAATGTGGCTCTCGAAAATAAGGGTGTGTTGTGTGAGCTCGTGACTCTCACATCGAGTATTTTATGGATAGATCTTGGTCATAATTTATTATGATGAGCTAACTATGGGGAATAAATATTCTTTCATTCCTTGTTCTTTTATCTTTTCTAGTTAATTTATTGATTTTTAGATATAAGAATAAAAATTACTAAACTAAAGAAAATGAAGGCTAACTATATATTTTTGTATATTTAGGTATTGATATAGCTAAAACAACAAAAACAAATAATGTTATGAAAATCATCATTTTTTCAATGAGTAAAACATAATATTGAGTAGTTTTAATCGAGTTGAGTTGAAAACACTATTTTTATGTCAAAATGGGTAATTTTTGCATTTTCTCAAATTTATATATTTCTTTTATTGTCGTAATCACCGGTTCATCATTGTTTTATCAAAGATGCTTTTTTATTATTATTTGGAATTAGGTGGTAGATAGGACATGGTAATATGATACTGTTTATGTGCAGAAATTAGGGTAGATTCTAATTTAGAGTCAAAGGAAATTAGTGCAAAATTTAGTACAAAATAAATCATATATGATTTTCAATTTTTTTTTATAAAAAAAAAATGTAGAGTTATATGTTGATAATGATTAATTAAATTGAACTGTATTAAAAAAAAATTATTTTATCTTTTTGTTATTACAAAATAGATGTTAGTTTTATTTATTTATTTATATATTAATTTAGTATTAAATCTTCTTATGAATTCTTATTCTTAAATTGTGAAAAAATAAAATAAATTTTCATACTTTGCTACGAAAGAAGAAATCCTCACATCCACAGTGGTGCCTACAGCTGGGACTGTTCAGTGTTCACCTCCATATATATTCTTTGCGGTGTCATGGGTCCTTAAGCATTGCGTTGATCATGCTGGCTCAATGCACTGTCTCTCTCCAAGTTCAACATCTAAAAGACAAACCTAGCTAGTAACTGAATTCGATGTCAACTTTAGAGAGTTTGGAACCTAACCATGCATAATCTCAACAATTTACTTCGACCGTACGTATTGAAGGTATGGTGTGTGTGATAAATCCCGTGACTGAAACCAATAACAACGTGATGGGAAGGCAATCAATCTGCGGCGAAAGAATAAAGACTGGGTTTTGAACTGTATTAATTAAGAAGAACCGATCATATAAGTGGAGCTTTGAGTTTCGGTTTGGAGATGACTGGTTGGTGGTGGAAACAACAAGTTGTAATGAATCCTAAATGTTTTGGACCTACAGCTTGCAGTTGTGCCTTGAATTGGTTTCTGGCAGGTTGATATGGGAGTGCTCAATTACTTGCGAATAAAAATCTTATGTCTCATTTTGAATATTCAATCTTATATTTCACCTATCACAACCTGTTATATGTTTATTGTTGTTTCTTTATAAAATAATCAAAGTTTGAATGAAATAATTAGACATATAAGATTTTTATTCATTTTGAAATAACGAATTAGTACTTCTTGGTACGCTTTTGTGTTAGAATCTCATTTTCTCTTATATGTTTGTTTCCAAAAAATGAAATACACAATAATAATAAATGCCTAATTGTAACTATCGAGAAATTATAAGGTCTTCATGGTGGATAAGTGATGTGGTCCACCATTTTAGTAAAAGACTCCCACTTCTTTAAAATCGTGGAGTTTCAAATAAAAACTGAATGCTGACTCAGGAATTTTAAATAGGTGGGAGTTTTTTGGCCCACCATGAGGATGGTATAATTTCTCGTAACTATCATAATTATCAATTTCATATTTAGAAAAAAAAAAAAGGAAAAAAAAAAAGAAAATAATGAGACAGAGAGAAAACTATAAAATTAAAAAAAAAAAAAAAATTCATGCGTTATATGGATTACCTACTTGTATGTGCAGAGAAACATTTTCTTTTTATGGGACATTCCATGTTGTGGTTGTTTGGTTAAACTAATTGTCTGGTTTAATCAAAATATCTCAAATCTTAATTATTTCACTTCCAATTTTGGCCTTTTTTTTAATCTATGTTTTAGCAAAGTTATAAAATTTATATGTTTTGGTCAAAGAAGGAAGGACGGCTAGCTTCTTTTCAGATGCATGAACCATATATACTACATTCTCTTAATCAAATTTTCTTTCCAATTCTGTAGTGTATTTAAACACCGAGCCTTCACTTTCAAAAAGAGAAGAAATATCACCTGTTTTTTTTGGTTGATATCACTTCAGTTACCAAATTTTTGCATCTATATTTCACATCTGATAAGTTACTGAATTTATTCTAATTCCTCTCACATCTGGTTAAATTTGGACCAAAGTAAAGAGTTGTCTCGTTAAGAAGTCGAAACATAAAGTTATATAAATCCAATATAAAATTATTTTTAAAAATAATACCATCTGTCATTTCTTTACCTAGTTTCTTTATAACTTTGTATTTGTAGGTAGTACTCTAGTAATAAGGTTCACACATTTAAATTATGGCACAAATTTTGTTTGGTGGTAGGAACCGGATCCAGATGACTTCATACCAGGAAGTCAAATGGAATAAAAAAGAAAAAAAAAGAAGAAGTAACAAATGGAATATCCCATGGAATACTTTTTTTTTTTTTTTTTGTTAATTTTTCATTTTTAGAACCATGATAAAGACATAATAAATTTCATAATTTCTTTTACAAATTTTGATTAGTGGAACACTAAATTATCTTCACATGGAATAACAATTGAAATAATTGTACACTATTACGGTGCATCATTGGCATGATAGTCACTCTATAAGTACAAAATTCTTGTAAGATAGGGGGATAAGGTCCGGAGTTTAGGTCTTCAGAAAGAAACTTCACACAGATAAATACTTAAATTAGGTTAGAATAAAATTTCTATCTTATTATAATAATAATAATAATAATTGTAAAACGATCACAGCTTAACATTTCAATATATGATAATAATTATATAAAAAAATGAAATAAATTGTGTATCTAGACTTATTTTAATTGATTCTTTAAAATAACAAAACTTTAAAAGGACTTAAGGCCATGTGATGCAAAATTGGAAATTAGGAAGGGGCACCTTAAGGCTATGTCATGCTTTTGTTGTTATGGTAGAGACAGATATCACATGCTTAATAATCAAAGCCTACCTTCTCTTCCTCTCTCTATAAATAGCTGTGAGCGTTAAGAGCCAGACCAATAAGACAAAGTCATAAATATAAAGTTTTCAGTTTTTTTTAGAGTCTTCTACAAAGAGTTGAGAGCTTTCATGGCTGGCCTTCAATACAACTTCTTCCCCACTGATTTCTTCTACCCTCGTCCAAAGTCTGTGGCCATAGACACCACCACTCCCAAAGCTGTTCTTCCTCTCCAACAAGACCCCATCAGAGACGTTATCAATGATACTGAAGTGTCCAAAACTTTGGTTCAAAATAACCCTGTTAAGAAGGTTACCCCTTTAACTTTGACACATAAATCAGCCTCTTTCTTGGTTACTAAGGACCCCAGAAGAGCCTAAGGCATGAAAAAAATGATCTATGTGCAAGATCAATTTCGTTCTGAAAATTGAGCTTTATTTGGCGTTTATATATACAGTATTTGTGGAGCTTGAGTTCTTCTCTTGCTTGGAAAAAGAAGGGGTGGAATAGGATTGGTTTTTTCTTTTTCTTTTGAATACTTGTTTTTATAGAAAGATGTTTTGTAATATGTTATATGTACTAATAAGATCAATCTCATCATTTCACCGGAATAGTGTATATATACATGGTTGTACTGTAATTTTTTTTTCTTGACAAGTGAGTAATTCAAACTATGTAATCCTCAAAGAGAGGACCGAGTAATGTTATTTTTCTTCTTGTTATTCACAATTGATGCAGAATTTGAGAATTCTGAGTCCACATGGCATGTTAGGTAACCTGAAGATTACCAAATGGGTTTGTTTAAAACTTTCAAAAAACAACTGACACATAAAAAAAGATGCCTAACACTACAGAAGAATTCGTACCGAAATCACACTTGTATCATTTTGATAAATTATTGATTGTTACAAAAAATTAAGTTATTAAAAATTTAAAATGTGATAAAATATCACTTAATTATTATATTAACTCTTTTTTTCTTGACTAAATTTAATTACTTTAACTAGTATACAAAACTAACACTTCTACTGGCGGCTCTCAAAAGAGTGAAAGTTTATTTAAGTGATAACTTGTTGGGTTTGTTTGTTTGACCAATTTAATATTATAAATTTAAACAAATATGGAATATTTAAATAATAAATATGACTTTTGATTCGCCCCCTATATTTATTTTGTTTCATGTTCAAGAGCATCCTTTTCAAGGGTCATAGTTGGTAAGAAAGAATATACCAAGGACCCATAGCGTGCAGTCAATGGAGGGTGCTTGATGGAACGGAATATTCGTGAATATGCTCTGAAGAAAGTGTAGAAATTTAGTTAGCCAAATGCATCCTGTTAAATGTAGCAACTCAACTTTTCTTTCTGTGGCCACCAAATATAAAAATTCATTAAAAATATATTAATTTTCTTGGATGAAAATAATTTTTCTGTTTCTTATTCCATGAAAAGAAACCCTGATAGTGATAGGTTTCTACAATCTACGTACCAAAACAAATTAGAAAATTATAGAATAATTCATAGTTCAATAAATACACATTCACATTATTCCTTTCACATAAATAGTGAGTTAATTTAATTAATGAAAGTAAGAGAAATTATACGGTACAAATGATAGACCACGTCGTTTATCTATCATTCTACTACAAGACTCTTACCTATTTAAAATTGCTGAGTTAATTTATAATAAAAATATGTCACTTGTCTACCATTTCACTACAAGACTCTCACATATTTAAAATTGTTAAGTCAATTTATGATAGAAAAATAAATTAACAGAAAGTGACTTCCACTCAACAATTTAAATATGTGAAAGTTTTTAGTGAAATTGTAGATAAGTAATGTGGTTCACCATGAAGACCGTATAATTTCTCGATACAATAGCTCATTCTTACGTGAGAAGATGGAGCACACACTACACATTTATTTGGTCACACTTATTATACATTTTTCCACACATTTAAAAAGTCTTAAATATATATGGGTTCCAGTTAGTTCAACTAGTAAAATTTCTGATGGTTTAATAAGACATCTGAGATTCAATTCTCACCTACATTAGAAACTGATTGGTGTTTTTGTCTGATGATAAAGAACACAATCATCAAAAGAAAATATCATAAATTAAAACTTATAAAATAAATAAATAAATAAAAAGTTCTATAGAGTCATCTCTTCTTTTTTTTTTTTCGTTTATTTTTGGGTGATAAGTTATGTTAGTCGCATGCATTAGTCTCACAAGTCGCAACTAGGAACTAGCTAGTTATCTTATCATTTCACCCATAAAAACAAAAAGGTAGCTTATCAATCATCTTATAAAAAAATGTCCATATGGTAAATACAAATATTTTTCCTTGTCATATCTTGTTTTGTCTGCATATATCATGCCTTACGTGTAGAATTTGGCTTTTAGAACACCCACGAAGGCGTCAATAATAAAAGCTGTGTTATAAGAGCATGAAGGAGCAATGGACGGCTGGTACTGTCTCTTGAGATAAGCTGACTCTAATTATAAGTTGATTTGTTTTTTTAATTAGAATTAATCCGACCCTGAGTCAATAGAGTGGTGCTAGATAAATACTACATAAGTAACATTATACTAATAAACCATTATATTATCAATCACACCAAAAAAAAAAAAAAAAATTTAAATATTCATTTATTATGTTTTTAAAATCTACTAATTAATTCTTATATATATATATATAATCACGTTTTTTGTTATATCAGTTTATCGAGATTATATAGTATAAAAATTTATAATATCTTTAATATTTTTTAAAGTAATAATAATATTGTCTAGACTCTTTGTTGGGTATACATGTGAGTGCAAGTCTCACAGTGAGAAAAAAATAAATAAAGAAAGAAGTGAATTATGACAAAACTCAGAAATCTTAGCGGTCTCATAAGCACAAATGTAAAGTCAATGCTATCAAGTATCAACTACTGCACTTTTATGGAGAAAAGGAGATGTTACTAAAAATAATAGAATATAGAAAGCCCAAATGCATTCCAGCCTCACTCTTTTAATTGATTAATTAAAGAAACTTGGGTTGTTGATGATCACGTGTACGTATTATGTTAGGTTGCAACTCCCCCTAGATAGTACTTCTTCCCTCAGGGTCAAATTAAGTATACCACGAGATTAATTATATGAATTAATTGAAGACAACGAATATATAATATAAGTCAACCTAATTATTTTGTAGATTTTCTTCTAAACTGAGCCATGCATGAAATAACATATTTCACTACTCATCTGCCTACCCCCCCTCCCCCCTCTCCTTCTTTCTCTAGTATCGATTATGGAAGAAAAAAAAAGGGTAAATTAAAAACTGGATTAACTGGTTACTAGTGATAGGTGTGAGCTACCTAATCTAGCTAAATCCAAAACCCATTAGATTGATTGTGTGTAGAGTTTAGAAGAAAGTTTCGACGAAGAAATAATTTTGCAAGATGATGAATATATGATACAATTGACTTAGATGAAGTTTTTGAAATGTAGAGTTTCAATATATGACGTTAGAACCGAGACACCAGTTGGTTTTTGGTATAAGCGAGGATGTAACCCAAATTTCTTATTCAACGACAAGAGACTTTAATAGTAGTTAAGCTAACTGAAACCTACCACTTAGATGAAGTTAATTAGGTAAGATGATAAATATGATGAATTATTTTTTTTTAATAGATCTTGGTTTGAAATATTTAAATACACCAATTCAACATTATCATCCATGTTCACTTCTTTGTAAATTACTACTTGAGCCAAGATAATGGAAAATGATTTGCTGTAAACTAAGTTGCAGCCACTATTCCAAAAATACACACATGTCAATGACTTAACTAGACACTTGTCTAGGCTTATATTTAAATGAAAACTTCCTTCTTAAGATTGAATTTTTTACCAAATAGTCATTTGACATGTGTGCATTTTACTGGAGTTGTTGCAACTTAATTTACAACAAATCCTTGCTTCAAGAGAATTTGCTTTAATTGTAAATGCATTACATTGGACATGGTGAATCCAATAATATGGTGATACTGCTATGCTATGGCCAAGTGGTTCAATGATAACGGTTACTCCCATGTGGTTTGGTGAGGGATGGACTCTTTATTCTAACTTTCCTAGACATTGAGATTTTTTTTTTTTTTTTTGGGAGAAGATAGACATTGAGATTGATCTGTCTAGAATAATGGAAAATTATTGTGTACTCCCAGAGTATCATAAATACGTACTCCCTCCTCTTACATGAAAGGTAGGTCCAACTAATTAAATTTATGAGGGACCCACCATTTATATAAGAGGAAAAATTACACATTTATAGTATTCCGGGAGTACCTAATAATTTTTCCTAGAATAATAGTTAATTTTGATGAAAGTGATGTTAAGTTATGATTGAATGCACCTTAGAGCATCAGCAGTGGGGCTTGTATATGCCAAATGTTAGGAACATTTGGCATTTAAGCCCCAAAACTGCTTAACAATGGGAAGGCCATATCACATACGCTAAATTTTTTTTGAGATTTAGCTATAGTACCATCTCAAATGTAAGATGGTACTGTAGCTAAATGGTATTAAAAAAAAAAAAAAATTAATGCTTGAGGTCCTTTTTAACTCGGGAATTTCTCTCTCCTCTCTCATTATTTCTCATCTTTTCTCTCGCTTCGTTCTCTCTTTCTCCTCTGCTTTGTGCTTTCTTCAGACCCAATACTCTCTTCGATGCCCCTCTCTCTCCAATAGTGATTCCAACGAGGCATCCGTGCTCCGATCCCTTTACCAATTCACTCATCTCATAAATCCAACAATCTAGATACCCATTTAACTTTTCACTCCATTAAGATTTGTGGGTTTGGATTCACCGATTCACTCATCCCTTTACCGATTCACTCATCTCAAGGGTTTGTGGGTTTGGATTAAGATTTTGTTTGCAAAATCTCTTCACGAAGCTCTGTCGGTCTCTCAAATCAAATCAAAATCAAAATCAAAGCAATTTACTAGGTGGGTTTTGATCAATGTATTTGAGTTTTTGTGTTTATGTTTCTTTTCTCTTTCTGCAAGAAAAAGGGGGATTCAGCTTGTGTTTGTGTTTGGGTTTTGATCAAATAATTGCTATTGATGTTTGCAGAGGTGGGATTCAGCTTCATCACGAGGGGTTTTCGCTCTTTGTCGGATTAGCATCTTCAAAAAGTTTGCTCAGGTTCAATTTCAATTACCAATGTTTCAAACGTTCTAAGATTCCTGTATAATCTCATTTTCACTTGGTAATGAAATGCCACACCAATGTTTTGCTGTTTGCGGTCCTGTAAAGTTATATAATTTCATTTCCACTGGGTAATGAAATGCCCCTCCAATTTCTACTTGGAATTAGTGACCTGTTTGATCAGCTTAAAAGTTATGGGGATGGTTTCAAACGTTCTATGATTTTTCCCTAGGCAATAGGTTGTGAATATTTCAAACATCTTATTCAATTTATGGAACCATAAATGTATTTTTAAAATAAATATATGTCATAGTAGAAATTTGTAGTCTAAGATTTTTGCTACAAACTTTAGGATTTTGAATCCACGGTATGCACTCCATACTGGCTATGCATTACCACTAGGTTGTCTAAGTTCAACCTTCCAAAAGTAGAGGGAAGTGGACATTTTTTAGAATAGTGGGTAGTTCCCTAGTTGGGTTCATAATTAAAATTGCATCTAGGTTTCTTTTGACTGTTGAAGAAAATAAATTTTATATTTAAAACATAATAACATTAGGACAATTTGGTTGGTGAGTATCAAGCTTTCCACCCTGTAATGTGTCTTTTTGGGGTTGTGTCCTCCTTTACTGTTATTATTAAATCATCCTGCATGCTATATCCTTCTTTTGATGAGATAACTAATGAATTAAGCACACCGAAAAGGGGGGAAGCTATTCAAATATGCATAGTCTGCAAGCCTCCAAGAGTGGTGCCTTTATAGACTTGTAGTTAAATTTTCTGTTTGGGAGATAAAACAAGAAATTGGTGATCCATGGAAAAAGCATTTTCCTTTTGATGAAAGAAAGTGCTCTCAACTCAAGTCTCAATTGAAGCTGATATTCCAATAATTAATTCAATCAAGAGTTGAACTCTGAAGAAATCAGTTTTGCATAATGCTTCATTAACATTGTGTACGAATGCATGTTTGCTTGCTGAAGATTATGGTACTTGTTGTAACTTTAATGCTTGTCAATTTTTTCCATATGGCTTCAATGTTGTTCTTGTGCAGAACATGACCTAATTAATTTCGGTCATCCTTTGGAAATGGCCATAAATACATGTTTCAATACGTAGGGAAACTTGGATTAATTGCACTAGTTCTTTTCACTAACTCTTTACATAATGGGTTGGATAGATGGGCGTATGGATCACCATGTAGGCATGTACCAGATTCGATCTAGTATAACACTATAAACCTTATCAACAATTCTTAATTACATGACTGGCCTCTTTCCAAATTTTTTTGCTTCTATAATAATTTTCTGCTTAGTCCTTTGAGTGATATAGTCTGTACTTTCTTGTTTTACTTATGCTTACACTTGTTGACGAAAATATTATGATTAGCTTATACTAATTGTAAATATACAAATAAGAATTGATTTGAGTTTTCAGCGTAATCAAAATATGTGAAGGCTTTGAACTCTTGTAAATTTGGTTAAGTTTGTATTTCTAATTGTAGTAATCACTTATCACAAATACTTGAACTCTTGGACTTTGTGAGTTGACTCTAATTGACTTCATACACTAACTGTTTTAAGTTCCTTATTTAAAAGGGATGAGTACACAAGAAGAGATAACATGATGTGCTAATATCTCACAAATGGATGATGAGCAAGATGTAAATGAAGCGGTGGAAGTAGATTATGAGCAAATTGATGACAATCCTACCATACAACTGTCATGGGAGAACACAAATAAATTTACGAAGTTCATTGAAACCCATCAATGTATTCGAGACCATAAAATTCATTCTCAACTCCAATTAGACCTCATTGAACATTTATGACAATTACAAGGGGAGTTGTAGGAACTTAAGTGTGTGAGTTATGCATGTGGGGTTTTATTGTAATTTGATATATGTACGAGTCTTCTAAAGACAACATTGATAGTTATGTATGTGGATTGTATCTATATATATGTACGTGGATTATAAAAGTTGGTAGGTTGAGTACATTGATATTTGGCAGGTTGCATGTATATATATGTATGTGAATTTTAAAAATTGGCAGGTTGAATACATTGATATTTGGCAGGTTGTATGTATATATATGTATGTAGATTTTTTAAGTTGGCAGGTTGAGTACATTGATATTTGGCAGTTGCATTTAAAGTTAGCAAGTTTGAGTAAATTGATATTTGGCAAGTTCTTTCTCAAAAAAAAGGAAAAATTGGCAGGTTCTATATATGTGTGTGTGTGTGTGGATCATTAAAATTGGCAGGTTGAATACATTAATATTTGACAGGATGCATCTATAAATATGTATATGAATTTTACATTAATATTTGACAGGTTTGATGGAATATATATGTATGTAGATTTTTAAAGTTGGCAAATTCGAGTACATTGATATTTGGCAGGTTCTTTCTAAAAATAAAAATAAAAAATTGGCAGGTTGTTGAAATAGTTGAAAAGAAATTCAAAAAAAAAAATTGGCAGATTGTTGTTGAAATAGTTGGAAAGAAATTGAAAAGAAAAAAAACTGGTAGGTTGTTGAGGATGACCGTTGCAATAGTTGAATTTGAAAAAGCTGGAATAGTTTAATTTGAAAGAAAAAAAAATAAAGGTTGGAAAAGTAATAATAAAGAAAGATTAAAAAATAATATTTTAATAAGATGGTAAAATAATAGAGTTTTAGGATATTGAGTGTATTGTAAAATGATATGGTATAATTGATAAAATAACTTTTTGAGATGATAAAATAAGATAAGATATCGGATGTGGATGATTTTAGAGAGCACATGTGATCCACGTTCTTTGTACACCTTTAAGGCATTGATTTTAAACAATAAAGGTTACTCTGAACGTGTTTTTCACATCTTATTGCTTCCTAACCAATATCAATATGGATGGCTCTTGTTTAAAGTCTAAAGTATTACTAATACAATTCCACCATTTTCTCAATGGTGGGTCCCCGAGAGTATTAGGACATAAGGAAATTTCACGAAATATCCCTCTCACAATTTATAAATTCCACAATAGACACCATCCATTATGAACATAAATGACACGTGGATCAAATGTGCACTAGAATTTTGACTCATTTGGCTGTGTTTAGAACGTGTTTAGCTTATGTTCCACACACACACACAAACACAAAAGCAAAAGCAAATATCGGATGATCGATCGATATGGCTTTTGATTCGTCCACTATCTGTTTCATTTTCAAGAGTATCATTTTTTCAGCCAAAAAAGAGAGCACTATTTTCAACACTCATAGTAGGTAAGAAAGAATATACCAAGGAGCTATTGCGTGCTGATCGAACGGAATATGCCTTGGAAAAAGAATTGAAAATTCTTTACGTAGAAATTTTAGCGAAGCCCATCCTGTTAAATCATGTTGCAACTCTCACCTTTTTCAATTTTCTTGGATACATCACTAATGTAGTAATGCAATGCTTTCCTTACTTCAACATTTTCAACTCTGAAAAGTCTTTTCTTCTCCTATTTTTTTGGTGGGTTTGATGAGTTATGTTATTTACATGAATACATTAGTCAAACTAAGTTAGCTTATCATGTCACCACCAAAAAAAAAAAAAAAAATGTTAGCTTATCAATCATATTATAAAAAAAATTTGCGCCTGCATCTTACGTACGTATAAGTTTGGTTTCTCGTATCAAAAAAAAAAAAAAAAGTTTGGTTTCTAGAGCACCCCTGAAAAACAAAAACAAAAAATAACAAAACAAAAAGCTGAGGTAAGGAGCCATGAACAACAGATTTTGACTCTCTAGATAATTATATATAGCTGACCCTAATCTTGTAGGTTTTTTTTTTTTTTTTTTTTTTTTTTGAAAAAGAATTGCATTGCATTAAATTTAAAAAGAAAAAGAAAAGAAAAGAAAAAAAGAGTTAAGACAAAGCCTCTCATAGTACAAATCCATTGAATCATAATACATCAATAAAATGATATTTGTAGGCAGATTGGCAAAAACCATAAAATTCTGTGATTGATTTGTTCCATTCTTAACTAGTCTGTCTGCACACCGGTTCGCCTCTTTGTAATAATGCTTAATTTTCACGCTTGTGATCTGTCTCAACAATTGCCTGCAATATGAAATGAGGATATATAGAGTGAGCTAGTTATTACACATTGAGCAAGACTTATGTACAGTATTTAAGGACTGTTCCTTAGGTTTTCTTTTTAAAATTCTGTCATGTGAATTTTTTTCTCATGGGATAGAAGTGTATTTTTTAGTTAAATAACTACATGGTTGAATCTTAAAAAGAAAACCTAAAGAACAGTACCTAAAGTATTGTACCTAAGTTTTGTCCTTACACATTCTACCCGATACCCATTTTACCACTACTTTAGCATCAACCTCCATTTCCATTGCTGGCAGGTTTAGTGAACAACAAAATTTTGGACCATTTTGCAAGGCCCAAAGCTCTGCGTCAACACTTGAAGCTGTACCAATTATGGCACTACTAATTCCAAACACCCACACTCCATTATGGTCCCGGATGATTCCTACTCTGCCTAGGATTCCCAATTTAGTAGTGTTGTCTTCGAGGCTTTGTTGGGTACACTTTCGCAATAAGAGTTTTTTTTTTTTTTGAGAGAGAGTTTCAATTTATGACGTTCATTCCTGATGATAGCTCTTTATCATCAGACCAAGACACCAATCAGTTTTTGGTGTAGGCGGAGATTGAACTCCAGATTTCTTATTCAACCATAAAAAATTTTACCAGTTGAGCTAACTAGAACCCATAATTTCTAGAGTTAACAGTGCTCATATGATATTAATAAGACTTCAATGTTTTTTTTTTTTTTTTTGTGATAAACAATAAGACTTCAATGTGTTGCATCATCCAACACTTTTATTAGGATTGTAAGCAAAAACTCAAAGTCAATGCTATCAACAAGTAGTTACTTTTGGAGAAAAGGATAGATTAGTTAAAATAATTGAATAAAGAAAAGCCCAAATGCATCCTAGCTTCTGATCTCACTCTTGCATTGATTAAAGAAGAGGCTGATCTGATCACGTGTATTACATTACATTGCAATGGCAATCCCTATTCCCCCCCCTAATACTTCTTCCTCAGTGCCAGATTAAGTATACATCACGAGGTTAATAGAGTTAAAAAAAAGAAGAAGAATAGAAGTCAACCAAATTATTTTGTAGATTGTCCTCTAAACTAAGCAATGACATAGTTTGTGAAATAACATATTTCAATACTCATCCTATCCCCTCCTTTCTCCAGTATCTTTTATGAAGAAAAAAAAATGTGTGTGAAATAAAAACTGGATTGATTACTAGTAATAGAAGCAGGGACCTGCTAACTTATCCATATATAAAATCTATAAGCTTGATTGTGTTTAGAGTTTAGATTCTTTAGAAGCTCACTTCAAACATGATTTGCGCCTCTTAATCTGTAGTTTTAAAGGAGCTTGATACCTCTTCTACTATTTGAGGACTCATCTAGCCATATCTCTTAAAATTGTTTATAAAGATTGCACGCAATCTGGGTAAGGTCCTCCAGTTAAATTGAAGAATTTTTTACAAGATCGTGACAAGGTTAGTAAGATTCATAAGTTGAAGCAAACAGCTAAAATCATCGAAGGTGTTGATACAGGAAACTGCAGCATTCAATTTTGCAACTCTAGCTAGGATTGAAAAACCAAAAATTCACGCAAATGACGTATCAAAGTTGAAGTTATTACTTTTTGATTAATCCGGCAGTTAGATTTGACTGGTTCTTTTTTCTTTCCTTTTTTGGATTGTGTTAATGTGTCTGTTAACAAGTTTTATGTCATTTTTTTAGCAGTCTTATAGGTTTTGGGGCCAACTTCATAAATATATATATATATATATATTAACATAAGTTGTGGGACTAGTTTTATGTCTATTTCTTCTATTTATCCAATTTTTTTTATTGAGTATGACCCACATTAGTTCAATCTTAACAAGTACCGCCCTGTGCTTGTTAACATTTGCCTTTTTTTTTTTTAGTTAGGTAGATAGTCGGGGAGGAGGGTGGTGGATTTTAAACTATATATTTAGAGCATCATAATTCATAAAAAATGTCATTGCTACTAAACTACTACTTAAAGCCCTTCTAAGATTATTTCAAGGTATTCTATTTTGGTAAATGGCTCATTTTTAAATTCTAAAACACTACTAATACATTTTTACCGTGCATTTTCTCAAGGGTAGGCTCTCGTGAAAAAGGCTAGTGTTATTTTTGATAATTTATTTGCATAGTATTTATCATAATATATAGTTTTTGGTAACTTTTATCTTAAATATGTTACAAAATGCTAAAAGATTATTTATTTCAAAAAAACTAAAAGCCAAATTATTTGCTAAAAATATGAGACGAGGCAAAAGGTTTTTCAACAATTCTCAAAAGCACGCTATGTTGCTTTGAGTAAAACCACCATCGGGCCATGAAAAGGAATATATATGGATCAGAGCCCAGCCGCTTAAACCAACAGTTAATTGAACATTATTCTTTTTTTTTTCATTTTTAGGTTGAGTAGACTGGGGGTTTGGCCTTCTTCTAATACTTTGTCAATTCAATCCCATGACCCATCTTGTATTCCTGTGTCAGGACAGAAGCCTCCCCCATGAACTGGTGTAAGGAACATGCGTGTTTGGGATCCATAATTGCAAAATAGATGGCACTTGAATTTAATACTTCTGAACTCAGTATATCTCAGCATTGTTTGTGTACCAGGGAAAGCATGTCCCACCCTGTATATCTCAACATTGTTGATGTACCAAGGAATGCATGTTCCATCTTAATTCATTTGCTTGTGTGCCGATGAAAGCACGCCACAAATCATATTTGTGTTCCATTAATAATTTAAAGAAAAAATAAACAAAATCCAAAAGCTTTCATTCCTTATCCATGATAATGAGTCTGCTCCTGTGCACAATTTACTATTGGGGAGATTCATTCCTGATTAGTTCACCTGCAAGGCATTCTAGCCTACCATCAGAGTTGTCCCTCGAACTCCACTAGGGATTATGGACAATCTAGCGATGAAAATCTGACACAACTTGAGTTATTAAAAACCAGTTCACCAAATGATACACATTTGATTTGCAGAATGAGGCTCCTAGACAGGCTACAAAAATTGCATAAATTACAATAAGTTGAATTTTTTAAAGTAATCTTCTTATTGCAGTAGGGGGGGAGATGAAAGCACATACAAAAACAGCAGAAAGAAGCAACTTAGTTCATGCATCAGACTTGAATCAATAAACGATCCTAATTGCTGAACCATTTGTTGCCTTAAGAAACCTCAACTGCATCCTGCAGCCTAATCCTATGTCAGCTTGTATTGCAAAAAATGATGCCATAACAGATACATATTTCATCAGTAATATCATTTCAAAACAACCTGTGTGGATTGGAAATTAAATTTGGTTGCTGAATTAGCTGATGATCATTTTGTTAAGAAATTCAGCTTGCTCAGGAAAATATTCCAAAATTTCATCCTTGGTCACCCAAGCAAAATCCTCACACTTCCCAATTTTGAACTTGTTGGTTGCAATCACTTGGGACTTGAAGAAGAATTGCTGTCAAATCAAGAAAACAATCCAGGGCTTAAGATTAAAATTGATGCAACAATTATCAGTAGTCAATAAGTTACATGAATTGCAACCATAATGCTGCCATATACATTTTGGCAAAAGCCAGAGCAAAGTAGAACCAATATCAAGAAAATATACCTTAAAAGATGGAGAGTTTGACTCATTCTCTGTTGGCTGTATAACCATATGACCCATCGGAGCATTTCCAACAAAATATGTGTGGGAAAGGTCTCCAATCACAGATTCCAATGCAGTCTCCGCACACTGCAAACAGTAAGAGTTAATATGAAAAGAAAAGAAAAGAGGGAGAGACAGAGAAGGAAGAAGAGGCAGCTAAAAAAATAGCAACTCTCACCTTACGCAATGTCTCCTCAGTTTCATAAACTTTTTCTGGAAAATGCCAGACAGGCTTATCACTAGGAGCTCCACTTGCTTTGCCATAGAGAAGAAGATAAAGTCTTCTGTCAAGTGCTCTCTGTAGTGACCTAAGGTGAAAAAGACAAAAAAAAAAAGCTCATAAATTTGCGAATCAAATTGTAGCGATCCATATGAAAATATTAAAACAAGTTTCCATTAGCCATCATTGAATTTCACTACTCTTATAACTTTAACAACATATGGCCTCTAGAAATTATTTTAGTAGAAGATAGTGCTGGGGATATAACGCGCTAGCTTAACAATCAGCAAGAAGGATATAGGCTCCCTCATTACCACCCTCATGCCTCAAGTGATTTGATCTTTAAATATGTATACATGCACATACAGACATTATAAACAAGTTTATGAATTATTGCTTTTATTAAATAACTTGGCTATATAAAGGAAAATTATGTCAGTACTTTTACTGTGCCTATCACAACACTTTCCATCAATCATATCAAGACATGAATCTATTTAGGAAGGCCTTATGCTAATCACACTAAGAGATGATGTTGCTTCAAGTAAAGGAAAAGGTGAAAGCAATTATGTAATATTGGGACTAGGGTTACACACTTGCGCATAAATTGACTCATATCAATTATGTAAACTACATTTTTTTTCAGTTCTTAACCAAATTACAGAAGCTATTAGAGATCTAGGTTTAAATTAAAATCACTGTATGTAACATCCTCACCAGATCAATGACTTCTATATAAAATTTCATATCTGTTACATGTTGCTAATGTACCCGCCATAATCATTATAAAAAGCTAACAACAGAAATTGAAAACAAAGAAATTCATCTGGTATTAACAAGGGGAGAAAAATCTGCTTCATACTTCTTATCATTCTTTTTGTCAGCTTCGGTGATCCGTGGAGCTGGTACATAATCCATTTGGTATTCACCTTTTCCCCTGTTCATGAAATTCAGTTACATACATAAAGTTGTTCAGATGGGGTAAAAACATGGCAACTTCTACTGCATCTATATGAGATGGATAGAGTGTGCATATATAACCAGTAAACTATGACATACAAACACATTCTTACACAAGTAGTTTGCAAGAAGAAATAATGGATTAGCAATGTCAAGTATAAAATTTACTGATTGATATCTTCAATATAACACAAGAAATTAACATTTACCCTAACTAGATATGCAAAATGTAAGATTCACACAAAGGACAATACAAATGTGTCATGACAGAAACACTATTTCCAGAGTTCTTGAAGCAGAATATAGACAAAGGCGCCTTACAGATTTCAAACAATGTTTCAGCCATAAAGCAGTAAATCCAAGTCTCCTAATCTCAATTAAGCAACAAAAAAGCTTAATTACCCCTTTTGAGACACACCCCAGTTACTCCTAATATACTAACACTTGTCCCAAAAATTTAAACTGATAAGAAATTGTGAATTTAATCACTTAACAATTCTAAAAATGCCAAACGTATATTTTTTTTACTTAGAGCTACACCATTCCCCATGGTCCAAGCATAAGTGTCTTTCATCCAAAAGAATTTTGACAATTGCTAAAGTGAAAGTGATGTTGCACTCATCACAATCTGCAAACTCAACAACAAGCCTTAATCCCAAATTTTTTTGGGTCGGCTACGAATCCTCAACAGATTAGTTAGGGTTGGCCATATATATATTTTTTTTCAAACTCAACAATTTGCCAAAAAAAAATTGTGAAATTTGTTGTCTGTATAGCATTGTTTTCAGATGAATGAGTGTATTCTATTTTCAAAAATATGAATTAACGGTTTATATACAAGCATTAAATATACCAAAGATAACAATGACAATAAGATTACCCAAAAAAAGAAAAAAAAAATGAAATAATACATATTGTAAATCTGAGATATCAATCAATAACTAGCAATTGTATTAGAAACCATTGAAAAGAAAATGAGTTAGGCTTCCCAATACTAAAATTAAAGCTGAAATTGATATATTGAGCTTTAGATTCTTAAATAAATAAAAAAATCACTTTTAATTAAAATGGAAAAACAGAACTTACCTAGAATTAGACTTATCTAAAAGCTCATCTGGATATCTACGTCGATATTGCTGTCGCCACCGAAACCTAAAACCCAAAAAAAAAAAAAAAATGAATGTTAGAATCAGAAAGGTTCGGTACTCAAAATATGTTACTAAAACGCATTATTAATGTTGGGGAAATGGTAGATTGAAACAGAGACTTACGAGAACTCCTGAAAGGCGTAAACGACAGGGTCGATCTTAGGGATCACAACCGGAAGCCTCTCGAACAGTACGGAGGCTACGACCTTCTCCGCCGCCGCCGCCGGCTTCTTCGTGCAGAATCCTCGCGCTTTCGTCAACGACGTTAACGATCTCTGCATTTTTTTTTTAAGATCTGTTACAATACTGTAACTGTAAATTGAAATTTTATTTATTTATTTATTTAAATTTTTTGGGTTTTGTAGCTAGAAATGAGCCATAACAGAGTAATGATTTAGTGAAGCTCAAGAAGAAGAAGTCGTGGAGTGGAGTGGAGGTTTTAGCGGAGGGTTTTTCTTTCACTTATTGGGCTGGCTGGCCTATTTCGGATTTTCTTGGGTTTGAGATGGAAATTTTTGTGGTTGTTTGGGCCTTTTAGAATAGTGGGTTTTGTACAATAGAAGGACAACAAATTTTCATACAATAACATTTTAAACTTATGAGGCTATGAGGTCTGCTACATTATTATTTTATGGAGGTAAAATTCGTTTATGAGATAAAACATGTTTTAGAGAAGAATTTTTTTTTTTTTTTTTTGGTTATATTTAGTTTGTTCTTCCTAAGAAAAATTTCTAGCTCAGCCACTTTTTGACAATCAATAATCATATGCTAATACATGCATTAGCAATGATAAAGATTTTGAAAAATAAAAAACAAAGATCTTATAGAATGCACTGTTTATTTCTTTTAATATGTTTTTTTATTCTTCACTTTTTTCTAAATACACATGGCTTTCAATTGCATGTCTGATACCACCAGATGAATTGAGTTGGATAATACCTCCTCATGCCTTCAATGCATGGAGAACACGAAAAACTCAATTAGTGCCTAGAGTCTTAGACTATATTGATAGCACCAGGGCCTAGCCCTTCCCATATGGCTTGATTTATTTATTTTTTAGAAGAAAATCTAGCATATCTGCAAGTGAGTTGAGTTGAATAATACCTCCTTACGCCTTAAGCGCATAGAGAACTCGAAAGCCTCAAGCCTTAGGTGGGAAGAAAAAAAAGGCAAAAAGGGCCAAAGTCCTAGACTATTCTCATATGGCTTGATTGATTTTTATTTTTATTCTAGAAAGCCCATATGACTTGACTTAATTCGCAAGAAAGAAACTCCTATTCGAGAAGGAAAAGTAGAAAACAGAGACTATTCACAAAAGGAAAAAAGAATAAAACAACGTACGCCCACCAATCACTCCTTGACCTTGTGACCCAAGTCTTGAACCAAGGTCGGTGTTTATCTCTTCCAGTATATAAAAACATACCCAAATATCAAAAGCCCTTAAAAGTAAAAAAAAAAAACCAAGACTCAAAGCTCCTGTTTATAAAAAAAAAAAACAAAAAGTTTATCAAAAAAGACTCAAACCTCTAGTAACTTTTGCGTTAGATTCAATGGCTGGCCTTCAATATTACTTCTTTCCTACTGATTTCTTTTACCCTCGTCCAAGTTCTACCAATGGCGACAACACTAGCAACCCGGTTCTTCATGTTCAAACTCAGAAGGCAGATACAGAAAACATTAAAAAGTGCAAAATTGCGGTCCATAACGATGTACAAGGCAGCAACAAGCTTTATTATCAACCTTCTACTTCTTGCACAGCACTAGTTCCTTATCCATGCATAATCAAGAAAGAGTTGCGTCGTAAAAGGTCCATTGTGGCAAACTGTTGCAGCAACAACTGTGGCTAAACCCTTTTTCTTTCTTTGTTTTTAGGCTTTGATTTAGCTGTGAATTAAGGTTTTTCTTGGATTTTTTTTTTTTTTTTTAATTTCGTTGTCAATTTGAAATTTTGAAGGATGATGTTTAATTTAAAGTTCAAACCTTCTTTATTGGATTGTCTTGTCTACTCTGTTATGTCAGTGACTCTAATCTCAAACTGGGCTAATTTATAGTGTTACAATCCTACGAGAATAAACGCTATTGATGGTTTATTTTTTCAATGTCAATCATTAAAATTTGTGACATTAAATAGAAAAAGCACATAATTTTATGATGTTACAGTTTTATGTCAGTGACTATAATCTCAAACTGGGCTAATTTATAGTGTTACAATCCTACGAGAATAAACGCTATTGATGGTTTATTTTTTCAATTTCAATCATTAAAATTTGTGACATTAAATAGAAAAATCACATAATTGTATGATGTTACAGTTTATTTTTTTATTTTATTTTTTATTTTATGGCCAAGCAATCTATAATTTGTTTGTGTTCCTTATTAGGTAAGTGAATCTTTTACAACCTTTTATATTTTGACCAAATTAATCTGAACATGGTTCTTTTTATATATTTTTTTTAAATAGGAGACTAAAATAAAAAAAGTGGCCGGTTGTTACATACTTTTAACGTGTATTATGAAAATATTATGAATTAATAAATAAAAATTTTAATTTGATAATTTATAGAAAATTATTTACCCAATTAAAAAGAAAAAAAAAACCAAATGCACTTTTGTATAAATTTTCAAGTTGTTTGAATTCCAATTAATTTAATTAAAAATTTATCTTTTTATTTTTTATTTTTTTAAAGAGAATTTTAACCCATGGCTCCTGATGATAGCTATTGTGGGTGCCCAAAGACCGATGATGAAGTTTAAGAGTCACAGTGTGGGGAGACAGTGTCACGGGCCCGAAGAGGAGGGTTGCTCGGGGAGGTGAAGAGATAAGTCAAAAGTACTCTGAGGCATACCAAGTGGGAATTAAAGGTCAAGGGCAAAGTTTCCAGTTTGGGTTAGCTTGTAGCCTCTACATTGAATGCCCTGCATTTAGCCTCCTAGCCACATTAAATGGTGGGCAACAGTTTTATCAGCCTCATTGATGAGGAAGTGACCTGAATAGTACAAGTCATAGTTAAGCAAACTCCTTCCACCACCTTCTTCAAATGGAAAAAGAGACAAGTGTCATGAGGGGAGGCTGGTTAGGAAGTAATGGACGGCCAAGATGTGAAGTAGAGGAAAGTATATAAGGAAAAGAAGGTTTTCAAAGAAAAGGATTCGAACAAAAGAAAATAGAGATAATAGTGAACAGAAGAGAGAGAGAAGAGCATGAATAGTATCTTTATATTTGTAACTTTGGCCTCCTCGAGCAAGCTTGTATTAATGTATTGACCTACATATTTTATAAAGCAGGGCCTTCCTCCCTTATTCTCATCCTTGGGCTAAGCCCTTTCTTGTTGTTTGATTCCCTTTCTAACAAATTTATTGATTTGGGCCTAAGCTAAAACCTACAAGCGCACAATTCTAAGTGGGCTTGGGCAGGTAGAATCCTTGGTCCTTACAATTGGCGTCGTCTATGGGAATAGCAAGGCGTTGTGGATTCGGCTTAAGTATCTATGGCTAATGTGGGCTAGGATAGGGAGGAATCAGTTGGCTCACAAAGGGAAAACCAATTCGTTAACTTAGAGCGAAGGAGGGATAGGCAACATACTCCAAGTGTTATGGTGGAGTCTTATCGTACTGAGCGTACTGAGCGGAGTCACTTAGGAACTAGGAGTCGTGTCTCACATGATTAGGAGACACGGAGGTTGCAGCAGGAGGTTGATCGCTTGCGTGCCAGGCTAAGACGTAGGGAGCGAGATAGGAGAAGTTCATCCTCCCCACCAAGTGATGGATCTAGGGGAAGCAGGGACCGTTCTTATCATCATGGGTCTAGAACTCTATCTAGTGAGTCCTTTTCAGCCTCTTCGCACCAGAGTAAGTGGGATGGGGGTAGTCATAAGCGTGAGAGAAGGCCATCTCACCATGGCATGGGGAACGATGTAATGAGTAAGGCTTTATAGCAGATTTCTAAATCACCCTTCGTTAAGAGGATCAACAAGGCCAAGCTTCCTTATCGGTTTTCTCAGCCGACGTTTGTCGTTTAAAATGGAAGAATTGATCCCGTGGAGCACTTCAGTCACTTTAATCAAAAGATGGCAGTACATGCCAATAATGAGGCCCTTATGTGTAAGGTGTTCCCTTCTTGTCTCGGGCCCGTGGCCATGCGTTGGTTCGATGCGTTGGAAGAGGGGTCAGTGAGGTCTTTCAAGGAGCTAACGAGGGCATTTGGTGCCAGATTCATAACATGCAGCAGAGTCCTTAAGCCTTTGGACTCTTTGTTGTCTATGGCGATGAGGGAAGGAGAGACCCTTAAGACCTACTCGGATAGGTATTGGGAGACATATAATGAGATCGATGGAGACTTTGAAGATGTGGCCGTGAGGACTCTTAAGGTTGGCTCCCTGCCGAGCACAAGTTGAGGCAGTTGTTGACGATGAAGTCCGCCTTGAACATGCACCAACTTATGGGGTGGATAGATGAGTACAAGTGGGTCGAAAAGGACCAAATACAAGGAAAGGGTAAGGCTAAAATGTCTTCAGATAGGAGGGATTCTTGGGGAGGGGAATACCAAGGTAATCGCCCCCGAAGAGAGTTTCTTAATCATCCATCATCTGCGGGAGCTCAGCTGGTCAACTCCTTGTTTAAGGAGCTTGTGTATCAAATATTGGAGAAAATTAAGGGTGACCTTATTTTAAGTGGCCCAATAAGATGGGCGGGGACTAGTCCAGAAGAAATCAAAGCCTCTATTGCCATTACCATAAGGACATGGGACATACCATCGAGGATTGTAGGACCCTGCGGGACCACCTGAGCCAGTTGGTGAAGGCGGGGAAGCTCAACCAGTTTTTGCATCAACCTGCGGAGTAGTACAATCGCTTAGGGGCTGAGTTTAACCGAGGTAGCACTCCTCGGCCAGCGTTGGGTACTATCAATGTGATCTTTGCCAAGCCCGAAGGTAGTATGGGCCAGAGTATTCGAGTTATGTCTGTGGGTGAAGGTTGTGATCTGAAGTACAGTGCTCAGTCTTCTAAAAGGGCCAAAGGGATGGTCACCCCTACCTTGGGTTTTTCTGAGAAGGATAAAGAGGAAACTCTCCAACCACATGATGACACACCAGTGGTCACTATTAAGATTGGGGGTTATGATGTAAGGAGGGTGTTGGTTGATTAGGGAAGTGGTGCAGAAATAATGTACCCCAAATTGTACCGGGGGCTAAATTTAAAGCCCGAGGACCTGAAGAGGTATGATTCACCGTTGGTAGGCTTTGATGGCAGGATGCTAGTCCCGCCGAGGAATGATAAGATTGCCAGTACAAGCTGGGGATGAGGAGGTGCAGGTTAACTTCATTGTGGTGGAGGCTTTTTCCCCCTATACAGCTATCCTAGCCAGACCCTGGCTTCATGCTATGGGTACTGTGTCCTCAGCCTTGCATCTTAAGGTTAAGTATCCTACTTGGGGGAGAGTGGGAGAATTAGTGGGTAGCCAGGCCATGGCAAGGCATTGCTTAGTATCAACAATGATGAGGCAGTCTTCGGATCCTGTTGTGGTGGTTAAAGATTCAGTTCCATAGCAACTAAAGGGCCTCGCAGAAGGGCAATAGACGGGGACATCTGCAGAGTCGTCTAAGGATTTATAGAGAGTGATCGTAGGACAGGATCAAGAACAATATTTCCAGGTGGGATCCCAGTTGCTATCCTTGGAAAAAACAGAGTTGGTGAAGTTTCTAGAGGCCAACATTGATGTATTCACTTGGAGTACTTATGATGTCCCAGGGATTGACCTAGGATTTATATGTCATCAGTTGAACGTTAATCCTGAGGCTATACTGCGCAAACAGCCTCCTCAATGCTCATCCAAGGATCATGCCAAGGTAGTAAGGGTGGAGGTAAACAAGTTGAAGTAGGCTGGAGCTATTAAGGAGATCTTCTATCCTGAATGGTTAGCCAACACTGTGGTGGTTAAGAAGAAGAATGGGAAGTGACGAGTCTACATGGACTTCACTGATTTGAATAAAATTTTCCAGAAAGACCCCTTTCCCATCCCTAGGATTGACCAATTGGTGGATGTCACGGTGGGACATCCTCGAATGAGTTTCTTAAACGCCTTCCAGGGTTACCATCAAATACCCCTATCATTACCTGATCAGGAGAAGACGACCTTTCGTGCTCCTAATGGGAACTATCATTATCGGGTGATGCCCTTTGGCCTCAAGAATGCAAGATCCACGTATCAGAGAATGGTGACGCAAATGTTTGAGTCACAGCTAGGAAGGAACGTGAAGGCATACATTGATGACATAGTGGTGAAAAGCAGGTAGATAGGAGAGCATCTGGCCGACTTAGGGGAGACATTCTCGATCCTAAGAAAGCATAGGCTACGCCTAAACGCCTTTAAGTGTTCTTTTGGGGTCAACTTGGGTAAGTTTTTGGGCTACATGATTACCCACCGTGGGATTGAGGTCAACCTCGAGCAGATTAAGGCTATTAACAATTTACATCCCCTTTGGAATCTCAAAGAGGTGTAAAGGTTGATTGGGATGGCAGCTGCCTTAAATAGATTTATCTCTAGGTTGGCGGACAGGTGTCGTCCCTTTTTCCAGTTTCTTCACAAGTGGAAGGATTTTCAGTGGATAGAGGAGTGTATAACGGCTTTTGAGGATCTTAAGCAGTACTTGTCAAATCCCTCAATACTCTCCAAGCCCGAGAGGGAGGAAGTGTTGTATACTTACCTAGCTGTCACAGACTATGTTGTTAGTCTTGTCTTGATCAAAAGCGAGGATGGGGTCTAGAGGCCTGTCTATTATATCAGCAAGTCCTTATAGGAAGTTGAAACACGCTATTTACCTTTGGAGAAGGCAGTTTTGGCCATAGTGCATGCCATGAGGAAGTTGCCCTATTATTTTCAGGCTCACACTATGGTGGTGCTCACCCAGCTTCCTTTGCAAGCTCTTCTAAGGAAATCGAACTATACAGGCAAAATTGCTAAGTGGGGAACCATGCTTGAAGCCTACAATGTCAGATACATGCCTTGGACTGCCATAAAGGGGCAAATTCTGGCAGACTTTGTGGCGGAGTTTACTGAAGGTACAATGGAGAAGGAAGAAAAAGGATTGGGGATGATGGTCGCTTCGGCCATCGTCGTCCTCCCTTGAGAGGTTTATACGAATGGGGCATCTAATCGAAAGGGAGCAAGGATTGGGATTGTGTTAATTATTCCCAAGAAGCTAGTAATGGAGAAATCGTTGCGGTTAGGTTTCTTGGCTACTAACAACGAGGTCGAGTACGAGACTCTGTTGGTAGGTGTAGCAATGGTCAAGCAGTTACGGGGAGATGTGATGGAGTTGTATTCTGATTCTAGGTTGGTGATGGGCCAGGTTAATAAAGTTTAAGGCTTGAGATGAGAGAATGCAATGGTATCTTGCTAAGGTACAGCGTGTTCAGGCTCAATTTAAGAGTTTCGCATTGAAGCAAATCCCTAGGGGGCAGAACTCTCATGCAGATTCTTTGGCCATGCTGGCCACTTCTCTGGGATCAGGTTTTCCTTAGATTGTGATTTTCGAGGAGATGAATAGCTCAAGTCTCACAGGGGTATCCTTGGACGGGGTTTATAGCCTCTATGTGGGGGCAAGCTAGACGGACCCATAGTATCCTTTTTGAAGCAGGGAGTGTTGCCAGAGGACAAGTGTGAAGCAGAGAAGGTGCGTAGAAATGCCCCTCGCTATTGGCTATTTAGAGACCAGAAGCTTTACAAGCGCTTTCACTCAGGGCCATATTTATTATGTGTGCATCCTAAGGCTGTGGAGCTTTTGTTGGAAGAATTACATGAAGGCATATGTGGAAGTCACACAAGTGGTAGGTCTTTGGCGCATAGGGCCCTCACCCAGGGATGTTGGTGGCCTAGCATGCAAAAAGCCTCACAGGACTATAAGAAGAAGTGTGACCAATGTTAGAGATATGCCCCAAATATTCATTAGCTAGGGGGAGTTCTGAATCCCATATCCAGCCCTTGGCCATTCGCTTAGTGGGGCTTAGACATGGTGGGACCATTTCCCCGGGCTATAGGAAACTGAAGATGGCTCCTTGTCGGCACAGACTATTTCACCAAGTGGGTGGAAGCTAAGCCACTGGCTAACATTAGGGACGTGGATGCTAAGAGGTTCATCTGGAAGAATATTGTCACAAGGTTTGGAGTCCCTCACGCACTGATCTCAAATAATGGTCTTCAATTTGATAGTAAAGCCTTCCGAAGATATTGTGGAGAGTTAGGTATTAGGAATAGATATTTTACACCTGCCTATCCTCAGGGGAATGGATAGGCCAAGGCCACCAACAAAGTTATAGTATCTGGACTGAAGAAAAGATTGGACAACGCTAAAGAAAAGTGGGTGGATGATTTGCTCCATGTGTTGTGGACCTATCGCACCACAACTCGAAGATTAACGCGGGAGTCTCCTTTTTCAATGACTTATGGGGCAGAAGCAGTAATCCCTCTTGAGTCTAGATTCCCAACTTTGATAATGAATCAGTTTAGTGTTGAAGAGAACAATTGCTTACTCCAGGACAGCCTGGATGTGGCCGAGGAAAGGAGAGAGGTGACAATGGTAAAAATGATACATTACCAACAGAAACTTAAGCAAATTTATGATAAGGGGATTAAGTCAAGGCCTCTAGCGCCGGGGGATCTGGTTTTAAGGAAAGTGGTAGGAACAGCAAAGAACCTTGCCTGGGGAAAATTGGGTCCTAACTGGGAAGGGCCATGTAGGATCACTTCCATTGCTGGCATTAGGGCTTATTACTTAGAAGATCTAGATGAAAATGTAGTTCATCGCCTTTGAAATGTAAACAATCTGCAACGCTATTATTATTAATGTTAAGAACTCTTTTGCCACTCATATCTTTTTCAGTTGCGTTTCATTGTAGATGTTTTGGCTACATCAATCAGTCTTTGAAATATTCTAAGTGTTAAACAGAATTTAGGCCTTGTCTGGCTCTTCGGGTCACAAACCTAGGGTAAATTAACATTATCATGAAATATTCTAAGTGTTAAACAGAACCTAGGCCTTGTCTAGCTCCTCGGGTCACAAGTCTAGGGTAAATTAACATTATCATGAAATATTCTAAGTGTTATATAGAACCTAGGCCTTGTTTGACTCCTCGGGTCACAAGCCTATGGTAAATTAACATTGTGGTGAAATGTTCTAAGTGTGGGATAAGAATTAGACTCGGCATGGCTCTTCAATGTCCAAATGAAGGGCAGAGTGATCCTTGCAAGAGAGTATGTATATTGATAGTAAGGTAAATTGCCTTGGGAATTGCCTCAAATTTAAAGGTTAGAACTGGTAAGTTTACTTTGTGATCCCAAGTCCAATTAAAAGTAAGTATAAGTTTAAATTTTTGTTGAATTCTATAAGTCAATTTGGTAATTGTTGTGCAAGCCATGTAAGATTAAATAGAAGGGTAAAGAATATGCCATGAGTAAGTTATAAGTTAGAGTAATGAAAGTATTATTAGAGAAGGACAAGGCTGTAAAACATAAACTAACAAATATAATTTAAATAGCAAAGACACATGAAGTAAATTCTAACTACTTTTTCATTCATTTGTAAAAAATTAAGTACAAAATAGGAGGCATTAGATACATTTGGGCCTAATTACAAAAATGGTTTTCTTCTTCTTAAGTCCAATGTGGTGTTAAGCTGAGGCCTATTTTCCTTTCCATCCTTTCTTCTCCTGCTCTTTCTCTTTTTATTTCTTTTTCTTCTTCTGCTGGGTCACCTCTGTTGCCTCGTTCGTTTCTACCTCCACCACGTCGTCTGGTGGGGGCTGCTCTTGCTCTTTGTCTTTGGTAGGGGTAGTAGAGGGAGTAGATGCAGGTTAGTCCGAGAAGGAAGGGGGAGCAGAGTTGGGATCTGCTAGGAGCTGAGGAGGAGTTGGAGCCAAACGCAAGGCCGGGGGGTAGTATATCCTATCAGGAGCCCTAAGCTCTAAGTCGGTGCTAACCCCAGTAGCACTTAGGGCTTGGCCCCACACCTCCATGTAGAAGGCCGGAGCGACATCCCTGAGTTGGGCAGTAAGGCTTTTAGACGCCCTGGTCATGCCCGCGTCATAAGTTGCTTGCTCGGCCTGGGACATCTCTGCCTCCTTAGCCTCCAACTATTTCTTGGTTTGCTTTAACTCCACCACTGTGAAGGCCTTTCGTCAAAAGATCCATAAACAGATTTATGGGATTTCATGGCATCATAAGGCAAGCCCAAAGGTTGCCCACACATATGTTTTATTAGATACAGGCAGGGCCGGCCCAAGCATTCTGGAGGCCTAAGGCAAAATCTTCAAATGGAGCCTTTATGTTATCACTTAAATAATATTTAACTAACATTTTATATAATAATTTTTTTAAATCCATTCTTTTTAATTTTTGATATGATTTTTTTTTTTTGAGAAAATGATAAAGTTATAACAAATTTTACTATAAACTGGTGTTGTAATGAATGTGATCAATGACATATGGCTTACAAAAATACTAGATATATTATGAAATTTACAACATGAGAATTACAAAGATATATCACCAATCACAAATATTCATTAAAAAATGCATTCAATAGTTTGTTGAAATTTACATATCATATTCATTGTCACATCAAATTATAAAAGTTATGAAGATCACCACGCACCCTTGGTGCAGTGATCACTTCACAAATATAAGTTCTTGTGGGGTGTGGGGGTCAATGGCTGAGATTTAAGTCTCTAGAAGAAAGTTTCGCACACATATATACTTAAATTAGGCTAGAGTAGAATTTTTATCTTGTATAAAAATAATTAAATAAATAAAAGTTATATAGTAAAATTTATAGTATTTTTAACATTTTCCTATTTGAATTACTTGTGATTAGTAACACATCTATTTGTAAGACCTATTTATTTAAATTTGTCTTATCTCTATATCTAGCATTACTTAATTCTTTGAGCTTTCTTAATAGTTTAAAAAAAAATGTAAACTAAAATGTTTTAATATCTCCTAAAAATATTTATATATAAAAAATAAATAAATAATTTTGCCCCCAAATTTGGGGCCTTCTCTAGTAAGGGGGCCCTAGGCAATGGCCTAATTGGCCTAAGCCTAGGGTCGGCCCTGGATCTAGGTTGATGACTTCTTGATCTTACGGCACAAACTTAGCGCCTTCTGGCAAACCCAATAGCTACGAAATCATCATCTTCTTATTCTTAGGGTCCGTTTGAATACAACTTATTTGGTTGAAAACTGAAAATACAGTAGCAAAATAATTTTTAAATGTGTAAATAGTGCTGCGGGACCCATTTTTAATATTTTTTTTCTGAATAAAGTGATTGTGGATCCCATGAACAGTACGTGAACAGTGCTGCTATAGTGTATGAACAGTGTTGCTACAGGTCAACAAACAAATCACCAATTAAATGAAATGCAGCTAAAAATAAATTTGACATGAGTGATTTGTTTATAAATGGGGAAAACCACCGAGGCAAAACCCTACCGGGCGAATTTAAGGTAATCACTCCCGAGAATCTACTATTATCAAAAGAAGTGGTTATAAGTAAAGGAATCCCAGTACCTTATACCAATCTACAGTTGAACTCTTACCCCAATACACAATTGGACCTATAATGTAGTGATAATCTCTCCTTTCAATGCACGGCTCCAAGTATGTGACTAACCAATGATGCACAAATCCCAGTACGTGACTAACACACCAACTTGATGAAGATGTTGGCTGCAAAATTCTTCAATTCATCAACATGAAGATCAAGAAGCTCATTGGTTACAAAACCCTTGGAGCAAAAACGCAATAGCTTCTACAAAGAAAGTGACGAACTATGGCAAATTGTCTCCAGTCACAATATGCATGAATAATCTCTTTGCATCACACTTGCAACGCTTGCCACATTTGTGACGACCCTTAAAATAATCCTTATATATGTCTAGGGTTGTGAGAAAAGAAACCCTACACAAATATACATAAATATGCGTGAAAACAAATCTAAAAATATGAATTTCGTAATTCTTGATGGATAGTGTATCTGTCGAGCAGCTGTTAAGTATCGGGTTTAAACCTCAATAGATAGAATCTGTCAAGCTATCTGTCGAGCTTTAATGAACAACACTTCTTCACTTGTTTCTTGGACAGTTTTGCATGGCTTTAACTCTTGACTTGAACAATATGTTTCTTGAAGACTTAAACCATCCTAGATCTACCCAATTACAAGTAAAGTGCGTTTTGTCAAAAGATTAACCAATTTACATAACATATGTTCTAACAAGTTCTACATATGTCCTAACATTATTAACTAGTAGATCGATTTTGACTTGAAGGGTTGCGGAGAGGTTTTTCGCCGAGTTCTTTGGTTTCCTCTTCGATAACATGTATTGGTATTATCTTGTATTTGCATTTTACTTCCCTTACTCTTGTGCTTTACTTTTATTATTATTGTTCATGTGTATGCACTAGAGTAGATTCGGTGATTGCGCTTCATTTACTCTTGTTCCACACTTAGATAAGTTAGAGTAAAAGTAATCTAGCCGTATTTTTTGAATTTGGGGTCTAAACAAGTTCTTGTGTTTTAGCACAAATCCCAGCTTTCAAATCCGACCCATGCACATCTCTATTCAAAGGTTAGAATTAGGGGTGAGCAATGACCAAACCTTACCAACAAAACCGAGCCTCATCGACTAAACCGCACCAAACTTTGGGCCATTTGTAAACTATAGTAAACTATAAGGAGAAATTATAGTAAACTATAAACCCATTTGTGGCTAGGTTTATTTTGACTTTATCACTTTATTATCTAACAGTGTGAAATACCCTCAATTAGACCTCTTTAAACCATTATAAAAAAAAAAGACCTCTTTTATCACCTCTAACCAAAAAATACATTAAAAAAAAAGGTCGAAACATTAGAGTTTTAAAAATCACACAAACTATATCCCAATGCCATCCCCTCTCTTGTCTCTCTTATATCTATAACTCATCTTCAAACACATCATGCTAAAAAATTAGCTATTTATCAAGCTTGTATCATTCAACCACAACTCGAGACATCTACGGGTAGAGGTGGAGAATGAACTCGGTTAACAAAAAAGAGCAATAGTAAACATAAACAATCAAGGACCCACATGAAAAACCTCAAGTCCAAACACAAGGAAAATCCAATATCAAATTTACCTCTAGAGCAGAAAATGTTAGAGAGAGCAATCAATATCTCTTTCCACACCATATGGGGCCCACAACCAATCTCTGAACTGGGTTTGGTTGTAAGACTCATAGCTTCTTTTTCTGTTATCTCGAGACCGTCTTTCCCTTTTCATTCTTTTGAGTTCAAGCTTTACCAAGTAATGATGCTTGAACCAGTAAGTGATCATCTTCGACAGAAATAAATGCATCTTTCTTTCTCTCTTTGTGTTACCTACCCAAATGGTAGTTCAATTTGTTACCCAAAGTCCTATTCTAGAAAGCATCGGCAATTACAGATTGGTTCTATCATAGGAGGATGAAAGACCGGAAATGTTGTTGGGGAAGTGGTAGCCGAAGGACTCTTCTGCTGGAAACGAAATGGTGGTGGCAGAGGTGGGGGAATAAGCTCGGTTCTCTCTTCAAATCTCATATATCTATAACTCATCTTCAAACACATCATACTAAAAAATTAGCTATTTATCAAGCTTGTATCATTCAACCACAACTCGAGACATCTACGAGTAGAGGTGGAGAATGAGCTCGGTTAACAAAAAAGAGCAATAGTAAACATAAACAATCAAAGACTCACATAAAAAACCTCAAGTCCAAACACAAGGAAAATCCAATATCAAATTTACCTCTAGAGTAGAAAATGCTAGAGAGAGCGATCTCTGAACTGGGTTTGGTTGCTCTGTTATCTTGAGACCGTCTTTTCCTTTTCATTCTTTCGGGTTCAAGCTTTACCAAGTAATGATGCTTGAACTAGTGAGTGATCATCTTCGACAGAAATAAATGCATCTTTCTTTCTCTCTTTGTGTTACCTACCCAAATGGAAGTTCAATTTGTTACCCAAAGTCCTATTCTGGAAAGCATCGGCAATTACAGATTGGTTCTATCATAGGACGATGAAAGACCGAAAATGTTGTTAAGGAAGGGGCAGCCGAAGGACTCTTCTACTGGAGAGGAAATGGTGGCGGTAGAGGTGGGGAATAAGCTCGGTCAACAAAAAAAATCATGAGAGAAAAAAGCTTGATCTCCCCAAAGGTCAAGCCTAGTTTTTGATTTGAAGGTCTCAAATTCAGTTTTTATTTTTTATTTTTTGATATCTAAATTTAATATAGAAAGATTGAATTAAAATTAAGCATTAACAATGTCTTATTTCTATAATATGTTAATAATTATTTTATGAGATAATGTTTTACTGTTTTTAAATATCTAAACTTTTGATTATATTTTTTCTTAACTTTTGATTATATTACAATACAAGGGATATAAAATTTCCTTCTTTTCTTTCATGGAAGAGAGAGGGATAGCTAGTAATTAGGTAAAAGGAAATTAATAATTTATTTTTAGGATAAATAGACTTTTCAAAGTGAAAAAAAAAAAAAAATACTAATTAAACTTATTTATTTTTTGAATAGGTAGACTTTTCAAAATTTTGGGTCATATTGATACGGCTCTCACCCTCCCCACCGTCACCATCAAGTGCATTATGACATATAGAATATGTACAATGTCCATTATCTCTATTCAATTGAGACATATGCACGATTCTTAGCTGTCAGTCAAAAAGTTATACTCAAATGATTATTCTAACGATATGTTTCATTATACTTAAGGTTAAGTGTGCATCAAAACATTATACTTAAATGATAATTCTAATGACATATGTTTCATCATACTTAAAATGTGCATAAAAAATTCATACTTTACTGACCATTCTAATAAATAAAATTATACACCGATCTTTACATAAAGCTCACCCACCTACCTTTCTCTCCATTGCTTATAAATACCGTGGCCTTGAAGGCATTCTACATCATGCTTAAGAAGTTCATAGAGAACAAATCCCATCATACCATACCATTCAAAACTTAGACTCGTCCTCGAACTAAGAAAAAATATGTCTATCCAAGTCTCAGGGGCTCCATCCCAAAATGGCAAATTAGAGGTTGTTCGCCGGACAGCAAATTTCCATCCAAGCATTTGGGGTGACCGTTTCATCAACAATATTTCTAAGGACAAGGTAACATGATTAGTTGCTACCTTAGTTTATGAAGATTATGTAGTAAAATTTATAATATTTTTAACATTTTTTGTTACAATATAATTATTTGTTCATGCAATTCATGGTGTAGGATATTCATTTCCATGAAGTACGTGAAGTTGAAGAGTTGAAGGATGAGGTGAGAAACGAGTTCTTTGCCATGGGTCATCTTTCACAACAGTTGGGCTTAATTGATGCAGTCCAACGCCTAGGCGTCGCTTACCACTTTGAAAGAGAAATCCAAGAAGCTCTAGAACATATGTACACTACTTTTAACGACAAAAATGATGTTGATGATCTCTACAAAGTTTCCCTCAGTTTTCGACTGCTACGCCAAGAAGGATTCAAGGTTTCATGTGGTAAGACCCATGTATGATTAATTTCTTCATGTAATAGCGATTTAGCGACATTTTTTTATTAAACAAGTTTGGTTTTTGCTAAATAGATGTTTTCAACAAGTTCAAAGATGAAGATGGTCAATTCAAGGAAAGCTTGACCAGCAATGTTGAAGGCATGCTAGCCTTCTATGAAGCTACACATTTGAGGGTGCATGGAGAAGACATTCTTGATGAGGCTCTTGAGTTCACTACCACTCACCTTAAGTCCACATCAAGCCTTATAGGCAATCCATTGGCAACACAAATAACTCATGCCCTAAAGCAGCCCTTGCACAAGGGCATACCACGGCTAGAGGCTCGGCGATACATTTCTGTCTATGAAAAGGACACTTCACATAACAAAATTTTGCGCAAGCTTTCAATATTAGATTTTAATCTAGTGCAGTCATTGCACAAAGAGGAACTTAGTGATATCACAAGGTAATTAGTTCTAAAACCATGATCCAAAAAGACAAAATACGAATATTTTTGGAAATGGTGAAGTGAATACTATAGATTTTACTATATAAACCTTGCAAAATGACATGTTACAAATAATTATAAAATTAATTCAAACTTCATTTATTAGATTGTTGAAGTGGTATATAGTAGTAATCATATTCTTGATAAAACAATTTATTAATTTTTTGTAGTAAAATTTATAGCATTTTGCTATATATTTTGGGTTACTTACAATCAATTGATATTAATTGTTATATTCAAATTGTAGGTGGTGGAAAGATTTAGATTTTGCAAAGAAGCTATCTTTTGCAAGAGATAGAGTTGTCGAGTGCTACTTTTGGATAGTCGCGGTCTACTTTGAGCCACAATATTCACTTGCAAGAAAAATACTAACCAAAGTTATTTCCATGACATCCATTCTAGATGATATATATGATGTTTATGGCACACTTGAAGAACTCAAACCCTTCACTGAAGCAATTGAGAGGTTCATAGATTGAATTAATTAATATATATGTTAAGACTATGATGTATAATGTCAATCTAACTTTTGTAATTGGTACATGATATTTTTAGGTGGGATATTAGCTGCATAGATCAACTTCCAGAATACATGCAAATATGTTATCGTGCACTCTTTGATGTATTCGAAGCAATTGAAAATGAGTTGGCCAAGAAAGAAAGATCATACCGTGTTGGCTATGCAAAAGATGCTGTAAGAGCCAAGCAACTTAACTTTTCATGTTTTTTTGTCAACATTTTCATGCTACGTACTTATTTCATTTATGTTGTTTAAACCTTAGATGAAACGTTTGGTTCGGGCCTACTTTGATGAAGCCAAATGGTTCCACCAAAATTACATCCCAACAATGGAGGAGTATATGCATGTTGCACTTAAAACCTCTGGTTACCCTATGCTCACAACTATCTCTTTCCTTGGCATGGGTGACATCGTTACAAAAGAGGCATTTGATTGGATCTTCAGCAACCCCAAGATCATTACAGCTTCATCTGTAATTGGCAGGTTCATGGATGACATGAAGTCACATAAGGTATGCAATCAAAAACTCTTATCAAGTTTCACAAGCTAGTGTGAGAGGTCTATTTTATATGTGTTTCCAACTTTCTACTTACCCTTTTGAAAAACTTTGTATGTAGTTTGAGCAAGAGAGAGGGCATGCTGCCTCAGCAGTCGAATGTTACATGAAGCAACATGGTGTCTCAGAGCAAGTAGTCCATGATGAATTCAACAGGCAAGTTGCTAATGCATGGAAGGACATTAATGAGGAGTGCATAAGACCTACTGTTGTTCCCATGCCTCTACTTATGCGTGTTCTTAATCTTGCACGAGTAATAGATGTCATTTACAAGGAAGGGGATGGCTACACTCACGTTGGAAAAGAGATGAAAGATAATGTTGCATCAGTGCTTATAGACCCAATACCAATATAAATGGGGTGACAAAATAAGTATCTTCATATAGAATAAAGGACTTGAATAGGATCCAAGTCTGTTGATATTCTAATACATATAGGACCCATTTATATTGAAGATAAAAGGAAAATCTTTGGTTTATTTTTTATTTTTGGATAAACTACTGGTTTCTTATTTAATAATGTAGCACTATGTTTATAATGATGATGGGATTTACTGTTGGTATATTTTTGTGGGAGAATATAATTATTGTGCCATTCTAGTGGGAATGGGTATGTAAAGTTTATCTTAATAATAATCAAGTTGTTATCTTTTGCTTCCCTACACTACCGATTATTATATACTGTGAGGGAGCAAGGGTAACTGAGAGGTTAAGGAAGCTCTTTGTAAACTCAACTAGCACCATTTGGTATAATAGAACCTCTAATGAAATAACAATAACTATACTTTATGAATAACCAACCCTTATATAGTTGTGTTTTTATTACAAAGAATCATTTCTTTTTCTTCTTATGAATAATTATTATTTAAAAATGAAAAATAATTATTCCTTATTAAAAACTCCTTAATTAATAGTTATTCTTTAATCTACATAACAACTTCAACAAATAAAATTCAAATAATCCTTTTTAAATAGTGTGCTGCAACATATCAAAAAAAAAAAAAAAAATCGTACAACCATTATCCTCCTGGGTTTTGTTTATGCCATCAAGGCATCTACGAATGGAACCATCTTCTTTTCTTTAGAATCATCAACGAATGGAACCTGATAATGAAACTCTTGATTTTTTTTCTTGGGGCTTTGTCATTAACAATCTCTCTCTCTTGAACATTGAATTTTTTTCCCCTTTTTTTCCTTGTGTTGTGTTTATGCCATATAGGTTACCTCACATACATAGTCAAGGAAATCACAGTAAGCTTGGTTTTTATTTTCTGCTGAATATCACTGGATTGATTTTGTTTACATTTAAATATATTGTTTTAAGTACTTTATAAGGACAAATTGTAGTAAACTATAAACCCATTTGTGACTAGGTTTATTTTGACTTTATTACTTTATTATCTAACAGCGTGAAATACCATCAGTTAGACCTCTTTAAACCATTATATATATATATATATATATATATATATATATATATATATATAAAGGACCTCTTTAAACCACCTCAAAACAAAAAATACATTAAAAAAAAGAGAAATGATATGTCCACAACATTTTCATAACATTTTTACAACAAATCTTAAGTGGCAGGTTGTTATTGGTTGTTATTGTTGGGGCAAAAAAGTAATCTTAGTGTTAGGTTCAAATTTGAACCAATAACAACTAACCACCTAAGATTTGTTGTAAAAATGTTGTGGACGTAGCATCTCTCTAAAAAAAAGATCGAAATATTAGAGTTTTAAAAAATCACACAAACTATATCCCTATGCCATCCCCTCTCTTGTCTCTCCTCAAATCTCATATATCTATAACTCATCTTTGAGCACATCATGCTAAACAATTAGCTATTTATCAAGCTTGTATCATTCAACCACAACTCGAGACATCTACGGGTAGAGGTGGAGAATGAGTTCGGTTAACAAAAAAAGAGCAATAGTAAACATAAACAATCAAAGACCCACATGAAAAACCTCAAGTCCAAACACAAGGAAAATCCAATATCAAATTTACCTCTAGAGCAAAAAATGCTAGAGAGAGCAATCAATATCTCCTTCCACACCATACGGGGCCCACAACCAATCTCTGAACTGGGTTTGGTTGTAAGACTCACAGCTTCTTTTGAGTTCAAGCTTTACCAAGTAATGATGCTTGAACTAGTGAGTGATCATCTTCAACAAAAATAAATGCATCTTTCTTTCTCTCTTTGTGTTACCTACCCAAATGGAAGTTCAATTTGTTACCCAAAGTCCTATTTTGGAAAGCATCGACAATTACAGATTGGTTCTATCATAGGAGGATGAAAGACCGGAAATGTTGTTGGGGAAGTAGCAACCGAAGGACTCTTCTGCTGGAGAGGGGAATAAGCTCGGTCAACAAAAACAATCATGAGAGAAGAAAACTCAAGAGAGAAGAAGAAGGCAAAAGTGTCAAAATTTGCTGATCAAAAAGCGTCTTGGGTACAGGCTTAAAGCATATCAATGCCGCTTTCATTTTTCATGTCTATATGAGATTTGAAGGGAGACCAACAAAAGGGATGGAAATCTTATCTGATCACTCTAATGGTGAGAATTTGAGAGGTTACACAGGAGTAAGAGCAACTAAAAGATCTAATTTAATATCTCACTTTAGAATATATTTAATATCAAATATTTTATTTTTTTACCATTTTATTTAAATATTATTTTTTTAATCTTTCTTTATTTTTCCTCTAGGTCTCTTTCTTTCTCCTCTTCTCTGTCTCTATCTTATCTAAAGGTATGTCTGATTGGGATAATTTTGAAAATTCTTTGTCTCTCTCTTATCTAAAGGTATGTCTAGTTGGGATAATTTTGAAAATGATGAAAAAATAAGAGTGGAAAATATGAGAAAAAATGAGTGAGAGAGGAGGGAGGTAGAGAAATGATAGGGCCTAGTTACTTTCTCTCAAAGCCCACCAAAACTTGATCTCCCCAAATTAAGGATTTTGTCGTTTGCATTTAGTTGTTGGAGCTGCAAGTTCCCTTTATGTTCTAGACTTGTCTCATAACAACATAAGTGGCGTGGTTCCTACGTGTTTGGTACACTCTAATGTCCTCTCAGTATTGGATTTGCGAATGAATAACCTTCATGGTACCATCCCTGCAACATTTCCAAGGGAAATAAGTTTAGGAATATTAACCTTAATGGCAATCAATTGGAAGGGTCATTGCCAAGATCTTTGGCAAATTGTAGGAACTTGGAAGTTTTAGATAAGTAATAAGATAAACGGAACCTTCCCTGATTGGTTGGAAGGTCTTTTAAACTTACAGGTTCTTGTCATCAGATCCAACAAATTTCAAGGTTGTATAGGCAATCCTAAGACCAAATTTCCTTTCTCAAATTTGCGAATCCTTGACATCTCTAACAATGAGTTTAATGGTCCTTTACCAATAAAATATTTCAAATTTTTGAAAGCCATGACAAATGTGGATAAAGGAAAAGTTGCGTTGAAATATATGGGAGAGCAGTATTATCAGGATTCTTTGAACGTGATGATGAAAGGGTTATATATTAAGTTGGTGAGAATCCAAACTGTCTTCACCACCATTGATTTTTCAAATAATAGTTTTAGATGAGAGATACCAAAGATAATTTGGGAGACTAAAATCGCTCAAAGGGCTCAACTTTTCTCACAATAACCTTACAGGTTATATTCCATCATTATTTAGAAATTTGAGCAATCTTGAATGGTTAGACTTCTCTTTCAACAAGCTTATCGGGGAGATTCCTAGACAATTGGCAGATCTACCATGGCTTGAAGTTTTAAATTTGTCACATAATCAACTTACAAGACACATACCTTCAGGAAAGCAGTTCAATACATTTGCTAATGATTCATACATTGAAAACTTGAGAATATGTGGATTTTCGTAGTCAAGAAAGTGCAATAGCCACGTGACAAAGAAACCCCCACCATTGACCTTACAACAAAAAGACAATTTAGAGCCTGAAAATGGGTTTAGTTGGCAAGCTATATCGATGGGTTATGGATGTGGAGTGATATTTGGAATGTTGATAGGATATCTTATGTTTAAAATTGGAAAACCAAAGTGGATTGTGAGGATGGTCAAGTTAGAGTAACATATCATGCTTAGAAGGTTGAAGAAGAATGTTCAAAGACACAGAGGAAAAAATAACTAGTCAAAACAATTTGTGGATGGTTTTGCTAGAGTTTTTCAGAAGGTTTCAAAGGCATGTTGTATTATATTTTAATTTGTGAAAACCACTTCATCATAAAATGGTTGGGAGTCTATGTAGAATGCATCTATTGTGGGTCTTCCTCATTTCTAGATCATGGGGGTTTCAACCAAGCAGGAGATTCTGGGTGTGCAGGAATCTAAATTCAACGGCTAAATAGAATTTGACTCCAAATTTGACACAAATGTTGAAGCCCAGTAGAAAGCAGAGCTCTCCTTCAGCCCTGTCCATGTGATAGTATTAGGCTAAAGAAGAAGCCTCTCTAAACACTCACTTCTTCATCATTCTTATTCACTTTCTTCTTCATTTTTTAAACAATTGAGACAGCACAGAATTGTTATTTAGGAGAATATCTACTTCTTTCATGGTCCTCGAAGACATAGGACACCATTCTTTGCCAAGGTATGCCTCCCTCTTTAGTTACATCTTTGCGTGCCTTTGTCACTTTCTTATCCCTTTTTCTCTAAATTCAAAGGCTCATTCAATGGAAAATCAAGATGCTGGGCTTTTTAATTATTATTTATAAAATAAGTGTTAGATTTATTTATTTTAATGCAGTTGTTTGGCATTGTTGCTGTTGAAGTAATTGGTAAGCCCAAGATCTCTTTCCACCTTGCAATTTGGTATTCTGTTATTATAATATTTGTCTTTTATTGATCTGATTCGTTTGTCCAGTAAGGTTCAAGGCTATTGCCTCCAATGTTTCAAAACATATCAGTAACCTTTGTGGTCTTGAACAGATCAAGACCTCAATGGCTAACACAAATGTCCTATTTCTTGATTTTTTAAATTTGTTAACCATATCCTTGTGTATTCAAATTTTAATTTTGGTGTCCATTTTTTCATTCTTTGGTGAATGAATTTCTTAATATTTAATATTTGTTATCCATGTTAAATGTGAATATTGTCACTTTTTGATTGATTAAAGAAAAAAAAAATGAGAATTCAACTAGGTTGAAGGTTCAAGATGATATTGAGATTGTATTGTATTATATTACCATGTTAAAATACCAATTCTCCCAAAGGTTTAAGTTGTTAGAAAATGGTCAATTTAATCTTTTAACCATATTTTAGCAAGTATCATTTCCCAAAGAGGCTACGGCAGTTAAGTCATGGTGTCTAATAAAATCCCAGGTATATACTTGGTACCAAATGCAAAGTCTAAGGAGACATTAAAGCTTGGTTTAAGGTTGCAAAGAGAATTTTTTGTTAGTAAATAGTCAAGTTGTAATTGGGGGGAGGGCATTTCTCTGATTTTGATGATAGGCGTAATTGAAAGTTTGATTCTTTGCAAGGTTAGTTGCAGCTTCTATTTAGTTTCCTGCTTGATCTGTTTTTCGATTAGGTCAGCTACGAATTCTCAACCAATTAGTTAGAGTTGGTCATATGTGTTTTTTTTTTTTTTTTAAAAGCTCAACAATTTGCCCAAAAAAAAAAAAAAAAATTTGTGAAATTTGTTGTGTATAGCATTGTTTTCAGATGAATGAGTATATTTTATTTTCAAAAATATGAAACAATGGTTTATATACTAGCATTAAATATACCAAAAATAACAATGACAATAAGATTGGACCAAAAAAAAAGAAGAAAAACATATTGTAAATCTGAGATATCATTCAATAACTAGCAATTGTATTAGAAACCATTGAAAAGAAAACGAGTTAGGCTTCCCAATACTAAAACTAAAGCTCAAATTATCACCGCACACTTTTGGTGCGATGATCACTTTACAAGTATAAATACTTATGGGGTGTGAGCCAAGATTTAAGTCTCCAGAGAGAGACTCATACACATTTACACTTAAATTAGGTTATAATAAAATTATATCCTGTAAAAAAAAAAAAAAAAAAACAGAGCTTACCTAGAATTAGACTCATCTAAAAGATATCTACGTCGATATTGCTGTCGCCACCGAAACCTAAAACCCACCCCCCCCAAAAAAAATTGAATGTTAGAATCAGAAAGGTTTGGTGCTCAAAATCTATTACTAAAACGCATTATAATGTGTGGGAAATGGTAGATTGAAACAGAGACTTACGAGAACTCCTGAAAAGCGTAAACGACAAGGTCGATCTTAGGGATCACAACCGGAAGCCTCTCGAACAGTACGGAGGCTACGACCTTCTCCGCCGCCGGCTTCTTCTTGCAGAACCCTCGCGCTTTCGTCAACGACGTTAACGATCTCTGCATTTTTTTAGATCTGTTACAATACTGTAACTATAAATTGCAATCTGATTTTATTTTTTTTGTTGAACTTTTTGGGTTTTGTAGCTAGAAATGAACCTGAAAAAACAGAGTGGGAACAGAGTAATGATTTAGAGAAGCTGAAGAAGAAGAAGAGGTCGTGAAGTGGAGTGGCAATGGAGGTTTTACCGGCAGGTTTTTCTTTCACTTATTGGGCTGGCTGGCTGGCTGGCGCATTTGGGATTTTCTTGGGTTTGAGATGGAAATTTCTGTGGTTGTTTGGGTCTTTTAGAATAATGGGTTTTGTATAATAGAAGGAAAAAAAAAAAAAATCAAACAATAATATTTCAACTTATGATGCTACGAGGTTTGCTCTATGATAATTTTATAGAGGTCAAATTTGTTTATGAGATAAAACATGTTTTAGACAAGAATTTTTTTTTTGTTGTTGTTGTTATATTTAGTTTGGTCTTCCTAAAAAATTTTTATAACTAGGCCACTTTTTGGGAATTAATAATCATATGCTAATACATGCATTAGCAATGATAAAGATTTAGAAAACAAAAAAAAAAAAAAAAAAAAAATCTTATAGAATACACCATTTATTTCTTCTAATATGTCTTTTACTATTCACTTTTTCCTAAATATATATGGCTTTCAATTGCATGCTCAATACCATCAAATGAGTTGAGTTGGATGGTACTTTCTCATGTTTTCAATGTGTGAAAAATACGGAAAATTCAGTTAGCGCTCAAAGTTTTAGACTATATTGATTGCCCCCAGGGCCTGGCCCTTCCAATATGGCTTGATTGATTTATTTTTTAGAAGGAAATCTGGCATATCACTGAGTGAGTTGAGTTGGATAATACCTCCTTATACCTTAATGCGGAGAAAACTCGAAAACCTCCAACCCTAGGTGGGAAGAAAAAGAAGGCAAAAAGGGCACAAAGTCATAGACAATTCTCATATGGCTTGGTTGAATTTTATTTTATTTTTTTAGTTTATAGAAAGCCCATATGACTTGATTTAATTCCCAAGAAAGAAACTCCTAATTCGAGAAGGGAAAGAAGAAAAAAGAGACTATTCACAAAAGGCAAAAAGAATAAAACAACGTACGCCCACCAATTTCTCAAAAAAAAAAAAAAAAAAAAAAAAAAAAAGAAAGGTTCGCCCACCAATCACTCCATGTGACCCAAGTCTTGATTCTCTTGAACCAATGTCGGTGTTTCTCTCTTCCAGTATATAAAAGCATACCCAAATATCAAAACCCCTTAAAAGTAAAAAAACCAAGACTTAAAGCTCTTGTAACTTTTGCGTTAGATTCAATGGCTGGCCTTCAATATTACTTCTTTCCTACTGATTTCTTTTACCCTCGTCCAAGTTCTACCAATGGCGACAACACTAGCAACCCGGTTCTTCATGTTCAAACTCAGAAGCAGGCAGAAGCAGAAAACATTGAAAAGTGCAAAATTGTGGTCCATAACGATGTACAAGGCAGCAGCAACAACAAGCTTTGTTATCAACCTCCTCAAGCTTCTACTTCTTGCACAACACTAGTTCCTTATCCATGCATAATCAAGAAAGAGTTGCGTCGTAAAAGGTCCATTGTGGCAAACCGTTGCAACAACAACAACTGTGACTAAACCTTTTTCTTTCTTTGTTTTAGGCTTTTGATTTAGCTGTGAATTAAGGTTTTTCTAGGATTTTTTTTTTTTTTTTTGACTTTTGTTTTGTAGTTTTTAACTCTATTTTTATTTTCTTTGGTTTCGTTGTCTTTCTTATCTAAAGCATCCACTCGTTAACATCGTTGATTTGAAATTTTGGAGGATGATGCATGTTTAATTCAAAGTTCAAACCTTCTTTTATGTCAGTGACTCTAATCTCAATCATTAAAATTTGTGACATTAAATAGGAAAATCACATAATTGTATGATGTTACAGTTTTTTTTTTTTTTTGCCAAGCAATCAATAATTTGCTTGTGTTTCTTATTAGGTAAGTGAATCTTTTACAATCTGTAATATATTTTGACCAAATCTGAACATTGTTCTTTTTTCTTTTCTTTTTTAGTGGGACACTAAAATAAAAAGTGACAGGTTGTTATGTACTTTTAATATGTGTTATGAAAATGTTGTGAATTAATAAATAAAATGATTAATTTAATAATTTATAGAAAATTAATTACCCAATTTAAAAGGGAAAAAAAAAAAAAAACCAAATGCACTTTTTCATAAATTTTCAAGTAGTTTGGATTCCAGTTAATTAAATTAAAAATTATCTTATTACTGATTTCAAGTCATATACAAACATTTATTAGTCTATTTAGACAATTATTATGTGCCCTTTTTACCCTTACAATAGTGAGCTAGGGACTGGCCTCCAATTCTCCCGATAGAAAGAACCGGATAACAAGGTTCTTGGCAATGCACCATTTTATTTCTTCTTATTCGCCTTTTAAGACCCACTTTTTTTTTTTTTTTCCTTTTTTTTGGAGAAATGAACCACTTTTATCTAAGCGCATATGGATTCGGTAATATAATATGTTTGGTCCAATTTACTGTGGGCCTTCCAATATCCATATGACCCTTTTTTTTCTTTTTTGTTTTTCTTTTTTTTAATAATTTTAGAAGACCTTTCCGTATGACTTGATTTAACACCCAAGAAAGAAAGTTCTATTCGAGAAGGAAAAGTAGTGGAAAACAATTTCTATTCAGAAAAGGAAAGAACAAAACGCCCACCAATCACTACTCCTTGTGGCCCAAGTCATGACCCAAAACCATTAAAATATAGCCACAGATTAGTCTTTCTGTGTTCCAATATATACATATATATAAAAACCATCAAAATATAGCCACATATCAAAAGCCCCTAAAGAAAACCAAACCAAGACTCAAAACCTTTGTAACTTTTGTGTTAGATTCATCAATGGCTGGCCTTCAATACTACTTCTTTCCTACAGATTTCTTTTACCCTCGTCCTAGTTCTGCCAATGGGGAAAACGCTAGCAAGCCGGTTCTTCAAGTCCAAACTCAGAAGGCAGGTGCAGAAAACATTGAAAGGTGCAAAATTGTGGTCCATAACGATGTGCAAGGCAACAACAAGCTTTGTTATCAACCTCCTCCAGCTTCCACTTCTTGCACAGCACTGGTTCCTTCTACATGCATAATCAAGACAGAGTTTAGTCGTAAAAGGTCCATTGTAGCAAACTGTTGCAACAACTAATTGCGGCTAAACCTTTTTCTTTCTTTGTTTTAGGCTTTAATTTAGCTGTGAATTGAGGTTTTTCTAGGATTTTACCATGGCTTTTGTTGTAGTATGTTTATTTCGTTATCTTTCTTATCTAAAAGCATTCATTCGGTAACATCTTTGATTTGAATGATGAAGTTTTATTCAAAGTTCAAACCTTCTTTATCGGATTGTTTTATCTACTCTTTTTTATATTAATTCAAATCTCAAACTGGGCTAATTTACGGTGTTACAAACCTACGAGAATAAACGTTATTGATGGGTATATTTTTTTCAATTTCAACCATCAAAATCTGTGACATAACTGTGTTAAAATTTTTGGCTTTTTGTTTGTGTCGTTATCTTTCTCAATAATATATGGTATAATTAACATATTTCTCTCTTGAGATTTAGAGAAATGACATTCTTCCTTTTTGTTTATATTAATAATGAAATATTTTAAATTTTTATAAGAATTTTTTTTTACCATTGTTAGGAAAAATTAATTGATAAATTCAGAATAAAAATACAAAATTTATTAAGCACCAAAACACTTACAATAGAAAATCTCTCCATAACTTGTTGAAAAAAGGAAAATAAAAAAATAAAAAAAGCAAAATTTACACTTAATATTTTAAAATGCACTTTGTAGGGGCTCGTTTTGTCGTAGATCCCCCAACAATACATTTCTTTAGAGAGTGGGACGAAGGGTTTGGCGCTAACAGGCTTGCCACCGGTTCACCAGAGGCTCCCTTCTTCGAGGGGACTTAGCCCTGTTCTTCTTGGCTTGGGGGTTGCTCCTCGGACGGCCGAGGAGCCCCACATTCTGAAGGGCACCTTGCATTATATATCTCCTTCGGTCGATCCTAGCCTTCCAACTGTCGATCATCCAGACCACTGCTTAAGGACCTGTCCCATCAGCCACGCTCCCCACCTTACTGTGGGTCGCAGCACCCAAGGTTACGCTATTCAGGAGTCCTCTCAGCATTAATACTGCCAGGGGAGTTAGGTAGATGCATTAAGTGTGGATGTGACCACCTATACTGGGTTTGTCCCCCACCTGGGGTTAGGATAGGTATGCCGAGGAAGGGGGCGTCCTCGGCGTGGGCCCAGAGGGCTAAAAGCCCCTAGACAACTGCCTAGAACAACCATCACTCCTCGGCATGGGCCTTGGGCCAGCCTAAAGGTGGGCCGAGACTTCCGGGCCCACGGGCCCCACACACTTCAATTAAAAATTTAAAACAATGAATTTTAACTATGAAATATGATAATTTTAGAAACCTGCTCTTAAGAAAGTTAATACACAAAATTTTTTATATTAATTTAACAAAGTTTGGTCAAATGGATGTCAAGGGGGGAAAATATTTTTTCCCTTTAAGTTTGGGGTGGGGTGTCATTTCTCCGAGCCTTGAGGGAGGCGTGTAATAACCTCCATAATATATTAACAAATAAATAAAAAGGATAAATTAGAGTATGTGTAAAAAATAATTTTGAACTAATTTAATAAGAATTTATTGGAGAAAGAACAAATTAAACCTAATTGAATATGTCTAGCATGGGTTGAATTGTTTAATCCAAAAAGAGTTTTAATTAGTTTAAAGTAATATAATTTAACATTATTTGTAACCCTAAAAACATATTACTATAAACCAAAAAAAAAAAAATGTGAGCTGTGGCAGAAGTAATCAATAAAAAAAAAATTAAAAGGCTTTAATTTTTTTTTTCGAGAGCTTCAACTTATGACGTTCGCTCCTGATAATAGCTTTTTATCATCAGATCAAGACACTAATCGGTTTTTGGTGTAGATGAGGAATAAACCACAAATCTCTTATTTAACCATCAAAGACATTATCAATTAAGCTAACTAAAAACCACTTAATTTCCATATTATAGATTAGGCACATAATACACCTTCATGCCTCCCATTCCAACCTTCAAAATGGCCAAACATGAGAATGAGATCAGTGGCCTTGGCCTATAAACCATCACCCATGCATGTATCCAATTAAAAAACTTAGGAGTAATTACAATAAATCCACTTGTGGTTTGACCCAAAATCACTTTGTTTACCTATGGTTTAAAAATTGTCACTTTACCCACCTGAGGTAATCTCCGTTTGTCTCCCGTTATCCACCTCTATTAAAAATAAGGGTAAATGTGTATTTTTGTACTCCTTTCTTGTCTCTCTCCCCTCAAAACAAAAAACAAAAAACAAATAAAAGGACGAGAAAATTAGATCAAAAATTGCTAATTGTAAACAAAAATTATGCAATATCTTAGAGCTTCAATTGTATTCATGGAAACTTGCTCAAGAAATTCAATTGAACAATACAAGAACTCAAACATCAAATTATACCATCATTTCTGATTATTCTTTAGCAAACACACACCCCAGGCAATGAAGATTCCAGCCAAGGATGGAGACCCCGCCACAACAAAATTCCCCACAATCCCTCCATCAAATATCTGCGAATACAGCAAGTAATACACAATTCCCCACCTCTCTGCATCTTCCCATTTCGAAGGCAAAGTCCTTCCATTATTGAAAGGTAGCATTGTTTAGATCCAACGTGGCTGGTCTTTGGCTATCTAGCTTCTTCAATAGGGCTTCAGATTTGGATCTCTGCTCCTGGCATTCTATATAGAACAAACAAACAAAAAAACAGTTGAACAAGTTTAATGCTATTTCGAATTCATGAAAGTGAGAGCTGTGAAAGTGTACTTTTGAGAGCAAGAGAGAAAGACCTTCAAGCAGAGTCTGGTGAAGGAGGTTCGTCTTCAAAATCTGCATCATTATCATTGTCTTCTATTTGCATTGTGTATTATAGAAGGAAATAAACAGTGAGTGAGTGAGTGAGCTAGAGAGAGAGACTGTGACAGAATGAATAATTTATTGAATGAGATTTGAAATTTTCTTTTTGAAACGTTTGATATTGCATAATTTTTTTTATGAGCACTTTTTGATCTTATTTTTCTCTTGTTCTTTTACTTGTTTTTTGTTTTGGGAGGAAAGAGACATAAAAGGAATGTAAAAATACATATTTACTATTGTTTTTAATAGAAGTGGGTAACGGAAAACTAACGGAGCTTACCTCAGGTGGGTAAAATTGCACTTTTCAAACCACGAGTAGGTAAAATGATTTCGAGCCAAACCACAAGTGAGTTTACTGCAATTACCCCCAAAAACTTAAGGCAAAATAATACTCCAGGCAATTTTTTGATCCCACTAGAATTTGGCCAATTTCTCCAAATATGGATGTGAAATAAACAATTGATACTTATTTTTGAATCAAATCACTGGCAGAGCATTTTGATTATATATATATATATATATATATATAATAATGGGAGAACAAGATGCTCTAATTTATATAAAAAAAAGCGGGGGGGGGGGGGGGGGGGGGAGGGCTTCTTTTATGATAATCTTATGGCAATTTTTAATATTTCCAAAAGAACCAACCCATTTTATAATTATACTAAAAACATATAAATGAATATATTCCAAATGAGAATTTCATTTGGAATATCTAGATTCTAGAAAGCACGCAAAAGAGAATTTCAGCACATAGAAAGTCCAAACCTCATTGGCTTCCTCATTACTCTTAGAAAACAACCCACCCAATATGCCATGGGAATGTACACGGTGCGCACTATACATTGATCAAACTACGTCCTAATTAAAAGCACACAGTTCCAAAAGTTGGAACACAAATCTCCACCCTTACCATTACCAATAACTTGAATCCCAATACATATTAACTATATCTTGCACCTCTAAATAAATGTAAAATGGTAATGACATTATACACAAAAAGAAAAGAAACATATATTGTCACGCCCCGCCCCCATGTGCATAATATTGTTCTCTTTGGGCGGCCTGAAAGCTCTCTTAGTCCCTCAAGGTTTTGTTCTTCTCACGTGACACCAAGCTTCGTGGGAGGTCTCCCCTTATGAACCAAGCTCTGGACACTCACTTAAGCGATGTGGGACTCTTGGCACCTAGTGCCTCACCCAAACCCTCAGAGGATAGCCGTCCTTGGCTTTGATACCATCCGTCACGCCCCGCCCCCATGTGCACGATATTATCCTCTTTGAAGGCCCGAAGGCTCTCTTAGTCCCTCAAGGTTTTGTTCTTCTCACGTGACACCAAGCCTTGTGGGAAAAATACCTCATACACATCAAGGGAGGGCACCCCTTATGAACCAGGTTCTGGACACTCACTTAAGCAATGTGGGACTCTTGGCACCCAGTGACGGCTCTCCTCTAAGGGTGTGGGTGAGGCACTGGGTGCCAAGAGTCCCACATCGCTTAAGTGAGTGTCCAGAGCCTGGTTCATAAGGGGTGCCCTCTCTTGATGTGTATGAGGCCTTTTCCCACGAGGCTTGGTGTCACGTGGGAAGAACAAAACCTTGAGGGATTAAGAGAGCCTTCAGGCCGCCCAAAGAGGACAATATCATGCACATGGGGGCAGAGCATGACATATATAGCTACATACTCTTTAGTCTTAACTTTGGAAGTGCTTATGAGTTGTGACTCTTTCTGGTTCTATATTGACTTACAAAATTAAGCTTTCATGGCTGGCCTTCAGTACAATTTATTCCCCTTAGATTTCTTTTACCCTCCACAACCTATAGCCTTAGGTGCCACTCACACCACAACTCTTCCACTTCGAACCCGAAAAAGAAACAATGTGGACAATCTTGATGAGCAGCCAAATGGCAAAAAACATACGTGACAAGAAGATGATCAAAGCTCCTCCCCACATGGTAAAGAAAAAGGAAGGTAGTGTCAATGACCAAGCTAATCATGGAAAATATCTCAAAACTCTCACCAAACTTGCTTTCTTGTGGGGTTCAGGAGAGATGATTGATAGGCATCTTGGATGGTTTGATTCCTGAACTTGAATCCACTATCATTAGAACCATGTCTAATAACAATTGTCACTAAGCTATTAATTTTTAGAGGACAGCAGTATATAAGTATTTTTTAATTATATGAACTTAACAAAATTAGAAAGATAAAATCAAAAGAAGCAAATCCTTGCAAAAGAGAAAGGAAACCAAACAAAATTGTGTTTTGGGTTAAATGTTAACTATACACTTGAACATTAATTGAAGCCAATTGAGCAACTATAATGTGCAATACTGGATTCAATGTCCATAGCCAACTGTTTTGCAGGGATCGATGGCCATATAATCCAAAGGCTTGAAGACACAATCAAGTGAACAAAGAAACAAATGTAAATGCAAAATCAGCTTTCAAAATGAATTTCTTTTCCCATTCCAAAATTTAATTTATATATACAAAATTTAATGTCTGCAATTGCCCACATGTCATTTAAAAAAAAAAAAAAACTAGGACTTGATAACTTGAGATTTTTTCATCATTGCCTATAGAATGAACAAATTGAATACAAATTAATTAAAACAAATACCTTTCAAATAAAATAACAGAATAGAACAAATTGAACTAAAGTAAAACTTTGTGCCTATAACTTATAATATAAAACCACCATATCCAGAGGATTGAACAATATTGGGTGGTAGTGGTGGCAGACATTGCGTCTTCTTACTCCAAGCTTCCTCTGGATTGAAATTTCCCATTTTTTGGGGGTTTGGGAGAGTTGAATGATAGGCATCTTGGATACCTTCATTCCCTAAATTGAACTCACTACCCAGTGGTAAACTGGGCATGTCCATGCCTGTCTCTTGATCAAAGTTTCAGTCTGTATACAAAGCTCCTATATTTGTGGGGTTCCAGAAAGATGATTGATTGACATCGTGGTTAGCTTGATTCTCAAACTCAAACCCACTACCCGGTGGTAGACTGGGCATGCCCATGTTCGCCTCTTGTCTAAAGTTGTAGTCCATGTACAAAGCTCCCATATTTGTAGGGTTTGGGAGAGATGGTTGATAGACATCTTCAATAGCTTGATTACCCAACTCTAACCCACTACCCAGTGGTAGACTAGGCATGTCCATGCCAATGCCCATATCTTGATGAAGTCTGCATATCTTCTTGGTTGGCCGGGTTGCTTCTGAATTGAAGACTTGGTTAGTGCATGAATTTCCAACTTCAACATAGGTGCCTGATGAAGCACCAATCCGAGTTTCAGTACCAACAGCAGTACTAGTAGTATGGCTGTAACTAGTACTCACTTTTGATTGGTAGGTGCCAGATGAAGTGCCAATCCTAGTTCCTGTCTCACTGGGAGTAGTAAAGTTGTTGTTTGGGACAGGTGATTGGTAGGCAATAGCCTGATTTCGGTATGAGAAACAGTGCCTGAAATTACACTTCATTCTTTTATGATCAAAACCCTTCTTCTCTGTATTCTGAATGACGCAAAGGACTAACTTGCTGCATAGTTCTGGGTCTGCTCCCTCCAATGAATCCCCAGCAAGACTAAACTCATGCATAATCCATTCACTTTTGCTCATCCTTCCGTCTCCTTCATACACCTTAAAATTCAACAATTTATTCATCCCAATAAGTTTTTGGGTTTTGGGATCATAGATATCCTTGGTATTACTTACGTGCCAAGCCCCATAATTACCGACCGTACGAGCCACACGGTCCTCACTCACTCTGTTTAACATGGTAAAGAAGTAGTGCTTCTCATAATCCAACAACGCCGTATCATCATTACAGTATTTCCATGGAGGCAAAGGCTTTTCGTCAGAAGATCCATAAACAGATTTATGGTATTTCATAGCTTCACGAGGCAAACCCAAAGGTTGCCCACGCACTTGTTTTACTAGATACAGGTTGATGACTTCGTGATCTTCCGGTACAAACTTGGCGCCTTCTGGCAAACCCAATAGCTGCGAAATCATCATCTTCTTACTCTTCGTTTTCTTTTCTTTCACTTTCGCTTCTATCTCCTTGATATATTGGTTTTTTTTTTTTTTCTTTCATTCCTTTGGCCAAGGCATGAATATAGGGAGACAGCACCGACGTACCACAGATATATGAATGTGGATGTCGGCAAATTAATTAATTATTTTTTTTAACTAACGATAATGATAGGACATAAAGTCTTAAATTAAAGTAAAAAAAAAAAAACAGATATATAAATTCTAATTAAACTAGGATTCCTCTTCAAGTATGCGTGTGAGATCATCAAAATAATTTGGACAATTACTTCTTTTTTTTCCGAAAATTTTACTAATGACAGTATAATGTTAGTCATATAATTCTAGGTTGACAGAGTTAGAGTTTTTTAGATTTAGAATAGAAAAAATTATTAAGTCAGTTATTATTTTGTTAATAGCGAAAATAATATTTTATTTTAATTGATAGTGAAAATTTTAAGTCATTTATTATTAGAGTTTTTTTTTTTTTTCTTATATGTTTATATTATTTTTATAACTTTAATCTAATATATAAAAAAAAAAGGTGTAGTATAATTTTTAATTAATAGTTTAGAAAATATATGTATTTTAATATTTTATTTAATTTATATGTATGTTGCTGTTGGGGCAGTTTTAAATTAGTTAGCTTGATTTATTTTGATAGTTTAAGACTTAATTTTGATGAAAATGAAAGATTAGACCTAATGGTGTAAATTATAATTTATTGAATAATGGGTTGAATGAAAAAAAAAAAAAAAAAAAGACTTTTTTTAAGTCTCAAAAAATTGCCTCAACCTGCCAACTGAACCCTGTTCCTATGGGTTGGGTTAGGTAATTGGCATTTTCTCAACCCAAAGAAATCAAATTGGGTTAAAAATACTCAAAACCTAACCCAACTTAACCCAACCCAATTTATACACGCCTCTAATATAAATAGGAAAAATGCAGCTAAAATTAAACAATATTCTTTCTAATAGTAATAGTACCACAAAAGCCCAATAGTAATAGCCTTATGCAAGAGTTCGATGTTATTTCATCTATCCAAATTATTGTAACATTTATTAATTCACATATTTTTTGGTAATAGCAAAAGTAATATTGTGGGGGGTGAAAGCCCAACCTGATGTATTGGGCCTAGGGCCCTATTTGAAGACTACTATATGTCCGAAGAAAGGAAAACGTTTGAAAAGGAGTCCATGTGGAGGAAATATGCCTGGAGACGAACGAGGGTTGTAGTCCGAAGAGGCCATTCTCCTCGGATATAAAGAGCTTTGGTCAAACAAACGTCTGGGAGGTTCAAGTAATCCTCCTAACAATTCTAATGATAATGATGGATTTCAGGCGTGCATGGAGATGATAGGAACGGAGAAATATCTAGAAGACAAACTTCAACCACCATATTAAATGCACTGCAGCTACTTTTCTGGCCGCATTAATGTGGAGAAGACCCATGAACAGTATAATCACAGTTACCATCACTCCCAGAGGGCAAAATGAGATACCTGATGGGACATGTACTCAAGTGGATGCTTAGATGAAGAACAAGTGGACGATGAGGATGACGGGAGAGGGTGCTATATAAAGTGAAGAGGCCTCTAATAATAAAGATCTGAACAAAAAAAGAGAGGGAAGGAGAAAATAATTTTACTGTAGTTCTGAGAGTTGTAATCACTTCTCATTCAATAAAACATCTCTTCGGACGTTCATTTATTCAGTTTTTCAAGCATAACTTCATGTTAATTCACTCTTAAATATCATAGTTAGTTACTGTTTAATTCACAACCAGCCTACCTCTTTCACCCACTCTCTACAAATTCATTGTTTTGGGGTTCGTTGGGCTCATAATCCAAACCTCTTGGGCTTGGGCTACAAAAACAGACCTTACAAATATAATTATAGATTTTTTTTAATTGATAGTGAAAATTACTGTGGGGCCCGTGGGCCTGGAAGCCTCGGCCCACCTCTAGGCTGGCCCAGGGCCCACGCCGAGGATCAATGGCTGCCCCAGGCAGTTATCTGGGGGCTTTTAGCCCTCGCGGCCACTCCGAGGACGACCCTATCCTCGGCCTGCCTATCCTAAATCCCAGGTGGGGGACAAGCCCAGTACAGACGGTCACATCCTCACTTAATGCGTCTACCTAACCCCCCTGGCAGTATTAACGCTGAGAGGACTCCTGAACGGCGGAACCTTGGGTGCTGCGACTCACAGAAGGTGGGGAACGTGGCTGATGGGACAGATCCTTAAGCAATGGGCTAGATTATTGACAGTTGGAAGGCCAAGATTGGCCAAAGAAGGTATATAATGCAAGGGGCCCTTCAGGGTAAGGGGCTCCTCGGCCATCCGAGGAGCAACCCCCAAGCCAAAAAGAACGAGGCCAGACCCCCTCAAAGAAGAAAGTCTCCGGCGAGCCGGTGGCAAGCCGGTTGGCGCCAAACCCTACGTCCCACTCTCTAAACAAATGTATTGTTGGGGGATCTACGACGAAACGAGCCCCTACAATTACTATTAAGTCATTAAGGTTTTTTTTTTTTTGTTGTTGTAATTTTCATATTTTTTACCCTTTTTTTTAAAATAATTTTCGTATAAAAAAGGTGTAATATAATTTTTAATTAATAGTTTGGAAAAAATATGTATTTTACATTTTTCTTTAATTTACATGTACATTGGGGATATGTTTAAATTAGCTAGCTTGATTTATTATGATATTTTTGAGACTTTTTATTTTTTATTTTTTATTTTTAGAAAACATATCATCCAATTCGTTTGTGTAAATGACTAAATGTTTTATTCCTCTAGCCAAACCAAAATGGACTCCTTTGAAGGTATGCTGCTCAACTAACTTTCATAACCCACCATTGATTCTTATTGCAAATCTCTACTTACTTTCATAACCCACCATCCATTGGAGGTATGCAGCTCAACTAATGTTGTCATTTGATATAATTGATGATGGTTTAGAATATCCAAGTTGTTATGCCTTCATTTGATTAGAAATTCAAACTTGAAAAAAAAAAAATATATTGTAAACCTACTATCAAAAAATTGACTTTAGAACAATCATTATAAAGAAAATCACTGAGCATACGTGTCACAATTGGTAGTTACTATACTTTTGAATCATTAAAAAAATCTTGAATGGTAGAAATTTTTTGTCTAATTTAATTTTCAGTCTTATAATTATAAGCCTAGAATTACGAAGTTTTTGAAAAAAAATAAAATAAATTTAAAATAAATTAAAAAAAAAAAAAAAAAAAAAAAAAAAAAACAGATTATGCACATAGCATGTGCACGTACAATGAGGCTGATGACTTCTTGGCTAACTTATTTTCCCACTTATTTATGTACAAATTTAAAAAAAAAAAAAAAAAAAAAAAAAATTCTTAGTTATAATTTGTCAAAACCTTACCAAAATACGTCTCAATTTTTGAAATAATGTGCCCAAAATAAGCTTTAGCCTTAGTTTTAGAGTTGTATAATAAATGAGGCAAACCCAAGCAAAAAAAAAAAAAAAAATCATAAACAAGCTTATGAACAATAGGGCTCGATCAAAAATTAAGCTGAGCCTAAGCTCATTTTATAGGCTCAGTAATAAATTTGATATGGGCTTGAATAATTAGAAGGTGGGACTTTAAATAATTGGTAATAAATAAACTCATATCTTATTAAGACTTTAAATAATTGAAAGGTGAGACCACTCATCCAAACCAAATGAGCTTAATAAAACCTCAATAATATACTTGTGTTGGATTTTAGCTCAGAAGCTTGATATTGAGTTCAAATTTGACCTTTATATTGAGATCGAGTTCATCTTGACTAATAAGCCAAGCCAAGTTTAAGATTTTATACTTTTAAATGAGTTCAAGCTCAAATATTATTATTTTTAAAGTTGGTTCAAACTCGAACCGAGCTTGAACATTTAACTTTGTGTCGAATCAAGCTAAACATTCATTACTCGACAAAGTTTGGCACTTTTATAGCCATTGATATTTTATTGAAAACAAATGTTTTATAAATTACATATTGTCAAAGGAGATGGTGCCAGATCTATTGAAAAAAACAACCTCTAAGAAATTTTCAAGAATATGTTTGTGCTATGGGTGTATTAATACACCCATAGCACAAACATATGCTTAAAAATCAAAATATTTTTCTAACCGTTGAATGCAATGATGGCTAGCTGGCTGCATGATTCAACATTATCTCTCACTTGGCCAATTAGATCATGATGTACACACCCCTTATTTAATTTTACATAATAAGATATGTGGTGAAAACATATAAAATAAATTGTAGGCGCTTTTGCCTTTTGGCTTTCATAGTTCATTACATATAAAATATTTCGGAATAAACTATATTGATATTGAATAGCGCTTTATTATTTATCCATTGAGCAAGATTGGCATTAAACCTGTGTAAGTCCATGAAATTCTTTGCTATTTTACTAGGTTTATGCTAAAATATTACTATAAATGGTGAAAAAGGCTGGTTCCTTCACACTTTATTTACGTAGCAAGTTGGTATATATGATATATTTTTGTGACAAACTGAGTGTTAATTTATGCTTTATCTTTGCATCAAGCGATATATAAAAAACACAAATTTGTCATACCATGTGGGTTCAATCAATCTACCAATATATAATTCAAAATAGTTTCTCAAAAAAAAAAATAATTCAAAATAAAATTACCTAGAAGGTTATGGGAAATGAAGAGTTGGCTGTAAAATTAAGAGAATTTTTTTTTCTATTCTTAAAATTAAGTTGGTATGATATATATTTTTGCCACAAACTGAGTGTTTATGCTTTATCTTTGATTTAAGCAATATATAAAAAAAAGAAATTTGTCATACCATGTGGATTCAAAGGGCCGGCCCTACGCCCAAGCCACTTAGGCCATTGCCTGGGACCCCCCCTACTAGAGAAATGCTCCAAATTTAGGGGCAATTTTTTTTAAAAAAAGGGAGATATTAAAAAAAATTAGTTTACATTTTTTTTCACTGTTAAGAAGGCTCAAAGAATTAAATAACGCTAGAGATAGAGATAAAACAAATTTAAATAAATAGGTCATACAAATAGATATGTTACTAATCACAAGTAATTCAAATAGGAAAATGTTAAAAATATTATAAATTTTACTACATAACTTTTATAATTTGATGTGACAATGAATATGATAGGTGGACTTCAACAAACTATTAAATACATTTTTGAATGAATTTTTGTAACTGGTGATATATCTTTATAATTCTCATGTTGTAAATTTTATAATTTCTCTAGCATTTTTGTAAGCCTCATGTCACTGATCACATCATACAACATTAGTTTGTAGTAAAATTTGTTATAATTTTAACATTTTCTCAAAAAAAATCATATTAATAAGTAAAAAGAATGATTTTTTAAAAATTATTATATAAAATGCTAGTTAAATATTATTTAAGTGATAATATAAATGCCCAATTTGAAGATTTCGCCTTAGGCCTCTAAAACGTTTGGGCCAGCCTTCAATCTACAAATATATAATTCAAAATAAAATCACCTAGCTAGAAGGTTATGGGAAATGAAGAGTTGGCTGTAAAATTAAGAGATTTTTTTTTTCTTTCTATTTTTAACAGATAGAGATATTGAGATAGTGTCCTAATTTTTAGGATATTTCTTTACGTGAAAGTTGATAAAAGTTTGAAAATTTGAATTTAAAATAAAAGTAGTAATTCAAATTGGAGAAGATAAAAGAAAAAGCCTAAAACTTAGGAATTTTAAAAAAAATAGTAAATTACTCTTTTAATCCGTTTGTGTTTTTAAATTTAAAATTATTTAACTAAAAGATAAGGGTATTTTAGAGAGTGTATGAATTTATATGAGGGTATTTTAGTACACAAAATAATGAACTCCAAACAGAGAATTCTGTTATTTAATTTTTTTTTTTTTTTGAAGAGAGAGGATTATGTTATTAAAAGTACTAGACTCATCACACACACTTTGCGCGTGTAATAGTGCTCTTTTTTATTAATTTTTTTTTTAGTTTAATGTTATCTATACTACTATTTAAGGGGCTTCCCCTGTTTGGATTCCTCATTTTTTATACCTAAAATACCCTCATCATTCTCACTTACAAGTTTTAAACTAACGAGGATAAATATGTAAATTAAAACTCTTACACTTTAAGACCCACAAACTCACGCACGCTTTGCAGTTTCTACTTCACTTTCTATCTCTGATTTTTTTTTTTTAGATTGAAGACATTTAATTTAGCTTTACATCCTTCTTTCATTTTCTTCAGATTAAAGACATTTATTGTCAGAGGTTCCAACAAATTTTCAGGTTCTATCTTTTTCAAATTCCTCTTTGTCTTTCTTATCTTTTGTTGTCCTATTTTGAATTCTTTTTTTTTTTTTTTTTTTTTTTTAATGTATCATGTTAACTTTCTTTGACTTTCTTTGAGTTCTACTTTTTTTTTTCTTTTTTTTCTTTTTTATGTGTATCAAGTTAACTCTCTTTTTTTTTTTTCTTTTTCTTTTTTTTTTATATGTAATTTTGAAATGAATGGTTCCATCATATATTCTACCACTGTACTTTTTAATGAATTGTTATTTCATGTTGTAGGTATTGTGATAAAAAAACATGGCTGCTTTATGCTACAAAAGAAGCATTCAAAATCATTCGTGAACAGTTAAACAGTATGGCTTCCCTTACTTCCTTTTTTTTTTCTTTTTTTCTTTTTCTTTTTTAGATCTCCATTAGTTATTTTGACACGTTAACTCCCTTTTTTTTTTCTTTTTTTTTTTAGATCTCCATTAGTTATTTATTTAAATAATTGATGATGTGGTGATAAGATTTTAAAGAGTCCATGATAGAGTTAAATTCTAAAAAGTCTTTATCTTTATTCTGAACAATTTTAATAGGATTTTCAGGAAAAACTAGCCTTAGTATTATAATTTTTCACTTATTTTAATTTGAAATTTACACTTTTTTTTCCACAAAAATTGCAGATTTAGAACCACTAATATGGCCAAAAAATAAGGCTAGCTCTAAAAAATGAACACAAAATAACATTGAAATATGTTTAGTTTTAGTTTTTTTTTTTTTTTTTTTTTTTAATAGGAAACCGTGGGTGGGATTTTTTTAAAGAAGGTGGGTAGTTTTATTTTTTTTATTTTTTACCGAACTTAGGATAGGTGTTTTTTTAATAGAAAACCGTAGGGTGTTTTTTTTAGAAGGTGGGATGGTTTTCTTAGGAGAAAGTGGGGATTGTGGAGAGTTTTTATTTTTCACTTTTTTTTTTTTTTTGTTAGTAGTCCTATTTTGTAGATTATATATATATATATATATATATATATATATATATATATATATATATATATCTAATTTATAAGTGAATAAAAAAAATTTTAATTGAACACAAACTCTAACAAATTTATGCTATTATCTTTAATAACATGCACGCTAACTTTGGTTTGTTAATTAATTTTTTTTTATTTAGGTATGTAGCAACCTTGAGTTCTACTTCCTTTTTTTATTTTTTATTTTTTATTTTTTTTATTTTATATGTATCACGTTAACACCCATTTTTTTAAAATGTTAACTCCCTTTTTTAGAGTTAAATTCTAAAAAGTCTTTATCTTTATTCTGAACAATTTTAATTGGATTTTCAGGAAAAACTAGCCTCATCACATGCGCTCCGCGCGTGCGATGAGACTCTTTTTTTTTTTTGATTAGTATTATAATTTTTCACTTATTTTAATTTGAAATTTACACTTTTTTTCCCACAAAAATTGTAGATTTAGAACCACTAATATGGCCAACAAATAAGGCTAGCTCTAAAAAATGAACACAAAATAACATTGAAATATATATATATTTTGATGTGATATGCGGCAGTTTTTTTTTTTTTTTAATAGGAAACCGTGGGTGGGATTTTTTTTAAAAAGGTGGGTAGTTTTATTTTTATTTTTATTTTTTTACCGAACTTAGGATAGGTGTTTTTTTAATAGAAACCCGTAGGGTGTTTTTTTTAGAAGGTGGGGTGGTTTTTTTAGGAGAAAGTGGGGATTGTTGAGAGTTAACGGTGGTTTTTTTTTTCTTTTTTTTTTTAAATGTAATTTTGAAATGTTGTGGTGACTGAAGAATTTTAAACGTGAGTAAGGAAAGTGAAGTGAGTTTGCTTTGAAAACTAACAGAAAGTTGTCATATTTTGTAGGGAGTTAGATATGTATCTTTATTTTGAACAATTTTAATAGGATTTTTAGGAAAAATGATCTCATCAAAATTTAAATCAAACATAAACTCTAACAAACTTATGCTATTATCTTTAACTAGCCTCTGAGCATGTGCGTGATAAATATTATACATTTGTGTTTGTGAGAAGTTCAACTACTGAGAAGTTTTTTTTTAATGAACGTGGGGAGTGTTTTGGTGTACTGGGAGTGTTTTTTTATTTATTTTATAAAACCTTTTTTCTCAATAGGAATGTGGGTAGATATTTGATAGAGTGTGTGTTTCTTTTTTATTAGTTTTTTTTTTTTTTACTTGAATTTCTAAAGGTTTTGCAGGGAAGAGTTTTTTATTTTTATAAAATACTAGGATGAGTTTGTATTTGTGAGAAGTTACGTGGGTAGATAATTGATAGAGCGTTATTTGAACGTGGGGATTTTTTTTTTTTTTTTTTTTGGGTTGATGGACGTGGGGAGTGTTTTGGTGTACTGGGAGTGTCTTTTTTTTGGGTGGCCGAGGTTGTTTTTTTTTTTTTTTTTTAAAAAGAACATGGGATAGTATTTCAATGTGGGTAGGAATTTATTTAGGATGGAATTTACTATTTTAACCCCATTTTGATTAGTTTAGATTAATTAAATTAGGGGTAATTTTGACAGTAAAAAAAATAATAACTAACTTTTCGAATCCTCTTAATATATACAGATCTTAATAAATACACACTAGCCTTTGAGCACGCGTGAGCGCGTGCTCAGAGGCTCTTCTATTTTTTGGGTAAGGATTAATTTAGAGCATAATTATAATTTAGGATTACTACATTTTCCAATCACAAAAATACCTAGGGGTGTGATGAGTGTTATGCGTTTGTGGATGAAATATTTTTTTCATCACACTCCTAGATATTTTGTGATTGAAAAATGTAGTAATCCTAAATTATAATTTATGCTCTAAATTAATCCTTACCCAAAAAATAGAAGAGCCTCTGAGCACGCGCGTGAGCGCGTGCTCAGAGGCTAGTAATGTTTAAAAGTGATACATAAATAACTGTTTGTATTTTTTTTTTTTTTTTTATTAAGAAAGAGGCGTGGAATAATTTTACAAATAAGATAGAGATAGTGTCCTAAGTTTTAAGCTAAATGGAGAAGATAAAGGAAAAAACCAAAACTTTGGAACCAAAAGATAGGGATATTTAAGAGATTTTAATTATTTAACTAAAAAATATGGGTATTTTAGAAAGTTTAAGAATTTGTGTGAGGGTATTTTAGTACACAAAATGTTGAAACCCAAATAGAAAATGTTGTTATTAATAGTACTAGACTCATCACACGCGCTTTGTGCAAGTAATAATACTCTTTTTTATTTATTTTTATTTTTTATAGGATATTTATTTATTTATTTAGTTTGGTGTTATAATGCTTAAAAGTGATATATAAATAACAATGTATTTTTTTTTTTAAAAGAAGAAAGTAAGGTAAAATGGAATAATATTTAAAAATGAGATAGAAAACTATAAGAAATTGAAACCCAATGAGACATTTGAATTTATTGATTGAGATAAGAATTGTGATAAATAAATAAATAAAATTGAGATTTGAACAAAAGAGAAATGATATACGTTGGTATAGTTTTTACGTGAGGTAGTGGGTTTATTTTTAGAAGATGTAATTTTGTATTTTTTTTCAATAAAAATAATTGAAATATTTGAATTCAAATAAATAACAAATACAAATAGAAGTCAGACATTTGAATACAAATGAGTGGTGAGAATAACGGCTTAAATTAAAATAAGAGTTTGTTATTTCAGAATTTGTATGAGAATATTTTAGTACGTCAAAAATTGAAGATGAAACAGGGGAATCTTCATATTAATAGTATTGATAGATAGATAATTGAAGATGGTTTAGTTTATCCAAGTTTTTATATGCCTTCACTTGATTACAAATTCAAATTTCAAAGAATTAAAATATTGTAAAGCCACTATCAAAAAATTCACTAAAGAAAATCGATGAGCATACGTGTGGCAAGTGGCAGTTACTATGGTTTCGAATCATTAAAATTTCTTGAACGGTAGAATTTTTTCGGTTAATTTAAACTTTGAATCTTATTATAAACCTAGAATTAGGAAGTTTTTGAAAATTTTATAATCAAAGAGTTTCATGTAAATAAAATTTAAAAAAGAAAGATATTAGAATTTGGTTAGCGACAATTGGAATATTTAAACTTTTGAACTTTTCTAATGTTTTGATAATGTTGCAATTCTTGAAACACTGGTTTAGTTTGGATGATATCAGAAACTGGTCGCGGTTTGATGATCATTTAATTAAAAAAAAAAGAGTTTATGCATTCCACATAAAGTTTTGTTTTTTTTTTTGTTTTTTTGTTTTTTGTTTTTTTAAATATGTATGCTAATACACATGGTGTACACATTCCTCTAACATATACATATAAAAAGGTTTGTATATATACCAAATAATAATTCATCCATACCTTACCATAGCCCATAGGGTCTCTCTCTTTGCTTTTAAACCCACTGGTGGGAGAGGATAATTAAAGTGTGTGTTGGTAAATGGAATGGGAAGAGCAAATGAAATGAAAAAAAGGACATTGTGTTGGTAAATGGAACTAACAGCAGCAATAGGGGGATCTCAACATGTTGAGTATCAGCAGGGACTATTTGATAAGTAATTGCAGCTATAACCTGTATAATCACAATAAAAGGAATCAAAAACCAAGTGAATATATATAGAGTAGTGATAATGGCATGCCTCATGTTTGTAATTCGAATCCCACCTCCCCCTCCCCTCCTATCGCCCAAAAAGGAACAAAAAAGGGGACCACTTGCTATATATCTCAACTAATATGCATTATACTATTAACTAAAAACGCAATGTCATATACTTGTTTGGGAAATAAATATTTATAGGAAAATTCACAAGGACCATGAGCCTTAGTAGCTTCAAATAAGCTGCATTCTTCATTTTTTTGCAGTAAGTTAATTCTCATCCATAGAACACAGTATAAGGAATGATTGACTAGGAACAATAGCAAGCACTTCCTCATACAATAATAACACACGGACAGTCACATTTAAAGGTGGAAATGGTAAAAACAGAGAGGAAGAGAGGGAGAGTTTTTTTTTGGGGGGGAGGGGGGGGGGGGGGGGGGGGTGTTTGTACAACTATATATGTAGCTCTGGATAATACAAATATATGGTGCTGAAGTTAATGGGTGTGATATTACTCCTATTTACCCATTCACAAGGCTCAAGTTAAAACCCCTTTTACTTATACATTATTAAAAATTATTATTATTATTTTTTGGAGAGGAATTAAAAATGAAATAATATTAATCTGTGCTATCACAGGATATATAGACCATAATAAGAAATTCGATTGCTACCCTTCTATACACTCATTAAGTAGTATTTTACGTGACATTGTTATTCTATTTCACTCAGATATATTTGTCATGCTTAATTATATTTTATAATTATTTTTAGCTATAATGCCCAATAACAACTACTACATATTATATGTCTAATAGTACACGTGACAAAATAATATATAACTCAGGTTCTATTTAAGCACATATTCATGGCTTAATACTAAATATCCGTATATAAGTTATTGAAGTCTTTTTAAAAAAAAAATTAATCACTAAACTCATTTATCCCTTTCAACCAATTCTTTTAAGCTAAAACAAAATGAACATATATCGAACTAACGTGTACAGTTCAAAATTATCAGTATAGAATATCAAATATGCTTAGCGCATGAAATTCAATTCTAATGTTGGCAATAAAAAAATGATTAGTTTATATTCAGTCAAATCCATTAAAGTATATGGTAGTTTGTGATCCAAAAAGAAACTTGAAATATGACGACTCCATTCAGTCAAATCCATTAATTAACTCCTTTTTCATTTTGCACAATTCGGTATTCATCAGTATATAGATTATTCAGCATAGAAATATGACAACTCCATTGCAGAACTTATATTTACTAGGAAAATCACAAACAAAAAGATTTTTTTTTTCTTTGTGGAAAAAGTAGTGAAATTTCATAGAATAAGAACCTAAATTGATGGGAAAAAATGTCAAACAAAGGACCAAAGAGCAACATAATTGTAATTAGAGTTTATCAAAAAAAAAAAAAATGGAAAGTATAATTAATAATGAACTGTAGCCTATGTGTACCATGGAAAAAATATAAATTGGCTGCCCACATTTGTGCTTGAAAAATAAATTTAGTTGGTAAGGTTAAAATAAACCGATCTTAAGATTTTTGCATTATATGTCATTCTGGAGTAATGGTCAAAGTCAGTTTAATTCATAACATTTTTCAATCTTGCACCTGTGCAGTTATAAAATCATATAAATATAGATGGGTAATAGTTACACACATAACCCACCATCTCCCGCCCAACCCAGACTAACTCTCGAATAAGTGAAGATACAACAGTTCTCACTTACAACTATCATATAGCCACAAAAACCCATGGAGAGGCACAAACTGTTAAAGAAAACAATATATATATATGCACACACACACGAAGTAAAGCTTAAAATCTACAAAAATGCTTTGGCTTCTTGTTAGGAGCCCAAGTACCATAACCACAGTTGTATTGTTGATTCTAAGGGGAATTAGTCACTGGTATAGGGTCATTTAGTCACTGATATGAGCATTGATGAATGGATTGGTAGCTGTGTATTGCATTGTATGTTAGGTTGTTAATTGATGAGCTGGTATGTTAGTTAGGAAGTTAGTTTGTTAGTTTTGGAGGGAACATTGAATGACTAGTGTATATAGGTCTGGAAGTACATTTCAAGGAAATTAAGCAGAAACTATCCAATTGCTCTCTTTTATTCTCTTCCAACTCTCTAATCTCATTCCTTCCCCAACTTTCTCCCAATTCTGGTGGACAGTTACCCTCGAAGTAACCACCTTTCCTTCTTAATTGTTCTTGATTAACCAAGAACTTAACACTACTTCAATATACCACGTATGAATACAAAGAAATGCTCATGTAGATAATGGCAGAATGACAAAAGAAGGAATCAATCCTTAATCAAAGATGATGTTAGAGTTAGGATGGTTCTTGTAAAAATGTGAAAAACATCCATTCAAAACAGTGTTATGTACTCGGTTAAGAGATTCTTTCTTTCTTCTTAATAACGCTAGAGAGTATGTTAGGTGAAAGGTGTTTGCAGCTTTATCTATTGTTGCTTTGTTGGGTCAATTTAATGAGTTTCTGTACTAATGGTATATCTATTTTGTTTTGTAATAAAATAAATTTATCTAGAAAACAGAAAAGCAACCTCAAGAAGGCATATGGGGTGGAACAGCATTCCATGTGAGAGAAATCCAGCAATGCCATATTTGAACATTAGGTTGATAGGGTATCTCTATTTTTCTATGGCATGAGGACTGCCATGTTTATGATGCAGCTAACTCCATCCAAACCAAAGTTTCTACTGTGATTTACCATGGCATGAGGAGATGGGCTCTAGCAAGATCAAAACCTCTGGTTCAAATCCAAAGTAAACTTATTCTAGGTCAGAGAAGCTTGTGTGACATGGGTGCCTGCTCCTTTGGGGAAGTAATTTCTGTTCTTTACTACAATATGGTAGAAAATATAAAAGGCAGACGAGGTGCACCAACTTGATAGTTATACCTCATCACTCTACAATTTTAATCCCACCAAAATTATCCACATTTAATCCCACCAGAAGGAATATTAGCTATGAATATCCAATTAGAAGATTCTCATAGTATCATTGAAGAATTTGGATATATCCACTGCGTTCAACAAAAACAGAAGGAATATTGGGTCTGAATATTCCATTAAGAGATTCTTCATAGGAAATAAGGTTTACCAACATGATATTTTGGATTCTTCAGCAGATAATCTTCCTGTTGTTCTAAATAAACACGACTGTCCTCTTTTATTAAGCTTTCTCTTAGGCATTTCAAAAAACACATGGAAACAGAGAGAAAAAGAGACAGATTAATTTCCTACAATGTTTTAGCAACAAAACAGAGAGCAAGCTTTCAATGGTAACACTAGTCTTTAATTCCACCAAGTATCCAGCTAATGAGTAAGAAGTTCTAACCAAGCTTAGAAATGTGCACAACAATTGAGAATTATCAAATGTAAGTAGCTACATAAATGAAAGAAAAACTAAGGCCATATGCATAAAAAAGTTAAACCTAATGGACTGCAAAAACTAAACAAAGAACAGTAGAAATTAATAATATATGCAGATACCGCAATAAAAACCACACGAAGTACCAAGAATATGATACAATTCATTGCAAAAATCTACCTAAATTATATAGTTTCTTTTCCCATTCCAAAAAATAATTTATATATACAAAATGTAATGTCTGCAATTGCGCGCCCACATATCATTTAAAAAAAAACTAGGACTTGACATGACAACTTGAGATTTTTTTCATCATTGGCTATAGAATGAACAAATTGAATACAAATTACTTAAAACAAGTACCTTTCAAATAAAATAACAGAATAGAACAAATTGAAGTAAAAGTTTGTGCCTATAACTTATAAAATAAAACCACCAAAACTAGAGGATTGACCAATATTGGGTGGTATTGGTGGCAGATAGCACGTCTTCTTGCTCCAGGCTTCCTTTGAATCAAAATCTCCCATATTTTTGGGGTTCGGGAGAGATGAATGATAGGCATCTTGAATAGGTTGATTCCCTAAATGGAACCCACTACCCAGTGGTAAACTGGGCATGCCCATGCCTGTCTCTTGATCAAAGTTATAGTCAGTGTACAAAGCTCCCATATTTGTGGGGTTCCAGGGAGATGATTGGAAGGCATCTTGATGAGCTTGATTCCCAAACTCGAACCCACTAACCGTTGGCAGACTTGGAATTTCCATATTTGTCTCTTGTTTAAAGTTGTAGTCTATGTACAAAGCTCCCATATTTGTGGTGTTCGAAAGAGATGATTGATAGGAATCTTGAAAATCATGATTCCCCAACTCGAACCCACTACCCAATGGTAGACTAGGCATGTCCATGCCAATGCCCATATCTTGATAAAGTCTGCATATCCTCTTGGTTGGCCGGGTTGCTTCTGAATTGAAGACTTGGTTAGTGCATGAATCTTTCACATCAACATAGGTGCCTGATGAAGTACCAATCCCAGTTTCAGCACCAGTAGCAGCACTAGCAGTATGGTTGTAACTGGTATTCACTTTTGATTGGTAGGTGCCAGATGAGGTGCCAATCCTAGTTCCTGTCTCACTGGGAATAGTAAAGTTGTTGTTTGGGACAGGTGATTGGTACTCAATAGCCTGATTCCTAGTCTTCCACATTGTTTGGAGAGGTTGCTGCTGATTTCGGCACGAGAAACAATGCCTGAAATTACACTTCATTCCCTTATGATCAAAACCCTTCTTCTCTGTATTCTGAATAACGCAAAGGACTAACTTGCTGCATAATCCTGGGTCGGCTCCCTCCAATGAATCCCCAGCAAGACTATACTCATGCATAATCCATTCAGTTTTGCACATCCCGTCTTTTTCACATACCTTAAAATTCAACAATTTCTTCATCCCAATAAGTTTTTGGGTTTTTGGATCATAGACTTCATTGGTACTACTTACGTGCCAAGCCCCATAATGACCGACCGTACGAGCCACACGGCTCTCATCACCACCTACTCTGTTTAACATAGTGAAGAAGTAGTACTTCTCATAATCCAACAATGCTTTTTCATGAGTACAGTACTCCCATGGAGGCAAAGGAGGATTTCCATTAGAACCATAAACAGAACCAGAATATTGCATGGCATCATGAAGCAAGCCTAAGGATTGCCCACGTACCTTTTTTATTAGATACAGGTTTATGAGTTGATCATCCTCAGGATTGAATTTAGATCCACACGGCAGCCAAATCATCATCTTCTTCTTCTTCTTGGCTTGGCTTTCTCTCTTGACTCGGCGGCTTATCTATTTAGTGCCAATACAACAGTTGGTATAGAATATATATAGAACTGACAAACCGACCTATTACACCCACCGCCTTTTAAAACAACAAAAATAAAATTTCAATCAGGGCCGGCTTCACCCAATTGGTTAAGGCCCCCCAACAGATATAAGGCCCATCTATTAACCAAGATAATATAATGAAAGCCCAATCTCATGAAAATCAAATTATTAAGGCATTTAGAAATAATGGTATGCATTGTCACAAAAATTTTAGTTAATAATTTTTTTTTAAACAAATTATATATTTGAATCTCTTAAATTTTCAGTCAATCTGCTGTAATAGAAAACTTGAAATTGTGAAAATTTCCTCTCTTAAGCACAGAAAGTGAAAGAGTCTATCAAAATTAAACTTAAAATTAAGAAATTTATAGACTGACTTTTGAAGGCAAAAACTAAAAATAAAAGGCAAAAACTAAAATAAATAAAAACACTCGGAATCAAACACCATATGCACAGGGAAAAAAAAAGTTCTTTATTTATTCAATTATTAGTCTTAGTTTTTTTCCTTTTACACATTAAGTGCTGTGGTAATTGGTAAAGCAAAATTAGTTTTTTTTTTTTTTTTTTCAATAACGAATTACCTTTTTATTCTTCCTTTTACACGGTTTCTATCCAAAATGCTAAAATTAGATATTTTTTCTTGTTGTAGGAATCCCATATGTTAACAATAAAATTTAAAAGATCTCTCTTATCATTTATCATATTTAATTATTAATTTTGTATCTCAAAAATTACAGAAAAATAATTTTTTAATAAATAATATTATAATTTAAATAAAACATTATTTAATTATTTAAATAACAAAAATCCTCATTCAATTTTTTTGCCTTAGATCCCAAAATACATTGTGATATCCCTGATTTCAATTAGACCTTACCACTTCCTGTCCAACTATAGTTTGATTTTTTTTTTTTTTTTTTTTTTGAAAAATTTACTAATGACGGTCTAATTTTAGTCATAGAATTTTAAGACATAGAGTTGTTTTAATGAAATTATTAAGTCTCTTATTATTTTACTAATAGCAAAAATAATATAATTGATTACGAAAATGATTAAGTCACTTATTATTAGGGATTTTTTTGGGGTATAATTTTCATATAAAAAAAGGTGTAATTGAATTTTAATTTAATCATTTAGAAAATATATGTATTTAAATTTCTTTTTTAATTTGTAGGTATGTTGTGGCTATGTTTAAATTAGTAAGCTTGATTTATTTTGATAGGTTAGTTTCGATGAAAATGAAATATTTGACCCAATGATGTAAATTACAATTTATTGAATAATAGGCTGAAAAAAAGAAAAAAAAAGAAAAACAATTAGGTCTCAAAAATTGTCTCGATCCGCCAACCAAACCCAATTCCTATGGGTTGGATTAGATTAGCATTTTCTCAAACCAAAGAAATCAAGTTGGTCAATTAATAAGCTATGTACAACATAAGAATAATTAGAGGGAACAAAAAATGCATTGGTCAACTATATAATTGCATTACATGATTTTAGTAAAAATCTAGGAGGGCTATTATTTAAATTTGTCCAAAATTATTATTTTTATACCTAAAATACAAGAGAAGAGGAAGATTTTTGAAAAGTCAAGAGGGACATGCCCCCCTACGCCCCTAAATAGTACCACAAAAGCCCTATAGTAATAGCATTATGCAAGAGTTTAATGTGCTTTCATCTATCTAAAGTACTGTAAGATTTATTAAATAATAGTTTTTTCTTTTTAGTTGTGGGGGCCTTTTTTGCTAGGTTGGACTGGGCTGCCACTTCGTGATTGTAGGCCCAAGTGTTCTGGGTTGCAGGAGTCGAGACCGGGCCAACTGGGACTCAATTTGGCCGGCTTGTGCGCGAACAATGCCTCGTATGCCAGGGGAGTGCTTACCGCAGGCTAAGTTGTCACAGAGAAAAGCTTACGGCAAGCAGAGCTATTTCAGAAAAATGCTTGCAACAGGCAGAGCTGTTTCAAAAAAATGCTTGCGGCAGGCAGAGCTGTTTCGGAGAAAAGCTTACGGCAGGTAGATATAATTGATAAACAGAACCATGTATTCTGGAATGACCAGATAGTTCTTTTAATGGGAAATGATCAAATAATCCATAACTATAATAACACTTAACAATCTTTGACAAATAAATAGTAAGGGAGAATGGTAATAAAAATTAATCAAAAGACATGGAGCAAATTTAGTTCGGTCCGCAGGAGTAAAGCCAAAGAGGAAGAACGCCTCTTCTCAACGCGATTAACCTCCGAGGAATAGAAATCTTGCCGTGGAAGTTAATGGGTTTGAAGGAGGCGGACCCGAATGGACAATACCCGAAATAAGTATAGAAGAGAGCAGGGATTTGAGAGAGAGAGAAGGGAAGAGACCTATCGGTGCATGCCACTAACTTTCACTCTCTTTCTTTCTATCTTTTCTCCCTTTTTTCCTTTTAGTCTTTCCTTCCCGATTTCCACCTTTGTGGTTTTAGTATCGTGCTTCCCCTGTTTTCCTAAGTGTGTTACAGAGTATTTTTTTTTTAGTATTGTATTGTCTTGCTCTCTTGTGTTGTTCCTTGTACACGGCAAAGGCTCCCTTCTTATAGTGCCTGCCGTGAACGGATTTTACTATTCTACCCTCCAACCACCTTTGTCTGGTCCGGGCGTACTTGCCGACCATTACTGTTCCGTCTGCGGGTACCCTATTACAGACAAAGACAACCACTTTGTCGGTTAGCCTGCCGTGGCATTTTCTGCCTACCGCGGTGATGTTTCTCTCTCTCTATCCCTCATGGCATGCACCTATTGGTTCCAACTCAGCCTTGCCTCTTTTGGGTGGTATGTCATCCCAGCAAGACGTATCCCCCAAAAGAGCTTAAGCAGGAACCTCAAAACAGGCCTTCCCCTCTCCCCACCTCCAAACCATGCCCTCTTACCTTTGACCCACGACCCCACTATGTCCTGTATTGGCTAGGTACAGGCTGGTGGTGCCTGGGCCTTGCGCGTGTTTATGTCTGAATTCTGCCTGTTATTCATGCATTTGCCGTGGACTGGAGACTTTGCTTGTCTGCCGTCCGTTTCTGGCTTTTCACGAGTTGCTATTCTGATTTCCCGCTCCTTCAGGATCTGGGCCTTACTCAGTATTAGGCTTTGTGTTCCTTTCAGCCCAATTCGTTTAATTGCCTTTGCTTCTTTCCGCATTATTTAGCATTTCCTGCCGCAGTGGATTTTTCTTGCTGGGCCTTTTCTCAGGCCCGCCGTTCCATTCTTTCCCCCAGTGGCTTAATTGTGGCCACTGGTGTTCTTGCTCATGGGCTCTCATGTCCCTTTCTTTTCCCTTGGGCCTCTCCGGCCCATTTCTTTGGACGTCCTTGGTCCGTTTACTAACTCCGCATCCCATGGGCTCTTACTAACTTAATTGGGCTTCCCCGGCCCAATTTCCTCATTCTCATCCTTGAGGTTCATGGGCTTGCCATTATCCCATACTTTCTTTGTTTACTTTACTTTGGGCCTGCCATGGCCCATTCTCTCTTTTCCACTACATGTACTGCCCATGGGTGCTATTTTCTCTCTTTCCGGGCCTTTTAGGCCCACTTACTTCCTCAAGACCCATTCATTTGTATTGAGGGGCCTGTGATCCATTGTTCCTGCCGCTTGGGCCTAATGGTTTTCTTTCACTTGGTCTGCCGCTTCTCTGCTGCCCGCATTGCTGGGTTGGGCTGCCTTTGTCTATTTCGAAAAAATGACCCTCAACATTAGTATTATTAAAAAGATTTTTTTTAAGAGAGTTTTAATCTATGGTGTCCACTCCTAATGATAGTTCTTTATTTTCGGACCAAGACACCAATTAATTTTTTGTGTAGACGGGAATTAAACTCTAAATCTCTTATTCAACCATCAGAAACTTTACCAATTGAGTTAATTGGAACCTTGGGGAATAGGAATTTAAATTATTCAACATTAAATATCTCCTTTAAAAACACCATAAAATGTCATTTGTGCTACAATTTCAGAACCTTTAGAACCATTTACCACCTTAAGTTTCGATTAAAGGAAAATTTGAACATTTTAGTGCTAGAAAATATGGTGGGTAATTCAAATATTAAGCTAACTCTAATATATTAATAGATTATTGGGTCTCAATGTAAGCTCATTTGAACAACTAAATTAGGAGGGTAAAAATTATCATGCATTGACCAATGATTTGAACTGTTTTAATTTTATCCTCTTGTGGTTTACTAATCATTTCCCTTATCCTTGTGGATTCGACCTCGGACTTACCGAATTATTATTACTTGGCGAGAATCCTATACTTGAGAGCATTATTTAAGACGCAGCAAGTTTTTGGATAGCTTTTTTTTTTTTTAAAATTCCTTAGTTATAATTTATCAAAACCTTACCAAAATGTGTCTCGGTTTTTGAAATAGCATGCCCTGAACAAGTTAATCAAATAGATACTAAGAATAATTAAAGAGAGAAAAGCAGAATAACATACTTACCTCGTGTCAAGAAATACAATTTACTTAACGAGCAAAATTCTTATGTAATGTGTGATTGTGAATGAATTGTGTGTCATTTTTCACATGATTCAAACAATTAAATAAAGAATATTATACAAATAAATAGTTGGTAACGTACAAGAGGTTTTCATATTGTCTTTCTTAGTTAACAACTGAAAATGTACTATCTATTTTTTCAACCTCTAATGTTAATTTCACTTGAAATAGTGGAGGAAACCAAAGATCAATAAGTACAGAATGGCTTCCAGGGCGCATGGATTTTTTACTTGAAAACATGTGTCTATTGAAGTATTAATTCCAATTCTAGTCCCAGTAGTAGTTATAGTAAAGTTGTAGTCCATATCTTCAAATCTACCATCTCCCACAGCGACTATTTTTGTAAGAGAGATGATTGGTAGGAACCTTGAAAAACTTGATTCCCAAACTCAATGACGTCAACACATCATGAGTGCAATAATCCCATGGAGGCATGGCTTTCTGTTAGCAATGGCAGAGCTAGGGTTGTGCATGGGTCAAGTTAAGTGGATTTTTTTATCCAACCTAGTGGATTAAAAAAAATTCAATCCAATCCAACCCAACCCACATGGGTTGAGTTGAACCCATGGGTTGTATAGAAAACTAAGAAAAAGATAGAGAAAAATTAAATATTGATCCACCACAGTAAGAGAGATAAACAGATAGAGTGAGTGAGAGAGAAGCGAGAGAAAGAGAAATAGAGCGAGAGAGAGAGAAAATATTGAGAAACTTTACCTAACCCTAGAAGAAAGAGCTACCACCGAAAAGATAGAACCACCGCCGAGGCGGTGATAATAGCTGATGGATGGTAGTGGCTCAACAAAGGGAGAGAGGATTAGGGTTCAAAAGGGAGTAAAGTGGGAGAGGGGAGTAGGAGGTGGCACATTAAGAGAAAATGTTCTAGGTTTATACTTTATGTGAACTAATTGGCTTTTATATGGGATAGAAAAAGTTGGTTATTTAAAAAAATTTATTAATTATATAATATATTTTAAATATATATTAAATATATGGGTGAATCGGGTCGGGTTTGTCGGGTTTGGAATTTTATGACCCAAACCCAACCTAACCCATTATCAAAAAAAAAAATTTGTAACCCAATCCAACCCACCAAGCCCTAAAAATCGACCCAACCCGACAGTTTAGGTTAGGTCGGGTCGGGTTTGGCGGGTTGACTACACACCCCTAGGCAGAGCTAAGATTTTGCGTATAGGAAGAGGGCTAGAAAATTAAATATGTAATTATGGGGAATGAATAACTGGGTGTCGAATATTTTTGTCAAGATTAAATACTTTATGCTTTTTATAAATCAATAATATATAAATTGTTCATAAATTTATATTATCCACCACGTTTTTCCAGAGAGGATATATGATTTACATCATCTATATTGTCCCGTGTGGAAAAAATCAATAGAAATGCCTAAAACTGAGACTTAATTCTTTGTCATTTTGAAAACATTAAATCAAGCACTCAATAACAAATGATGGACATATATCATCATCCTTGCCACTAACTCCAAATAATTTCATTACCTAGAAAAATGTTATTGTTAAAGCAATATTTGCTACAAAGCAATTCCATGCGTGCTAAGTTTCTTGATGCAATTCACAGATTTGCTTCCACAATAACACATTTTTATCTGCTAGCAACAGCCCACCTTCACTTCCATTACAAAGAAAAAGGGCCTTATGTCATCCGAAGAGCTTTGCAATAAATTGACTTTACTTTTCTCTATTCATGAGACAATAAATAAGATTTTGAATAATTAACAGATATTCTGATTTTCTCTCCTTTTTATAGTTACCTTATCAAGAATTAAATACATAGAGAAAGGGAATTGTAAATTTAATTGAACTTGATATACACATTGTGTTAGTCTCCTTATAGGGACTCTGCAAATTGGGGGGCCTCCAAGTCAAGCTCTTGTCTCATGACACAGTTCATTAACCAATCACTACTGAAAGTCCATATCCCTTTCTTTACAGCCAAAAGTGCTACTTCCATGTCTTCTTCACATGCCACAAAGATTGTTTTGCTAGATTCATTCACCTTCTCCAGTCCACGAATGATCTGAAATTTTTAGTCACTAATTAGTGAATAATAAAAAATGACATATATCAATAAGCACACCCCCCTAGGTTTACCTACAAAATGACATTGCTTTCTTAAAGTTCAAATTTTTGAATTTCAATTGTGTTTTTTCTGCACAGTAATGAGTGACATTTACTTCGTAAGAGGCTCAATGAAGAACAGGTACTTTAGGAAAAACCCAAAAGTGAAAACTGTAGTCCATCTAAATGTTTAATTACAAAAGCTTCTATACAATCAGCCATTAGCAAAAAATTGTGACAGCAAATACATTTAGGGGAGACAAAGTAAACTCAAAATTCACAATTTCTCATAAAAAATGAACAAAGTTTGAAGTTAAAAAAAGTTCTACAATTCACTTGATTTTGAAGAACATCACAATAATAAAAATGTGGTGGTAAAAATCACGAGAGATGTTTCAGCTGCCAATGAAGAACCGCAACACTAGCTTCTTTATAATGGACCCAACTAAAGCAAAAATAAAATTATCTACAAGATGTGATTATACTTATCTTCCATAAAATAAAGCTTCAATTACAATCAGATGTGTACAATCAGGACTCAATAAGCTTCTTGGAACTTACCTCTCCACCAGCAGACCTAACAATGGCTGATAGGGTCTTAGCAGGGGGTTGAACATGAGCAGCTATGCAAACATAATACCCTTTGAGCAAAGCTTGGGGGCTGGATTTTGCTCTTAGAACTGCACATTTTAGCTCAGCTCTGTACTTCAACGCATATTCATCATCATTTAATATGTAGGGCGATTCATCTGGTAAGTTACGGTGGAGAAACCAAAAAGATATGTTAACAATGTTCGAATAATTATTTGATGGTAAAAAAACTTATTAGACCTCCTAACTCACCCACAAATTTTCCCTCACGGAAGCTTTCTTTCAACCAATTAGGTGGGAGTATCCAAGCTCTGCATTATGACCAATGCCTCAAGATCATAAATCATTATATATAATCAAAAAAAGTGTATACATGTGAGCAAATGAAACTGTGTCAAAGAATGAAAAATGAAAAAAGAAGCCACATAGTAAATTAAATATGAGAGGATGAAAATCATATTTTATAAGAACAATACAAACCAAAAAAAATGAGCTAAAATGAAAACTACAGTGAAAACCAGTCCCAATGATAGCATTGCTGACTGCATAGGAACTTCTTCCAAGTTATAGGCAATTATAAAAACTTCTCCCATTTTTTATCATCTTTCTTCCAAGTAATCTTGTCTTTCAAGAATAAAAACGGCTATTTTTATTTTTATTGATAAGTTACACATGCACTCAATGATTCTTAAACCCAATACCTCACCCTCCATCCCATTATTATGGGAGGAGGATGTGCCAATTGAGCTATAGCAAATTGGCAATGAAATTGGCATTCTAGATGATATAATCAATATTTTTAAAAGAATAACCAGCATAATAATAGAATAGTGCTTAGTTTAAACACTTACAAAGACCAAACCCCTAACCAAAATAAAATTCATAAGTTTTGTACATTCAGAGAATCAAAATTTGTAGGCAAAATGCTTGTAATTTATTATGCTAGAGAAAATGAAAAATAAAATAATAGTAATTAAGGGACAAGATCTTCTTTGGAGTTCTAGGACATCAAACAAATCCTTCTTAAAAAGATAACTGTTAATACTCTCTCACAAGGTACAATCCCCCTAATATGACTATATAAGCATAACTAAAAACCAATTCAAAAACTTAAATGTGTACTAACAAATCAGAAAGCACATCAGTATAAATTCAAAAAATAACTAAAAATAATAAGGTCAAAAAGAAAACACAATTGAAAATAGAAACAGAAATATCATAAAATTTAACTTTTTAATGAGATTTCCAATATAAACTGTATGAAGGAAATGAAAATCAGGAATAATTAATTCCAAGTTTGAAAGATAACCAAGAAAAAATAGAACCCCAATAAGTTCACATTCAGATTTCAAGAACTCCAACATACTTGAGACAAAAAAATAAAATAAAATCTAGTAAAAATAAGGGGGAGGCTTGAAAATGTCCAAGGTAATTACACACTGCAAATCCTATGAGAAATAAATGTATTATAGTTCACAAATAAAGCAAAGAATACAAGTCCAAGTGGCATAGTTTTATGATGATAGCTATTAAGACTAACCCTGAACATAGAGCAGTGCAGAAATTCAGTGTTTTTCTCAATTTTCCTGTGACAACATGCGTGCATAAACTTCCATTAGAGATAACAGCACCACCAAGGTCGTCAATTACCTATATCAAAAAAATTAATGCTCTATAAAATTGCGTGACACGTCAAGAGAAATGGAGCCTTTTCTTTTAATAAAATAAAACAAGAATGCCCAATGATACTTAAATGGATTTTATCCAAACAAGATAAATACGCTGGATTTACCTTGGTGAGACAAGTTTTCTTAGCATCATCAGCAATATTCATCAACATTATTCTAAAGCATTCCTCCTTTGACTGAAGTTCCTTACTGGCTGGACCTTCTGGAAATATATTAACAGATTTATGTTCTTCAGCACTTTTTTCCAAGCACCTACTTTGTCTTACAGAAGCTGTTGGAGTAACTCCCAACAAAGATTTGTTTCTCGAATTGTCCAAGGAATATCCATGAAAGCAAGAAAGATTTCCATCACTTTCTAAAGCTTTAGGACAAGAATCTAATTGACAGTCAATTGAATGGCTTCCTTTTATCTTCTTTGACTTCAATGAAGATAAAGAGGCCTCCCAAACCCTCCTTTTTGCACCCTTTGTAGAACAAGAACAATGTTTTGCATTAGGTTCAGCTCCAATCTCGGACAATTCTTCACCAACGGCCATCTTGTTACAATCTGCTCCTGCAAAAGGGACTGGGGGTCATTAGAACCAAGCACTGAAGCCCAACTCCAAGAACCTGTCAAAAACAATCAAGGTTGCACACTGCATTGTGACAATAAAAGAAGATTTGCCGACCGATTAGTTGTGCTTCCAAATTGTAGCATTTTAAGTTGGTCTATATGGGCAGTAGAGAAGTCAAAAGGATCAATTTTAAGGTTTTAAGGAACATGATCATCATGATTATTTTTGGTAATTTTATAGGGGTTCCCATCCAATTGAAGGAACCAAGTGTGCGTATGATGCAAAAATGGCATAAACTATGAAACCACTAGAAATTTTCAAAGAGATAGAATAAACTAAATTCTACGTACCATCTAACTTGTCATCTTTTTGTGAGAGGCCATCATTCACCAACACTTCAGGTGGAATGTTCTTAGCTCCAGAGATCATTCGGTATGGTTTAATTGGAGAACGACAACCGTCTCTAGAAATTCCAAGTTGTTGAACTCCAATAACAGCAGATGACAAAGAATTCTCATGAGGCTTTAATGGTATACACAATCTTAGAGAACCTGCAGAATTATCTGCAAGGTCCTTGTTAAGATGAGAAACCATGAGGGTTGAACCACCAGGAAAGCATAATGCTTTCCGTATATCAGCTTTAATAGGCAGCCTATGAGCTCTACCCTTATTGTCAACCTCTGCTATTGATACAAAACCCTGCATTTGTAATTAATTTAACAAAAATCAAATTTAGAAATAGAATATAAAAAAATTTCTACCAAAGTACCCAAAGTCACATATACAACTTATTTTAACAAACTGTCTTCTTAATGAAGCATAACTAAGAACAAGAGAGAAATTTAAACTCTTGCAGAGACAACTGTGTCCATTTCATGAAAAAGGCTATATTTGTAGTGTAAAGGCTGAGAAAATAAATCTATAAAACCAAAAGGCACCTGTGCCTATGAGTGTACGAATTTTATTGCTCCAATATCCTGCCAAGTTTCTGTCCCTAATTACCTGTTTAAACCAAAATCCTTCAGATTCCTTGTCTCCCCAACAGAATATTGTGCGAATACCAACATTGTGCAGTCTCCTTCTCAATTCCACGTACAATAAGCAACCCAAACCCTGAAAATTATTGACATGTCATTGATGTCAATTAGATTTAAGGGGAAAAACATCAAAAGGAGGGAAGGATATATGCATATAGCAGTATTGGGATTAAAAAAAGATTTGCAAAACATCAAATTGTTTGCAGTGTAAGCATTGTTACAAAGATTTTTTTTTTTTTTTTTACCAAAATAAAAGGCATTCTGAATTGAAGGTACCCTGAAAACAATAATAATCATGTAATATGAACTTTTGGTATTGAAAGCTTCCAAAATCTCTCTTCTGCAATATGTACCTAATTAGTCTGCTTTAGCAGTTCTGAATCCTGACAAAGGTATTTGCTCAAATTTCTCCATTATATGAAGCGAACCAAGTATGAAATTCAATCTTTAAACCAGAAATTGGATATTATTTCTTTTAAATACATGTACATTCCTTACAGTGACAGGAACCCACATCTAACAACACCTTGAACCAAGACAGACCACAAAATTGCATGGAATGGGAAAAGCAAATGAAAAAAAGGACCTTGTGTTGGCAAATTGAACTAACAGCAGCAAGAGGGATCTCAGCATGTTGAGTATCAGCAGGGACTATTTGATAAGTAATTGCAGCTATAACCTGTATAATCACAATAAAAGGGAATCAAAAACCAAGTGAATATAGAATAGCAATTATGGCATCTTTTGTGGTGCCCCATGTTTGTAATTCAAACCCCACCTCCCCCTCCCCCACTATCTACCTATCTCCCAAAAAGGGGGAAAAAAAGAAAAGAGGGGGGGGGGGGGGGGGGCACTGGCTACATATCTCAACTGATATGCATTAAACTATTAACTAAAAGCACAAATGTCATACTTGCTTGGGAAAGAAATATTTATAGGAAAATACACAAGGACCATGAGGCTAGCCCTCCAATTCAGATGAATGTGCCCTTAGTAGCTTCAAATAAGCTATGTTCTTCTTTTTGTGCACTAATTTAATTCTCATCCATAGAACACATTATCAAGGAATGATTGACTAGGAACAATAGCAAGCATTTCCTCATTCAATAATAACACACGGACAGTCACATTTAAAGGTTGAAATGGTAAAAAGAGAGAGGGAGGAGGGAGTGGGGTACAACTATATATGTAGCTCTGCATAATACAATATCATGTTGAAGGTAATGAGTGTGATATTACTCCAATTTACCCATTCATGAGGCTCAAATTAAACCCCTTTTACCTAGACACTATAAAAAACGAAATGTTAATTTGTGCTATCACGGGATAGACCATAATAAGAAATTCAATTGCTACGCTTCTGTAACACTCATTACGCGTTATTTTCCGTGACATTGTTATTCTATTTCACTCAGATATATTTATCATGCTTAATTATACTTTATAAAAATACTATAATGCCCAATAACACCTACTACATAATATATGTCTAATAGTACATGCGACAACATATAACTCAGGTTCTCCGTTCTCTAAATGCATATTCATGGCTTAATACTAAATATCCGTATATATGAAATTGAAATCTTTTAAAACAAAATTTAAATCACTAAACTCATTTTATCCCTTTCAACCAATTCTTTTAAGCTAAAACAGAATGAATATATATCAAACTAACATGCACAGTTCAAAATTATCAGTATAGAAAATCAAATATGCTAAGTGCATGAAATTCAATTCTAATGTTTGCAATAAAAAAAGATTAGTTCATATTCAGTCAAATCCATTCAAGTATATGGTTGTTTGTGACCCATAAAGAAACTTGAAACTCCATTTTACTAACCACATCAAATATCCAACACTTTACAATTAAATGATTGAATCAGTGTGCCATATTCAACACGAGCACTTCCTCCTTTTTCATTTTGCACTGTTTTTTATTCAGTATATAGATTATTCAGCTTAGAAATATGACAACTACATTGGAGAACTTATATTTTCTAGGATCGAAATACTTAAAGGTTGCGTTTGGATACTTAAATTTGGATTTGGATTTTAAATCAATAGACTTGATTTAAAATTCCATGTGGTTAGATGTTATTTCAATTTTCAAATCCAAGGATTTCGAGGTTTAAAATCCTTAATGAATTTGGCCAAATCCAAATTCTTCACCTTTTTAAACTATCCAAACAAAGTATTCGGATTTTAATCACCTAAATCCAAATCCACATGCTGAAATCCTGCTATCCAAATGCATCAAAAAATTCTGTAAATTTAGCTAGGCCATTTGGCACAAGTGAGCCGCTTTACGGTTTTTGGATTTAACATTCTCTCAAGTCCCACTTTTACGTATTATATTATATTACACGCCTTGAAGTTAACCTTTAAAAACACACATACAATCTCATAACAAAACCACTAAGTAAGCCTACCTCTCTGAAATCTCCCAAAGAGTTGGATTTCAAAAGCAATGTACAATATTTCCTGCAGAGAAAAGAAAAGAAGAAAAATTGATGATTGAAAACCTACTAATACTTTTTGACTTAATATCACCATCAGCAGTGTACAGATATTAATCAACCGTACAGCTACACCTACATGTTACAGATTGCAGAAAGAATACATAATTATGTACTAATTGACATTCAGTGAGCATAGTCATAGTTCACGCCATAAGAGCTAGCAATGGGGGGCAATTTATACCCATTTGTTACACATCTTTCAAGGAACTTGGATTGCTTTCCAGTATTGGCAGCATAATTCATTGTGGGAAGCTCCTTCCTGTACATGTTGAGTACTTCCTGCAATATGGATCCATAAAAGGCATTGACACTATTACTTAAAACATTATAATATCAAACACAATAGGATATGTATGTGCAAAGTAATTACTAGGTACTCCTAAAGCATATCACATGGTACTCCATATCAATAAAAGCAAGCCACCTAAAACTTAACTTTTTACATGGCTTTTTTAAGCTTATATTATATTTTTGTATTATATGGTTTGTATTTATTGGTATAGAGTACCCTGTCAGCTGTACTTTGGGATAATCTAATAATATTCCCATATGCACATGTGTGCCTACTCAGAGAAAGACATACCTGAAGATAAGATTTAGTACAGCTATCAGAATCCTTAGGATTAAGGAGCACGAAAGAAACTTTCTCCCCTTCCTCTAAATAAATAAAAAGAAACTAATTTAATACCCATCAAAATCCTCAAGCATCAATCAAATATTAATAGTGTTAGAGCCACATTATGCAATGGAGAGGCACCAAAATTTTGATATTTTGTTTAGTACAAATGATTTTTTTCAAATTTTTTTATGTTTGATAAAAATTGAGCTTATCCAATAACACTCCAGGAATAAAAATAGCCAACTGAATCAGTGGTCCCTAAAAAAACAACTGGCTAGGTAATGCCAAAGAAAAAGAAAGTTTCTTAACAAAAACAATGTCATTTTTATTTAACTTTTTCTTTTGTCATATTTTTTTTGTGTTCTTTATGTGCACAAGAATCATATATTATATTTTGATTTATCATAGAAAGAGATTCATAAATTATTTTCTTTCTTGAATTTTATTGTATATGTTTAGAGCAAGCTAGATAACTTTTGCATACTAATTAACAAACAATGATAAGTTCTCTTTAATCTTTAATTTTATAGTTATAACTTACTCTAACATTACAAAATTAAGAATTTATATGTATTTAAAGTTTATCTTGATCAATTTATCAATATTAGAGTTACCCCTCCCCCCCTTCTTCCCCACAAGCAAGAATTTCTAACTACCTTTCTCTTCAAAATAGTACAAAGAGATTTACCTTTCTTTTGACATTTTACATTCCTAGCTTCATTACTATTCTTTCCATTCATTTTTTGATAAGTATACTATTCTTTCCATTCATCTCTTCTACCACTGACTTAAACAACCAAAAATGAAATATAACAAAATCATCAAGCATCAAACAAATGTAAGATTATCTCCATTATGTAATAAAGACTCATCCTATTAGGAGTCTATTTGTGTATAGTCACTTATAACATCATTTGGCAAATAGACAGTATTTCTGTCAATGATACTTCTTGATGGAACGAGTATAAATAAATAACCAATGTTAAAATTAATGGATTCCCTAATCAAGTCTTCCAAAAAAAAAAGTTTATGTTGTCCATCAAAACTAAGGAGTAGGCCATAGACTAGAAAAAGTCCTTCCATTGTTTTAGATTTCTTACATCAAAATATTAACTGCTTATCTCTTCAGAATAGGCGTAAGAAAAAAGAAAAGAAAAATGTTTACCTTTCTCTTGGCATTTTGAATTCCCAATTTCAATTTCATTACTATTATTTCCATTCATCTTTTCACCACTGTCTCAGACAACAAAAACCCAAATCACAAAAAACCCATTACTAACCCTAAGAAACCAAAAAACACTGTAAAAACCAAAACTTGAATAGAAAAAAAAAGCGTTAAAAAGGTACCTCAGATTTTGATAAATGTGGTTTGGGGATAGAGATTTGAATGCTGCTTGCTTAGGTCGGATTTGCAGGTGAGATATATGGAATGGGATTTTGAATAAAAATTAATTAGCAATTGGGGGTATTATAATGTTAATAAAAGGATTCGATTTCTAGGGTTAGGGATTTTGTTAGGTTGTGAAATTGGGATTGGAATGGAAGGGAAAACGAAGAAGACAGTCTTTCTTGGCGGTTTTATTTATTTATTTATTTTAAATATTTGGAAATGTATACTTTAAAATTTAAATGGGCGGGAATGAGGGTATTATAGTAAATACAAAATAGATTAAAAACATAAAGGGCATGTTTGTATACTTTTTTTTTTTTTTTTTTATTCATAGGGTCTATTTAGGATCTGCTTATTTTTCTGAAATTGAAAACATTTTGCTGAAAGTACTGTAGATAAAAGGTAAAAGTTAGTTGAAATAATACAGTGAGACCCATTAATAATATCAAAAAGTGCAGTGGGACCATTAATAGAGTAATAAAAATAAGCTAAATAATAAAATAAGTTGGCAAATTTCATCCACACTTAGTGTTCGTTTGGCTCTAGCTTAAAAAACCAACTTATTTTACTATTTAGCTTATTTTTGTTACTATTTATGGACCCCACTGCACTTTTTGGTACTATTTATAGGTCTCATTGTACTAATTCAGCTAATTTTTATCTTTATCTACAGTATTTTCAGTAAAAAGTTTTTAATTTCAACAAAATAAACGGATCTTGAACAGGCTCTTAGTTTTGAGCTTTTTTGTCTTCAATTTATTTATTTATTTATTTATTTTTTTTTTTTTTGCTTCAATATACTATTAGTTGCTAGAGCTTAGTCCATGAACAAATTTTAGGTCAACTAAAACTGATACATTATCATTCCATTTGCCTAAAATAAATCACTTTAAATTTGTTAAAAATTAAAATAATCATTTTAAGCTTTTAGAGATTAAAAAAAAAATCATTTTAAGTTCGTTACGAACTTAACTAATTCATGAACTGAAGTTTAGAAACTAAAAATGTATTTTTAACATTTTTAAATATGATGTGTACAGCTCATCAATTAGTTGTTTAGATTTGGAAATTCCATTAGTTTGATTTTTGAATTCATATTTGAAAAACACCCTAACATCTTAATTATATGTGACATTTGGCATCTAGTTTATGTGGGAATTTCAATCTAAATTTGGATCATTTTGTAAATTTGAATGTGATTGAAAATTCTATATGAGTTTTGTGAAATTATTACGCTTGAACTAATGAAAGTGATTGCAATTTTACTGCAATATTACAAAAAGTCTAATAATATGATTATGCATGGTTAAGGAAAAATTATTTTATTAGACAGTTTTATAAAACATGTCTCTCACAACATTTGTAAGTCTCACATATTGTGAGAGAGATATCTCACAAACCGTCTCATAAAATACCTTCTCGTGGCCAATGATCCTTGACTGTGATATAAATATGCATATTTTGGACAGATTTATTTTATAAATATATCCTTATTTAAAAACGTTAAGGGTTTAATTTGTTAACAACTTAAAATATAAGATATAAAGTGGAATTTATCTATTGTATTTAAGCTTGTTTCGATCCATTAGATAACGTAAAAACTGAGGCAGGATACAATATCAAATCCGCTGTAGCACATTGGCAATTCTTACGGTTTAAGAATCCAGGTTCAACTCCTGGCAGCGGAATCCTTTTATATTTTTATATTTTTTTTTTCCCGATCTTGTGGGTGGCCCAATTAGGATTTTTTATATATATATATATTTTTTCCGATCTTGTGGGTGGCCCAATTAGGAAATTTTTTATTTTTATTTTTATTTTTTGGATCTTGTGTGTGGGCCAATTAGGAAAAACAATTTATGTTGCAAAAATAAATAAACTGCTAATCAAATCACACACAAATTTTTTATTTATTTTCGATCTTGTGGGTGGCCCGATTAGGAAAAAAAATTTATGTTGCAAAAATAAATAAACTGCTAATCAAATCACACATTTTATTATATTTTTTCGATCTTGTGGGTGGCCCAATTAGGAAAAAAAATTTATGTTGCGAAAATAAATAAACTGCTTATAAAAGATTTTAGTAAAAAAAAAATTATAAAAGATCATTTTTCTTTCGTTTTGCCTTGAGTTCTATCAATATTATCAATTATCAACTAAGGATTACAATTCCTACCCAAAAAAAAAAGGGATTACAATCGATTCTCAAATAAATAAATAAACTAAGGATTAAAATTGTTGTCTTTGCCTTATAAGTTGAAAGTAAATTGAAACAAATTATTTCTCAGAATTTACTGAATTTTCATTTTAATGAATGTTCTGATTGCATCGGGCAAAAGATTTTACAAAAAATTTAAGTAGATTTGTGATGTGAGGTTTTTAATATTTTGGTATTTAAACCAATCACAAGCCCAAAAGGAAGGTTTCAACCAATCACAAGTGAGTAACAACCCACAGATTCAAGTAGTACCATTCTCCATTTTTTTTTTTTTTTCCTCTCTTCATCTTTCTATTCACAAACATGAAATCATTGATGCTTGTTTGATATTTAATTTGTCAAGAACTTTGTAATTCAATTAGTTGATACTTGATACCTTCTATATTTAAGGAATACATCCAAGATTCAAATCTCCTCCCCCAAAATTTTAATTTAATTTTTTTTAAAAGCTCTAATATTTTCTGATATCAAACTCAAAATGCATATTGTAGAGATCATGAACCAATAGCAACAACTAATTAGCAATTGGGGGTATAATAACTTTGATAAGAGGATTCGATTTCTAGGGTTAGGGATTTTGTTAGGTTGTGAAATTGGAATTGGAATGGAGAGGAAGACGAAGAAGACAGTCTTTCTTGGTGCTTTTTTTTTTTTTTTAAATATTTGAAAATGTGTACTTTAAAATTTAAGTGGGCAGGAACGAGGGTATTATAGTAAATACCAAATAGATTAAAAACATAAAGGGCATGTTTGTATACCCCTTTTTTTTTTTTTTTTTTTTTAATCTTAGTTTTGGGTTTTTTTTTCTTCAATTTTTCTATTTTTTTTTGCTTTAATATACTATTAGTTGCTAGAGCTTAGCCCATGAACAAATTTTAGGTCAACTAAAACTGATACATTATCATTCTATTTGACTAAAATAAATCACTTTAAATTTGTTAAAAATTAAAATAATCATTTTAAGCTTTGGGAGACTGAAAATATATATATATATATATATATATATATATATATATATATATATATATCATTTTAAGTTCGTTACAAACTAAACTAATTCATGAAGTAAAGTTTAGAGACTAAAAATGTATTTTTAACATTTTTAAATATGATGTGTACAACTCATCAATTAGTTGTAAAGTTCAGATTTGGAAATTTCATTAGTTTGATTTTTGAATTGATATTTGAAAAATTCCCTCACATCTTAATTATATGTGATATTTGGCATCTAGTTTATGTGGGAATTTTAATCTAAGTTTAGATCATTTTGTAAATTTGAATGTGATTGAAAACTCAATATGAGTTTTTTAAAATTTTTTGGCTTGAACTAATGAAAGTGATTGCAATTTTACTGCAATATTACAAAAAGTCTAATAATTTGATTATGCATAGTTAAGGAAAAAATTATTTAATAAGATAGTTTTATAAGACATATCTCACACAATATTTGTGAGTCCCACATATTGTGAGAGAGATATCTCATAAAATACCTTCTTGTGTGGCCAATGATCATTGACTGTGATATAAATTCTTCTAAGTTATGTAATATGCATATTTTGGACCAATTTATTTTATAAATATATCCTTATTAAAAAAAGTTAAGTGTTTAATTTGTTAACAACTAAAAATATAAGGTATAACTTCCTCAAAAAAAAAAAAAAAAAGGTATAAAGTGAAATTTATTTTTTTGTATTTAAGCTTGTTTGAATTCATTAGATAAAATGAAAACCGATGCACTATAGAACATAAAATCCGCTGTAGCACATTGGCAATTCTTATGGTTAAAGAATCCAGGTTCAACTCCGGGCTGCGGAAAATTTTCTATTTTTATATTAATTTATTTTTTGATCTTGTGGGTGGCCCAATTAGGAAAATTTATTTATTTATTTATTTTCAATCTTGTGGATGGCCCAATTAGGAAAAAAAAAATTGTTGCAAAAATAAATAAGCTGCTAATCAAATCACACACTTTTTTTTTCCTGATCTTGTGGGTGGCCCAATTAGGAAAAACATATTTATGTTGCAAAAATAAATAAACTGCTAATCAAATCACACACACCAAAAATAGTCACTTCCAATGCTTTCAGATTTATAAAAGATTTCAGTCATTTTTTTAAAATTTTTTTTAAAAGATCATTTTTCTTTCGTTATGCCATGAATACTATCAATACTTTCAAGTATCAACTAAGGATTACAATTCCTATTTAAAATAATAATAATAATAATAAGGATTACCATCGATTCTCAAATAAATAAATAAATAAACTAAGGATTACAATTGTTGTATTTGCCTTGTAAGATGAAAGTAAATTGACACAAGTTATTTCTCAGAATTTACTAGATTTTCTTTTTAATGAATGTTCTGATCGATTGCATCGGGCAAAAGACTTTACAAAAAATTAAAGTAGATTTGTGATGTGAGGTTTTTAATATTTGGTATTTAAACCAATCACAAGCCCAAAAGGCAGGTTTCAACCAATCACATGTGAGTAACAACCCACAGATTCAAGTATTACCATTCTTCCTTTTCTTCTTCTTTTTTTTTTTTTTTTTTTTTTTTTTCCCACAAACATGAAACCATTGATGCATGTTTAATATTTAATTTGTCAAGAACTTTCTAATTCAATTGGTTGATACTTGATATCTTCTAATTTTTTTTGGGAATACATCCGAGATTCAAATCTCTTTCCCCAAATTTTAATTTAAATTTTTTAAAAGCACTAATATTTTTGGATATCAAACTCAAAATGTATATTTTAGAGAACATGAACCAATAGCAACAATTAATGAGCCGTACATATTGTCCACTGTTGCATGCAATTGTTACTCGAATGGCTATCTATTTATGGTATTCCCATAATTCAAATTCTCCCTCCCTCTTCAGTTATATAATTATTAATTATTAAAAGGAAAAAGTTAATGAGTACCCAAAAGACGTTGATTTAAAAAATATTTTTAGAAACTTTTTTATAAAAAAAGAAAAAAGTATCAAATATTTCTTCAAATTATCCATTAACAAAGAGAAATGCTAATGCCACAGAAAATATTACAACTTTTACCACAACTCGTCATGTGGTAATAAGTTATGAGTGGTGGAGATGTGTAATCCTATGGACCCACTATTTTTTTTTTCCACCATTCATAACTCGCCACGTGTTGAGTTATAGTAAAAATTGTGATTTTTTGCGGCACTAGCATTTCTCATTAACAAATGTCCTAATATTCTAAGGGTACGCGTTAACAGAGTCTTGATTTATCCAAAAAAGGGAAAAAAGTACTTCTCATCTAATATTCACAATTAATACACTGGTGTACACATTTTGAAATGCAAAAAATTCATGTTTAAAAAGGGTTTGGCTTACTTTTAGTATTTTTTTAACTAGAGGTCTCATTTTATTTTAAATACATAATAGTAAGTGGTGGTGGGCTTTAATCTCTACATTTTATTTAGTTAGTGGGTGATATAGTAATTTTCACATTAAAACAAAAAAAGATTTCAATTAAAAAAATACTAAAGATAAACCAAACCCGTTTTAAAAATATGTTAAACATGAAAATGTACGTGAATCAAGAAAATGCATATTTTAAAAAATGGATGCGAGAGAATTAAAACCATTTAAACCAAAATCAAATTCGGAATTTTCGTACATTAAGAGAATCAAAACTTGTAGGCAAAATGCTATAATTTACTATGTTAGAGCAAATGAAAAATAAATAATAGTCAATAAGGGACGAGATTTTCTTTGGAATTCATGGACGAGGCTATGCATCTTCCCCTTTACTGCTTGTCATAGTTCTGGAGTGATAATCAAAATGTTTCAAACCAGTTTCGTTGCCTAGTGATGGTACAACCATAGTACCAAAACTAAAAGGCAGTGACCAAAAGTAAAATACAAAAACAAACTATTTAGCAATGTTAAACAAATAATATCTTGCACAATCTTCTTTTTCAAGATGACATTGCGTAAGAATGATAACAGAGGAGGAGAAGAAATTGATACAGAGACAAGTATAAATCTTAAGGAAAGGGAGAGAAAGGAAGCAAAAGACAAAATAAATTCTTCAAGATGAAAATTGGATAAGAATGAGAGGAAAGGAAGAGAAAAGAATAGATTGCTTTCTTCTTTCCATACCAGGCTTAAGCTTGAATCTCCTCTTCTTTCACTCAACTGCTCTTCTATTTAAGAAGCCCGGACTGTCCTTACAATGGTAACCTTAAAATCATTATAAAAAAAAAGTGATAAATCTCTGACTCTGAAATTGATATTGATACAATAATATCTGAGTTTATTTTTTTCTCCAACTGGGTTTCTCTAAAATTTGCCAAATATGTCGTACATTAAGGGCATCGGCTGTGGATTGCTCCTCGCTCTGGCGAGTTATTTTTACATAAGAAGTAGGCGTCGTCCCAATTTGGTATGTAATTTTGAAATTAGTATTTCTTGTTATCAATTCAGCAGTATGAACAAACCTACTACTACGTACCACATAACTTCTTTAAGACTTAGGTTTCTAATGTATGAGTTTATTGTTCATAGATTATCTTGTAACCAATCCAAAAAAATACCATATTAATGAAACATTTGACATAGTTCCTCATTCTATATTCATTGTCATCATCATTTGATCATCTAGGACGATAGCGTTGATAAAGATGTGCACTTAATATATAATATAACTAGTCGCTAACTTGAGCAATGCGTGGGAAAATTTATATATATAGTTATATACTCTTATCATTGAAGAAACAATAACTCTGTTTTTAAATTCTCCACATGAAAAAATAAATAAAAATAGTTTATCATTTGTCAATCTATATAAATTCTCAACTCTAAATAGCCCACTGTCTACTCTTTCACTCGTTTCAACTTCAACTCTTAATTACTCTAATTTTTTTTTTCTTTTAAGCGAAAGAATATGACCATGGAGGAATTCAAAGGGCAACCTCGGCTCCCAAAATTCGCTGTCCCAAAACGCTACGACATAAGGCTGAAACCGAACCTCACCACGTGCAAGTTCACTGGCTCCGTGGCTATTGAGCTCAAAATCGTGGCAGATACCAGTTTCATCGTCCTCAACGCCGCTGAACTCTCCATTGATACCACCTCCGTATCTTTCACCCACCCAGATGCACACTCTTCTAATTCTAAGCAGCAGGTAATACCTATCTTATCTATCAGCCTAACATTACTTTTAAAGTTAGTTTAAACTAATGGTAAAAGGTTTTGTTGTAAGTGCTTTAACTCAACATCCTAAAATATCTTGTTTGTTGAATATGTTAGAATAGATGCAAATAGAGAACACAAGAATACATGGATTACGTAATTCAGTTTGCTTAAGGGCTACATCTTTATCATATGAGAATGTAGTACACATCCTTTGTTATAATGAACTCAACATGAGTATATAAAATAGGCTAAACTTTGAGACTAACCATATATTAACTATGGTTAATAGACTTTTAGTATAAGTAGGAGACTTGACTTACTCACAAAGTAGGATTAGGTTTAAGCCTATTATATTGGGCTAATATATTTGTAACATTGTTAAACTTTAGCTTGATTGATTTAGTTGTTTTTGCAGTTGTATGAGCTCTAGCTTATTCAAATAAATAGTCCACCTTGTGATGATCTGAATGTGAGACTCATTGACTGAATTTGCATTTATCATGACAAACCAAATGCCATGTCTTTTAAAAATAAAATGTTGAATGAATAAGGTTTTGGATTTGGGAAAAAATAACTATTTAGCCTTAATTTTTGAACTATGTAGCCAAACAACCTACTTTTCAAACAATATAACAAAATACCCTTGTTCTAGAACTCGATATTGCTGATGTCGAGTTCTATGCATATTTTGCCACTTAAAATTTTTTTGAAAATTTTGCGTAGAAGTTCCACTTAAAATTATGCATAGTACTCAAGATTATGCACAAGATTGGTAATGTCAAGTTTTAGGTAAAACTCGACATCAACAATATCAAATTCCAAAATAAGAGTATTTTGCTACATAATTTAAAAAGGGGTTGTTTGGCTACATAGTTCAAAAATTAAGACTTAATGGACATTTTTTCCTTTGGATTTGTGCAGGTGTTAAAGCCTTTAAAAGTTTATGTGGTTGAAGAGGATGAGATTTTGGTTTTGAACTTTGCAGACACTCTTCCCATTGGTCTCGGACTTATCACTATCCACTTTCAAGGATCTTTAAATGACAAAATGAAGGGCTTTTATATAAGGTACATATTTTTGTTGCAAAAAGGGTTTTTTTTTTTTGGGGGGTTGGTGGGGGATAAAACAAGAGAATTTTTTTAAAGAAAAACCCTAGACTTGCCTTTAGCCAGTCAAATTTACAAAACCAATTGTCGCATATTTTTATTGCAAAAAGTTTAGAGACACAAAATTTTTCATAATAATTTTTTTTTTCCACTTTTGTTGAGCTTAATCTAATATGGTTGGTGAATAATAAAAGTGATGTAAGTGTTAGATCCATACAAAAAGTAACGTAACTTCAATTACAACTTATCTCCTTAGTATACACATTTCTTTGCAAAAATTATGTTATTCCAATCACAATTTGTTATCTCAGCAAATTGTCAGTGGGGTTCAGTCAAAATGTGTTTGTGGCGGTGAAGATGTGCATGTGTATGTGATGACAAAAAATGGGTTCAGTTCTTGGGAATGAGAATCATTTTTATAAAAGTATGTTTTGCATTCCACTTGTATAAGACCAACTAGGATGTAAATTACTTAAAATTTTTAAGTGATTTTTTTCCCATTTAGGTTAGTGTTGAATTTAGTTTTTATCCATTTGATAAAAACAGTTAAAAAAATAAAAAAAATAATTTAAAAAAAAAGTTCTTTGAAATTCAAATATACTTAAAATGATTAAATTTTTATTTCCAAATTCTGTTTCAGATTATCAGGCAGGCCTTTGACCATAATAATTAAAGGTTTAAGTTAATGTATATACTCTCTTTAATGGGATTGAACCTATGATTTCACCCTTCAGGATTTTCATATGAATGGAGCTAATTATAAATGCCTTAGTAATGTGTATATAATTTAATAAATGATTTTGCTTTCCAGTACATATGAGCACAATGGTGAGAAGAAGAATATGGCAGTTACACAGTTTAAACCAGATGATGCTAGGCGATGCTTTCCTTGTTGGGATGAACCTGCTTGCAAGGTGTCACAATCTCTCTCTCTTGCGGTTAATTTAAGATCTTGTGACTAAATTATTTTTGGTTTGGAAGTAGATTTGCTTGATTCTGTTTCAAATGAATGCAAACAAAAGCTTATTGGGCCCTTCTTTTTGGGCATTGAGTTTTGCAGGCTACGTTCAAAATCACATTGGATGTGCCATCACAACTAGTAGCTCTTTCCAACATGCCAATTATTGAAGAAAAAGTGGTTGGGGATTTGAAGACAGTTTCATATCAAGAATCACCAATCATGTCTACATATTTGGTGGCAATTGTTGTTGGTTTGTTTGACTATGTGGAACATCTTACATCTGATGGTAAAACATTACACTATGTTCACTGTTTCTTGTGGTATTATGATCCTTGTTCTTGATAGTGTAATCTTACATGACTTTACAGGAGTTAAAGTTCGAGTATACTGTCAGGTTGGTAAAGTAAATCAAGGGAAATTCGCATTGGATGTTGCTGTTAGGACACTTGAATTATACAATGAGTAAGTTTTACTGTGAATCGCCACCAAACTACTGATTACAAGACACAACGTAGAAGTCTTTAGCTAAATAGTGGACACTGGATCATGGTTATTGGTGATCCCTTGAGTCGTTACATTTTTGTGCTTGTGTTGTATTATTTGAAATTCCAATTAACCACGATAATTTCTGCAGATACTTTGCAGTGCCTTACTCACTTCCCAAATTGGATATGGTTGCAATTCCCGATTTTGCTTTTGGATCCATGGAGAATTATGGTTTGGTTACATACTGTGAAACAGCTTTGCTCTATGATGTTCAGCATTCCACAGCTGCTGATAAGCAGAGGGTAATATGCGTGTTGTGAATGTTGCTATTTTTGTTAGAATTTTGTTTGGCTAATATAGTATGAAGCTATTGTTTAAATAACACTGCACAAAATGTTTAATTATTATTTGTCTCAGGTTGTGATTGTTGTAGCTCATGAACTAGCACATCAGTGGTTTGGCAATCTTGTAACGATGGAATGGTGGACTCATTTGTGGCTGAATGAGGGGTTCGCAACATGGGTATTTATTGCATTGGGTTGTAAATGATCCAAACTGAGCTGTTTATTAAAATTTCAAGATTGGCTTATATAATTATGTTTTGAAAATGAGCCAGGCTCAATTTTATCACCAAGCTAGATAACATGTTCATCCTTACATAATTTATTTTGTTCATTAAGCTAAAGCTTGTTCACACATCCTTGGATAAGATTATTTCCTTCTTGTATAAAGTCATGGTTAACTGTTTATATATTTTAAAATACATGCTCACGTATATTTACTTCTGCTTTAGGTGATATTGATCAAGTTACTTTGATAGACTACTTTTATTCATTTATGGCCCTATAAAATAAAGTTCATTAACCTTGTCTTCACACATAACTTTTTGCTATGAATTAGACTATTTATATGTCATTGTTTTGTTGTGAAAATAAACGCAAAATAATAAAATAGCAAGCTCCGCAATACACAAGACTTAACATGGTTAGGCTACCTCCAAGCCTACATTCGCGGGCAATCCCAACAAAATTCACTATTAATAATAGGAATTACAATCACAAAAACTCTCAACAATAAACTAACCCAAAATCCCAACACACCCAAAGGTGCCTCACGCTAACTCACTAGGCAAAGTTAGTCTTCATCCTTCTTACAAGACAAAGCTTTGCTCTAACTCTCACACACAATAGCTACTTTATCACTCCTTTTATAAGGGACAACACTCCTCCTTACTACTTCTCTTTTCAATATGAGGCTAACTCTTTTAATATAATTGGTGCACCTCCTTATTATTCTTCTAACCAATGTGGGATTCCAAAACCAATGAGGAATTCTTGAACCTTCTGCTATCATGCGCTGGACTCAACATGTTTATAACTTTCTTAAAGAAAGTTCATTTAAACTATATATATAAAAGTCAAGCCTCAAGTTCCACTAACTACTTAATACTATGTTTTAACTTGATTTGTTTATCAATCAAGCCTTAAAAGGTTGGCTTGAGCCTAACTTCATTATCATTATTAATCCACTATTTCACATCTTTTATTTTTTTTGTGTTAAAATGTTGACATTTTTAAAAGTGGACATTCTTGCATCAGTTGTAGATACGTGTGTGAAATAGTAGATGCGAGCTAGTGTGAAAAAATATTTTTCCTTATTAAATTAAACTACATAAATTTTTTTTGTTGGAACGTGGCCCAAGCTCTTCGAAAATGGATTTTTTTTCTCTCACACAGCCAGCATGGATCATGGGTTTATATATTTTTCCTTATTACACTGCGTGTTGTAAATTATATATCACTTATTTCAATATGTGCAGGTTAGTTATTTAGCAGCCGATCTCTTGTTCCCAGAATGGAAAGTGTGCACTCAGTTTCTTGATGACTATACAAAGGGTCTTGGGATGGATGGGCTTAGAGAGTCCCATCCCATTGAGGTACTATAATTGCTTTAAGGAATTAGTATTATTACTTTTTTGAGTATATCTCAATTTAAGCGTACTTTTTTAGGTGAAGATAAATCATGCTAGTGAGATTGATGAAATAATTGACTCGATAAGTTACATAAAAGGTGCATCTGTTATCCGGATGCTGCAAAGCTATCTTGGTGCTGATTGCTTTCAGGTTGGTTGTTAGATTCTATACTGGTGTATATTTCTTGTCCCAAGTAAAAATATTTCTAATTATTGAAGAAACTCTTTTCCCTCCACTCCCAAATTCACATGAAATTTAAGTCATGGAAACCCTTCATAAGTCCTAGAAAAAGATAGAGCAATAGGAGTTTTCTTTTTGCGAGTTCGGAAGAGGTTAGAGAGGTCTTTTTCAAAAAATAGTTGGATAGAATGAAAGAGGTTTAGGAAGTAACCACTAACGTGATGAATACTATGTAACTAATATTTTGAAAAGTACTCATTTCTATTTATATATAGAAACAATGGTGATACTCATCTAGAAAAGAAATGGTATTAGAAAGCATATTTACTTGATATCTGGTGACATAGCCTCAGCTTGATTATCTTCCAGATTCTTTCTTGGCTGCCATGTATTACTGGTTCGTTTGGATTGAGGGGAAGGGAGGAGGAGTAGAGTACAGTTGGTCGAAAATTAGCCTAATTTCTGCCAAACTCTACTCTACTCCCCCTCCCTCCCCCCTTAATCCAAACAGACCAATGATTGCAATTAAGGTTTGTCCTTTTAAGGTCCATCTTTGTCAACCGATCATCTTCTGCAATATATGAGATAATTTCTCAAATCTATTTTTTGGATTTATCACAGATCAAAGAAATGAAGAAAATTGTATATTCTCATTAATCAGTAAAACAGAGTACAAAAAGAGGTATGTATACACGAAGAAGAAGCAAAAACTAACTAATCAACTCTGTCACGTGTTACATATCCTACAACTAACCTTTACACGTGAACTAACAAGTCCTTTACATATTAACTCAAGCTACATGTCGTTTTTACTTGTTTTATGTCTTCATTTGTGTCGTTTAGCTTCACACCTGTTCTGCAGATACCCTTGTAGCTTTGACCCTCTTCTATCAAGCTTACTTGATCTTGCTCAGACCTGTTTCTTCCATTCTGATACTCCCCCTCAAGGGTAGCTGCTGAATGAATATTAATCATTCCCATTTTGCAAACCAGAGTTGAGAATTGACTAAAACTCAATGCCTTAGTCAATAAATCTGCAAGTTGGCAATGAGTTCTAACATGATTCAATTTAATAACTTTCTCTAACACTTTATCTCTAACCACATGGCAATCTATCTCAATGTGCTTGGTCCTTTCATGAAACACTGGGTTTGATCCAATGTGTAGGGCTGCTTCACTATCACAAAACAACAAAGCCTCCCTTTTGTGTTCAACTCCAATGTCCTTAAGAAAGTACAATATCCACACTATTTCACAAGTAGCCACTGCCATTGCTCTATACTCTGCTTCTGCAGATGATCTAGAGACTGTTGATTGTTTCTTGGACTTCCATGAGACTAAGGAATCACCAATGAAAACACTATAGCCTGTGACAGACCTCCTGGTGTCAGGACAAGCAGCCCAGTCAGAGTCTGTGAAGCCTTTTACATGCAAATCTGTGCTAGCTGAAAACAGAAGACCCTTACCTGGTTCATTCTTCAAATATTGGAGCACTCTATGCACTGCATCCAGATGTGGTTTCCTTGGCTTGGACATGTACTGGCTCAACCTATGGACAGCAAATGTAATGTCTGGCCTAGAGATTGTTAAGTACAATAACCTTCCAACAAGTCTTCTATAAGCACTAGGATCCTTAAGCTCTTCCCCTTCATACTTGCTTAACCTTACATTTTGTTCCATTGGTGTTTTGGCTGGTTTACAGCCTAACAAGCCAGCATCACTTAGCACTTCTAAAGTGTATTTTCTTTGACACATTGATATACCCTTATTTGACCTTGCAATCTCTAAACCAAGAAAATACTTCAAGTCACCTAAATCCTTCAACTTAAACTTCTGATCCAGCAACACCTTAAACTGATCAACTTCTTCCTTGTCATTACAAGCTATCAACACATCATCTACATAGATCAACAAAACCATAAAGCAATGACCCTTTTGTCTAGTAAACAAAGAGTAATCTGCCTTAGACTGTTTGAAGCCCAACTGGACCAAGGTAGAAGAAAATTTGGCAAACCATTGTCTGGAAGCCTGTTTCAGCCCATAAAGTGACTTATTCAACTTACAAACCATCTCCCCTTGGCTCTGAAACCCTGGTGGAAGAGACATATAAACCTCCTCAGACAAATCCCCATGTAAGAAAGCATTGTTAACATCTAGCTGCCCAAGATACCAACCCTTTACAGCAGCCACAGCCAAGAGACACTTCACAGAAACCATTTTTGCAACAGGTGAGAAAGTTTCATTGTAATCAACCCCTTCCTTTTGTGTGAAACCCTTGGCAACCAACCTAGCCTTATACCTCTCAAGAGAACCATCTGACTTGTACTTGACTTTATAAACCCACTTACAGCCAATGGGTTTCTTATTTGGAGGTAAAGGTGTCAAGGTCCAAGTATTATTAGCTTCTAGAGCTGCAATCTCAGTAGCCATGGCTTCTTGCCATTTAGGATTAGACACAGCTTGATAATAGTACAAAGGCTCAACAATGGAGGAGATAGAACAACAAAAATGTTTATAGGAAGGAGAAAGGGAATGATAAGACAAGTGAGAAGATAAAGGGTGAGAGGTACCTGTATGAAAAACAGTGGCAGTGGGAATTGAGGATACCTGATTGCAGTGATATGCTTGAAGATAAGAAGGCTGTTTATGGACCCTAGCAGACTTTCTAATAGGCACAGGATCAGCCAAAGGCTCAGGTGGTTCAATAGGAACATCATGTAAAAACTCATCATCAAGATCAGTGTGCACAGCAAGAATAGAATCATCAGTGTGCACAGCAGGCAAAGAAGAAGAAGTAAGAATGTGATCAAAAGGATCAGAAGAAACAGAAGGAAAACAAGGCAAAGGAATGGACTGAGAAGAATCAGAACAAGGGGCAGAAGCAGAATTAAAAGGAAAAACAGTTTCATGGAATACAACATCCCTAGAAATGAAAATGGAATGGGACTGAAGGTCATACAACTTATAACCTTTCACATTGAAGGGATAACCAAGGAAAACACACCTCCTTGCTCTTGGAGAAAATTTTGGTCTAGAAGAGGCAACAGTGGAGGCAAAACATTCACAACCAAAAACTCTCAAATGTTCATAAGAAGGAGGATGTTTAAAAAGAAGTTCATAAGGAGTTTTATTGTGAAGTGGAGCTGATGGCAATCTATTAATCAAATATGCAGCTGTTAGAATGCAATCACCCCAGAATTTAAGAGGAACATTAGACTGAAAATGGAGAGCCCTAGCTATGGACAGCAAATGTTGATGTTTTCTCTCCACAACAGAATTTTGTTGTGGAGTATAAACACAACTATGTTGATGGACAATGCCATTAGAGTTGAAAAAATCAGGCATATTAAATTCCATAGCATTATCAGTTCTAATAGACTTAATTTTGCAACCAAATTGAGTAAGTACCATAGAATAAAATGAAGTGATGAGGGACCTAACTTCTGATTTAGATTTCATTAAGTAAACCCAAGTGGCACGGGTTGCATCATCAACCACAGTGAGAAAATACTTAAAACCATCCAAAGTAGAAGTAGCATAAGGACCCCAAACATCCAAATGAATCAAATCAAAGGCACAAGAACTGATCTTATTATTGAATGGAAAAGGCAAATGTTTCTGTTTGGCCAAAGGACAGATGTTACAAAGATCATTGCAAGCCTTTCGTAAACAAGGAAGAAAATGAGCTAAAGCATGAAGTTTAACATCTGATGGGTGTCCTAGCCTTTCATGCCAAAGAGAGGAGAGATTGGTTGAAGACAAGGCAGCAGTAAAAGGATGAAAAAAAGTACTTAATTTGTGGTGAACAAGAAAATCTGAGAGAGCAGTGGCAGAATGCTGATGTGAAGAACCACACTGCAATAGGTACAGTCCATCAACTGCATGTCCCACTCCAATCGTTCTCCAAGTGAGAAGGTCCTGTATAAAACAGTAAGAGGACAAAAGAACAAGGCAATTTGGTTGAATTTTAGTGAAAGAACTGACAGAGAAAAGGTTAAATGTAAAAGAGGGAACACATAGCACATTGTGAAGAGTAAGAGAAGGAGACAAAATCACAGTGCCAATATGTGTGACAGAGGCTGTTTCTCCATTAGGCAATTGAACCATGGATTGATTGATAGCAGTGATAGAAGTCAAAAGATGAGCAGAACATACTATATGGTCAGTGGCACCAGTGTCAATGACCCAAGTACTAGAATTATATGCTCTTCTATTGACAACTTGGGCAGAAAATACTGAATGTGTAAGAGCCATACCTGCCATGGAACAAGCATTAGATGTCACCACATTAGCCATGGCATTGGTAAGAGAATTGGACCCTTGAACAGAAGTGTCTAATGGAGAACTAGGGACCCCAATCAGAGCAAGAAGCTGTTGATATTGCTCTGGAGTGAAGACTGGTGTCATGGAACCTGAAGCAGGCAGAAATGATAAATCTTGGGACTGTGGCTGAGGCTGTGGAAAAGTCACTTGATGTGCCATTGCAGTCTTGCCCTTGAACTTGTAACCAGGGGGAAATCCATGCAACTTATAGCATTTATCAATAGTGTGACCAGTCTTACCACAGTGAGTACAGATAGGCCTCTCTTTTCCCTTAATCCCATTATTGCCAACATAGTTAATCCCAGAATTAACATGAAAATTCTGTGATTTAGCAGCTAAAGCAGTTGACTCTACTCTTGGATTGGAACTGTGAATAGCAGACCTCTGTGTTTCTTCTTGAATCATTAAGGAATACACTTTGTTGAGAGAGGGAAAAGGATCCATAAGCAAGATTTGTGTTCTTACTTGTGAAAAGGAATCATTAATCCCCATCAAAAATTTCATAACAGACTGTCTAGATTGTAAATCACTAAGCCTAGTGTTCACATTACATGTGCATTTGCCACAAGTGCAAGAAGGAAAAGGACTATTATTTTGCAATTGATCCCAGAGAACCTTTAACTGAGTGAAGAAGTCAGTAATTGTAGTCTCACCTTAATGAAGATCTGCAATTTCCTTTTGAAGATTGTAAATCTTGGGACCATTCTGTTGAGCCAACCGATTCCTCAAATCATTCCAAATTCCCAACGCAGTGTCCTCATAAATGATACTAGCTTGAAGTTTGGGAGAAACTGAGTTTGTCAACCAAGTTCCTACCATATTGTCACACCTAATCCAAGCTTGAACAGCCGAAGGTGTAGAAACCAATGGAGATGACAAGGTGAGAGTACCATCGATGAATCCTAGCTTATTTTTGGTGATCAGAGCTTTCCTCACTGCTCGTGCCCAAGCTGAGTAATTCTCACTCCCTGTCAATGGCTGAGTCACAAGCACAGTGCCTGGACTTTCTCCATGGTGCAAAAACAGGGGATCATCCATTGGAGAATCCTGAGAAGATGGAGGAGCACGTTCAGTTGCAGGAGTTGAAGAAGTAGCAGTGGAAGCCATTGATAGCAAGCACAAGCTTTGGCAAAGAAGAAAGAAAAGGAATTGAAGAAGGAAATCTTTGGCAAAGACGAAAGAAAAGGAATTTGAAGAAGGAAATATCGAAGAAAAACTTTGAAGAAATACCAAACCCTAGAACAGAGATTGGGAAAAATCAAGAACAAGCACCAAACCCTAGAACAGAGATTGGGAAATATCTAAGAACGAAGAAATACTGCGAGAATTCCAGTAAAGTCGCTCTGATACCATATCACAGATCAAAGAAATGAAGAAAATTGTATATTCTCATTAATCAGTAAAACAGAGTACAAAAAGAGGTATATATACACGAAGAAGAAGCAAAAACTAACTAATCAACTCTGTCACGTGTTACATATCCTACAACTAACCTTTACACGTGAACTAACAAGTCCTTTACATATTAACTCAAGCTACATGTCGTTTTTACTTGTTTTATGTCTTCATTTGTGTCGTTTAGCTTCACACCTGTTCTGCAGATACCCTTGTAGCTTTGACCCTCTTCTATCAAGCTTACTTGATCTTGCTCAGACCTGTTTCTTCCATTCTGATAGGATTAAGAAGCTCAATAAGCTTGCTCATTGTATTGCAGTTAATTATCTTTTTTCTTGCATCTGTAAATTCTTTTTCCCCCCTTGTTTTAAGTAACTGTTTTTTGCTCCTCTTCTTCCCCTCCCCCCTCTCTAATTTGTGTATGCAATCAGAGGTCACTTGCTTCATATGTAAAAATGTTTGCTTGCTCGAATGCGAAGACAGAAGATTTATGGGCTGCACTTGAGGAGGAATCCGGTGAGCCTGTGAACAAGCTAATGAATTCATGGACAAAGCAAAAGGGGTACCCAGTCATCTCTGTCAAAGTCAAAGATCAGAAATTGGTGTTTGAGCAGGTTTCTTGTGTCTGGTCTCTTTCACATTTTTTTTTTTTTTTTCTGGAAATAATATTTCTTAACCCTAATGCATACCAATTTGTTTTATTTTGTTATGAGTTTCACTTAATAATATTTTGAGGACTTACTGGGTTCATACAAATCAATGTAATAATGGCAGTCACGATTTTTGGCAAGTGGTTCCCATGGGGATGGGCAATGGATTGTTCCAATAACATTATGCTGTGGCTCATATGATGCGCGCAAGAATTTTCTACTTCAAACAAATTCTGAAACTCTTGATATGAAAGAGCTCGTAAGTGACGAAAGCAATTTAGCATCTGCTTGGGTAAAACTTAATGTCGATCAGACTGGTTTCTATAGGGTTGAATATGATGAGGACCTTGAAGATAGACTCCGAAATGCAATAAAGAACAAATACTTATCTGCAACAGACAGATCTGGTAGTTTTGAAATTTTTACTCATACCAGCTTTTATCTCATGATGATATGTGTTGATGGTTGAAAAGAGCACTTAACACAACTCATTCGTTTAACAGGCATCCTGGATGATTCATTTGCCCTTTGTATGGCTCGCCAGAAGTCTTTCACTTCATTTTTAGAGTTGCTGAATGCTTATAAGCAGGAACTTGAATATACCGTGCTGTCTAATTTAATCAAAGTAATGCTCAACACTTGCTTAGGACAAAGTATATTTCAGTTGTGCTCTTAGTCCTAATTCTAGTCCCTCTATTCACAGATAAGTTATGAAGTTGATAGAATTACAGCTGGTGCAGCCCCTGGGTCATCGGTTGCCAGTTTTTTTATTGAACTTTTCCTGCATTCAGCAATGTAAGTTGTCGTATATACAAATAATTGAAATTCCTATGGTGGTCTAAGTCATTCGGGTTGCTCTGTCTTTTGTTTTTTTGATATAGTGATATCTTTGAAGCTGGTTATATTCATTTTGGCTGAGAAAACCCTAAAAGATGTTAACTATTAAGGTCCTAGAATGTATGACTATACATTTTCACAGATTTATAGCATGAGAGTATCTTTTCTTTATATACTAAATAATTATAATATTAAGAGGTGATTAATATGCTACAATCAATAATATATATATATATATATTATCGTTTATAGCATATTAATCTCCCATGTATATGACATTTTCTGAATTTAGTCAATCTTTTTCTTTCTTATATAGAGCTGCTAATAGCTAGTAAATAGCAGACATAGGTATTTTTTCAGTAAATCTTGTAGATAAAGTTTAAATGTCTCAGAATGTAAAAAGAGAGCTTTAAGGAAGAAGAAAAAGGTACTTAAGGATCGTTGTGGATAGACACAAAGTCTTACCTTAGGATCTAGGATGTGGATATTTCATACATAATGTGACTGGCAAATAGTATTTATTTCCTTTATTTAGAGATATTCAATATATGCTTACTCAAGACAAAAATTGTCATACATACTAATAATTATATTGAATAAACCTTATAGATCACATCTTGCGTAATATGTATAAATATCTAAGGAAGCGAGCAGGATGTCAGAAAAAGTTTTAGGGGAAGAGGTCTTCAACCTGATGGCAGCAGACCAACAACGAGTTATATCAGACCTTAGATGCTAATGGAAACCAACGAACTATATCACTAATAACCCAAATAATGAGCACTAAAACTTTGAGCAAAGTGAAGAGCCTTATAGCTTACTGGCATTGCTTGCTCTCCTATATGAGGAGTTGTGGCTATTGAAATACCAAAAAAAAAAAAAAAAAAAAAAAAAAAAAAAAAAAAAACACCAAAAAAACACTTTGTGAGCAAGATTAGCTTCTTTTTTATTTCATTCTTCCATTTATTTTTTCTTCAATGTTTGAATTTCTTTGCAGGAAGCTTGGTTGGGAGCCTAAGACAGGTGAGAGCCATCTAGATGCAATGTTGAGAGGAGAGGTTTTGACTGCCCTTGCTGTGTTTGGACATGATCTGACACTTAAAGAAGCAAGTAGACGTTTTTTTGCATTCTTGGATGACAGAAATACACCACTCCTCCACCCTGACATAAGAAAGGTTGGTAAAAAGAGCTTCAGTCAATCTGTAGTGTTTCTCTATCTACAGTACCTATCAACTTTTCGAATGGGCTCTGGTTGCAGGCAGTATATGTGGCTGTAATGCGAAGAGTCAGCACCTCAAATAGATTTGGTTATGAATCTCTTTTGAGAGTGTACAGAGAGACTAATTTGAGCCAGGAGAAAGCACGCATTCTAAGTAATAACACATCATTATTTAAGTTTTGCAAAAAATTTGATCTCTCTAGTATGTTGGAGACATGTCTCTTTTTGTGCTTGTAGGTTCATTAACATCTTCTCCAGATCCCAACATAACTCTTGAAGCTCTCAACTTTTTGTTGTCTTCTGAGGTATATATAATTGTGGAGGTCAAGATTTTTTCATACATGTTGATATATAATGGTCTGATGAAGCTTGGGATGCTGATGCTGGCTTTATTTCCCATTCAATCTAGGTTCGTACCCAAGATGCTGTTCTTGGACTTGCTGTTAGTAGGGAAGGAAAGGAAACAGCTTGGTCATGGCTGAAGGTAATACCCCAGTTGCAACGTAAAATGCAAAAATCACATTGCATTGAAGAATTTCAACCGTTCATGTGCATGCACTATATCCATGTTTTACATTGATCAAAATTGTCCAAAAAAAAATTAAGAGACTGGTCTAAGATTTTGCATGTGGATTTGAGGAAGAAAAAGGAATTTAAGCGTGTACAGAGTACAGGGCACTTGCCTTCTTTCATGTAGAAAAAACATGCATTTTGGTGCACTTGATAGACCTTAGACCTTAGACCTTTTCCCGACTCCAAGGAAGACAAAGTTCTTGGAAGAGCTGAAATTGAACCTCAAAGATCCCTATGCCTAAATAGCTTGTAGGAGCTTTAGATTTTTTAATATCTCTCACATTTAATAAAACATCTATATCAGAATTTCTAGTTTTAACACAAGTACAGTTTTAATTTATTTTGCTCAGAAATTACATGATGCTAGTCTAGACTCAGAACAATTCTTTTTTTAGCTTAATGTTTCTGAAATCTTTATGCATAACATGAATGAACAATTCTTTTTCTAGCTTATTTTTCTAGTTTTGATTTACTTTGGCACTGATCCCCTATTATTCTATTCTTGTGTTCATCACAAATACATTCATCATTGATGCATACCTCTTTGTTATTTAATGCATTTTTTTCTGCTTTTAAATGTGACTGAAATAAAGAATTACTGGGAGCATATTTCAAAAACCTGGGGTTCCGGATATCTAATAACTCACTTCATCAATTCAATTGTCTCACCGGTTTGTCTCTCCCTTCCTCCTCTCTTTTGTTGTTACTTGTTAGTTCCACACATATCAGTATAGTCCTTTGTATCTCAATTAAAATTAAATAAAATTTAAATTCAAATGCATTTAGTTAGTTTTTGTCACTACTTATCTTTTTTTTTTCTTTTTCTTGTTCTGTTCTATCTATCCCCTAGTTTGCTTCGTTTGAGAAGGCTGAAGAAATACAGGAGTTTTTTGCAAGCCGTACTAACTCCAAGATTGCTAGAACCTTGAAGCAGAGCATTGAAAGGGTTCACATCAATGCATATTGGGCTCAGAGTTTTAGGATTGAATTAGAGAATCATCTTGCCTGGCCCATTAAGCGAATTGAACAAACTTATTGTGTAATACTATGAAGAAACAATAAATTGATTGGTTAACAAAATGCTTAGAGGCACAAAACTTTGTCGTCATTAGACAATATTTGGCCCCCACAAAAAAGATGCTAGAAGGCTACTGCATATTTGTCTTATGATACAACTAAACCAAGAATCCTATAGACTATAGAGGTTGTTAAAAAGTATCTGTAAATGAACGTGGATCACTATTTATAGCCAAGAGGGTTATAGCCCTTCAAAATGCACTTTGAAGACACACTTTGGATGGTTTTAGCGTTCATAAATGAATATGAATCAATATTTATAGCTAAAGGGATTATAGCTCTTCAAAAGGCATCTTTAAAGAAACACTTTGAATGATTTTAACGTTCACAATACATACTAGCCATTTAAAGCACTTCAAAACTGTTATATGATAGATTTTGTGCACACACAAAACTATATTCCCAAACCTCAATTGATTGAAATTTACACTTCAATCCATCTAGTAGCTTAATGACTCGATCGATCAACCTACTATCAAGGCAGGTGTTATAAAATAGAAAGGTCAAGAAATCAACCTACACAGGTTTTGATCCAGAAATTGAGTCATAGATCAAGCTGGCTCGATTCATCGATATAGCGGTTCGATTGATTGAGATAGGTATCGAGCCCTTAATTTGTCTCTTCAACTGTTTTATCTCAATTTTTAACCTTTTATATATTGCAACCTATTTTGTCTATATATAACAAACCCCCACAAGGTTGCAATATCCATACCCAATATGGATGACACTTTATCATACATAAAGGAAATTGTCTTTCGACCTAAACTTCTCCCTTAGTGTAGTAATCTCAAAGTCCTAAGAAGTTAATGGTGGCCACAACTTCAACCAAAACTCTTTGCTAAAACTCTTTGCCTTAGAACCAAAGAAAACTCACACATCAAAATGTCCCTAAACCAAGGGAGTCAATTTTGATCCAAATGCTATTTTGATTTGGTTAGGGGAACAAAATATTTTAGTACTGGTTCATACCAGTATACCGTTTCAAGATTACGACTTTTTGTATATTCCTATATCCTTATTAAAAAAAGTTAAGGGTTCAAATTGTTAACAACTTTAAATATAGGGTATAAAGTGAAAAATATTTTCTGTTTGTATTTCAGCTTTTTAAAATCCATTCGATAAAATAAAAAATGATACGGTAGAACATAAAATCCGTTGCAGCACATTGGCAATTCTTATGGATTAAATACCCTCACATCTTAATTATATGTGACATTTGGCATCTAGTTTATGTCGGTATTTTAATCTAAGTTTGCATCATTTTGTAAAATTGAATGTGATTGAAAATTTTATATGAGTTTTATGAAATATTTTAGCTTGAACTGATGAAAGTGATTGCAATTTTACTGCAATATTACAAAAAGTCTAATAATATGATTATGCATGGTTAAGGAAAAATTATTTTATGATACAATTTTATAAGACTCTCACAACATTTATGAGTCCCACGTATTGTGAGAAAGATATCTCATAGACCGTCTCATACAATTCCTTCTCGTGGCCAATAATCTTTGACTGTGATATAAATTCTCCCAATTTATGTAATATGCATATTTTGGACCAATTTATTTTATAAATATATCCTTATTAAAAAAAAGTTAAGGGTTTAATTTGTTAACAACTTAAAATATAAGGTATAAAGTGAAATTTATTTATTTGTATTTAAGTTTGTTTGAATCCATTACATAAAAAAAGAAACGATGCACAACTGAACATAAAATCCTTTGTAGCACGTTGGCAATTTTTTTGGTTAAAGAATCCAGGTTCACTCCTGGCAACTGAAAATTTTTATATATATATATTTTTTCGATCTTGTGGTTGTGGGTGGCCCAATTAGGAAAAAACATTTATGTTGCAAAAATAAATAAACTGCTAATCAAATCCACACATTTTATTTTAATTTTTCGATCTTGCTGGTGGCCCAATTAGGAAAATCAAATTTATGCTGAAAAAATAAATAAACTGCTAATCAAATCACGCACACCAAAAATAGTCACTTTCGGTGCTTTCAAATTTATAAAAGATTTCAGTCAAAATTTTTTTATAAAAGATACTTTTTCTTAAAAGATTTCAGTCAACATTTTTTTTTTTATTTAAAAAAAGATCATTTTTCTTTCGTTATGCCGTGAATACTATCAAGTATCAACTAAGGATTACAATTCATTTTTTATTTTTTTTTTAAAAAACATAAGGATTACAATCGATTCTCAAATAAATAAATAAACTAAGGATTACAATTGTTGTCTTTGCCTTGTAAGATGAAAGTAACTTGGCACATTATTTCTTAGAATTCACTAGATTTTCTTTTTAATGAATGTTTTGATTGCATCGGGCAAAAGATTTTACAAAAAATTTAAGTAGATGTGATGTGAGGTTTTTAATATTTTGGTATTTAAACCAATCACACGCCCAAAAGGAAGGTTTCAACCAATCACAAGTGAGTAACAACCCACAGATTCAAGTAGTACCTTTCTCCTTCTTCTTCTTTTTTTTTTTTCCTTCTTTCTATTCACAAACATGAAATCATTGATGTTTGTTTGATATTCAATTTGTCAAGAACTTTGTAATTCAATTGGTTGATACTTGATACCTTCTAATATTTTCAAGGAATACATCCAAGATTCAAATCTCTTCCCCCCATATTTTAATTTAATTTCTTTTTAAAAGCTCTAATATTTTCATAAATCAAACTCAAAATGCATATTGTAGAGAACATGAACCAATAGCAACAATTAATTAGCAATTGGGGTATTATATATATATGTGTGTGTGTGTGTGTGTGTATATATATATTAATAGGCAATGCTTAGAGAAAGTTCAATTAGAATTTGAAATTAGAATCTAATTTTGCGTCATATGCCTAAATTTATGTGAGGACCACACCATAATTATCTATTTAAATTTATGCCATGTGTCACTTTAAATTTTTTAATATTTGTGGCAAGTGAGTTAATGAGTGCGAAATACTAAGAATCTAATATTAATGAACTAAAAAAAAAAAAAAAAAAAAAAACCAATTACATATACTCAATAAAAGTCACCACACAACAAAAATCACCGCATGTTCTATTTTATTAAAAATTAGAAAAAAAGAAGAAGTGATCATAAGTGAGTTAATGAGTGCGAAATACTAAGAATCTAATATTAATGAACTATAAAAAAAAAAAAACAATTACATATACTCAATAAAAATCACCACACAACAAAAATCACCACACATTCTATCTTATTAAAAATTAGAAAAAAAAAAGTAATCATAAGTAGTATTAAATTTATATAAGAATTTTAATGTGACTAATTATGTTTACTTTTTAAAAAAATAATCTGACTAATTATTCAAATTTTTATGATAAAAATTGTGTTAATTTTAAATGTATCCATACGTATGCATGTGTTACATGCTATTTTTTTTTTAAATAATTTATCTAATAATTTATATTTTTATAATAAAAATTATGTTTAATTTTAAATACATCAATGCATTTGCATGAGTTACATGCTAGTAACTTTAATAAGAGGATTCGATTTCTAGGATTAGGGATTTTGTTAGGTTGTAAAATTGGGATTGGAATGGAGAGGAAGACAAAGAAGACAATCTTTCTTGGCGCTCTTTTTTTTTTTTTTTTTTAATATTTGGAAATGTGTACTTTAAATTTTAAATAGGCGGTAATGAGGTTATTATAGTAAATACCATATAAATTAAAAGCATAAAGGGCAAGTTTGTATACTTTTCTTTTTAATCTTAGTCTTGGGTTTTTTTTTTTCTTCAAATTTTTTTTTTTTTTTTTTTTTTTTTTTTTTTTTTTTTTTTCTTCAATATACTATTAGTTGCTAGAGCTTGATCCATGAACAAATTTAGGTTGACTACAACTGATACATTATCATTCCATTTGACTAAAATAAATCACTTTAAATTTGTTAAAAATTAAAATAATCATTTTAAGCTTTTAGAGACTGAAAAAAAAAAAAATAAAAAAAATCATTTTAAGTTCGTTACGAACAAAACTAATTCATGAACTGAAGTTTAGAGACTAAAAATGTATTTTTAACATTTTTAAATATGATGTATACAACTCATTAATTTGTTGTAAAGTTTAGATTTGGAAATTCCATTAGTTTGATTTTAGAATTCATATTTGAAAAATTCCCTCACATCTTAATTATATGTGACATTTGGCATCTAGTTTATGTGGGAATTTTAATCTAAGTTTGGATCATTTTGTAAATTTAAATGTGATTGAAAACTCTATTTAAGTTTTTTGAAAGTTTTTAGCTTGAACTGATGAAAGTGATTGCAATTTTACTGCAACATTACAAAAAGTCTAATAATATGATTATGCATTGTTAAGGAAAAATTATTTTACGAGATGGTTTTATAAGATATGTCTCTCACAACATTTGTGAGTCGCACATATTGTGAGAGAGATATCTCATAAATTACCTTCTCATGGCCAATGCTCCTTGACTATGATATAAATTCTCCCAATTTATGTAATATGCATATTTTGGACCAATTTATTTTATAAAAATATATCCTCATTAAAAAAAATTTAAGGATTTAATTTGTTAACAACTTAAAATATGAGGTATAAAGTGAAATTTATTTATTTGTATTTAAGCTTGTTTGAATCCATTACATAAATAAAAACTAATGCACTATAGAACATAAAATCCGTTGTAGCACATTGGCAATTCTTATGGATTAAAGAATCCATGTTCAACTCCTGGCAGTGGAAAAGTTTTATATTTATATTTATTTTTTGATCTTGTGGATTATTTTTATTTATTTTTTGATCTTGTGGGGCCTATTATGAATATTTTTATTTTTATTTTTATTTAGGGGAAATTATAGTAAACCCACCTGTGGTTTGGCCCGTTTACACTTTGCCTACCCATGATTTAAAACTTAGTACTTTGCCCACTTGAGATTGCCTCTATTAGGGCTCCATTACCCACCTCCGTTAAAAATAAGCGTAAGTATGTAATCTTGTTCTCTTTTTATGTCTCTCTCCTCTCAAAACAAAAAATTATACTAAAAAGCAAGAGAAAGAAAATCTAAAAGTTAGGGTTTTCACTCTCCAACAACAAGGACCTCTCTGCACATGCCTTCAGCTTGGCAGCAATTTTTTCCTCTGTGTTGCATTCCTCCTTGAACTAAGAAGAATATATAGAAAAATAAATTAATTTAGAGTGAGGCCCCTCAGCCTAATATTTGACAGAAAAACCCCTCCAAAGACTAATTATGAGTTATGAAGAAAAAATATATAACAAATTCATTTATCCACTAAAACTACTATTCTCACCTCATAGCACTGCTGCTGATATTCATTGAGAAAAGTTGAGGCAACAAAAGTCCAATACGATCCAAATTTATCCTGAATCAAGAATAAAAATTTAAGAAAAAAAGACAATCAGCAGAAACGATGCACAGTAAAACTTACAACAAAGAAATAGAAGGCATAGGTTGATTACAATAAGTCAGCAGATTACAGCCAACAAAAAAAATTCAATAACCTGTAACAATTCTTGCCGAATATATGGACGACTCAATCGATCAAAGTCCCATATTCCCTCTCTTTCAAGTTCTTCCTACAAAAGAAGCATTAAATTGTGTAAATTCACCAAAATAACATTAAAAACTATTGCTTCCCTAAACACAGACCATGCTCTACATTCATTTATTCTCCAAGTAAAAAAGCTGTTTTTGATTAGGCAAGCATAACTTCACCTGATTCAGAGGGATCGATGATCAAAATTTTCCAACTAGATCTGTCATAGAATGCTGCGGAAACTCCCAGATTCGGAAGAAACCCAATATGTGATCAATTCGGTATGCTGTAAAGTATTTTGCCATCTGTCATGGAAACAAAGAAAAATAACCTTTGGCTTATTCAAGAAAATCAGTGACAGATACATGGCACCAAGACCAAGGCACACTGAGGGTAGGATCAAAATCTATTTGAAGAACAAAACCTGGGTTAAACGAGCTCGCCACCAAGCATACTTGTCTTTTGATCTTCTTTTGATCTCTTCTTCGGAGAGTGAAAATCCTATCTTTTAGATCATTTTTCTCTTGTTTTTTTAGTATAATTTTTTGTTTTGAGAAGAGAGAGACATAAAAGGATAACAAAATTACATACTTACCCTTATTTTTAATAAAGGTGGGTAACGGAATTCTAATAGAGGTAATCTCAAGTGGACAAAGTGTTAAGTTTTAAACCACGAGTAGGCAAAGTGTAAACAGGCCAAATCACAGGTGAGTTTACTGTAATTTTCCCTTTTATTTTTTTTTTTTTTGGGATCTTAGTGGGTGGCCCATATTTATTTTTTCCAACCCAACTTGAATCATCTCAATTGGACATCTAAACCGAAAGTTATGCTCCAAATACTAACTGGTGCGCAGTTGGAATCGTAATTCGAATTGGACTTGGATTTGGTGCAAATTTCCTTTGATTCTTTGCTCTAATTGGATTTGAATATAATTGGGTTGGCCTTCTTTGACTTCATCATGGTCCTTGTAAAATTAAAGTCCATTAGATTTCTTCTTGGGATAATTACAGTAAACCCACCTGAGGTTTGGCCCGTTTGCACTTTGCCTACCCGTGGTTCAAAACTTATCACTTTGCCCACCTGTACTTCAATCCGTTACTCCCCCGTTGCCCAACTCACCCTTAGATGTTAGACAAACATGTTTTTATTCCAAATTAGAACATAACACGGATCAAACAACACGAATTCACTCTCTTTCCCTCACGAGCCCTAGGAACGCGAAAATCCATTCTGCGTCTGATATTGACATAGTGTTGCAAGTGTAAACCTAGACGAGCAATAGACGAGCAACGGGTTGTTCGAGTGACTAAAATCCTGGTAAGAAATCAATTGTTGTTTGTGTTTTTACTTTGGGCTTGTGATTGTTTTATTGTTTTTTAAGTAATCAATCAATGGTCAATGTTACATGTAATGGAATGAGAATATTGGTTGTGTTTGTTGATGTTTATGAAAAATGTGACCGCCTGTTCTTTGGATTTGTGTTTGTTTATGGGCATTTTGTCTGTCATGGTCATTGTGTCTCACAGTGGACCCAAGTTTCTATTGGGTTTAAATTTTAGTGTTTGCATGTGCTATTTCGTAAAACAAAATCAAAAGCAAAGTAGAAAATGTGGTCCCTCTGTGTGTGTTGCATCCCAAAAGCAAAACAGAAACATGCAACTGTTTACTCTTTTGTTGTTTACAATTCTTTAATTTTTAAATGTATACGTGTCAAATGGTAATTTGTTATTGCAGATGGATGATGAGGTGAAATTGGAGGTACATTATGGGGGTGTTTTTCTGTGGAACCCTAGTTTAGAATACTTTGGTGAAAAAGTTGAATAGTGTATAGGGATCCTGATTTGCTTAGTTATTTTGAAATAAAAGGTACATGTGAGGAATTGGGGGTTGATGAACCGTGTAGGGTTCATTATTTAGGTCCTGGGGGAAACTTGGAGCAAGACTTGAGGCTCATACAAGATAATCAAGATGTGGTACCCATGTGCAAGCCCAGTGAGGGAGGGCCAAGAGACACCATCATACTATATGTGGAGAGTGGTAATGCTCCATTTGCAGTTGAAGTTCCTAATGATGGAAGGGTTGGTGTAGGAGCTGGTGCAGCGGCTGCTATAGGGGGTGATGGTGCTGGTGCTGGTGTTGGTGCAGGGGCTACTATAGGAGGTGCAGGGACTGGTGTAGGGGGTGGTGCAGGAGCTGCTACAAGGGGTGATGGTCTGAAGGAGGAGTTTGATTGGGTAAATGAAGGTTTGGAAGGAAAAGACTTTGCTGATGACATTTTTTGTGAGTCTTCTCCACCTCACACAGTGCAATATGAGCCAACACTGTTCCAACCACTTCTCCACCTCATCCAAACACTAATACACCTCAGCCAAACACAGATGCACCTAGCCCAAGCAATGTTCCTCCTCCAAACATAGATTTAGATGAAGAGTGGGCTGAACCAGCTTTAGAGGATGATATTGCAAGTATGGATAGTTCTGATGATGAGCAAGGGCTTGGAAATTTGGAGTTCAATGAGAGGACTGATATGGAAAATGTTAGGTTGGCAAAAGGGATGAAGTTCCCAAACTCCCAGGTGTTTAGGAAGGCTTTGAGGGAGTATGTGATTCAGAATCACATTGATGTCAAGTGGAAGTTGAATGAGAATAAGAAGATTTCTGTACATTGTAAGAACAATTGTGGATGGAGGTGTTATGCCTCAATGGTGATTGGAGAGTGCACATTTGAGATCAAGACACTTTATCCTGAGTGTACCTACCCCTTAACATTTAAAAATGGGCAAGTTACATCAGCCTATGTGGCAAAGAGATATTTGGAGGATTTTAGTAAGAATCCTAATTGAGAGGTCTCCGGTGTTAAGCACCATGTGATGCAAAAGATTTCAATTGATTTAAGTCTTAGTCAGGTGTATAGATCAAGGAAGGCAGCTAGGGGGCTGATTACTAGGAATAAAGAGGCTCAGTATGGACTACTTAGATTATGCAGAAATGATATTAAAGACAGATGTAGGAAGTAGGGTGATTTTGCAAACAGAAATGGAAAATGAGAATGCAGAGCCCAATTTTAAAAGGATGTACATTAGGTACAATGGTCAAAAGGTTGGCTTTCTAGGTGGTTGTAGACCCTTTGTTGGGCTGGATGGATGCCACTTGAAGGGCAAGTTTGGTGGGCAAGAGAACAACAATAGTTGGATTTGGTTCTTGGAACAGTTTGCAGATGACATTGGTAGGCCAGAGGATCTCAATCTGGTATTCATCAGTGACAGGCAAAAGGTATTATCATCTAGATCATGTTCATGACTTTATTACATGCTTACCTTGCTTACATGCTTACTTGCTGACATTGAATGCTTACTTGCTTACTTGATTACAGAGCCTTCTACCTGCAATGGAGACTCTATTCCCAACTGTGGAGCACAGGTATTATGTGAAACACATATACAACAACTTCAAGGTTAACTACAAGGGCATGGAGTTGAAGAATGTACTGTGGAGGTGTGCTGGCACAACATCAGCCAGAGAATTTGAGAGGGGGATGGACCATCTTAAGAGTTTGGATGAAGAAGCTTGGAAGTACCTGGCTGATATAGAGCCTGCACAATGGACCAGATCCTATTTTTCTTCAAGAGCTTTGACAGATTGTATAGTAAACAATCTGAGTGAGAGTTTTAACTCTATGATTGTGAAGGCTAGAGACAAGCCCATCTTATCAATGCTGGAGTAGATCAGATATAGGTTTATGAGCAGGCTGTATATAAAGAAGACTGGCATAGAAAAGTATGGTGGCAAGTTGTGTCCAAGCATACAAAAAAAGTTGGAGTAATTAAAATTAGAGTGTAAGAGTTTCTGTACAATGCCTTCTAGGAGGTTTGTGTATGAGGTTGACAATGAGAGGGAAAGGCATGTGGTGGACTTGGTAAATAGGACATGCAGTTATAGAGTATGGGACTTGACAGGAATCCCCTGCAAGCATGGAGTTGCAGCCATTTTTGTGAATCGTGAGAAACCAAAAGACTACACCCATCCATGCTACTACAAGGATGCTTATGTGGAGACATACAAGACACCCATACCTCTCATGCCTGGCTAATCTGAGTGGATGTCGAGTGGCCAACCCAAGTTGTTGCACCTATTGTCTATAAGCCACTAGGCAGGCCACCCATAAAGAGGAGGAGAGATGCTGATTAGCTGAACCCTTATAAGGTGTCTAGAGCAAACAGGCCACTGAGGTGTGGAAGGTGTCATCAAGAAGGGCACAATGCAAGGGGATGCAAGGCCAATGTCACTAGTGAGATAGCATGGGAGAGGAGGCAGAGATTGCAGAAAGGGAAATCTGTAAGTTTTTACAAATTTTTTTTATTCAAATGCAAAATGCCAATAACTGACACTGTAAAAACATGCTCATATTTGGTTGCAGGGAAGTGAAAGGCCTTCCATACACAGACAAGGATCCTAGGCCCCATCTTCATCACAGACCCAATCCTCAACTCAGCCCCCACCAACACATCAGCCTTACACTATGGCCTCATCCTCATCCAACCAGGCAGCAGGGTCACAGCCACAAGCTCCATGGTTAGGGCCACCAGCTCCATGGTCACAGAACCCAAGTCAGTGGTAATCTTCAGACTTCAGGTACACAGTTAGAGGAGCTCCTTGGTTCTCTTCAAGCCAGCCAGCACCACACACCCCTACAGAAACATGGGACAGTAGAGCACTATTATCACAAGTACTGTACTGTTAGGTTTAATGTTTTATTCATAAAACTGTGATACTGGTAGCTAACATGTGAATTCTTGTACTTTGTAGCCTACAAGACCACCTGCTACCATAGGAGGAGTTGCTTTGAGAGGAAGGGGTGATGCAGCTAGGGCTCAGAAATGTAGAACAAGAGGTGGAAAAGCCAGCTGTGGTGGGAGAGGCAGGGGCAGGGGCTGTAAATGAAGACTAAGTCAAGCCACTTTTGTTGCTATGTATAATGTATTAGGGTTATGTAGCGTTAGAGTTTTATGTAGTTTGTAGACAATGGCAAGACACTTTTTTATATAGCTGTTCAAACACTTTTTGTATTTTTGTAAGTTTTGTAAACATTGGGCAGCTGCAACTGTTTTGGTTGTTGTACCAAATGCCTTATATTACTAGTGGTTGATGAAAGACTATTCAATGCCACCTTAAAATATGTATACAATTTCCCAACTTAATGACAGGTGTTCAGAATTATTATTCTGATTATTGCAGTTTGTTATATGAGTTATTATTATATGACTTTGTTTATGTTTACAGGGTGTATGTGTTGAATAGCAGGTGTATGTGTGCATTTGTTGTCTTTTCTTGCAAGTTGACAGATTGTCATGCACTTTAAATTCACTTTCAACACAATTGTCTTCACACAATACACTTTATGCACAAACCATCACAGCTCACAATATCCAACAAAACACGAACACCAACAGCTCACAGCTCACAAGTAGCCAATTCACTTTAAACAAAAATACCAACAACATCTAACAGAAATAACACTTTATCTTAAAAAAGCTTATATTATTAAGTGGCTTCAAGCCAACAGCATCTACCACCTTACATAGTTCTCATTCTCAAAAAATTCTTTCATACTTCTATTAGAATACAATTGAGGACCAGCTTATATTACAACCCATCAGGCAGACTCAATCTCATCATTCCAACATTCTCACTTGAGCCAAAACATGAAAACAACATAACCAAAAAAAAAAAAAAAAAACACCATGACAGAATTAGTGCAATTCTGCACTTTCTCTCTTGCTCTAAAGCTCTCACTGCTATCTCCTTGGCTTGAACAGAGGAAGCTCGAAATTTCTCTCCCTCTCAGTGGCTTTTACTGCCCTTTCTTAAGCGATTTCTGCCATTTAGGTAGCTTCTACTGCTGCCTGGGTAGCTTTTCTTTCCCTTTCATGTGCAAGTTGCAGCTCACTCCGCAGTAAATCCAGCTTTTATTACACTAAATGGGCAGCTTCATTCCCACGCATACAAGTGGGATTATCAATCCATTTAAAGAAAGGGCACTTGGGACCAACCTATTCATAAATTGAGTTGAACACATCACATTCCAATCTCACGTGAATCAACTAGATTAAGTAAAAAGTATACTTGCCTTATATTGGCTACAACCCAGAAACCTTCTCCCAAAATTACTCACTGTCAGACTTGTTCTCAGCACACAAGTCTCATATGTACACATATGCCCACTTGAACCTGAGTAATTTCCACTCGAAGAAGACATCGATTATCAACTTCCTGTGAATCAAAGCTACCATTAAAACTTGAAACCCCAGATCGTACCTGGTGATGATCTATCTTCGAATATTCAATGCCTCAAGACAACCCAAAGTCAGAACCTCACCCACGAAAGCACGATCAGGAAAATCAAAACCCCAGCTCAGTTACAGGGATTTTCGCGTTCCTAAGGCTCGTGAGGAAAAGAGAGTGAATTCGTGTTGTTTGATTCATGTTATATTCTAATTTGGAATAAAAATGTGTTTGTCTAACGTCTGAGGGTGAGGTGGGCAACGGGGGAGTAAAGGATTGAAGTACAGGTGGGCAAAGTGATTAGTTTTGAACCACGGATAGGCAAAGTGAAAACAGGCCAAACCTCAGGTGGGTTTACTGTAATTATCCCTTTCTTCTTTGCAGAAATCCACTTATATAATTTCATCATCCTACAAAAAATAAATTCATGCATTAAAATTCAATTAAGTACAAAATTGATTATTTAGCATTATTCCAAAACCAACTATAAAATGCATGAATTAACTCAAAATATGTATGATAATGCTTTCTAATAATGATATAAATATGCAAAATTAAGCTATTATCACTGGGTATATGCAAAAAAAGAAAGGGAAAGTCTGAAGCTAAGTGGGTATGGAGAAGTGGCTTATTTGTGGGTCAGTGGGGCTAACTACAAGCTGAAATTTGACAAAATAACAAGAATAAAAGAGGTTTTCAGAGGTTTTTTTTTTTTTTTTTGGTGTCTTATGAGTTGATATGCTTAGGCTTTTATAGGGGAGTTTAAGGGAGCATTAATTAGCAAAATTCCAAAACGTAGGACTGATTTAGGGGTAGAATAGTTGTTGTGAAATTTTAAAGTACTCGTAAGTGTACAAACCATACCAAAGTATAGTTTGACAAGAATGAGGTCGAATCCATAGGGACTTGAATGAACATAGGAAAATTAATCAAATCTTAACCAAATTAATCACAATCTAGTTTAATAAAAATTGGTTGTTTTAAATTAAATATACTAAGCAAATAATTAAACTAAGCAAAGATATAATATAAAGCAGTAAAGAGATGTAAACAATCTAGAGAAATGAATTAAAGTTTTGGAATCCGCCTTGTTAATTTATGTCAGCATATATTTATGATCATTAATTTTTTCCAACTACTGCATGATAATCTAGAAACCAATCTTGCTATCATGGAAAATATTCTCATTAAAATTCTTGTTTTAAAAATCAAAAGCATGTTATTCTTCACTTCTTAAGTATAAAATCAAATCATCAATTGTATTCGTTGACAAACAAATCACAAGAGATATCCAATTTTATAATCAAGAAATAATAAACCAAGCATTCAATTAATTAAGATAAATCCTAAATCATGAGAAAAACATGATTGAACTCATATCTAGAATCTCATCTTAGTCAATTGATATGAAGCAAGAACAATTTAAATCATTAAAGAACAACTATTGTGGGAAAAATCAAATCACATAAATATTACTAATAATCCTTAACAAGATTTCATCCTCAACCCTAATTATAAATTTAGTTACTCATGGTAATTGAAATAAAACACAAGAAAAAAATACTAAACATTAAACTAATAGACAAATAAAATAGAGAAAGAAATAGTTACAATGCTATCATGGAGAAAAGTTATAGAGAAGCCACATGCAACATTGTCTCTTGCTCCAATTTTCTATTTTGCATCTTAGCCCTAGCACTAACCTTTCTAAATTTTGCCATAAAGAGCCTTTAAATATGTTAAGGAATCCTATTACAAGTTGAATTCCCGTTTGGAGAAATTTCCATATTTTTAGGCTTTACTTAATTAATGATTTTGACTCATTTAACGTCAAATTATGACTTTCGGTAAATTACAAAATTGTAGCCCTTTAAGTTAACTTTCCAGCCCAACTTGAATCATCTCAATTGGACATCTGAGTAGAAAGTTATGCCAAAAATACTAACTAATGTGCAGCCTAGAATCCTAATCCGAATTGGACTTAGATTTGGTGCAAATTTCCTTTGATTGCTTACTCCAATTAGACTTAAATTTAATTGGGTTGACCTTCTTTAACTTCATCATGGCTCTTGTAAAAGTAAAGTCCATTAGCTTTCTTCTTTGCACAAATCCACTTATTTAATTTCATTCTCTTACAAAAGACAAATTCACGCAATAAAATTCAATTAAGCACAAAATTGATTATTCAGCATTATTCCAAAACCAAATATAAAATGCATGAATTAACTTAAAATAAGTATGATAATGCTTTCTAACAATGATATAAATATGCAAAATTAAGCTATTATCAATGCACATCAATAGCTGATATAATTATCCTAGGATTTTGCCTAAAATGGGAGATTTGCTTTTGGGGCTGTTTTGATTCTTAGGGCAATGTCACACATGGGTAAAAATCAGCATAATCTTGCATTAAATGCTAAGAATTTTGAGATTGTGTTCAGCCAATGGAATTAAGGCAAGTATTAAGAAGGAATTCTAGTGTTGCAACTGAGATTTGAACCATAGGAAGTAGGATTCAAAACCCCAAGCCAGGTGTCAAAGTTTACATCTACTTCAGAGAGTTCCGTTGGAGATCCCTTTATGCCCTCCAAACCACATGTTCCCAAATTTTCCCCTTTAGGATCATGGGCTTGGTTTATGAATCAATTACATACATTTTTAGTAATAAAATAAACTATTTAGTTCGCTTGGAGGTCTTGGTTATGCCTTCCTTAAGTTATGACCGAAACTTGGTGAGGAAGGGTATTTATTGCCCATTAGCCTTTAGGTGTCAACCTTTGGTACTATTCACGTCAAAGTTGACAATGGGATAGGTGTCCAACTCCTAATTTGGTTTGGGAGCTTGGTAGCTTCTTGAGATGACCTCTAGCGGAAGGTAAAATTGAATGAAGTTCTCCAGCAGGGTCAGTTTGCACACATGGGCTGTTTTGGCTGAGACTTCATGTTGGGCTTGGCCATGAGGGTTGAGTATTTTGGTGGGCCTTTGACATGGTGGTTCTCTCCACTTGGGCCTATCCTTTTGCTTTCTCATTGTGAGCCCTACAAAATGGACAAAACTACCATATATTGCCATATATTTTTATTCCACTTGGGCTTTAATTGTTAGTAAAAATGGAATGAATCCATGAGTTTTAATAAATATTTATGATAGATTTTGGGTATTAATTTCCATGGGATTTAAATAACAACTTGTATAGTTTCCCATAATTTTTGCTATGGATTATTTTTGTAAATGATATTTTCTTTGGGGCTTTTAAATAATGACCTCCAATATAATATTTACCATGGGTTTTAAATAGAGGCAATATCCATGAGTTTCAAATAAAATATGGTAACAACCACTATAGTGGAATAATGTGATATTCTCATGAGTTTTTCTATAGATAATCATAATGGGTTTGTAGGATAAATGATTATCATGAGTTTTGGAAATAAAGATTATGAATATTGTGATATAAGATAAATAATGACTATGAGTTTATAATATGATATGAAATAAATAAATGTCATGGGTTTAAGATAAATAATCATAATTTTCCATGGGCTTTTATAAGATGATTGCCATGGGTTTTGAAAATAAATAATTGTCATAGATTTCATGGGCTTGTAATATTATAGTAATAGGTTAAAGAACTTAAAGTATTGTTCATCATTGGACTTATAAGTGAAATACTTATGATATAGTATTTTGCCAAGTATTAATAACCTCGGGTTTATGCTAAAATAGTATTAAATAGTTAGCTTAGACTTTTGATAAAATAGTGCCAAATAGTTAGCTTGGGCTTTTGATGTTGTCAATAAGAATTGAGCTTTTTTGATGTTGCCAACGAGAACTGGGCTTTTGATGTTGCCAATAAGAATTGGGCTTTTGATGTTGCCAGCAAGAACTGGGCTTTTGATGTTGCCAATGAGAATTGTGTTTTTTTGATATTGCTAGCGAGAACTGGGTTTTTAATGTTGTCAATGAGAATTAAGATTTTTTTGATATTGTCAGTAAGAATTGGGCTTTTGATAAATAAATTGCCATGGGTTTAAATCATGGGCTTTGATCATGGATTTGAATTCCGTTAATAAAATTGTTTTGCCATGGACTTCAATCATAGGTTTTTTTTAATATTGCCAAGTATAAGTATTCTTGGGCTTTAAATAGAATGGAATGTGTGTATTGGGCTCATAAGGCTGGTTTTGGGCTTAACTAAATAATAATAATAAAATTTGATAAAATATGAGTTTTTTGGATTTTTTGTGATAGTTTATATCATGACCCAATTTAGATAATAAGATATGAAATATTTGTAGTTAACATAATAATAGGGCAAAAAAATATTTGGGAAAAGCCCAATAACTTATTAGTGGTGTTTGAAAATAAATAGGTCGTACTTAAAAAAAATGTACCCTAACACAATCTATTCATGTTATTTCCAGAATTCAGATTCTACCCCCTTCTTTAGTCATATAATTATTAATTATTGTACGGGAAAAATTAATGGGTGTTCAAAAGTTGTTGGTTTATAAACTTTTTTATGAGAAAAGAAAAAAGTAACTTTTTATATTTCTCATGAAAGTAAGTATCAAGTGTTTCCTAAAATTATCCATTAACAAAGAGAAATGCTAATGCTACAAAAAATATTACAACTTTTACCACAACTCGTCGTGTGGTAATAAGTTGTGAGTGGTGAAGATGTGTATCCCTATGGACCCACTATGTTTTCCCCACCACTATTTTTGTAGTACTAGCATTTCTCATTAAAAATTTCCTCATACCCTAAGGGCACGCGTTAACAGACTCGGGAAAAAAAGTACTTCTCATCTAATATTCACAATTAATGCACTGGTGTACACATTTTGAAATGCGAAAATCCATGTTTAAAGATGTGTTAAACATGAAAATGTACATGAATCAAGAAAATGCATATTTTCTTCCTCAAAAAAAAAAAGAAAAAGAAAATGCATATTTTAAAAAATGGATGCGAGAGAATTAATACCATTTACACCAAATCAAATTCAGAAATTTTGTACATTCAAAGAATCAAAATTTGTAGGCAAAATGCTGGTAATTTACTACTATGTTAGAGCAAATGAAAAATAAATAATAGTCAATAAGGGACGAGATCTTCTTTGGAATTCATGGACATCAAATTATTATCCCAATGAAAATACAAATTTTTTAAAGGACAAAAGAATATATTACATTGAGGCTTTGCATCTTCCCCTTTACTGCTTGTCATAGTTCTGGAGTGATAATCAAAATGTTTCAAACCAATTTCGTTGCCTTTTCCCGAAGTAAACTGATTCCTAGTCATTTCAATTGGTTGTTGTTGCCTAGCGAAGGTACAACAATTAACCATAGTACCAAAACTAAAAGGCAGTGACCAAAAGTAAAATACAAAACAAGCTATTAAGAAATGTTAAACAAATAATATCTTGCACAGTCTTCGTTTTCAAGATGACATTGCGTAAGAATGATAACAGAGGAGGAGAAGAAATTGATACAGAGACAAGTATAAATCTTAAGGAAAGGGAGAGAAAGGAAGCAAAAGACAAAATAAATTATTCAAGATGAAAATTGGATAAGAATGAGTGGAAAGGAAGAGAAAAGAATAGATTGCTTTCTTCTTTCCATATCAAGCTTGAGCTTCAATCTCTTCTTCTTTCACTCAACTGTTCTTATATTTAAGAAGCTCGGACTGTCCTGACATTGGTAACCTTAAAATCATTATTAAAAAAAAAAGTGACAAATCTCTGACTCTGAAATTAATATTGACACAATAGCATCTGAGTTTATTTTTTTTCTCCAACTGGGTATCTCTAAAATTTGCCAAATATGTTGGACATTAAGGGCATCGGATGTGGATTGCTCCTCGCTTGGGCGAGTTATTTTTACATAAGAAGTAGGCGTCATCCTGATTCGGTATGAAATTTTGAAATTAGTATTTCTTGTTATCAATTCATCAGTATGAACAAACCTACTACTACGTACCACATAACTTCTTTAAGACTTAGGTTTCTAATGTATGAGTTCATTGTTCATAGATTATCTTGTAACCAATCCAAAAAATACCATATTAATGAAACATTTGACATAGTTCCTCATTCTATATTCATTGTCATCATCATTTGATCATCTAGCTAGGACGATTGCGTTGATAAAGATGTGCACTTAATATATAATTAGTTACTAACTCGAGCAATGCATGAGAAAATTTATATATATAGTTATATACTCTTATCATTGATGAAACAATAACTCTGTTTTTAAATTCTCCACATGAAAAATAAATAAAAATTGTTTATCATTTGTCAATCTATATAAATTCTCACAACTCTAAATAGCCCACTGTCTACTCTTTCACTCGTTTCAACTTCAACTCTTAATTACTCTAATTTTTTTTTCTTTTAAGCGAAAGAATATGAAAGTTATGGTTTCCATGGAGGAATTCAAAGGGCAACCTCGGCTCCCAAAATTCGCTGTCCCAAAACGCTATGACATAAGGCTGAAACCGAACCTCACCACGTGCAAGTTCACTGGCTCCGTGGCTATTGAGCTCAAAATCGTGGCAGATACCGGTTTCATTGTCCTCAATGCCGCTGAACTCTCCATTGATACCACCTCCGTATCTTTCACCCACCCAGCTGCACACTCTTCTAATTCTGAGCAGCAGGTAATACCTATCTTATCTATCAGCCCAACTTTACTTTTAAAGTTAGTTTAAACTAATGGTAAAAGGTTTTGTTGTAAGTGCTTTAACTTAACATCCTAAAATATCTTGTTTGTTGAATATGTTAGAATAGATACAAATAGAGAACACAAGAATAAATGGATTATGTAATTCAGTTTGCTTAAGGGCTACATCTTTATCATATGAGAGTGTAGTACACATCCTTTGTTATAATGAACTCAACATGAGTATATATAATAGGCTAAACTTTGAGACTAATCATATATTAACTATGGTTAATAGACTTCTAGTATAAGTAGGAGACTTGACTTACTCATAAAGTAGGATTAGGTTTAAGCCTATTATACTGGGCTAATATATTTGTAACATTGTTAAACTTTAGCTTGATTGATTTAGTTGTTTTTGCGGTTGTATGAGCTCTAGCTTATTCAAATAAATAGTCAACCTTGTGATTATCTGAATGTGAGACTCATTGACTGAATTTGCATTTATCATGACAAACCAAATGCCATGTCTTTTAAAAATATAATGTTGAATTAATAGAGTTTTGGATTTGGGAAAAAATAACTATTTAGCCTTAATTTTTGAACTATGTAGCCAAACAGCCTACTTTTCAAACAATATAACAAAATACCCTTGATTTAGAACTCGATATTGCTAATGTTGAGTTCTATGCATATTTTGCCACTTAAAATTTTTTTGAAAATTTTGCGTAGAAGTTCCACTTGAAATTATGCATAGTACTCAAGATTATGCACAATACTCAAGATTGGTAATATCAAGTTTTAGGTAAAACTTGACATCAGCATTATCAAGTTCCAAAATAAGGGTATTTTGCTACATAATTTTAAAAGGGGTTGTTTGGCTACATAGTTCAAAAATTAAGACTTAATAGCCATTTTTTCCTTTGGATTTGTGCAGGTGTTAAAGCCTTTAAAAGTTGATGTGGTTGAAGAGGACGAGATTTTGGTTTTGAACTTTGGTGACACTCTTCCCATTGGTCTCGGACTTCTCACTATCCACTTTCAAGGATCTTTAAACAACAAAATGAAGGGCTTTTATATAAGGTACATATATTTGTTGCAAAAAGGTTTTTTTTTTTTTTTGGGGGGGGGGGGGGTGGGGGATAAAACAAGGGAATTTTTTTAAAGAAAAACCCTAGACTGCCTTTAGCCAGTCAAATTTACAAAACCAATTGTCGCATATTTTTATTGCAAAAAGTTTAGAGACACAAAATTTTTCATAATATTTTTTTTTTCACTTTTGTTGACCTTAATCTAATATGGTTGGTGAATAATAAAAGTGATGTAAGTGGTAGATCCATACAAAAAGTAATGTTACTTCAATTACAACTTATCTCCTTAGTATACATGTTTCTATGCAAAAATCATGTTATTCCAATCACAACTTGTTATCTTAGCAAATTGTTAGTGGGGTTCAGTCAAAATGTGTTTGTGGCGGTGAAGATGTGCATGTGTATGTGATGACCAAAAATGGGTTCAGTTCTTGGGAATGAGAATCATTGTTATAAAATTATGTTTTGCATTCCACTTGTATAAGACCAACTAGGATGTAAATTACTTAAAATTTTTAAGTGATTTTTTCCCATTTAGGTAAGTGTTGAATTTAGTTTTTATTATCAATTTGATAAAAACAGTTAAAAAAATAAAAAAAATATTTTAAAAAAAAAGTTCTTTGAAATTCAAATATATTTAAAATGATTAAATTTTTATTTCCAAATTCTGTTTCAGATTATCAGGCAGGCCTTTGACCATAATAATTAAAGGTTTAAGTTAATGTATATACTCTCTTTAATGGGATTGAACCTATGATTTCACCCTTCACAATTTACTTATGAATGGAGCTAATTACAAATGCCTTCTATTTTTTGGTAAATGAGAATTTTATTAGTAATGTGTATATAAATTAATAAATGATTTTGCTTTCCAGTACATATGAGCACAATGGTGAGAAGAAGAATATGGCAGTTACACAGTTTAAACCAGATGATGCAAGGCGATGCTTTCCTTGTTGGGATGAACCTGCTTGCAAGGTGTCACAATCTCTCTCTCTCGTGGTTAATTTAAGATCTTGTGACCAAATTATTTTTCGTTTGGAAGTAGATTTGCTTGATTCTATTTCAAATGAATGCAAACAAAAGCTTATTTGGCCCTTCTTTTTGTGCATTGAGTTTTGCAGGCTACGTTCAAAATCACATTGGATGTGCCATCACAACTAGTAGCTCTTTCCAACATGCCAATTATTGAAGAAAAAATGGATGGGGATTTGAAGACAGTTTCATATCAAGAATCACCAATCATGTCTACATATTTGGTGGCAATTGTTGTTGGTTTGTTTGATTATGTGGAACATCTTACATCTGATGGTAAAACATTACACTATGTTCACTGTTTCTTGTGGTATAATATGATCCTTGTTCTTGATAGTGTAATCTTACATGACTTTACAGGAGTTAAAGTTCGAGTATACTGTCAGGTTGGTAAAGTAAATCAAGGGAAATTCGCATTGGATGTTGCTGTTAGGACACTTGAATTATACAAAGAGTAAGTTTTACTGTGAATCGCCACCAAACTACTGATTACAAGACACAACATAGAAGTCTTTAGCTAAATAGTGGACACTGGATCATGGTTATTGGTGATCCAATAAGTCGTTACATTTTTGTTCTTATGTTTTATTATTTGAAATTCCAATTAACCATGATAATTTCTGCAGATACTTTGCAGTGCCTTACTCTCTTCCCAAATTGGATATGGTTGCAATTCCTGATTTTGCTTTTGGATCCATGGAGAATTATGGTTTGGTTACATACTGTGAAACAGCTGTGCTCTATGATGTTCAGCATTCCACAGCTGCTGATAAGCAGAGGGTAATGTGCATGTTGCGAATGTTGCTATTTTTGTTAGAATTTTGTTTGGCTAATATAGTATGAAGCTATTGTTTAAATAACACTGCACAAAATGTTTAATTATTATTTGTCTCAGGTTGTGATTGTTGTAGCTCATGAACTAGCACATCAGTGGTTTGGCAATCTTGTAACGATGGAATGGTGGACTCATTTGTGGCTGAATGAGGGGTTCGCAACATGGGTATTTATTGCATTGGGTTGTAAATGATCCAAACTGAGCTGTTTATTAAAATTTCAAGATTGGCTTATATAATTATGTTTTGAAAATGAGCCAGGCTCAATTTTATCACCAAGCTAGATAACATGTTCATCCTTACATCATTTATTTTGTTCATTAAGCTAAAGCTTGTTCACACATCCTTTGATAAGATTATTTCCTTCTTGTATAAAGTCATGGTTAACTGTTTATATATTTTAAAATACATGCTCACGTATATTTACTTTTGCTTTAAGTGATATCAATCAAGTTACTTTGATAGACTACTTTTCTTCATTTATGGCCCTATAAAATAAAATTCATCAACCTTGTCTTCACACATAACTTTTTGCTATGAATTAGACTATTTATGTCATTGTTTTGTTTTTGCTATGAATTAGACTATTTATATGTCATTGTTTTGTTGTGAAAATACATGCAAAATAATAAAATAGCAAGCTCCACAATACACAAAACTTAACGTGGTTAGGTTAACTCTCACACACAATAAAGCTACTTTACCACTCCTTTTATAAGGGACAACACTCCTCCTTACTACTTCTCTTTTCAATATGAGACTAACTCTTTTAATATAATTAGTGCACCTCCTATTATTCTTCTAACCAATGTGGGATTCCAAAACCAATGAGGAATTCTTGAACCTTCTCCTATCATGCGCTGGAATCAACATGTTTATAACTTTCTTAAAGAAAGTTCGTTTAAACCATATATATAAAAGTCAAGCCTCAAGTTCCACTAACTACTTAATACTATGTTTTAACTTGATTTGTTTATCAATCAAGCCTCAAAGGTTGGCTTGAGCCTAACTTCATTATCATTATTAATCCACTATTTATTTTTCCTTATTATATTAAACTACATAATTTTTTTTTGTTGGAACGTAGCCCAAGCACTTCGTAAATGGTTTGTTTGTTTGTTTTTTTTTTTTTTTTTTTCACACAGCCAGCATGGATCATGTGTCTATATATTATTCTCTATTACACTGCGTGTTGTAAATTATATATCGTTTATTTCAATATGTGCAGGTCAGTTATTTAGCAGCTGATCGCTTGTTCCCAGAATGGAAAGTGTGGACTCAGTTTCTTGATGAATATACAGAAGGTCTTGAGATGGATGGGCTTAGAGAGTCCCATCCCATTGAGGTACTATAATTGCTTTAAGGAATTAGTATTATTACTTTTTTGTGTATATCTCAATTTAAGCGTACTTTTTTAGGTGAAGATAAATCATGCTAGCGAGATTGATGAAATAATTGACTCGATAAGTTACATAAAAGGTGCATCTGTTATCCGGATGCTGCAAAGCTATCTTGGTGCTGATTGCTTTCAGGTTGGTTGTTAGATTCTATACTGGTATATATTTCTTGTCCCAAGTAAAAATATTTCTAATTATTGAAGAAACTCTTTTCCCTCCACTCCCAAATTCACATGAAATTTAAGTCATGGAAACCTTTCATAAAGTAAGTCCTAGAAAAAGATAGAGCAATAGGAGTTTTCTTTTTGCGAGTGCAGAAGAGGTTAGAGAGGTTTTGTTCAAAAATAGTTGGATAGAATGAAAGAGGTTTAGGAAGTAACCACTAACGTGATGAATACTATGTAACTAATATTTTGAAAAGTGCTCATTTCTTTTTATATATAGAAACAATGGTGATACTCATCTAGATAAGAACTGGTATTAGAAAGCATATTTACTTGATATCTGGTGACATAGCCTCAGCTTGATTATCTTCTAGATTCTTTCTTGGCAGCCATGTATTACTGGTTCGTTTGGATTGAGGGAAGGGAGGGGAGTAAAGTAGAGTTGATTGAAAATTAGCCTAATTTCCGCCAAACTCTACTCTACTCCCCCTCCCTTCCCCCTGAATCCAAACAGGCCAATGATTGCAATTAAGGTTCATCCTTTTAAGGTCCATCTTTGTCAACCGATCATCTTCTGCAATATATGAGATTTTTGCTCAAATCTATTCTTTGGATTAAGAAGCTCAATTAGCTTGCTCATTGTATGGCAGTTAATTATTTTTTTTTCTTGTATCTGTAAATTCTTTTTCCCCCCTTGTTTTATGTAACTGTTTTTTGCTCCTCTTCTTCTCCTCCCCCCTCTAATTTGTGTATGCAATCAGAGGTCACTTGCTTCATATGTAAAAAAGTTTGCTTGCTCGAATGCGAAGACAGAAGATTTATGGGCTGCACTTGAGGAGGGATCCGGTGAGCCTGTGAACAAGCTAATGAATTCATGGACAAAGCAAAAGGGGTACCCAATCATCTCTGTCAAAGTCAAAGATCAGAAATTGGTGTTTGAGCAGGTTTCTTGTGTCTGATCTCTTTCACCCATTTTTTTTTTCTGGAAATAATATATCTTAAACCTGATGCATCCCAATTTGTTTTATTTTGTAATGAGTTTCACTTAATAATATTTTGAGGACTAACATACAAATCAATGTAATAATGGCAGTCACAATTTTTGGCAAGTGGTACCCATGGGAATGGCCAATGGATTGTTCCAATAACATTATGCTGTGGCTCATATGATGTGCGCAAGAGTTTTCTACTGCAAAAAAATTCTGAAACTCTTGATATGAAAGAGCTCATGAGTGAGGAAAGCAATTTAGCATCTGCTTGGGTAAAACTTAATGTCGATCAGACTGGTTTCTATAGGGTTGAATATGATGATGACCTTGATGCTAGACTCCGAAATGCAATAGAGAACAAAGACTTATCTGCAACAGACAGATTTGGTAGTTTTGATATTTTTACTCGTACCAGCTTTTATCTCATGATGGTATGTGTTGATTGTTGAAAAGAGCACTTAACACAACTCATTCGTTTAACAGGCATCCTGGATGATTCATTTGCCCTTTGTATGGCTCGCCAGAAGTCTTTCGCTTCATTTTTTACCTTGCTGAATGCTTATAAGGAGGAACTTGAATATAACGTGCTGTCTAATTTAATCAAAGTAATGTTCAACTCTTGCTTAAGACTTAAGTATATTTCAGTTGTGCTCTTAGTCCTAATTCTGGTCCCTCTATTCACAGATGAGTTATAAAGTTGATAGAATTACAGCTGATGCAGCCCCTGAGTCACCGGTTGACATTAGATTTTTTTTTATTAGCCTTTTCCTGCATTCAGCAATGTAAGTTTTCCTATATACAAATAATTCAAATTCCTATGGTGGTCCTTGTTTATAAGCCATTTGGGTTGTTCTGTCTACTGTTTTTTCTATATAGTGATATCTTTGAAGTTGATTATATTCATTTTGGTTGAGAAAACCCTATAAGATGTTAACTATTACGGTACTAGAATGTATGACAATACATTTCCACATATTTAGAGCATAAGAGTATCATTTCTTTATATACTGAATAATTATAATATTAAGAGGTGATTAATCACCCATATATATGACATTTTCTGAATATAGTCAATCTTGTTCTTTCTTAAAAAGAGATGCTAATAGCTAGTAAATAGCAGACATAGGTATTTTTTCATTAAATCTAGGAAATAAAGTTTAAATGTCCCATAATGTAAAAAGAGAGCTTTAAGGAAGAAGAAAAAGTCACTTGAGGATTGTTGTGATTCCTCTTTCGAGTTTTATAGTGATAGACACAAATTTTTACCTTTGGATCTAGGATGTGGATATTTCATACATAATGAGACTGGCAAATAGTAAATGCATATTTATTTCTTTTATTTAGAGATATTCAATATATGCTTACTCAAGATAAAGATTGTCATACGTACTAATAATTATATTGAATAAACCTTATATATCATGTCTGAAGTTGCATAATATGTATAAATATCTAAGGAAGCAAATAGGATGCTAGAAAAAGTTTTAGGGGAAGGGGTCTTTGACTTGATGGTTGCATACCACTGACGAGTTATATCAGACCTTAGATGCCATTGGAAACCAAGTGTGCATCACTAACCCAAATAATGAGCACTCAAAAACTTTGAGCAAAGCCAACAGCCTTATAGCTCAGTGGCATTGCTTGCTCTCCTATACGAGGAGATTGAGGTTTCAATTCCCCTTCCCCCACTGTTGTGGCTATCAAAATATCAAAAAAAAAAAAAAAAAAAAAACACTTTGAGCAATATTAGCTTCTTTTTTTATTTCGTTCTTTCATTTTTTTTTTTCTTCTATGTTTGAATTTCTTTGTAGGAAGCTTGGTTGGGAGCCCAAGCTAGGTGAGAGCCATCTAGATGCAATGTTGAGAGGAGAGGTTTTGACTGCCCTTGCTGTGTTTGGACATAATCTGACACTAGAAGAAGCAAGTAGACGTTTTCTTGCGTTCTTGGATGACAGAAATACACCACTCCTCCATCCTGACATAAGAAAGGTTGGTAAAAAGAGCATTAGTCAATCAGTAGTATTTTTCCATCTACAATACCTATCAACTTTTCTAATTGGCTCTGGCTGCAGGCGGTATATGTGGCTGTAATGCGAAGAGTCAGCACCTCAAACAGATTTGGTTATGAATCTCTTTTGAGAGTGTACAGAGAGACTAATTTGAGCCAGGAGAAAGCACGCATTCTAAGTAATAACACATCATTATTTAAATTTTGCAAAAAATTTGATCTCTCTAGTATGTTGGAGACATGTCGCTTTTTGTGCTTGTAGGTTCATTAACATCTTCTCCAGATCCCAACATTACTCTTGAAGCTCTCAACTTTTTGTTGTCTTCTAAGGTATGTATAATTGTGGAGGTCAAGATTTTTTCATATATGTTGATATAATGGTCTGATGGAGCTTGGGATGCTGATGCTGGCTTTATTTCCCATTCAATCTAGGTTCGTACCCAAGATGCTGTTCTTGGACTTGCTGTTAGTAGGGAAGGAAGGGAAACAGCTTGGACATGGCTGAAGGTAATACCCCAGTTGTAACGTAAAATGCAAAAATCACATTGCATTGCAGAATTTCAACCGTTCATGTGCATGCAGTATATCCATGTTTTACATTGATCAAAATTGTCCTAAAAAATTTAAGAGACTAGTCTAAGATTTTGCATGCGGATTTGAGGAAGACAAACGAATTTAAGCGTGTACAGGGTACAGGTTACTCGCCTTCTTTCATGTAGAAAAAACATGTATTGCGGTGCACCTAGTAGACCTTAGACCTTAGACGTTTTCCTGATTCCAAAGAAGACAAAGTTCTTGGAAGAGCTGCAATTGAACCTTTAAGATCCCTATGCCCAAGGTGTTGTCCAAGTTTTTGTGATTTAAGGCTCTAGTATTTGTGGGATCCCATTTGAATGATCAAAACCAGAGCCTAAATAGCTTGTCTGTTGTGAAGGTAACTAGTCCTGAGGACTTACATGCTTAAGGAGGACTGACTAAATAGCTTGTAGGAGCTTTTGATTTTTTAATATCTCACACATTTTATGCCACATCTATATCAGAATTTCTAGTTTTAACACAAGTACAGTTTTAATTTATTTTGCTCAGAAATTACATGATGCTTGTCTAGACTCAGAACAACTCTTTTTCTAGTATGCATAACATGAATGAACAATTCTTTTTCTAGATTAGTTTTCTAGTTTTGATTTACTTTGGCACTGATCCCCTATTATTCTATTCTTGTGTTCATCATGAATACATTCATCATTGATGCATACCTCTTTGTTATTTAATGCATTTTTTTTTTCTGCTTTTATATGTGAATGAAATAAAGGATAACTGGGAGCATATTTCAAAAACCTGGGGTTCCGGATGTCTAATAACTCACTTGTCTCACCGGTTTGTCTCTCCCTTCCTCCTCCTCTATTCTATTGTTACTTGTTAGTTTCACACATATCAGTATAGTCCTTTGTATCCCAATTAAAATTAAATAAATTTTAAATTCAAATGCATTTAGTTAGTTATTGTTACTGCTTATATTTTTTCTTTTTCTTTTTTTTTCTTGTTCTGTTCTATCTATCCCCCAGTTTGCTTCATTAGAGAAGGCTGAAGAAATACAGGAGTTTTTTGCGAGACATACTAACTCCAAGATTGTTAGAACCTTGAGGCAGAGCATTGAAAGGGTTCACATCAATGCATATTGGGTTCAGAGTTTTAGGACTGAGGTACAGAATGAACTTGCCAGGGCCTTTATGGAAACTAGTCGCATACCCGCGCGTTGCGCGTGATAATTTTTTTAAGATGGTCTCATTAAATATTTTATTAATACTATAATTTTAATTATTAACCATTGGTTTTTCATTAGTTTTTAAGTTAATAAAAACTAAGAAAACTCTATATATTCCACTTTTTTGGATGCATAAAATTATAGACTACTACTCCATAATGATAGTGGCTAATTAATTTTATATATATTTTTTAGTGATCTCATTTGTAACGCTTCTTACGATTATCATATATTTACTAACTGATGATTTGCATAACAAAGACAATAAATGAGAGGTAGCATTGTGTTGAGGTCCAAAATTTCACAACAAAGCCCATTCCATAAAAAAATAAAGAAGGCCCAATTCGTGCAGCAAGAAGAATCGACATTGAGGCCCTATGTATGTTCAGATTTCCAGCAAAAAAGGCCATTAAAAATCCAGCAAAATCCAGTGAGAAAAACTGGGCCGGGATCCCCAGAGGCTCGGGATCCTCAGGACGTGTGCAGCTAAAGTGGGATTGAGACAGCTCAAAATGAGTACCATGAAATACAAGAAATGAAGAACAGATATGTCTCTCTCAAGCACCCAGTGGTGCAGCAAAGAATCAGAAAGCTTGGAGAGTAACAATTCATGAACAAAAGGCTGGTACCCCGGGAAACCCAGAATGAAGAACTATAAAAGGAAGTGGCTGGGAAAACCTTCAACCCAGCAGGAATGGATTCTACTCACTTGGGAAAAATGACAGCAAGATGGACAGCCAAAAAGCTAAGTCCAAGAGGTAAAAGGACTTGAAAGAACAGAGGGTAAACGTCAGCTATCCAAAATGGAAAGTCAGTAAGTGGCTTTTAGGAAAACAGGACTAAAAAATGAAAACTATGAGAAATAGAGAAAGAATCAACGGTCAGAAATGGTTGGCATGACAGAGGCTCTGGTACTCAAGGAGCCAAGGGGGAAGAATCAATGGTATTCAAACCCTAAAATGACACTATAAAAAGGGGGAAGTAGCCAACATTAAGGGGCATGATGCAGCAATAGAAAATTACAGAAAAGAATCGTTAAGATAACTCTGTAAAACTCAAGAAAAACAGAGGACTGTCTCCCGGTATCCCAGAAACAGCCACTATAGCACATGCTCGGATTCAACAAATTCAAACTTTGCAAGTCTTGGAAGCTTGAATAGCTATCAAAGTCTGTAATTTTTGAACTTAGTTGAACCTTGTATCACGTCTTAGTGAGCATATTGTAATCCACAATCAAGAAAATAATGAAATACCTCATATTGATTTGAGGATCTCTAACAATTACTTCGTGTATTTCTTTATTACGTTGTCTTCCTTTACTGTTTCTTGCTAAAATCTCTTTCACCTAACTATCTTGGAAAGCAAAGCCCAAGCAAAGCCACTCGGACTTGAGTTCCAAATCCCACAAGTCTTGTGCAAAAGCACCAAGTCTGTGAGAATTGGGGCCAGGATCCTCGTGGCAGAATCATCCTCATGAAACTCATTTACATATATGTATATGTATTAAAATGTATATCCTAATCTAAGAAAACTAACAATTATTTGAAGATATGTGTATTGTATAGTGTGTTTTTATGTAGCACCCATAGAGGTAAAAGGAAAGGACAAAGCTCTATTGCATAATAAACATGGAAAAAGATCATATAGTTCAGAGAACCAGAGCATTCTGGGTTCTTACAGGCCTAATACGCCCCGGGATCCCACGACAGTATGCCCGAGATCCCACGACAGTACGCCCCGGGGTACCAAGTGAAGGAACTCTTTTAAATGTTTATACAATAAAAGATAAGCCTTAAATACTCTATTTCAATCTCCTTCTCATTGTGAATATTAAGAACACTTATTTTACTTATCTCGTAAGAGTAAATGGTCATTTTACGAGACTAAAACACTTATAATGGTATTTTATTGCTTAGGAGGAATTGCATTTTTCATCTTGAGGAGCTTTATGTGACTTGCGCACAACTTGGTTCGTAATCAGCCCCATTTAGCTGCGGTGAACCAAGCCCAGTCCACCAAAACAACAAGTATTTGGGCCCGGGATCCTTGTCTCTACTTGGGCCTGTGTGCTAAGAAAAAAAGCACTCTCACATTTTGGCGACTTCACTGGGGACTGGGAAAAAGGAGAGGGAAAAAGCAGTCCCTTCGCAAGCATGGCTCCAAAGCTAGGAAACACCTAGAGGAAGGAAAGTTTCTCTTAGTGCGTTCAACATCAAGATCCCAAAAGTGCGGGTTCCTCCAACGAACGTCCTACCAAGGGACTCTATATGGAATTTTGGGGAACTTCCCAACACAAAGATAAGTTTTATGCATCATTATTTTCTCCATTTTATATTTTGAACATAATGGACTGAAGTCTATGGTTTTCAAATGGATAGCTATCACTATGTTGCATGAAAGCAAAAGCATTGTATTGTTTAATAATAGATGTAGACACTTGTTCTACACAATATAGAATCATAGATAAGTTTAGTTGTCATACTCATCCTCCAATTAAATGGACCTCATTTAAAGAAGTTCATAAAAGATAACTGCCCAACTGAATCAATTAGTTTTGAAAAATAATAAATAAATAAAATGAGGTCCTAAACTTTGATTAGCATTTATGCAGTTAGTTTAGTCCTAAACTTTGAAGTCCAAAACTTGAAGATGCTTGTTAAATGAGATATTGGTGGTGTGAAACTACTTTGTACCATTGGTCTCCAAAGGCAACTCACTGGTCTCATAAAAACTTAACTAATACTATAGGTGTTTTGAGAGTACAGCCAACCTATATAGTACAACAAAAAAGTTGAAAAATAAATATTGAACTCAACTAGAAGAAGCAAAATCTTGTTTCTTATGAGGATTCTACTCTTTATAAAAAGGGGGTAAGAGGGGTCAAGTAATAATATTTTAAACAATCAAAACGTTGTCTCATTGCTAAAAAAAGAAATTGGAGAAGTGAGCAAAAAAAAAAAAAAAATCAATGAAATAAAGATTGTATGAGCTACATAATAAGGCAATGGCCCTACATTTGGGGGCTGATGTATTTTCTTTTAAACAAGAAAAAAAAAATTATGATATTGTTTCATCTGTTTTAAAAAAAAAAGAAAAAAAAAAGAAAGAGAAGTAAGCGAATCAAAGAGGCTTGATGAGATGTAAATTACATAGCAAAGCAATTTCCTCACGTTGTGAGGCTAAATAATTTTGCAGCAACTTGATAATAACATCATATGGCGCAGGTTAACAAAATGGACAAGTTCCTTGGCTCCACCCATGGATTTGGAAAAATGGAGTAGTTCCATGATCCCATGAAGCAAAGCCTGGGAGATCCTTGATCCCAACAAAGCTGAGGAGATCCTTTATTCCAGCAAGGCTGAGTACACCCGCGATTCCAGCAAAGCCTAGGAGATCCTTGACTCCAGGAAGCAAAGCCTGGGAGATCCTTGATCCCAACAAAGCTGAGGAGATCCTTGATCCCAACAAAGCTGAGGAGATCCTTTATTCCAGCAAGGCTGAGTACACCCGCGATTCCAGCAAAGCCTAGGAGATCCTTGACTCCAGGAAGTAAAGCCTGGGAGATCCTTGATCCCAACAAAGCTGAGGAGATCCTTGACTCCAGGAATGTAAAGTTTAGGAGATCCTAGATTCCAGTAAAAAAAAAAAACTAAGTGGTTCCCTGGTTCCAGACACGAATCCAACAAAAAAAGAGTAGCTCCTTGATTTCAAAGAAGCTGAGTAGTTCCTTGGTTCCAGCCATGGTTCTAGCAAAATAGAGTTTTTTCCTTGGTTCCATAAAAAATTCGAGTTGTTCCTTGATGGAATAGTTTTCTGGTTCTAGCAAAGTGGAATAGTTCCCTGGTTCCAACAAAATTGAAGTACTCCCATGGATCCAGCAAAGCAAAATGGTTAAAAAAAAAAAATGGAGGCACCAGAAAAATTGATAGAAGTTCCACAATAGCATCAAGAGAAAATGGATCAAGCATAGTTCAACAACTGCCTCATGTCCTAGGGGCTAAAGCCTATTGTGCAGCAGACCTTGAATACATTTTGAAGAAAATCAATAGAAACACTACATTGCAAGTCAGCAGCAAAATCAACATTATTGAAAGCTCAACAACTATACAGTACATCTATCATTTCTTATAGCTCGACAATTGGGCCCACCCACGAAAATAACAAGATTTGGAGGGGATACAGAGACCATTGAAGGACACCTACAACTAGCTCTGAAGGCCAACCATGACATCACAAGTATTGCCTAATCCCCTCAATGTACCACTAGTACATGAAAGAGGGATTGAATGGGAAGTCCACAAAAGTCACTGCCAATCCTAGTCCTTTCATCCAGCACAAAGTAAACTTTGTGAAAAATATACTTTATGATAAATTGGCTCCAGCTGAAGAATATCCTATTGTTAGGATCTTGGGGGCTCCCATCTCGAGGATCCCGGGGGGGCTCCCATCCCAGAAGAAGGAAACAATACCCATGGTTTGAAGGATCCCTCAGACAGAAAAAAAGACAGAAGAAGGAAGGCCAATATACTGCTTTTGAAGATCCCGGAGAAACTTATGGATATGGAAAGGAAGGAATAAATCCTACCAAAGGAAAAACTAGAAAAGGTGAACTTGGGGGCTGACCCAAGGAACCTGGGGCCTATCCTAATCAGCAATTAGTTATTAGTACAAAAAAAAAAAAGAGCAACTGGTGGAGCTATGGAAAAATATGAAGATTTATTGGCGTAGACTCCTTCAAATTAAATAAGGCACTTCCAAAGGATAAATTTCCTTTGCCTAACATCGATCTCCTCATAGATCCAGCCAAGGCAACAACAATATCAACCATAAAGAGGCATACCATGGTCAAGGAACTTAAGAGCTTCTTGGAAAGAGTTTCTTACATTAGGAAGTTCACACCAAGACTAGCCTTGGTCACTAGTGGACTATCCAAATTGTTAAAAAAGGAGAATGTTCTCATATGAGGAGCTGAGCATCCAATCATAAAACTTCAACATGAGTCATTTGCCTACCTTATGGGTACTAGTCCATGACAAAATCATTATGGTTGTACCTGGGATCCTGATCCCAAGCATACAGAGCATTAAAGGAAACTGCAATGAGGTGTCCCAAAATAGAAAGAGCGCATTTGGCGGTCATGCATCTCAACAACTGAATCATTACTTTTTACCATCAAATCCTATTGGTGATAAGCCCTCCTCCATCAGCCCTTGCGATCTTGAAGAGTGGCCCAGTGGCTAATATTAATTTCCCAATACAACATAGGTCCCAAGGATCCCCAGAGCTGTCAAGAGCTAAGCTGTAGCAAACTTACTGGTCTAGTTCCCTGAAGAAGAGGAGTACCTATCGAGTGAGAAGATCTCTAAAAAAGCAGTAGCGGTAGAGATCTTGTAAAGAAACAGACTATGAAGTTTGTGAAGACAACCTTCAACGAGCATGCCTAGAGGAAGCCTTCCTCTTCCAGGATCCCCGTAAGAGGATCACCCACTTGAAGAAAACACCATGACAGAATCATCTTGGTGGAGCTCCTGGCCACCAATTCACCAGTGAGAGCAACCTTAGATGACTCATAAAAGAAGTTTATTTTCATAAAAGATTTGTTCACAGCCGAGAGAGGATATTTTAGAAGATCCTCGGAGAAGGAAACAAATCCTCGACCCTTTAAAGAAAAGAAAAGAAATCAGTTTAGTGAGTCCACTTGAGAACGAGGGGCTACGAAGGAACTTTCTCTGAAAATTGAAAAATTCAATGGTCATGAACAAACTTTCCAAGTGGCATGGCCTAGGACTTGGGAAAGGGAACATTTTCCATGTACCTAGCCCAGGACTTGATCATAATACAAATTTTCCAAGTGGCATGGCCTAGGACTTGGGAAAGGGAAAATTTTCCATGTACCTAACCCAGGACTTGATCATAATACAAATTCTTCCAAGTGACATGGCCTAGGACTTGAGAAAGGGCAAACTTTCCATGTACCTGGTACAGGACTTGACCAAAACAGAATTTTCCAAGTGGCATGGCCTAGGACTTGGGAAAGGGCAAATTTCCCATGTACCTAGCCCAGGACTTGATCAAAAAACAAATTTTCCAAGTGGCATGGCCTAGGACTTGGGAAAGGGCAAATTTCCCATGTACCTAGCCCAGGACATGATCAAAAAAACAAATTTTCCAAGTGGCATGGCCTAGGACTTGGGAAGAGCAAACTTTCCATGTACCTGGCGCAAGACTTGGCCTAGAACAAATTTTCTAAATACATGGCCCAGAAATTGGCCAAGAGGAAAAGTTTCCAAGTACGACCAAGAAAATGGTCAAAAGCAAAAGTTTATGGGTACAAGCTGTAGCACGTACCAACAATAGGTAAAAGTGCAGATTGTAAGCATATCCCAGTCATGGCTATAACTTGTAGCATGTACCAGCAATGGGTATAAACTGTAGCATGTACCAGAAATAGGTACAAGCCGTAGCACATCCCAGTAAAGGGTGCAAATTGTAAGTAAAACCCAACGAGGGGTACAAAGAGAAAGAGCCTCGAGTGGGTATGAAAAACCCAAAAATGGGTGTATAAAGTGCACAAGAGAGCCTAAGGAAGCAAGGAAGGCGTAACTTAAAAAAAAATTCTAAGAGTACATCACTCGAAGCCGTAAAAGCATGGGTACTTTTGCAAATCTCTATACAAAGAGATTAGTCAATGACATTGCAAACCAGCTAGCAACATTTCCCTCCTCTTACAAGGTGTAAACTCACCAAAGGCTTGGAGGTACTTCAATTCAACAAAAGAAAGGTACCCTTTCGATGAGCCCACTCATTAATATCATGTTTGAATATATCAAAACACTGCAAAAAGTTGTGCAAGAGGTATCACTCATGCACTAATACTTTATTCATGTATATTAAAGTGAAAATTCTAATATTTTGGTCTTCTTACTTGACCAATTATCAAAAATCAAAATTTGGAATTCTTGTGTGATTGAAATCCGCACATGATTTCATATACATGAAATAATTTTATTGCTATGTCTTATTTGGCAATTGGCTTTTCCAGTGCATACACTGGGGGCTAAGATAAGATTAAAAATTTTCCTTAGATATATCTTTCACTTGATGAAAATTGAGAAGCCTAGTGCAAACTTTACTATACCAAGTTCAACCACTGTTATTTTCTTTGGCTTATGAACTATATGGTATATAGCAATATAATTGGTGGCATGATATGTGAATAATTTGCTGTAATTTGAAATATTATATAATCTCTCACAATTTGGAAAAAGAATAAGGCAAAGATCAAGAGCATCCACAAGAAGAGCAAGGTCTTTAGCTAAAAGCAAGGCATGGAGATGTTCTTAAGCATTCTAAGCCATGTTCTCAGGGAAGTTTATGTCTCTTAATACATTTTGAGAAAGAATAGTTAGCCTTGATTTGACTTTAAATTAGCATGTTTATATGATTCAAAGACTTATGATATCATGGTCTCATTGGTAAGTCACTATTCATGGACTAAAATCTCATGTGGCAAACATCTGGGTGTTATTCACCTTAGCCATAGCAAGCATGTACTACAATGCATAGAATATCTTTGGCAAAGTTCATGGGGGCTTCCCTCACTCAACCTATTTTATAAAACAAACAAAATCTTGTTGACAAAGCTATGCTATCTTATATTAAGACTTAATATGCATTCAATATGATTTTTGTATGCTACTTTCAAAAAAGGCATATCCTAGAATTGCTAGCAAAAACACTAGTGCTAAAAATATACTCTTGGCATCAAATGCAATACCAATATAATTTTGGCTATATATGAATACTTCATTGTCGGCCTGACAAAATTGGTTTGTTTTATGGAAAATTGAATACCAATCTACAGCTTAATACTAACATGAAGGTGAATTCTAATCTTTGGCAACATGTTAGTTCATTCCATGAAGGAAGTGTAGCAATTCATTTGGAGTTTCCCTCAAGAATTGTTTGATTTACACATTGGTTCTACAAAGCATGAAAGTGTCCAAAAACAATTTATTTTCTCGCGCGTGGGCTACAGGTAACCCACGAGCTCGGGGGGCTAATGTTGAGGTCCAAAATTTCACAACAAAGCCCATTCCATAAAAAAATAAAGAAGGCCCAATTCGTGCAGCAAGAAGAATCGACATTGAGGCCCTATGTATGTTCAGATTTCCAGCAAAAAAGGCCATTAAAAATCCAGCAAAATCCAGTGAGAAAAACTGGGCCGGGATCCCCAGAGGCTCGGGATCCTCAGGACGTGTGCAGCTAAAGTGGGATTGAGACAGCTCAAAATGAGTACCATGAAATACAAGAAATGAAGAACAGATATGTCTCTCTCAAGCACCCAGTGGTGCAGCAAAGAATCAGAAAGCTTGGAGAGTAACAATTCATGAACAAAAGGCTGGTACCCCGGGAAACCCAGAATGAAGAACTATAAAAGGAAGTGGCTGGGAAAACCTTCAACCCAGCAGGAATGGATTCTACTCACTTGGGAAAAATGACAGCAAGATGGACAGCCAAAAAGCTAAGTCCAAGAGGTAAAAGGACTTGAAAGAACAGAGGGTAAACGTCAGCTATCCAAAATGGAAAGTCAGTAAGTGGCTTTTAGGAAAACAGGACTAAAAAATGAAAACTATGAGAAATAGAGAAAGAATCAACGGTCAGAAATGGTTGGCATGACAGAGGCTCTGGTACTCAAGGAGCCAAGGGGGAAGAATCAATGGTATTCAAACCCTAAAATGACACTATAAAAAGGGGGAAGTAGCCAACATTAAGGGGCATGATGCAGCAATAGAAAATTACAGAAAAGAATCGTTAAGATAACTCTGTAAAACTCAAGAAAAACAGAGGACTGTCTCCCGGTATCCCAGAAACAGCCACTATAGCACATGCTCGGATTCAACAAATTCAAACTTTGCAAGTCTTGGAAGCTTGAATAGCTATCAAAGTCTGTAATTTTTGAACTTAGTTGAACCTTGTATCACGTCTTAGTGAGCATATTGTAATCCACAATCAAGAAAATAATGAAATACCTCATATTGATTTGAGGATCTCTAACAATTACTTCGTGTATTTCTTTATTACGTTGTCTTCCTTTACTGTTTCTTGCTAAAATCTCTTTCACCTAACTATCTTGGAAAGCAAAGCCCAAGCAAAGCCACTCGGACTTGAGTTCCAAATCCCACAAGTCTTGTGCAAAAGCACCAAGTCTGTGAGAATTGGGGCCAGGATCCTCGTGGCAGAATCATCCTCATGAAACTCATTTACATATATGTATATGTATTAAAATGTATATCCTAATCTAAGAAACTAACAATTATTTGAAGATATGTGTATTGTATAGTGTGTTTTTATGTAGCACCCATAGAGGTAAAAGGAAAGGACAAAGCTCTATTGCATAATAAACATGGAAAAAGATCATATAGTTCAGAGAACCAGAGCATTCTGGGTTCTTACAGGCCTAATACGCCTCGGGATCCCACGACAGTACGCCCGGGATCCCGCGACAATACGCCCCGGGGTACCGAGTGAAGGAACTCTTTTAAATATTTATACAATAAAAGATAAGCCTTAAATACTCTATTTCAATCTCCTTCTCATTGTGAATATTAAGAACACTTATTTTACTTATCTCGTAAGAGTAAATGGTCATTTTACGAGACTAAAACACTTATAATGGTATTTTATTGCTTAGGAGGAATTGCATTTTTCATCTTGAGGAGCTTTATGTGACTTGCGCACAACTTGGTTCGTAATCAGCCCCATTTAGCTGCGGTGAACCAAGCCCAGTCCACCAAAACAACAAGTATTTGGGCCCGGGATCCTTGTCTCTACTTGGGCCTGTGTGCTAAGAAAAAAAAGCACTCTCACACATTGTTAATTAGATTTTCGAAAGTAATAGTGTATATATATATATATTATAAATAAGGTTAAATGAAATGTCAAAAAATGGATTTTTAAAATTTCTAACTTTATTTCTTATGTAATTTCTACTACTATCAGAGAACATCTCTTTTTTAGTTATGATTAATATGGTTTCTATAGTTAGAGTTTGATTAGTTTTAAATTTAAATTTAGTACTATAATTGTATTCAATTGTCGATTGTTGATTTAATTTTTTAAGTGAATTTAACGGTTTATGTTACTACACTTTAAAGTTTTTAATGTTCTCCACACGGTAATCTCTACTTTATTTTTTACTTCTCCTTACAACCTCTTTGTTTTCCAATTAACGATTACTAATTGAAGTTTGGGTTTTTTTTTTTAGTTTTTTATTTTATTTTATTATTATTTTATATCTACTCTTTATTACTTTGTATTAGTTTTTTTCTATACCATCTCTCTCTCTCTCTCTCTCTCTCTCTCTCTCTCTCTCTCTCTCCATTGAATTGGCAAACTATCGTTTTCCAAAATTTGATGATAATTCTATGACATTAAATATGCATTATTAGTTTTTATTTTATTTTATTTAAATTTAGTGTTTCTAACTTTATTTTTTTTGTATTTCATTCTTTCTTTGATGCATTGGGTGTGAGAATGAGTGTTTCCCTAGCATTACTCAACTTAATGTGGACAATTTTATTTATTTAATTTAGGCAAAATATTATATTTTAAATTTTTAAAAATAAAAATGGAGTGGAAATATAAATAATTTAATGATATATATGTGGGATGCGGCTGAATTTGAATGTTAAATAAAATGATATGAGAAAATAAAATAAAATAAAATACATAACAATAAACACTAACTTATCCAAATAATTCTATGTAATATAATAATAGTACATTCTTATATACTATTTTAATTATTTATAATGCAATATGATAATATTTAACAACAAAGTCAAAAAATTAAAAAAAAAAAACTTAAAACACAAAACTGAATCCCATCAACCAAAATAGAGTTCTAAAGAAAACAAAACTTTATCAAGCTAAAATAGAGATGCAAAAAAAATAAAAATAAAAATCCACCAAAAAATGGAGGGAGAAAGAGTGGGAAATAACAACTTTTTTGTGAGAGAAAATTATGTAAAGAATGGAAGAGTGAATGACAAATTTATACTAAGAGGATGATAATAAAAAGAAACAAAATAAAGGAAAATAAAAGGAAAGAGGAAGAGTGATATCAAGGTAGAATGTTTGGGGAGATGAAAATGTAAAGAAAAGGAGAAAGGTTGGAGAAATTGTAAATGTTAAAAAAAAAAAAATGAGTACAAATATATTATGAAAGATAAATTAGGAATAGGCATAGGCGGCTTTAGGAACAGTTCAAGGGGTTCAAATGAACCCCCTGAGCTGGCCCAAATATATATATATAATTTTTTATTTTTTATTTTCATTTGACCCTCTTAAAATAAATTTTTGAATCCCCTAGACCTAAATTTTTTTAAAGCCTAGCTGTAATGAATTTGATTATGATTATCTTGATAATATCTTGTCCTTAAATAAATTTTAAAAAAAAAACTCAATATTAAACCAACTTTATCTAAAATACGGGAAGAAACATTAAGCCTAATAACAAAAGTATAAATTTGTTCTTAAATCTAAAAAAAAAAATCATTTAGTTCTTAACAAATTTGAAATAAACTAATACATAAAAGTTTATTGTACTTAGATCTCGCTTGGAGTTTACTTAACAATAATAATTTATATGTTTATTGTATTTAAAAATAATAGATGATTTCCAAGATTTAATCTTAGCAACAATAATTAATATCCACATTGTATTAATAAACTATTAAAAAAATTCATATTAATAAACAATATGTATTGAATTTATAGTTTATTGTATATGAGAAACACTTTGTTTATAATACTTTCACAGCAAATCTTAAATAACAGATTGTTACTGGTTGTTATTGATAAAAAAAAAGTAATTTTATTAGTGAGTTTAAATTAGAACTAATAACAACTTATCAACTAAAATTTTTAGAAAAGTGTTGTGAAAATTTTGTAAATATAGTACTTTATAATAAAGAAATCACATAAATTGCAAAATTCATTTTTTATTAAAAATTCATTTTCTTATTGACTCCCCTAAAAATATATTCTAGAGCCGCCACTGGGAATTTGGGGTGCACTAAAATCTGGAAATTGTTAATCATAGCCACAACTAAACCTGGCAAGAAACAACATATGTAAACTTCAAATCATCTAGGGCTTGTGCACGATCTTGAAAAGCCTTATGATCATCATATAACTCAAAGTTCCGATAGCCACCAAGAATAGCTGCAAAGAAAACAATGAATAGATCATTAAAAATGTCTTGCCATAGCATCAACTTTTAAAATATGTTGGAACCAAAAGTTGAATGAATTAGTTTAGAATCAAAATTAGTATCTGTGATAGAAACTACTGACCATCATCGTTAGCAAATTCCAGGAAGCACTGAAGTTCTAAAGCCTGTTTATAGTACATCATCCCTCTCACTGGCACAAACATATTGATAGAAGCGCATAGTATGAAATCCTTATACAATTATGGTTAAGGACAGACCACAATACTCATCATTATCAAACCTGTTATAGCAAGTGTCTGCCCCCTGTAAGATACCTAATGACGAATTAACTCCATCTTTTCTTTGTGGTTGAATTTCAATATTGAGTAAAATAGAAGAGAAGAAAAAAAAATTAAAAGATATAACAATAAACACTAAATTATCCAAATTATGCTATGTAATGGAATATTATTTTATTTTTATCTACTATCTTTAATTTTTTATAATGTAATTGGATAAAATTTAACAATCAAAGAGCAAAATAATAATAATAATAACTTAAAACACAACTAAATAGTATGAACCTAAATTAGAGTTCTTAAAAACACAAAAATTTATCAACCTAAAGTGGAGATGCAATAAAAAATAAAAATCCACCAAAACACTGTGAGAGAGAGAGAGAGAGAGAGAGAGAGAGAGAGAGAGAAAATCTTTTTGTGAGAGAAAACTATGCAAAGAATGGAAAAGAGTAACAAATTTATAGTAAGAGGGAAGGGATAAGAAAAGACAAATAAAGGAAGATGAAATGAAAGATGAATAGCAATATTAAAGTAGAGGGTAGTGGGGAGATGGAAAGGTAAGAGAAAAAGAAAGGTTGAAGAAAGTATAATTTAAAAAATAAGTGAATGTAAAAAAAATTATAGGAAAATTGGAAATAAAAAAGAAATATATATAGATGTTAAAAATGACAAAGATGAATATGTAAAGTCAATAATCTATTTATATATTTTTTTTGTAAAAATATAGGAATAAATAATAAATAATTATTATGTGGCGAATGTTGTGGCGATGAGGTGGAGCAACAGGAACTCAGCAGCAATAAATGTCACGCTTAAGCTTTTAGTAATATATAGATATAGATTGTACAAACTTGTGTAATACAATGAAGAAACAATAAAATGATTGGTTAACAAAATGCTTAGAGGCACGAAACTTTGTAGTCGTTAGACAATATTTGGCCCCCACAAAAAAGATGCTAGAAGGCTACTGCATATTTGTCTTATGATACAACTAAACCAAGAATCCTATATAGATTGTCAAAAAGTATTCATAAATGAACATGGATCACTATTTATAGCCAAAAGGGTTATAGCCCTTCAAAATGCACCTTTGGAGACACACTTCAGATGGTTATGGCATTCATGAATGAATATGGATCACTATTTATAGCTAAAGGGGTTATAGCCCTTCAAAAGGCATCTTTGGAGAAACACTTTGAATGATTATAACGTTCACAATACATACTAGCATTTAAAGCACTTCAAAACTGTTATATGATAGATTTTGTACACACAAAACTATATTCCCAAACCTCAATTGATCGAAATTTACACTTCAATCCATCGAAAGCACTTCAAAACTATTATATGATAGATTCTGTACACACATACACAAAACTATATTCTTAAACCTCGATCGATCGAAATTTATACTTCAATCCATCTAGTTGCTTAATGACTCAATCAATCAACCTACTATCAAGGCAGGTGTTAAAAAAATAGAAAGGTCAAGAAATCAACCTACACAGGTTTTGATCCAGAAATTGAGCCATGAGTCAAGCTGGCTCGATTGATCGAAATAGCGGTTCAATCGATTGAGATAAGAATCAAGCCCTTAATTTGCCTCTTCAACTGTATTATCTCAATTTTTAACCTTTTACATACTGCAACCTATTTTGTCTATAGGTATATATATATACAATATTTTGTATATACTTATATATATAACAAACCCCCACTAGGTTGCAATATCCATTGGATGACACTTTATCATACGAAATTGTCTTTCAACCTAAACTTCTCCCTGAGTGTAGTAATCTCAAAGTCCTAAGAAGTTAATGGTGGCTGCATCTTCAACCAATACTCTTTGCCTTAGAACCAAAGAAAACTCACACATGAAAATGTCTCTAAACCAAAGAAATCAATTTTGTTCTGAAGACTATCTTGATTTGGCCAGAAAATGAAATATTTCAGTACTAGTTGATTTGGCCAGAAAACAAAATATTTTAGTACTAGTTGATAACAGTGTATCGTTTTGAGATTACCACTATTTATATATTTCTATATCTTTATTAAAAAAAAGTTAAGGGCTTAAAAAGTTGCAACTTAAAATATAGGGTATAAAGTGAAAAACATTTTCTATTTGTATTTCAGCTTTTTTAAATCCATTAGATAAAATAAAAACCGATACGCTAGAACATAAAATCCACTGTAGCACATTGGCAATTCTTATGGATTAAAGAATCCAGGTTCAAATCCTGGCAGTGGAAATGTTTTATTTTTTAAAAGATTTATGGGTGGCCTAATTAGGAAAACAATTTTTTTTTTTTAATTTATGTTGCAAAAATAAATAATCTGCTAATCAAATCACACACTCCGAATTTCAGTGCTTTTCTTTTTCTTTCGATAAATCGCTTTCAGTTTCAGATTTATAAAATATAATTTTTCTTTCGTTATGCCGTGAATACTATCAGAGACTATCAGTACTATAAAGTATCAACTAAGTGATCAATACAATCAAGTATCGACTAAGGATTACAATTGATTCTCGAATAAATAAATAAACTAAGGATTAGTCTATGCCTTGTGTGAGATGTAAGTAAATTGACCCAAATTATTTCTCAGAATTTACTAGTTTGTTTATTATTATTATTATTATTTTTAATGAATGCGCTGTTTGTAGCGGGCAAAAGATTTTACAAAAAAGTTAAGTAGATTTGTGATGTGAGATTTTTAATATTTTGGTATTTTCAACCAATCACAACCCCAAACGGAAGGTTTCAAATTATTATTTTTTCATCATATATAATATCCATAATTTTTTTTTTTTTTTTTGGTAAAAGGGAAAACCTTGTAATAGCCTTTTTATGCCACTCCCAAAAAGGACGTGAAACATGAAAATGTACGTGAATTAAGTGGATCAAGAAAGTGCAGTGAAAAAATGGGTGCGAGAGAATTATTACCATTTAGAACTTTACTTAATAAAATTTAATAAGTAGTGAAATTGCACGTACAATTAGTCATCACAAGGAACAAGAAAGTGCTGCATGTACCTTAGATCATCATCAACACTCACATACCTCCAATTCACAAAACTCAAAATCCTAACACTCACTTTGTCCACCTTAACCTTCCCAACACCACTTTCCCTCCTACAAAATAATAAAAAGAAAAAATAAAGAAAAGGATGGGAGGCAGAGAAACTGAGAAATATCTGGGAAAGAAGAAGAAAATAAAGAAGAAAAAGAAATTAAGTACAAACAAAACATATCTAAATTCCACCATTTTTTTATTTTTAATTTTTTTTTTGTTTTTTATATATTTTTTCATTTTTAAAATTGATAAATTTAATTTTTTAATTTAGATGCTGACGTGGATGCAGATGTAGCATTTTTAAAATTATTTTAATAGACACGTCAGCATTTATTGTGCAAACAGTGCACTCTGTTTGCAGCATAGGATATTTCCATTAAGTGACAGTAAAGACCAAAATAGAACACATTTTGTTTTAGGGACTAAAAGTGGTAAAATAGAAATGTAGGGACCAAAATAGAAATAACCCTAAAATATAGAAACCAAATGTGCATTTACGCATACTTTTTTTTATCTTAGTTTTGGGTTTTTTTTCTTCAATTCTTTTTTTTTAATTTTTTATTATTACTTCAATATACTATTAGTTGCTAGAGCTTAGTCCATAAATAAATTTTAGGTCAACTAAACCTGATACATTATCATTCCATTTGACTAAAATAAATCACTTTAAATTTGTTAAAACTTAAAATAATCATTTTAAGTTTTTAGAGACTGAGGGAAAAAAAAAACATCATTTTAAGTTCGTTACGAACTAAATTAATTCATGAACTGAAGTTTAGAGACTAAAAATGTATTTTTCGTTGTATATATAAGTATATACATGAATAGGTTGTAATAATGATGTTTGAGTTTGGAGAGTATTGTTTCATAAAATTGATAAAGTGAAAATTCAAGTTTTGAAATTTTTTAAGAGAAAATTCGAAATTCAATATTTTCAATTGGTCGAAACTTTGGCTCGATCAATTGAAATGGTAAGAAGATAATCCTGGAGTCTCTGGATGATTCGATTGCTGTTTGATTCCTGTTCGATCGATCGAAAAGAGTACTTGATCAATCAAAAGAAACTTTTGACCGATCGAAAATCGTAAAACAGGATTTTCTGCTGTAAAGTTGTGATTTACAACTATGTTTTATGTTGGCTTTATTCCATGACAAAATGTGTTATAATTGCTTCAATGTTGTTTCTTGTATTTTGTGGGATTTTATTGTATTGGGTTTAGTGTTAAGTTGGTGAAGACTCAAGCTGAAATGAAGAATCAGTGGATTTCGCAAGAAGCTCGTGAGAAGCTAACCCGTGAAAAAGCCATGTGAGGAGCACATGACTGGAAGTTGAAGAGTCATGCCAGACTGTCGTTTTCGCGAGTGTCTCGTGGGTAAGGCCTTCCCGCGATGTAGTCGTGAAACTCTCTGCCTGGAGGATTTTCAAGAGTGACTTTCTTACCCTTCACCCATATTATATATACTCTCATTACCCATAAATGTAATAGAGGCCATTCAGAGAGAAAAAGCCTAGATAGGTTTTCTACAACACACACACCCATCTTTTTAAGAGAGAGCTACTCATCCTTAGTGAGAAATCATTGTAGTCTTTTTCCCTTTCCTCTCCCATTGTCATACATTGAGAGGAGATTTGTACCCAAACACAACTCACACCTATTCAAAGTGTAGAGAGTGTTTTGGAACTTGGGAAGTTTTAGGGATTTGCCAAAAGAAGCCGGTGAGGCTTGGTGGATGCAATCGGGCGTATTGCGGGATCCGGAAAGCTAGACAAGACACGGTTCTAAGAAGTCTTGTTGGAGTAGGAGCTTGAAGGGCTTAGGTACATCGGGTAGATTAGGCTTGGAGGGTCTCTTGCTAACTCATGTATCACAACTGATTGTCTAGTGGATCGATTTACCGCTTGGAGGGTAGCGGAGAGGTTTTTCTTCGAGTTCTTCGGTTTTCTCTTCGATAACGCATCGCCGTTTTATCTTGTGTTTGCATTCTTCTTCTCTACTCTTTTACCTTTCATTTTATTGCTGTATTATAATGATTATGGGTTAGAATGGCTTGTTTGTTTATTCACCCGCATTTACTCTATTTCGCACTTAGTATTAAGTTAGAGTAAAATCTATCGAGCCGTAAATTTAATTTGGGGGTCTAAATAGCTCTTGTGTTTTCAACACATTTTTGAGTTTCCATCTAAAGAATTTTTTGGTGATTGTTTAGAAAGGTTGAAGAGGTTTCAAGCCTAGTTAATGGTTTTATGAAATATTTTGACTCTTCATACGTGCCTTTTGATGAAATATAACTCTATAGGTATAAATAGAGGCTTGTGTTCACTTGAAAAATAACATAAGAAATAGTAAGTTAGAAAGAAACACAAGAAATCCTATGGTTATTCTCAAGAATTGTTATCTGTAGAACCCAACATCTTGGTTGTATCTAAGGGACAAATTTGTGATAACCTTTTAGCAACAATAGTGTGGGGGGCAAATATTGTTTAAGAAAAACGATATTATACCTAAAAGTTATCTATTTTCTGTTTGTTTTTTGTGTTAACCTTGTTCTTCTATTATTACTTTGTATAATATCCCCATCATTTTTAACATCTTTAAATATGATGTGTTCAGCTCATCAACTAGTTGTTTAGATTTGGAAATTCCATTAGTTTGATTTTTGAATTCATATTTGAAAAATTCCCTCATGTCTTAATTATATGTGACATTTGGCATCTAGTTTATGTGGGAATTTTAATCTAAGTTTGGATCATTTTGTAAATTTGAATGTGATTGAAAATTCTATATGAGTTTGGTGAAATTATTATGCTTGAACTGATGAAAGAGATTGCAATTTCACTGCAATATTACAAAAGGTCTAATAATATGATTATGCATGGTTAAGGAAAAATTATTTTATAAAACAGTTTTATAAGACATGTCTCTCACAACATTTGTGAGTCTCACATATTGTGAAAGAGATATCTTACAAACCGTCTCATAAAATACCTTCTTGTGGTCAATGATCCTTGACTGTGATATGCATATTTTGGACAGATTTATTTTATAAATATATCCTTATTTAAAAAAGTTAAGGGTTTAATCTGTTAACAACTTAAAATATAAGGCATAAAGTGAAATTTATCTATAGTACTTAAGCCTGTTGGAATCTATTACATAAAACGTAAACCGATGCACAAAAGAATATAAAATCTGCTGTAGCACATTGGCAATTCTAATGGTTAAAGAATCCGTGCTCAACTCCTGGCAGCGGAAACTCTTTATAGTTTTATATTTATTATTTTTTCATTCTTGTGGGAGGCCCAATTAGGAAAAGTTTTTTTTTTTTTCTTTTTCAATCTTGTGGGTGGCCTAATTTGGAAAATTTTATTTTTATTTATTTATTTCGATCTTGTGGGTGGCCTAATTAAGTAATTAGGAAAAAAATTATGTTGCAAAAATAAATAAACGGCTAATCAAATCAAGCACACCAAAAATAGTCACTTTCAATGCTTTCAGATTTGTATAAATAAAAAATGCTTTTAGATGTATAAAAGATTTCAGTAAAATTTTTTTATAAAAGACAATTTTTCTTTTGTTATGCCGTGAATACTATCAATACTATCAAGTAACAACTAAGGATTACAATTCCTACCAAAAAAAACGTAAGGATTACAATTGATTCTCAAATAAATAAATAAACTAAGGATTAAAATTGTTGTCTCTTGCCTTGTAAGATGAAAGTAAATTTACACAAATTATTTCTCAGAATTTACTAGATTTTCATTTTAATGAATGTTCTGATTGCATCGGGCAAAAGATTTTATAAAAAATTTAAGTAGATTTGTGATGTGAGGTTTTTAATATTTGGTATTTAAACCAATCACAAGCCCAAAGGGAAGGTTTCAACCAATCACAAGTGAGTAACAACCCACAGATTCAAGAGGTACCATTCTCCATCACCACACACCCTTGGTGCGATAGTCACTCTATAAGTATAAATACTTGTGGAGTGTGGGGGGCAAGGGCCTAGGTTCAAGTCTCCAGGAGGGAGCTTCACACACATATACACTTAGATTAAACTAGAGTAGAAATTATATCTTGTAAAAAAAAAAAAAAAAATCTCTTTTTTTTTTTTTTTTTTTCAATTTTTCTATTCACTAACATGAAATTGTTGATGCTTGTTTGATATTTAATTTGTCAAGAACTTTGTAACTCAATTGGTATCAAACTCAAAATCATATTGTAGAGAACATGAACCAATAGCAACAATTAATTAGCAATTGGGGGCAATAACTTTAATAAGAGGATTCGATTTTTAGGGTTAGGGATTTTTTTAGGTTGTGAAATTGGGATTGGAATGGAGAGGAAGATGAAGAAGACAGTCTTTCTTGGCATTTTTTTTTTAACATTCGAAAATGTGTACTTTAAAATTTAAATGGGCGGGAATAAGGGTATTATAGTAAATACCAAATAGATTAAAAACATAAAGGTCATGTTCGTATACTTTTTTTTTTTTTTTTTTTTGCTTCAATATACTATTAGTTGCTAGAGCTTAGTCCATGGACAAATTTTAGGTCAACTAAAATTGATACATTATCATTCCATTTGACTAAAATAAATCACTTTAAATTTGTTAAAAAATTAAAATAATCATTTTAAGTTTTTAGAGACTAAAAAAAAAACATCATTTTAAGTTTGTTACGAACAAAACTAATTCATGAACTAAAGCTCATAGACTAAAAATGTATTTTTAACATTTTTAAATATGATGTGTACAGCTCATCAATTAGTTGTAAAGTTTAGATTTGGAAATTCCATTAGTTTGATTTTTGAATTCATATTTGAAAAATTCTCTCACATCTTAATTATATGTGACATTTGGCATCTAGTTTATGTGGGAATTTTAATCGAAGTTTGGATCATTTTGTAAATTTGAATGTGATTGAAAACTCTATATGTGTTTTTTGATATTTTTTGGCTTGAACCAATGAAAGTGATTGTAATTTTACTGCAATATTACAAAAAGTCTATTAATATGTTATGCGGTTTTATAAGATATATCTCTCACAACATTTGTGAGTCACACATATTATGAGAGAGATATTTCATAAAATATCTTCTCATGGTCAATGATCCTTGACTGTCATATAAATTCTCCCAATTTATGTCATATGCATATTTTGGACCAATTTTATTTTATAAATATATCTTTATTAAAAAAAGTTAAGGGTTTAATTTGTTAACAACTTAAAATATAAGGTATAAAGTGAAATTTATTTATTTGTATTTAAGCTTGATTGAATTTTAGATAAAATAAAAACCGGGATGCACTATAAAACATAAAATCCGCTGTAGCACATTGGCAATTCTTATGATTAAAGAATCCAGGTTCAACTCCTGGCAGCGGAAAATTTTTATATTTATTTATTTTTCGATCTTGTGGGTGGCCTAATTAGGAAATTTGTATTTGTATTTATTTTTTTCAATCTTGTGGGTGGCCCAATTAGGAAAAAAAAATTATGTGGCAAAAATAAATAAGCTGCTAATCAAATCACACACATTTTTTTTCCCGATCTTGTGGGTGGCCCAATTAAGAAAAAAAAATTTATGTTGCAAAAATAAATAAACTGCTAATCAAATCACACACACCTAAAATTTCCTTTTATAGATTTCAGTCAAAATTTTCTTTTATTAAACAAATTTATGTTGCTAAAATAAATAAATTGCTAACCAAATCACACAAAGAGCCAACACTATTTGCCACGGTGGTGTGGGCTTTGTGGACTCGAAGGAACAATCTTAGATTGGGTAAAACTACAGAAACTTTGGCTCACTTGTTGCAGCGAGCTAAGGAAAGGGTGAGTGATTTTTTACGGCCCAACACAGCACAGACAGTGCCAGTGGGACGTCCGCCAGCACATTGGCAATCTCCAGGCCCAGGTCCATACCAAGTGAATGTTGATGGAGCTCTTTTTTATGCAGATAACACAGCGGGTTTGGGCGTGGTCATCAGGAATAAGCATGGTCAGGTAATGGTTTCTCTATCAGAACGTATCCCTCTGCCCTTAACAGTGATAGAGGTTGAAGCATTGGCAGCTTGACGAGGCCTAGAGTTAGCACTGGAGACGGGGTTCAGGAATATTGTTTTGGAAAGCGACTCTCAGATCCTTATCACAGCACTTCGAGATGACTCTTATTCTCTAGCAAGTTTTGGTCACCTAGTTAAGGATATTGAGTTCTTAGCCTCTTATTTATCATTGATTAATTATACTCATGCTAGAAGGCAATCTAATGCTCTAGCTCACTCTTTAGCAAGGCGAGCAAAAAGCCTCTCTCAATCTCAAGTCTGGATGGAAGATGTACTACCAGATATTTCAACTGTACTACAGGCTGATCCTTTTGGCCTTCTTTAATATAAAGCAACGTATTGATTCTCAAAAAAAAAAAAAAAAAAATCACTTTTATTGCTTTCAAATCATCAATCAATCAATATTCAATTCAATATCATATCATATTATATATTTATATATTTATATATATAATAAAAGTTAGGCTTAGACACTATGGTTGCGCCACGAGACTTCGCCAAATTGCAAAAATTTTATTAAAATTTTAGATTTTTAAAGAACTAAAAAAGAATAGTATACTACTAGGACTCTAATTCATTCTTATTGTAGGGTTAAGGGCCCAGATTGTATATTGGGCCTTGTGCCTTGGCCAAGAGCATAGTAATCCGAGAACAAATGAATGGTGTTGGATGGGTCGAGCTTAGAATCTAATGAGTGAGATACGAACGGAAGGGTGATCCGAGGAGGAATGTCTCCTCAGATAGGTTAAGCACAGCTCAAACATGTATCCTAAGGTTCAAGGTAACCTTCCAGGAAGCTCCAATGATAGGGACGTGAATCTCAAGCGTACCAAAGGGCTAGGAGCTCAGAAATATCTAAGGGAAAGCTGCTACCATCACATTAAATGCTCTACAGCTAACTTTCTGGCTGCATTAATGTGAAAAAGACCCCTGAACAGTGCTGTCTTGGCTATCCTAACTCACAGAGAGCCAGAAGGGATGTCCGATAGGACAAGCACTCAAGTAGTGGTTTAGATGACCAAAAAGTGTAGGACCAAGATCGTTCAAAAGAGACTATATAACATGGGAGACACTCCATGAAGAAGGGGGAGAAATTCGTAAGAAAAAACACTGTAATAGTTGGAATTATATCTATAACCTTTTTCAATCAATATAGACTGGAACAGACCTCTTCGGATTGGTCCAAGGATAAATTTACTTAGAGAATTTCTGTCCATCTTTGTTTTCAAATCCATTCTAACCATTGTCCAACTCACTAGGGCCTAGTTTTCTAACCCACTCTCTACAAATTTATTGTTCTAGGCTCATTGGGCCAAGATCCCTTCATATTTTAGGCTTGGGCTCTAAAACGTGTCCTTACAATTATCGCCGTCTGTGGGGAGAACTTATGTGATAGTGAGTGCAATGGTCAACTATGGTAGGTTCAGGTCCACACCAGGCAGAATCTATAGCATCCCAACGTGAAATCCTTTCGCTAACCTTGAGCGTAGGAGAGATCGAGAGGGCAATGTGCATACAAGCAAAAGCCACTCTCGAGTTGGAAGTCACGTCTCTCAAGAGCAACATAACAAAGCCATGCAACTAGAGATTGACCAGTTAAAGAGGAAGTTGCGCTACGCACGGTGGGAACGAACCCCCTCCAACTCTGACGTTTCCTCTAAAGGTGAAGAGGATGCTAGTTATAAGCGAAGGTCAAGAACTCTACCCAGTGAGTCTTTTTCCTACGATGAAGAACACCATCACAAATGCAAATACAAGAGCTCGCCTCGCAGAGGCCTAGGAAATGACGCCATGAGCAAAGCATTAAACCAGATTTCTCAGTCGCCCTTAACGCATAAGATTAAAGCGGCGATGCTTCCTCGGCGGTTCCACCAGCCAACGTTCACTATCTACAATGGTTGAATGGATCCTGTGGAGCATATAAGCCACTTCAATCAAAGAATGACTATCCATTCCAAGGACGAAACCCTAATGTGCAAAGTTTTCCCATTTAGTCTGGGACCCGTGACAAACCAGTCCCAATGATAATGACAAATCATATTTTATAAGAACAATACAAACCAAAAATTATGAGATAAAATGAAAACTATAGTGACGAACCAGTCCCAATGATAGCATTGCTGACTACATAGGAACTTCTTCCAAGTTATAGGCAATTATAAAAAATTCTCCCATTTTTTATCATCTTTCTTCCAAGTAATCTTGTCTTTCAAGAATAAAAATGACTATTTTTATTTTTATTGATAAGTTACACATGCACTCAATGATTCTTAAACCCAATACCTCACCCTCCATCCCATTATTATGGGAGGAGGATGTGCCAATTGAGCTATAGCAAATTGGCAATAAAATTGGCATTCTAGATGATATAATCAATATTTTTAAAAGAATAACCAGCATAATAATAGAATAGTGCTTAGTTTAAACACTTACAAAGACCAAACCCCTAACCAAAATAAAATTCATAAGTTTCGTACATTCAGAGAATCAAAATTTGTAGGCAAAATGCTTGTAATTTATTATGCTAGAGAAAATGAAAAATAAATAATAGTCATTAAGGGACAAGATCTTCTTTGGAGTTCAAGGACATCAAACAAATCCTTCTTAAAAAGATAACTGTTAATACTCTCTCACAAGGTACAATCCCCCTAATATGACTAGATAAGCATAACTAAAAACCAATTCAAAAACTTAAATGTATACTAACAAATCAGAAAGCACATCAGTATAAAATTCAAAAAATAACTAAAAATAATAAGGTAAAAAAAAAAAACACAATTGAAAATAGAAACAGAAATATCATAAAATTTAACTTTTTAATGAGATTTCCAATATAAACTGTATGAAGGAAATGAAAATCAGGAATAATTAATTCCAAGTTTGAAAGATAACCAAGAAAAAATAGAACCCCAATAAGTTCACATTCAGATTTCAAGAACTCCAACATACTCGAGACAAAAAATAAATAAATAAATAAAAATCTAGTAAAAATAAGGGGGAGGCTTGAAAATGTCCAAGGTAATTACACACTGCAAATCCTATGAGAAATAAATGTATTATAGTTCACAAATAAAGCAAAGAATACAAGTCCAAGTGACATAGTTTTATGATGATAACTATTAAGACTAACCCTGAACATAGAGCAGTGCAGAAATTCAGTGTTTTTCTCAATTTTCCTGTGACAACATGCGTGCATAAACTTCCATTAGAGATAACAGCACCTCCAAGGTCTTCAATTACCTATATCAAAAAAATTAATGCTCTATAAAATTGCGTGACACGTCAAGAGAAATGGAGCCTTTTCTTTTAATAAAATAAAACAAGAATGCCCCATGATACTTAAATGGGTTTTATCCAAACAAGATAAATACGCTGGATTTACCTTGGTGAGACAAGTTTTCTTAGCATCATCAGCAATATTCATCAACATTATTCTAAAGCATTCCCCCTTTGACTGAAGTTCCTTACCGGCTGGACCTTCTGGAAATATATTAACAGATTTATGTTCTTCAGCACTTTTTTCCAAGCACCTACTTTGTCTTACAGAAGCTGTTGGAGTAACTCCCAACAAAGATTTGTTTCTCGAATTGTCCAAGGAATATCCATGAAAGCAAGAAAGATTTCCATCACTTTCTAAAGCTTTAGGACAAGAATCTAATTGACAGTCAATTGAATGGCTTCCTTTTATCTTCTTTGACTTCAATGAAGATAAAGAGGCCTCCCAAACCCTCCTCTTTGCACCCTTTGTAGAACAAGAACAATGTTTTGCATTAGGTTCAGCTCCAATCTCGGACAATTCTTCACCAACGGCCATCTTGTTACCATCTGCTCCTGCAAAAGGGACTGGGGGTCATTAGAACCAAGCACTGAAGCCCAACTCCAAGAACCTGTCAAAAACAATCAAGGTTGCACACGGCATTGTGACAATAAAAGAAGATTTGCCAACCGATTAGTTGTGCTTCCAAATTGTAGCATTTTAAGTTGGTCTATATGGGCAGTAGAGAAGTCAAAAGGATCAATTTAAAGGTTTTAAGGAACATGATCATCATGATTATTTTTGGTAATTTTATAGGGGTTCCCATCCAATTGAAGGAACCAAGTGTGCGCATGATGCAAAAATGGCATAAACTATGAAGCCACTAGAAATTTTCAAAGAGATAGAAAAAACTAAATTCTACATACCATCTAACTTGTCATCTTTTTGTGAGAGGCCATCATTCACCAACACTTCAGGTGGAATGTTCTTAGCTCCAGAGATCATTCGGTATGGTTTAATTGGAGAACGACAACCGTCTCTAGAAATTCCAAGTTGTTGAACTCCAATAACAGCAGATGACGAAGACTTCTCATGAGGCTTTAATGGTATACACAATCTTAGAGAACCTGCAGAATTATCTGCAAGGTCCTTGTTAAGATGAGAAACCATGAGGGTTGAACCACCAGGAAAGCATAATGCTTTCCATATATCAGCTTTAATAAGCAGCCTACGAGCTCTACCCTTATTGTCAACCTCTGCTAGCATTTGTAATTATTTTAACAAAAATCAAATTTAGAAATAGAATATAAAAAAATTTCTACAAAAGTACCCAAAGTCACATATACAACTTATTTTAGCAAACTGTCTTCATGAAAAAGGCTATATTTGTAGTGTAAAGGCTGAGAAAATAAATATATAAAACCAACAGGCACCTGTGCCTATGAGTGTACGAATTTTATTGCTCCAATATCCTGCCATGTTTCTGTCCCTAATTACCTGTTTAAACCAAAATCCTTCAGATTCCTTGTCTCCCCAACAGAATATTGTGCGAATACCAACATTGTGCAGTCTCCTTCTCAATTCCACGTACAATAAGCAACCCAAACCCTGAAAATTATTGACATGTCATTGATGTCAATTAGATTTAAGGGGAAAAACATCAAAAGGAGGGAAGGATATATGCATATAGCAGTATTGGGATTAAAAAAAGATTTGCAAAACATCAAATTGTTTGCAGTGTAAGCATTGTTACAAAGATTTTTTTTTTTTACCAAAATAAAAGGCATTCTGAATTGAAGGTACCCTGAAAACAATAATAATCATGTAATATGAACTTTTGGTATTGAAAGCTTCCAAAATCTCTCTTCTGCAATATGTACCTAATTAGTCTGCTTTAGCAGTTCTGAATCCTGACAAAGGTATTTGCTCAAATTTCTCCATTATATGAAGCGAACCAAGTATGAAATTCAATCTTTAAACCAGAAATTGGATATTATTTCTTTTAAATACATGTACATTCCTTACAGTGACAGGAACCTACATCTAACAACACCTTGAACCAAGACAGACCACAAAATTGCATGGAATGGGAAAAGCAAATGAAAAAAAGGACCTTGTGTTGGTAAATTGAACTAACAGCAGCAAGAGGGATCTCAGCATGTTGAGTATCAGCAGGGACTATTTGATAAGTAATTGCAGCTATAACCTGTATAATCACAATAAAAGGGAATCAAAAACCAAGTGAATATAGAATAGTGATTATGGCATCTTTTGTGGTGCCCCATGTTTGTAATTCAAACCCCACCTGCCCTTCCCCCACTATCTACCTATCTCCCAAAAAGGGGAAAAAAAAAAGAGAGGGGGGTGGGGGGCACTGGCTACATATCTCAACTGATATGCATTATACTATTAACTAAAAACGCAAATGTCAAACTTGCTTGAGAAAGAAATATTTATAGGAAAATACGACCATGAGGCTAGCCCTCCAATTCAGATTAATGTACCCTTAGTAGCTTCAAATAGGCTATGTTCTTCTTTATGTGCACTAATTTAATTCTCATCCATAGAACACATTATCAAGGAATGATTGACTAGGAACAATAGCAAGCATTTCCTCATTCAATAATAACACACGGACAGTCACATTTAAAGGTTGAAATGGTAAAAAGAGAGAGGGAGGAGGGAGTGGGGTACAACTATATATGTAGCTCTGCATAATACAATATCATGTTGAAGTTAATGAGTGTGATATTACTCCAATTTACCCATTCACGAGGCCCAAATTAAACCCCTTTTACTTAGACACTATCAAAGACAAAATGTTAATTTGTGCTATCAGGATAGACCATAATAAGAAATTCGATTGCTACGCTTCTGTAACGCTCATTACACGTTATTTTACGTGAAATTGTTATTCTATTTCTTTTTTTTGATAAATAACGGAATTGTATTAACCAAAAAGTTCAAGTACACTGGGGGTGTACAAGGAAAACAGTACATCAAACAGAAAAATTACAAAGATCCAGCATTTTTAAAAAATTAGAACAAGAAAAGAGATTAAAGGAAGAACTCCACTCTAGCAAGGTGTGAAGAAGAGATTTAATTTCTGGAATAGACCGTTCCTTTCCTTCGAAACATCTTGAGTTCCGTTCTCGCCAAATACACCATAGGACACAATGAGGGACAGCCCTCCATAAATCAATGCTCCGACACCCACCAAATGAACCTTGCCAACTCGAAAATAAATCTAAGACACCACGCGGCATAACCCATTGAAGACCAAATAGAGCCCACACCATAGACCATAGTTCATAAGCAATAGGACAATGAAGAAGAAGATGATTCACCGATTCCCCACTCTTTTTACACATATAGCACCAATCTACAACGGCTACACCCTTATACCATAAATTTTCAGTAGTCAAAATCTTACCTAAGGAGGCAGTCCAAGAGAAGAAAGCAACCTTAGTAGGGACCTTTGACCGCCACACAGGCTTCCAAGGGAAAGAAATGTCTATAGTAGAGGAAAGAGAGAGATAGTACTCACTCACTTTAAAATTCTTATTCCCAGTTGGTTTCCAGCAAAGTTTGTCCTGACCTTCACCATTAAGGGGCATTGAATTGATAAGATCAAGAAAAGTGTAAAAATGCTCTGTTTCCCAATCTTGGGGAGCTCTAGAAAAAAGAAGATCCCAGTGAAGCCTTTGGTTAGGAAAGGACATAACATCTGCAATAGAAGACTCCTTATTACAACTAATATTATAGAGTTCCGAAAAAGCCTCCCGGAGGGTGCAACTCCCATACCACACATGATGCCAAAATTTAATTCTATCACCAACACCAACCTCGAATTGAATGGATTTTGAAAAGGCTGGCCAGCCTTGTCTTATGGTTCTCCAAAGACTAACACCATAAGGATTAGAGACTTCTTTTGTACACCAACCTCCCCAATCATTCCCATATTTAGCCTCAATAACCCGCCTCCAGAGATGGGTTGTCTCTCTTCCATATCTCCACAACCATTTCCCCAACAAAGCTTGATTGAAGGTTCTCAAATTTTTAATACCCAAACCACCATACTGCAATGGAGAACAAACCTGGGCCCAATTTACTAGTTGGAATTTAGGAGACTCATCTATCCCACCCCAAAGAAAATTTCTTTGTAGCCTCTCAATACGAATAGCAATATCCGCAGGAATAGGAAAGAGAGATAGGAAATAAGTTGGCAAACTTGAGAGAGTGCTTTTGATTAAGGTAATCTTACCACCTTTTGATAGGTATAATCGCTTCCAACTCGTTAATCTTCGCTCCATTCTTTCTAAGATAGAGTTCCAAATCGCCCTGTCTTTGAATTTAGCACCCAATGGCAGTCCCAAGTAAGTCATTGGCAAAGATGACTGTCTACAACCCAGCAATGCCACAAGCTCCCCCATATTAGTCACCTCTCCAACTGGGACTAATTCTTACTTAGCCAGGTTAATATGCAACCCTGACACCGCCTCAAAAGAGGCTAAAATTTCCTGCAAATATTCAATCTGACTTGCTGTAGCATCACAGAAAATTAAAGTGTCATCCGCAAAGAGAAGATGGGTCACCATGAGGGGAGTATTAGATCTGGTACCAACAGTGAAACCTGAAATGTGTCCAGCCAGAACTGCACCATCCAACAGACGGCTTAATGCCTCCATAACAATAGCAAATAAGAGCGGGGAGAGAGGATCTCCTTGGCGCAGCTCCCTAGAGCTCCCAAAGAAATCCTTAGGGGAGCCATTTATCAAGATCGAAAATTTCACTGTGGAAATACAGAACAAAATCCACTTTCTCCATTTCTCAGAGAATCCACGACGCTGCAACATATACATAAGAAAATCCCAGCTGACATGATCAAAAGCTTTCTCCACATCCAACTTACATAAAACCCCAGGTATCCTTGCCTTGAGCCTACTATCCAAACACTCATTAGCAATTAAGACAGAATCTAGGATTTGTCTATCCAGAACAAAAGCATTTTGAGACTCAGAGATAATTCCAGTAATCACCCTTCTCAGCCTATTAGCCAGCAATTTGGAAATGACTTTATAAATGCTACCCACAAGACTAATAGGTCTAAAATCTCTCACACTGACAGCATCAACTTTCTTTGGAATTAGAGCAATAAAAGTCGCATTAAGACTTTTCTCAAAGACAGCTTGTGAATGGAAGTTGGCAAGAATCTCCATAATTTCAAGTTTTAGAAAGTCCCAACAAGCCTTAAAGAAAGCCATTGAAAAACCATCTGGTCCTGGAGATTTATCGCCATTACAACTTTGGACTACACCATATACCTCCTCTTCCTCAAAAGGTCTTTCTAACCAGGCAGCTTCCTCCTCAGAAATCATAGAGAATTCCACTTCATCAAGCACAGGTCTTTGGCCCTCATTTTCAGAGTACAATTGTTTGAAGAAGTGAGAGATGCAAGCTGCTATTGAATTAGGATCCGAAGTCAATTCACCTTCCACCATCAGATTGTCTATATTATTAAATCTTCTGTGGGAGTTTGCTGTTCTATGAAAGAATTTAGTATTTCTATCCCCCTCTCGGATCCAAAGGGCCCTAGATTTCTGCCTCCAACATATTTCAACCATAAGAGTTACCTTTTCAAGTTCAATGTGAAGCTGTTCTTTTTCCAAAGTCTCATCATATGATAGAGGACGAGTATCTTCCAGCAAGTCAAATGCTTCAAGGTTCTTCCATAACTTGTTCATCTTATCCTCCACATTGCCAAATTCTTCTACATTCCATTTCTTTAAGTCTAGCTTCAAAGCTTTCAATTTGCTTGCAAACCGAAAGCTAGGGGAACCTTGAAAATGATAGGACTCCCACCAAGTTCTCACTTTCTCTACAAAACCCTCTGCCTTTAACCACATATTCTCAAAGCGAAAAGGACGGCTGCCTCTGTGAAAATTTCCCCCTTCTAACAGAACTAGAAAGTGGTCTGAAAGTAATCTATGCAACCTTTTTTGACGAATATTAGGAAAGTGCTCTTCCAAATCAGAAGAGAGAAGAAACCTGTCTAGCCTAGAACGCGAAGCCACTGCTCCAAAATTAGCCCAAGTGAAAGTACCTCCCTCCAATGGTAAATCAATAAGATTGTGTTCAGAAATGAAATCTGAAAAATCAAGCATGGCTGAAGAGAAAGAGTCTGCACCAAGTCGCTCCGAAGGAAATCTCACAACATTAAAATCGCCTCCAATGCACCAAGGCACATTCCACCAACTATGAATACCAGCCAGCTCTTCCCAAAGCAGTCGCCTGTCACGATCAGAATTTGGTCCATATACACCAGTGAAGGCCCAAACAAAATGATCTACTACATTTTTAAATTTGCAAGAGACAGAAAACCTTCCCACTGCTTCGTCAATTTTTTCCACCATCCTTCTATCCCACATCACCAAAACACCCCCCGAAGCACCTATAGAACCCAAATATAGCCAATCCAAATGTTGACAACCCCACAAGCTCCGGATCTCTCTCCTTGTTATCAATTCCATTTTTGTTTCCTGCAAACAAATAATGTCAGCACCCCATCCTCTGATCATATTCCGAATTCGAAGTCTTTTTTCAGAGTCATTCAGCCCCCTAACATTCCAAGAGATAATTTTCAGATTCATTGAGGCACCACAGAGTCCCGTTCCCCACTGCCATCTCCTACCAAATCAGAATTATTCTCAAAGTTCCAAGAATTTAGCAGACTTTTCAACTCCCGACGCCCTTTAGAACTTGTCTTAGGCTCTCTCTTCTGAGAGCATTCTACCTGCATTTTAGCTTTCTTCCTAGCTTCCAAAGCTAAAAAAATCCCAGTAATTTCCGCTTCGAAGCCTTCCAAGGAAATACCCACAGATTTCCTAAAGGCTTTAATTCGTTTCTCAATCCATGGAGATAATTGGGTGGAAGCATCTGCCACTTTCACAAGTGGAGCAACTGGGTTAGCCATTGCCAACGGTTGCACAACCAATGGTTCTTTAACATTTTCCCAATTTACAAGACCTCCATCAGATCCCCCCAACTCACAATCTGACCCAGAAACAGCAGAAACATTATCCAGAACACCATCACATTCATCCGCCCAACTAACAATATGCCCTTCTTCCTTGAAGGTGTTATTACCCTGTCTCACAGCTCCCTCGAGATCGGAACAGTCCGACAAGCTCCCAGGTGAGTGGTAAAGTGAGAGAGGAATAGCTATCTGCCTACCTCCACGAAGCTCTAAGACCCATTTCTCAGAATCACCCCAGGTGTGCTCCAAATCTTCAACAAATTTCTTAATGGAGGGATGAGTAGTTGGGCCAGGTATTTGAGCTCCCTCAAAATCAGAAGTACCCGGTCCTTCCAAACCCACAAAATCCTCCTCCCCAACCTCTAAAGCCACTGGAGAATCCAGAGAAACTAACGCCGGTAGTATCGGGTTCATTACCGGTTTTGATATCATGGCCGATGACACCACCGGCGCCAACTTCGACCCACTCAGCTCACTGATCGGCGATATCTGATCGTGGGAGGCTTGGGCAACCACCGCTAGTCCAGCCGACGCAGTGGGTGGCTGAGCTAGTGGCTCTCCGCCGTTACCCGCCACTTCCGTCACTGCTAAGGCTGAATTTATGCCCACCGATACCCACGACGACGTCGCACGTTGCTCCAATATGGTGGGTGTGGTCCTTGAGCTCTCAAAATCCTTCGTGGCACTCCCACCTGAGCTCGGCAAACTTAACCCATTCTGGTAAGAAGCCTCCAGAGCCTTAAGTCCACTAGATGAGCTCTCGCCAGCCTCAAAAGAAAGTGGGCTTGACAGACCCAGGCCCAAAATGGGTTCTTTATTACCCAACAAGGCTTGGGCATTTTGCTTAGATGAGCCCAGGCCCACACTAATACTATGGGCAGTATTACTCACCCATTTGCCAGCCTGTTTAACACCTTTACCACCCTCCCAAAATACCCGCCTCTTTCCATATTCATTCACATTCACAGTCAGCCCTCTCCCTAGCCAACGTCCCTTCCTCCTATCACGTAACTTTCCAAATTCAATCTTATTTGAATTCAAATTGGGCTTCAAGGAAATATTGAATTTATTTCCTTCCGGGATTTTCTCCTCAAATTTATTCTTGCCATTAATGCCACCCTTCCCACCCTCACCACCACCCACGGCTGACTGAGGAAAGCTACCAGCCTGAGTTTCAAAATCTGCTACCTGTGTGCGAGAGTTATCATTCAGAAATTCCACAAAATTCTTCACGGTACCAGCCTGAATCTTTTCTTTGCTGAGTGTTTGCTGAACATGCTTCAACCTTGCCTATACCGGAGCTTTGACAGCCTCCACATAAGACCTGGCAGGTTGGTATTTTGGGATTTGCTTAAACCTATACGGTACAAACTTCAATCCACCCAACGCGTATTGAGAAGGTTCCAAAAGCCTTCTTTATTCAATCCCAAAAGTTCTCCAACCTTGTAGTAATTTTCCGGCAGGAATAATGATAGTTCGCCGCAGCCCTCCTACCTTAAGCTCTGTCACTGATAAGTGCTGCCCAAATGAGTTGGATCCCCGTTGCATCGTGTAAGCAGTATCACCTTCCCTGAACGTGAAGAATTGCTTAGGACTAACCCCACTCACGGTGTGTTCCAGATTCCGCATTGTCCAAAGAGTTGCACTCTTGCCCATAAACACCGATTGCATATAGTATTTTCCCCGTTCAAAGATCTTAAGGGAGAAAAAATTCTCACCTTCCTCAATCACCAACTGAAACAACTTAGATTCAATAAAGAAACTTCGAAAGCCCCCCACACTGTCCCTAGGAAATGAAAACTAAAACAGAATTTGTGGCTAATTCGAGGTAGCCGGGCCTCCTCTCAACTCATAGAGAGAGAATTTTTCTAGGCTCCCAAAGATAAAAATAAATTTGAAATATCATCCAAGCTGTGTTATTCTATTTCACTCAAATATATTTATCATGCTTAATTATACTTTATAAAAATACTATAATGCCCAATAACACCTACTACATAATGTATGTCTAATAGTACATGCGACAACATATAACTCAGGTTCTCCGTTCTCTAAGCACATATTCATGGCTTAATACTAAATATCCGTATATATGTTATTGAAGTCTTTTAAAACAAAATTTAAATCACTAAACTCATTTTATCCTTTTCAACCAATTCTTTTAAGCTAAAACAGAATGAATATATATCAAACTAACATGTACAGTTCAAAATTATCAGAATAGAATATCAAATATGCAAAGTGCATGAAATTCAATTCTAATGTTTGCAATAAAAAAAAAGATTAGTTCATATTCAGTCAAATCCATTCAAGTATATGGTAGTTTGTGATCCATAAAGAAACTTGAAACTCCATTTTACTAACCACATCAAATATCCAACACTTTACAATTAAATGATTGAATCAGTGTGCCATATTCAACATGAGCACTTCCTCCTTTTTCATTTTGCACAGTTTTTTATTCAGAATATAGATTATTCAGCTTAGAAATATGACAACTCCATTGGAGAACTTATATTTTCTAGGATCGAAATACTTAAAGGTTGCGTTTGGATACTTAAATTTGGATTTAGATTTTAAATCAATAGACTTGATTTAAAATTCCATGTGGTTAGATGTTATTTCAATTTTCAAATCCAAGGATTTCAAGGTTTAAAATCCTTGATGAATTTGGCCAAATCCAAATCCTTCACCTTTTTAAACTATCCAAACAAAGTATTCGGATTTTAATCACCTGAATCCAAATCCACATGCTGAAATCCTGCTATCCAAATGCATCAAAAAATTCTGTAAATTTAGCTAGGCCATTTGGCACAAGTGAGCCGCTTTACAGTTTTTGGATTTAACATCCTCTCAACTCCCACTTTTACGTATTATATTATATTAGATGCCTTGAAGTTAACCTTTAAAAACACACATACAATCTCATAACAAAACCACTCAATAAGCCTACCTCTCCGAAATCTCCCAAAGAGTTGGATTTCAAAAGCAATGTACAATATTTCCTGCAGAGAAAAGAAAAGAAGAAAAATTGATGATTGAAAACCTACTAATACTTTTTAACTTAATATCACCATCAGCAGTGTGCAGATATTAATCAACCGTACAGCTACACCTACATGTTACATATTGCAGAAAGAATACATAATTATGTACTAATTGACATTCAGTGAGCATAGTCATAGTTCACAGCATAAGAGCTAGCAATAGGGGGCAGTTTATACCCATTTGTTACACATCTTTCAAGGAACTTGGATTGCTTTCCAGTATTGGCAGCATAATTCATCGTGGGAAGCTCCTTCCTGTACATGTTGAGTACTTCCTGCAATATGGATCCATAAAAGGCATAGACACTATTACTTAAAACATTATAATGTCAAACACAAGCGGATATGTATGTGCAAAGTAATTACTAGGTACTCCTGAAGCATATCACATGGTACTCCATATCAATAAAAGCAAGCCACCTAAAACTTAACTTTTTACATGGCTTTTTTAAGCTTATATTATATTTTTGTATTAAATGGTTTGTATTTATTGGTATGGAGTACCCTGTCAGCTGTACTTTGGGATAATCTAATAATATTCCCATATGCACATGTGTGCCTACTCAGAGAAAGACATACCTGAAGATAAGATTTAGTACAGCTATCAGAATCCTTAGGATTAAGGAGCACGAAAGAAACTTTCTCCCCTTCCTCTAAATAAATAAAAAGAAACTAATTTAATACCTATCAAAATCCTCAAGCATCAATCAAATATTAATAGTGTTAGAGCCACATTATGCAATGGAGAGGCTCCAAAATTTTGATATTTTGTTTAGTACAAATGATTTTTTTCAAATTTTTTTATGTTTGATAAAAATTGAGCTTATCCAGTAACACTCCAGGAATAAAAATAGCCAACTGAATCAGTGGTCCCTAAAAAAACAACTGGCTGGGTAATGCCAAAGAAAAAGAAAGTTTCTTAACAAAAACAGTGTCATTTTTATTGAACTTTTTCTTTTGTCATATTTTTTTTTGTGTACTTTATGTGCACAAGAATCATATATTATATTTTGATTTATCATAGAAAGAGATTCATAAATTATTTTCTTTCTTGAATTTTGTTATACATGTTTCGAGCAAGCTAGATAACTTTTGCATACTAATTAACAAACAATGATAAGTTCTCTTTAATCTTTAATTTTATAGTTATAACTTACTCTAACATTACAAAATTAAGAATTTATATGTATTTAAAGTTTATCTTGATCAATTTATCAATATTAGAGTTACCCCCCCCCCCTCCTTCCCCACAAGCAAGAATTTCTAACTACCTTTCTCTTCAAAATAGTACAAAGAGATTTACCTTTCTCTTGACATTTTATATTCCTAGTTTCATTACCATTCATTTTTTGATAAGTATACTATTCTTTCCATTCATCTCTTCTACCACTGACTTAAACAACCAAAAATGAAAAATAACAAAATCATCAAGCATCAAACAAATGTAAGATTATCTCCATTATGTAATAAAGACTCATCCTATTAGGAGTCTATATGTGTATAGTCACTTAAAACATCATTTGGCGAATAGACAGCATTTTGGTGAACAGTCACTTGACAATTAACTGTCAATGATACTTCTTGATGGAACGAGTATAAATAAATAACCAATGTTAAAATTAATGGATTCCCTAATCAAGCCTTCCAAAAAAAAAAAGTCTATGTTGTCCATCAAAACTAAGGTGTAGGCCATAGACTAGAAAAAGTCCTTCCATTGTTTTAGATTTCTTACATCAAAATACTAACCGCTTTTCTTTTCAGAATAGTCAGAAGATAAAAGAAAAGAAAAATGTTTACCTTTCTCTTGGCATTTTGAATTCCCAATTTCAATTTCATTACTATTCTTTCCATCCATCTCTTCCACCACTGTCTCAAACAACAAAAACCCAAATCACAAAAACCCATTACTAACCCTAAGAACCAAAAAATGCTGTAAAAACCAAAACTTGAATAGAAAAAAAGGGTTAAATAGGTACCTGAGATTTTGATAAATGTGGTTTGGGGATAGAGATTTGAATGCTGCTTGCTTGGGTCGGATTTGCAGGTGAGATATATGGAATGGGATTTTGAATAAAAATTAATTAGCAATTGGGGGTATAAATAGCGTTAATAAGAGGATTCGATTTCTAGGGTTAGGGATTTTGTTAGGTTGTGAAATTGGGATTGGAATGGATAGGAAAACGAAGAAGACAGTCAATCTGGCGCTTTTTTTTTTTTTTTTAATATTTGGAAATGTGTACTTTAAAATTTAAATGGGCGGGAATGAGGGTATTATAGTAAATACGAAATAGATTAAAAACATAAAAGGCATGTTTGTATACTTTTTTTATCTTAGTTTTGGGTTTTTTTTTTTTTTTACTTCAATATACTATTAGTTGCTAGAGCTTAGTCCATGAACAAATTTTAGGCCAACTAAACCTGATACATTATCATTCCATTTGTCTAAAATAAATCACTTTAAATTTGTTAAAAATTAAAATAATCATTTTAAGTTTTTAGAGACTGAGGAAAAAAAAATCATTTTAAGTTCGTTACGAACTAAATTAATTCATGAACTAAAGTTTAGAGACTAAAAATGTTTTTTTTTTTTTTTTTGTATATATAGATATATACATAGATAGGTTGTGATAATGATATTTGAGTTTGGAGAGTATTGTTTCATAAAGTTGATAAAGTAAAAATTCAAGTTCTGGAATTTTTTAAGAGAAAATTCAAAATTCAGTATTTTCAATCGGTCGAAACTTGGGCTCGATCAATCGAAATGGTAAGAAGATAATCCTAGAGTCTCTAGATGATTCGATCGCTATTCAATTCCTATTCGATCGATCGAAAAGAGTACTTGATCAATCGAAAGAAACTTTCAACCAATTGAAGATCGTAAAACAAGATTTTCTGCAAAATTTCTAGTGACTGTTCAAAAAGGTTGAAGAGGTTTTAAGTCTAGTTAATGGTTTTATAAAAAATTTTGACTCTCTATATGTATCTTTTGATGAAATATAATCCTATGGGAATAAATAGAGGCTTATGTTCACTTGAAAAATAACACAATAAACAATAAGTTAGAAAAAAACACAAGAAATCCTGTGGTCATTATCTAGAATTACTATCTGTAAAACCCAATATCTTGGTTGTATCCTAGAGACAAATTTGTGATAACCCTTTAATAACAATAGTGTGAGGAGTAAATATTGTTTAAGAAAAACGATATTGTGCCTTCAAGTTATCTATTTTCTGTTTGTCTTTTGTGTTAACCTTGTTCTTCTATTATTACTTTGTATAATATCCCCATCATTTTTAACATCTTTAAATATGATGTGTTCAGCTCATCAACTAGTTGTTTAGATTTGGAAATTCCATTAGTTTGATTTTTGAATTCATATTTGAAAAATACCTTCACGTCTTAATTATATGTGACATTTGGCATCTAGCTTATGTGGGAATTTTAATCTAAGTTTGGATCATTTTGTAAATTTGAATGTGACTGAAAATTCAATATGAGTTTGGTGAAATTATTATGCTTGAACTGATGAAAGAGATTGCAATTTCACTGCAATATTACAAAAGGTCTAATAATATGATTATGCATGGTTAAGGAAAAATTATTTTATAAAACAGTTTTATAAGACATGTCTCTCACAATATGTAAGACAATGTCTCTCACAACATTTGTAAGTCTTATATATTGTGAGAGAGATATCTTACAGACCGTCTCATAAAATACCTTCTTGTTGTCAATGATTCTTGACTGTGATATGCATATTTTGGACAGATTTATTTTATAAATATATCCTTATTTTAAAAAGTTAAGGGTTTAATCTGTTAACAACTTAAAATATAAGGTATAAAGTGAAATTTATCTATTGTATTTAAGCTTGTTTGAATCTATTACATTAAGTGCAAACCGATGCACTATAGAATATAAAATCCGCTGTAGCACATTGGCAATTCTTATGGATTAAAGAATCCAGGTTCAACTCCTGGCAGCGGAAATATTTTTATATTTATTTTTTTAAAATCTTATGGGAGGCCCAATTAGGAAAATGTTTTTTTATTTATTTTTTTCGATCTTGTGGGTGGCCCAATTAGGAAAGTTCTTTTTTTTCGATCTTGTGGGTGGCCCAATTAGGAAAAACAATTTATGTTGCAAAAATAATAAAACTGCTAATGAAATCACACCCATTTTATTTTATTTTTCCGACCTTGTGGGTGGCCTAATTAGGAAAAAAATTATGTTGCAAAAATAAATAAACTGCTAATCAAATCAAGCACACCGAAAATAGTCACTTTCAGTGCTTTCAGATTTATAAAAGATTTCAGTCAAAAAAAATTATAAAAGATCATTTTTCTTTTGTTATGCCGTGAATACTATCAATACTATCAAGTAACAACTAAGGATTACAATTCCTACCAAAAAAAAAAGGATGACAATCGATTCTCAAATAAATAAATAAACTTTTTTTTTTTTTTGAGAATCAAGACCAATCTTATTAATCTGCAAGACTGAGAAGATCAGCCATGTAAATAGGTTCAACGTCTTGTGGGACATCTTCCATCTAGACAGACAAAGGTGGAGAAGGAGGCGCTCTTCTCGCAAGAGAATGAGCTACCTTGTTACAGGAACGACTTAGGAAAAAAATGGAGCTAAGAATAAAATGTCGTTTGCTATGTGGCTGTATTGGGCAAGAGATCGAGTTCCATTCTTCAAGGTCTGCATCAACACTGCCGAATCACCCTCCAAAACAACTCTATCAATCCCAATTTCCACTGCCAACTCCAATGCCCTCCTAGCTGCCAAAGTCTCCACCTCAACTACAGAGTAAGGTAAAGAAATCAACTGTGAGAGCGAGGCCATGACCAAACCCTCTAAGGATTAAAATTGTTGTCTCTTGCCTTGTAAGATGAAAATAAATTGACACAAATTATTTCTCAGAATTTACTAGATTTTCATTTTAATGAATGTTCTGATTGCATCGGGCAAAAGATTTTACAAAAAATTTAAGTAGATTTGTGATGTGAGGTTTCAAGATTCAAATCTCTTCCCCCTAAATTTTAATTGAATTTTTTTTAAAGCACTAATATTTTCGGATATCAAACTCAAAATCATATTGTAGAGAACATGAACCAATAGCAACAATTAATTAGCAATTGGGGGTAATAACTTTAATAAGAGGATTCGATTTCTAGGGTTAGGGATTTTGTTAGGTTGTGAAATTGGGATTGGAATGGAGAAGAAGACGAAGAAGACAGTCTTTCTTAGCATTTTTTTTTTAATATTCGGAATTGTGTACTTTAAATTTAAATGGGCAGGAATAAGGGTATTATTGTAAATATTAAATAGATTAAAAACATAAAGGGCATGTTTGTATACTTTTTTTTTTTTTTTTTTAATATTAGTTTTTTTTTTTTTTTTTTTTTGCTTCAATATACTATTAGTTGCTAGAGCTTAGTCCATGAACAAATTTTAGGTCAACTAAACTGATAAATTATCATTCCATTTTACTAAAATAAATCACTTTAAATTTGTTAAAAATTAAAATAATCATTTTAAGTTTTTAGAGATTGAAAAAAAAAAAAACATTTTAAGTTCATTACAAACTAAACTAATTCATGATCTGAAGCTCAGAGACTAAAAATGTATTTTTAACATTTTTAAATATAATGTGTACAACTCATCAATTAGTTGTAAAGTTTAGATTTGGAAATTCCATTAGTTTGATTTTTGAATTTATATTTGAAAAATTCCCTCACATCTTAATTATATGTGACATTTGACATCTAGTTAATGTGGGAATTTTAATCGAAGTTTGGATCATTTTGTAAATTTGAATGTGATTGAAAACTCTATATGAGATTTTTGAAATTTTTTGGCTTGAATCGATGAAAGTGATTGTAATTTTACTGCAATATTACAAAAAGTCTATTAATATGTTATGCGGTTTTATAAGATATATCTCTCACAACATTTGTGAGTCACACATATTATGAGAGAGATATTTCATAAAATATCTTCTCATGGTCAATGATCCTTGACTGTCATATAAATTCTCCCAATTTATGTCATATGCATATTTTGGACCAATTTTATTTTATAAATATATCTTTATTAAAAAAAGTTAAGGGTTTAATTTGTTAACAACTTAAAATATAAGGTATAAAGTGAAATTTATTTTCTTTCTTGAAGTTTGTTGTATATGTTTAGAGCAAGCTAGATAACTTTTGCATACTAATTAACAAACAATGATAAGTTCTCTTTAATCTTTAATTTTATAGTTATGACTTACTCTAACATTACAAAAGTAAGAATTTATATGTATTTAAAGTTTATCTTGATCAATTTATCAATATTAGAGTAACCCTTAGAACCCCCCCCCCCCCCCCCCCCCCCCCCCACCAAAAAAAACCACTTCTTCCCCACAAGCAAGAATTTCTAACTACCTTTCTCTTCAAAACGGTACAAAGAGATTTACCTTTCTCTTGACATTTTAAATTCCTAGTTTCATTACTATTCTTTCCATTAATTTTTTGATAAGTATACTATTCTTTCCATTCATCTCTTCTACCACTGGCTTAAACAACCAAAAATGAAATATAACAAAATCATCAAGCATCAAACAAATGTAAGTTTATCTCCATTATGTAATAAAGACTCATCCTATTAGGAGTCCATTTGTGTATAGTCACTTAAAACATCATTTGGCAAATACCAGTGACGGCTCCAAGATTTTTTTCTAGGGAGGTCAATAATGGCGGAGACAAAAATTTATTGGCGGAGTGTAGGCGCAAGTGGAAAAAATAAGATGATTAATTGTTGTTTTTGGTCTTTCTATATATACAACTTCCAAGTTCTAAAAAATGAATAACAGTTTAAAGATCGTTAAGAGTCTTAAGACAACAATCATTAGATGCATAAACAAATAGAATTAAATAACTAATCATACATTTTTTTTATCAAATTAATAATAACTTATTATATTTAAAAATTATATCAATTGAATAAAAAAATTGAATAAATAAGAATAGTAGAGTATTCTAAACGCTTTACCTATATATATATATATATATATATATAAACAAATAGTAACACGGTTAGGAGTAGGGCTAGGAGTAACTATGAAACTAAAAAAAATAATACTCCAGTAATAATTTTTTGCTTTTGAAGTGTATGGTTTTATAAATATACACGCGGTCACTCTTTTGGAATTGGAGTAAGCAATAAAAGATTTTTTGGGCTTGGAAATGTGTAGAGCACTTATCAAACTACTTGATTGAATACTGAGAAAAACTAAGACAACATAAAAACTAAGGATCATGTTCAAGCTTATTTTAATTAAGCTTAACCAAAAATTTAAAGTCAGGGTATTCATATTTTTGTTGTAGGGGTCATATTTTTGTTCATTTGGGGGGGACCAGGTCAGGGGGTTCATTTGAACCCCCTGGGCTGCTCTTGGAGCCGCCCCTGGCCAATAGATAGTATTTTGGTGAACAGTCACTTGACAATTAACTGTCAATGATACTTCTTGATGGAACGAGTATAAATAAATAACCAATGTTAAAATTAATGGATTCCCTAATCAAGCCTTCCAAAAAAAAAAAGTCTATGTTGTCCATCAAAACTAAGGTGTAGGCCATAGACTAGAAAAAGTCCTTCCATTGTTTTAGATTTCTTACATCAAAATACTAACCGCTTTTCTTTTCAGAATAGTCAGAAGATAAAAGAAAAGAAAAATGTTTACCTTTCTCTTGGCATTTTGAATTCCCAATTTCAATTTCATTACTATTCTTTCCATTCATCTTTTCACCACTGTCTCAGACAACAAAAACCCAAATCACAAAAACCCATTACTAACCCTAAGAACCAAAAAATGCTGTAAAAACCAAAACTTGAATAGAAAAAAAGGGTTAAATAGGTACCTGAGATTTTGATAAATGTGGTTTGGGGATAGAGATTTGAATGCTGCTTGCTTGGGTCGGATTTGCAGGTGAGATATATGGAATGGGATTTTGAATAAAAATTAATTAGCAATTGGGGGTATTACAATGTTAATAAGAGGATTCGATTTCTAGGGTTAGGGATTTTGTTAGGTTGTGAAATTGGGATTGGAATGGAAGGGAAAACGAAGAAGACAGTCTTTCTTGGCGGTTTTATTTATTTATTTATTTTTTAAATATTTGGAAATGTATACTTTAAAATTTAAATGGGCGGGAATGAGGGTATTATAGTAAATACAAAATAGATTAAAAACATAAAGGGCATGTTTGTATACTTTATTTTTTTTTTTTTTTTAGTCTTAGGGTCTGTTTAGGATCTGCTTATTTTTTTGAAACTGAAAACATTTTGCTAAAGGTATTATAGGTAAAGCTAAAAGTTAGCTGAAATAATACTGTGAGACCTATTAATAGTACCAAAAAGTGTAGTGAGACCATGAATAGAGTAATAAAATAAGTTGGCAAATTTCATCCACACTTAGTGTTTGTTTGGCTCTAGCTTAAAAAACTAGCTTATTTTTGCTACTATTCATGGACCCCACTACACTTTTTGGTACTATTCGTAGGTCTCACTGTACTAATTTAGCTAATTTTTATCTTTATCTACAGTATTTTCAGTGAAAAGTTTTCAATTTCAATAAAATAAGCGGATCCTAAACAGACTATTAGTTTTGGGTTTTTTTGTCTTCAATTTATTTTATTATTATTATTATTGATGGTGTATAAAAACACGCTAACTCCAAACTCGTCCATAGAGCTCGTCCAAGGGAAATAGCAAGAGAAGCGAACGTAGAACTGCATAACAGCGTGCTCGTCTAGGCTTAGGTGACTTGTCCAACGCGCCTGGACGAGCCACCTACCTTCTAAGTTCCCTATGCAAGTTTTGGACAAGCTTTTTGCCCGTAACACAAAGGGGTATAATTTGTCACTATAGTCGGTCACTAGTGACAATTATGGAAAACACCCAAATAATAAAACTTCCATATCAGTTATGGAAGTTACCTCCGAGTCTTCCGAAATTCCTTAACAATAGAAGCAATTACCAAACAAATAACTGCCCCAAGATGAGTGCTATATAAGCATTCACCAATGATAAGGTAAGGCATTCAGATATCTTTCCCAAAAAATGCTTCTTTTTTACTTGGAATTACAAATCCACTGACTTTACCATCGGAGGATTCTTGGCCAGCCTCCACCGGTCTCCTCTGATTTTGTATTTGCTTTTTCAGGACTCAGCCTTAAGATCATCAACGCCCGAAACTTTCAGCTAATTTTTATCTTTATCTACAATATTTTCAGTGAAAAGTTTTCAATTTCAACAAAATAAGCGGATCCTAAACAGACCATTAGTTTTGAGTTTTTTTGTCTTCAATTTATTTTATTATTATTATTATTGATGGTGTATAAAAACACACTAACTCCAAACTCGTCCGTAAAGCTCGTCCAAGGGAAACAGCAAGAGAAGCGAACGAAGAACTGCATGACAGTGTGCTCGTCCAGGCTTAGGTGACTCGTCCAACGTGCCTGGACGAGCTACCTACCTTCTAAGTTCCCTATGCAAGTTTTGGACAAGCTCTTTGCCCGTAACACAAAGGGGTATAATTTGTCACTATAGCCAATCACTAGTGACAGTTATGGAAAACACCCAAATAATACAACTTCCATATCAATTATGGAAGTTACCTCCGAGTCTTCCGAAATTTCTCAACAATAGGAGCAGTTACCAAACAAATAACTGCCCCAAGATTAGTGCTATATAAGCATTCACCAATGATAAGGTAAGGCATTCAGACATCTTTCTCAAGAAAACACTTCTTTTTTACTTGGAATTACAAATCCACTGACTTTACCGTCGGAGGATTCTTGGCCGGCCTCCACCAATCTCCTCTGATTTTGCATTTGCTTTTTCAGGACTCAGCCTCAAGATTATCAACGCCCGAAACTTTTAGCCTACTGATTTCCAAGGATATATCAATTATTATTATTATTTTTTGCTTCAATATACTATTAGTTGCTAGAGCTTAGTCCATGAACAAATTTTAGGTCAACTAAAACTAATACATTATCATTCCATTGCCTAAAATAAATCACTTTAAATTTGTTAAAAATTAAAATAATCATTTTAAGCTTTTAGAGATTAAAAAAAAATCATTTTAAGTTCGTTACAAACTTAACTAATTCATGAACTGAAGTTTATAAACTAAAAATGTATTTTAAACATTTTTAAATATGATGTGTACAACTCATCAATTAGTTGTTTAGATTTGGAAATTCCATTAGTTTGATTTTTGAATTCATATTTGAAAAACACCCTAACATCTTAATTATATGTGACATTTGGCATCCAGTTTATGTGGGAATTTCAATCTAAGTTTGGATCATTTTGTAAATTTGAATGTGATTGAAAATTCTATATGAGTTTTGTGAAATTATTATGCTTGAACTAATGAAAGTGATTGCAATTTTACTGCAATATTACAAAAAGTCTAATAATATGATTATGCATGGTTAAGGAAAAATTATTTTATAAGACATGTTTCTCACAACATTTGTGAGTCTCACATATTGTGAGAGAGATATCTCACAAACCATCTCATAAAATACCTTCTCGTGGCCAATGATCCTTGACTGTGATATAAATATGCATATTTTGGACAGATTTATTTTAGAAATATATCCTTATTTTAAAACGTTAAGGGTTTAATTTATTAATAACAACTTAAAATATAAGGTATAAAGTGAAATTTATCTATTGTATTTAAGCTTGTTTCAATCCATTAGATAAAATAAAAACTGAGGCAGGATACAACATCAAATCCGCTGTAGCACATTGGCAATTCTTATGGTTTAAGAATCCAGGTTCAACTCCTGGCAGCGGAAGCCTTTTATATTTTTATATTTATTTTTTTCCGATCTTGTGTGTGGCCCAATTAGGAAAATTTTTATTTTATTTTATTTTATTTTGGATCTTGTGGGTGGGCCAATTAGGAAAAACAATTTATGTTGCAAAAATAAATAAACTGCTAATCAAATCACACACAATTTTTTATTTTTTGATCTTGGTGGGTGGCCAAATTAGGAAATTTTTTTTTTTAAATTTTTTTTCCCGATCTTGTGGGTGGCCCAATTAGGGAAAAAATTTTATGTTGCAAAAATAAATAAGCTGCTAATCAAATCACACACATTATTATATTTTTTCGATCTTGTGGGTGGCCCAATTAGGAAAAACAAATTTATGTTGCAAAAATAAATAAACTGCTAATCAAATCTCACACACACACCCAAAATAGTCACTTTAAGTGCTTTTAGATTTATAAAAGATTTTAGTAAAATATATATATAAAAGATCATCTTTCTTTCGTTATGCCTTGAGTTCTATCAATATTATCAATTATCAACTAAGGATTACAATTCCTACCAAAAAAAAAAAATGGATTACAATCGATTCTCAAATAAATAAATAAACTAAGGATTAAAATTGTTGTCTTTGCTACCAACGGGGGCTTGGTTGGGTGAGTAAGGTTCGGACGCTTCGTGCATCACACCTAGGTTCGAATCCCGCTGCTCGCAGGAGTCCGTTGGTGGGCATACTTAGTGGGGTTTATCCCCCACATAGTACCGGGCTGGGCCTCATCAAGCTGATCTTGGTACTGGCTCCCTGTCCGGAGGTGTAATATAGCCATAAAGGCCCCCATTTTTGTTTCTCAAAAAAAAAAAAAAAAATTGTTGTCTTTGCCTTATAAGATGAAAGTAAATTTACACAAATTATTTCTCAGAATTTACTGAATTTTCATTTTAATGAATGTTCTGATTGCGTCGGGCAAAAGATTTTACAAAAAATTTAAGTAGATTTGTGATGTGAGGTTTTTAATATTTTGGTATTTAAACCAATCACAAGCCCAAAAGGAAGGTTTCAACCAATCACAAGTGAGTAACAACCCACATATTCAAGTAGTACCATTCTCCATTTTTTTTTTCTCTCTTCATCTTTCTATTCACAAACATGAAATCATTGATGCTTGTTTGATATTTAATTTGTCAAGAATTTTGTAATTCTATAAGTTGATATTTGATACCTTCTATATTTAAGGAATACATCCAAGATTCAAATCTCTTCCCACAAAATTTTAATTTAATTTTTTTTAAAAGCTCTAATATTTTCTGATATCAAACTCAAAATGCATATTGTAGAGATCATGAACCAATAGCAACAATTAATTAGCAATTGGGGGTATAATGACTTTAATAGGAGGATTTGATTTCTAGGGTTAGGGATTTTGTTAGGTTGTGAAATTGGAATTGGAATGGAGAGGAAGACGACGAAGACAGTCTTTCTTGGTGCTTTTTTTTTTTTTTTTTTTTTTTTTTTTTTTAAATATTTGAAAATGTGTACTTTAAAATTTAAGTGGGTAGGAATGAGGGTATTATAGTAAATATCAAATAGATTAAAAACATAAAGGGCATGTTTGTATACCTCCTTTTTTTTTTTTTTTTTAAATCTTAGTTTTGGGTTTTTTTTCTTCAATTTTTTCTATTTTTTTTTTTTTTTTTTTTTTTGCTTTAATATACTATTAGTTGCTAGTTACACAAATTATTTCTTAGAATTTACTGAATTTTCATTTAATGAATGTTCTGATTGCATTGGGCAAAAGATTTTACAAAAAATTTAAGTAGATTTGTGATGTGAGGTTTTTAATATTTTGGTATTTAAACCAATCACAAGCCCAAAAGGAAGGTTTCAACCAATCACAAGTGAGTAACAACCCACAGATTCAAGTAGTATCATTCTCCATTTTTTTTTTCTCTCTTCATCTTTCTATTCACAAACATGAAATCATTGATGCTTGTTTGATATTTAATTTGTCAAGAATTTTGTAATTCAATTAGTTGATATTTGATACCTTCTATATTTAAGGAATACATCCAAGATTCAAATCTCTTCCCACAAAATTTTAATTTAATTTTTTTTAAAAGCTCTAATATTTTCTGATATCAAACTCAAAATGCATATTGTAGAGATCATGAACCAATAGCAACAATTAATTAGCAATTGGGGGTATAATGACTTTAATAAGAGGATTTGATTTCTAGGGTTAGGGATTTTGTTAGGTTGTGAAATTGGAATTGGAATGGAGAGGAAGACGACGAAGACAGTCTTTCTTGGTGCTTTTTTTTATTTATTTATTTTTAAATATTTGAAAATGTGTACTTTAAAATTTAAGTGGGCAGGAACGAGGGTATTATAGTAAATACCAAATAGATTAAAAACATAAAGGGCATGTTTGTATACCTCTTTTTTTTTTTTTTTAATCTTAGTTTTGGGTTTTTTTTCTTCAATTTTTTCTATTTTTTTTTTGCTTTAATATACTATTAGTTGCTAGAGCTTAGTCCATGAACAAATTTTAGGTCAACTAAGCCTGCGTTTGGATTCGGCTGAAAAGCCAGTGCGTCTGGCATCTAGCGTTTTTTTTTTTTTTTTTTTTTTGCACGCGTTTGAGAGACAAAACGGCTACTGTTTATGTGAACAGTAGCCGCAAGGTTGGACTTTTCAACCCTTTTCAGCCAATCAGTGGGTTCGTGCACTGTTCAGGAGACCCACAAACTTTACTTTTCAGCCACTTTTTCATTAAAAATGGGTCTCACGGTATTATTCACACATTTAAAAATTATTTTGCTACAATGTTTTTCAGTTTTTAGTTTTCAACTGTATCCAAACGGACCCTAAAATTGATACATTATCATTCTATTTGACTAAAATTAATCACTTTAAATTTGTTAAAAACTAAAATAATCATTTTAAGCTTTGGGAGGCTGAAAAAAAAAATTATATATATATATATATATATATATATATATATATATCATTTTAAGTTCGTTACAAACTAAACTAATTCATGAACTAAAGTTTAGAGACTAAAAATGTATTTTTAACATTTTTAAATATGATGTGTACAACTCATCAATTAGTTGTAAAGTTCAGATTTGGAAATTTCATTAGTTTGATTTTTGAATTCATATCTGAAATATTCCTTCACATCTTAATTATATGTGACATTTGGCATCTAGTTTATGTGGGAATTTTAATCTAAGTTTGGATCATTTTGTAAATTTGAATGTGATTGAAAACTCAATATGAGTTTTTTGAAATTTTTTGGCTTGAAATAATGAAAGTGATTGCAATTTTACTGCAATATTACAAAAAGTCTAATAATATGATTATGCATAGTTAAGGAAAAAATTATTTTATAAGATAGTTTTATAAGACATATCTCTCACAATATTTGTGAGTCCCACATATTGTGAGAGAGATATCTCATAAAATACCTTCTCGTGGCTAATGATCATTGACTGTGATATAAATTCTTCCAAGTCATGTAATATGCATATTTTGGACCGATTTATTTTATAAATATATCCTTATTAAAAAAAGTTAAGTGTTTAATTTGTTAACAACTAAAAATATAAGGTATAAAGTGAAATTTATCTTTTTTGTATTTAAGCTTATTTGAATTCATTAGATAAAATAAAAATTGATGCACTCTAGAACATAAAATCCGCTGTAGCACATTGGCAATTCTTATGGTTAAAGAATCCAGGTTCAACTCCTGGCTGCGGAAATTTTTTTATTTTTTTATTAATTTATTTTTTGATCTTGTGGGTGGCCCAATTTGGAAAATTTTATTTTTATTTATTTTTTTCAATCTTGTGGGTGGCCCAATTGGAAAAAAATATTTTGTTGCAAAAATAAATAAGCTGCTAATCAAATCACACACTTTTTTTTTTCCTGATCTTGTGGGTGGCCCAATTAGGAAAAACATATTTATGTTGCAAAAATAAATAAACTACTAATCAAATCACACACACCAAAAATAGTCACTTTCAGTGCTTTCAGTATAAACGATTTCAGTCATTTTTTTTAAAATTTTTTAAAAGATCATTTTTCTATCGTTATGCCATGAATACTATCAATACTTTCAAGTATCAAGTAAGGATTACAATTCCTATTTAAAATAATAATAATAATAATAATAACCATCGATTCTCAAATAAATAAATAAACTAAGGATTACAATTGTTGTATTTGCCTTGTAAGATGAAAGTAAATTGACACAAGTTATTTCTCAGAATTTATTAGATTTTCTTTTTAATGAATGTTTTGATTGATTGCATCGGGCAAAAGATTTTACAAAAAATTTAAGTAGATTTGTGATGTGAGGCTTTTAATATTTGGTATTTAAACCAATCACAAGCCCAAAAGGCAAGTTTCAACCAATCACAAGTGAGTAATAACCCACAGATTCAAGTAGTACCATTCTTCCCTCTTTTTTTTTTTTTTTTTTCCCCTATTCACAAACATGAAACCATTGATGCTTGTTTAATATTTAATTTGTCAAGAACTTTATAATTTAAATGGTTGATACTTGATATCTTCTAATTTTTCCTGGGAATACATTCGAGATTCAAATCTCTTTCCCCAAATTTTAATTTAAATTTTTTAAAAGCACTAATATTTTTGGATATCAAACTCAAAATGCATATTTTAGAGAACATGAACCAATAGCAACAATTAATGAGCCGTACATATTGTCCACCGTTGGATGCAATTGTTACTTGAATGGCTATCTATTCAAGGTATTCCCAGAATTCAAATTCTCCCCCCCCTCTTCAATTATATAATTATTAATTATTAAAAGGGAAAAGTTAATGGGTGCCCAAAAGACGTTGGTTTAGAAAATATTTTTAGAAACTTTTTTATGAGAAAAGAAAAAAGTATCAAATATTTCTTCAAATTATCCATTAACAAAGAGAAATGCTAATGCCACAAAAAATATTACAACTTTTACCACAACTCGTTATGTGGTAATAAGTTGTAAGTGGTGGAGATGTGTAACCCTATGGACCTACTATTTTTTTTTTTCACCACTCATAACTCACCATGTGGTGAGTTGTAGTAAAAATTGTGATTTTTTTGCGGCACTAGCATTTCTCATTAACAAATGTCCTAATGTCCTAAAGGCACGCGTTAACAGAGTCTTGATTTATCCAAAAAGGGAAAAAAGTATTTCTAATCTAATATCCACAATTAATACACTGGTGTACACATTTTGAAATGCGAAAAATCCATGTTTAAAAAGGGTTTGGCTTACCTCCAGTATTTTTTTAACTGGAGGTCTTTTTTTATTTTAAATACACAATAGTAAGTGGTAGTGGGTTTTAATCTCCACATTTTATTTAATTAGTGGGTGATGTGGTAGTTTCTCATTAAAACAAAAAGATATTTTAGTTAAAAAAATACTAAAGATAAACCAAACCCGTTTTAAAAATATGTTAAACATGAAAATGTACGTGAATCAAGAAAATGCATATTTTAAAAAATGGATGCGAGAGAATTAAAACCATTTAAACCAAAATCAAACTCGGAATTTTCGTACATTAAGAGAATCAAAACTTGCAGGCAAAATGCTGGTAATTTACTATGTTAGAGCAAATGAAAAATAAATAATAGTCAATAAGGGACGAGATTTTCTTTGGAATTCATGGACGAGGCTTTGCATCTTCCCCTTTACTGCTTGTCATAGTTCTGGAGTGATAATCAAAATGTTTCAAACCAGTTTCGTTGCCTAGTGATGGTACAACCATAGTACCAAAACTAAAAGGCAGTGACCAAAAGTAAAATACAAAACAAGCTATTAAGAAATGTTAAACAAATAATATCTTGCACAGTCTTCGTTTTCAAGATGACATTGCGTAAGAATGATAACAGAGGAGGAGAAGAAATTGATACAGAGACAAGTATAAATCTTAAGGAAAGGGAGAGAAAGGAAGCAAAAGACAAAATAAATTATTCAAGATGAAAATTGGATAAGAATGAGTGGAAAGGAAGAGAAAAGAATAGATTGCTTTCTTCTTTCCATATCAAGCTTCAGCTTCAATCTCCTCTTCTTTCACTCAACTGCTCTTCTATTTAAGAAGCCCGGACTGTCCTCACAATTGTAACCTTAAAATCATTATACAAAAAGAAGTGACAAATCTTTGACTCTGAAATTGATATTGATACAATAATATCTGAGTTTATTTTTTTTTCCAACTGGGTATCTCTAAAATTTGCCAAATATGTCGTACATTAAGGGCATCGGCTGTGGATTGCTCCTCGCTCTGGCTAGTTACTTTTACATAAGAAGTAGGCGGCGTCCCAATTCGGTATGAAATTTTAAAATTAGTATTTCTTGTTATCAATTTAGCAGTATGAACAAACCTACTACTACGTACCACATAACTTCTTTAAGACTTAAGTTTCTAACGTATGAGTTCAATATTGTTCATAGATTATCTCGTAACCAATCCAAAAAAATACCATATTATTGAAACATTTGACATAGTTCCTCATTCTATATTCATTATCATCATCATTTGATCATCTAGGATGATAACATTGATAAAGATGTGCACTTAATATTTTCTTTTAAGCGAAAGAATATGACCATGGAGGAATTCAAAGGGCAACCTCGGCTTCCAAAATTCGCTGTCCCAAAACGCTATGACATAAGGCTAAAACCGAACCTCACCACATGCAAGTTTGCTGGCTCCGTGGCTATTGAGCTCAAAATTGTGGCAGATACCAGTTTCATCGTCCTCAACGCCGCTGAACTCTCCATTGATACCACCTCCGTATCTTTCATCCACCCAGATGCACACTCTTCTAATTCTAAGCAGCAGGTAATACCTATCTTATCTATCAGCCTAACTTTACTTTTAAAGTTAGTTTAAACTAATGGTAAAAGGTTTTGTTGTAAGTGCTTTAACTTAACATCCTAAAATATCTTGTTGGTTGAATATGTTAGAATAGATACAAATAGCGAACACAATAATACATGGATTACGTAATTTAGTTTGCTTAAGGGCTACATCTTTATCATATGAGAGTATAGTACCCATCCTTTGTTATAATGAACTCAACATGAGTATATATAATACGCTAAACATTGAGACTAACCATATATTTACTATGGTTAATAGACTTCTAATATAAGTAGGAGACTTGACTTACTCATAAAGTAAGATTAGGTTTAAGCCTATTATATTGGGCTAATATATTTGCAACATTGTTAAACTTTAGCTTGATTGACTTAGTTGTTTTTGCGGTTGTATGAGCCCTAGCTTATTCAAATAAATAGTCAACCTTGTGATTATCTGAATGTGAGACTCATTGACTGAATTTGCATTTATCATGACAAACCAAATGCCCTATATTTTAAATATAAAATGTTGAATGAATAAGGTTTTGGATTTGGGAAAAAATAACTATTTAGCCTTAATTTTTGAAATATGTAGCCAAACAGCCTACTTTTCAAACAATATAATAAAATTCAATGTTTTAAAACTCAATATTACTGATGTCGAGTTCTATGCGTATTTTGCTACTAAATTTTTTTTTGAAAATTTTGCATAGAAGTACCACTTAAAATTATGCACAATACTCAAGATTATGCACAGTACTCAAGATTGGTAATGTCGAGTTCTAGGTAAAACTCGACATCAATAATATCAAATTCCAAAACAAGGGTATTTTGCTACATAATTTAAAAAGGGGTTTTGGCTACATAGTTCAAAAATTAAGACTTAATAGCCATTTTTTCCTTTGGATTTGTGCAGGTGTTAAAGCCTTTAAAAGTTGATGTGGTTGAAGAGGACGAGATTTTGGTTTTGAACTTTGCTGACACTCTTCCCATTGGTCTCGGACTTCTCACTATCCACTTTCAAGGATCCTTAAACGACAAAATGAAGGGCTTTTATATAAGGTACACAGTTTTGTTGCAAAAAGGTTTTTTTTTTTGGGGGATAAAACAAGGAATTTTTTTAAAGAAAAACCATAGACTCACCTTTAGCCAGTCAAATCTACAGAACCAATTGTTGCGAATTTTTATTGCAAAAAGTTTAGAGACACAATTTTTCATAATATATTTTTTTTCACTTTTGTTGACCTTAATCTAATATGGTTGGTGAATAATAAAAGTGATGTAAGTGGTAGATCCATACAAAAAGTAATGTTACTTCGATTACAACTTATCTCCTTAGTATACATGTTTCTATTCAAAAATCATGTTATTCCAATCACAACTGGTTATCTCAGCAAATTGTCAATGGGGTTCAGTCAAAATGTGTTTGTGGCAGTGAAGATGTGCATGTGCATGTGATGACAAAAAATGGGTTCAGTTCTTGGGAATGAGAATCATTTTATAAAATTATGTTTTGCATTCCACTTGTATAAGACCAACTAGGATGTAAATCACTTAAAATTTTTAAGTGATTTTTTTCCCATTTAGGTAAGTGTTGGATTTAGTTTTTATCCATTTGATAAAAACAGTTAAAAAAATAATTAAAAAAAACTTCTTTCAAATTCAAATATACTTAAAATGATTCATTTTTATTTCCAAATGCTGTTTCAGATTATCAGGCAGGCCTTTGACCACAATAATTAAAGGTTTAAGTTCATGTAGATACTCTCTTTAATGGGATTGAACCTATGATTTCACCCTTCACGATTTTCATATGAATGGAGCTAATTATAAATGCCTTAGTAATGTGTATATAATTTAATAAATGTCATTTTGCTTTCCAGTACATATGAGCACAATGGTGAGAAGAAGAATATGGCAGTTGCACAGTTTAAACCAGATGATGCTAGGCGATGCTTTCCTTGTTGGGATGAACCTGCTTGCAAGGTGTCACAATCTCTCTCTCTTGCGGTTAATTTAAGATCTTGTGACTAAATTATTTTTGGTTTGGAAGTAGATTTGCTTGATTCTGTTTCAAATGAATGCAAACAAAAGCTTATTGGGCCCTTCTTTTTGGGCATTGAGTTTTGCAGGCTACGTTCAAAATCACATTGGATGTGCCATCAGAACTAGTAGCCCTTTCCAACATGCCAATTATTGAAGAAAAAGTGGTTGGGGACTTGAAGACAGTTTCATATCAAGAATCACCAATCATGTCTACATATTTGGTGGCAATTGTAGTTGGTTTGTTTGATTATGTGGAACATCTTACATCTGATGGTAAAACATTACACTATGTTCACTGTTTCTTGTGGTATAATATGATCCTTGTTCTTGATAGTGTAATCTTACATGACTTTACAGGAGTTAAAGTTCGAGTATACTGTCAGGTTGGTAAAGTAAATCAAGGGAAATTCGCATTGGATGTTGCTGTTAGGACACTTGAATTATACAAAGAGTAAGTTTTACTGTGAATCGCCACCAAACTACTGATTACAAGACACAACATAGAAGTCTTTAGCTAAATAGTGGACACTGGATCATGGTTATTGGTGATCCCTTGAGTCGTTACATTTTTGTGCTTGTGTCGTATTATTTGAAATTCCAATTAACCACGATAATTTCTGCAGATACTTTGCAATGCCTTACTCACTTCCCAAATTGGATATGGTTTCAATTCCTGATTTTTCTTTTGGGTCCATGGAGAATTATGGTTTGGTTACATACTGTGAAACAGCTCTGCTCTATGATGTTCAGCATTCCACAACTGCTGATAAGCAGAGGGTAATATGCATGTTGTGAATGTTGCTATTTTTGTTAGAATTTTGTTTGGCTCATATAGTATGAAGCCATTGTTTAAATAACACTGCACAAAATGTTTAATTATTATTTGTCTCAGGTTGTGATTGCTGTAGCCCATGAACTAGCACATCAGTGGTTTGGCAATCTTGTAACGATGGAATGGAGGACTCATTTATGGCTGAACGAGGGGTTTGCAACATGGGTATTTATTGCATTGGGTTGAAAATGATCCAAACTGAGCTGTTGATTAAAATTTCCAAATTGGCTTTTATAATTATGTTTTGAAAATGAGCCAGGCTCAATTTTTTCACCAAGCTAGATAACATGTTCATCCTTACATTATTTATTTTGTTCATTAAGCTAAAGCTTGTTCATACATCTTTTGACAGGATTATTTCCTTCTCATTAACTGTTTATATATTTTAAAATACATGCTTACATATACTTAGTTATGCTTTAGGTGATATCGATCAAGTTACTTTGGTAGGATACTTTTCGTCATTTATGGCCCTATAAAATAAAGCTCATTAACCTTGTCTGTACACATAACTTTTTGCTATGAATTAGACTATTTATATGTCATTGTTTTGTTGTGGAAATAAACGCAAAATAATAAAATAGCTAGCTCTGCAATACACAAGATTTAACTTGGTTAGGCTAACTCCAAGCCTACCTTCGCAATCCCAATACACCCAAAGGTGCCTCACGCGTCTTTATCCTTCTTACAAGACAAAGCTTTGCTCTAACTCTCGCACACAATAAAGCTACTTTACCACTCCTTTTATAAGGGACAACACTCCTTACTACTTCTCTTTTCAATATGAGACTAACTCTTTTAATATAATTGGTGCACCTCCTTATTATTCTTCTATACAATGTGGGATTCCAAAACCAATGAGGAATTCTTGAACCTTCTATCATGCACTGGACTCAACATGTTTATAACTTTCTTAAAGAAAGTTCATTTAAACTCTATATATAAAAGTCAAGCCTCAAGTTCCACTAACTACTTAATGCTATGTTTTAATTTGATTTGCTTATCAATCAAGCCTCAAAAGGTTGGCTTGAGCCTATCTTCATTATCATTATTAATCCACTATTTCACATCTTTTTTTTTTTTTTTTGGTGTTAAAATGTTGACATTGTTAAAAGTGGACATTCTTGCATCAGTTGTAGATATGTATGTGAAATAGTAGATGTGAGCTAGTGTGAATAAATATTTTCCTTATTATATTAAACTACATAATTTTTTTTTGTTGGAACGTAGCCCAAGCTCTTCGTAAATGGTTTGTTTGTTTGTTTTTTTTTTTTTTTTTTTCACACAGCCAGCATGGATCATGAGTCTATATATTATTCCTTATTACACTGCTTGTTGTAAATTATATACCATTTATTTCAATATGTGCAGGTCAGTTATTTAGCAGCTGATCACTTGTTCCCAGAATGGAAAGTGTGGACTCAGTTTCTTGATGACTATATAGAGGGTCTTGCGATGGATGGGCTTAGAGAATCCCATCCCATTGAGGTAGTATAATTGCTTTAAGGAATTAGTATTATTACTTTTTTGAGTATATCTCAATTTAAGCGTACTTTTTTAGGTGAAGATAAGTCATGCTAGTGAGATTGATGAAATAATTGACTCGATAAGTTACATAAAAGGTGCATCTGTTATCCGGATGCTGCAAAGCTATCTTGGTGCTGATTGCTTTCAGGTTGGTTGTTAGATTCTATACTGGTATATATTTCTTGTCCCAAGTAAAAATATTTCTAATTATTGAAGAAACTCTTTTCCCTCCACTCCCAAATTCACATGAAATTTATGTCATGGAAACCCTTCATAAAGTAAGTCCTAGAAAAAGATAGAGCAATAGGAGTTTTCTTTTTGCAAGTTCGGAAGAGGTTAGAGAGGTTTTGTTCATAAATTGTTGGAGAATGAAAGAGGTTTAGGAAGTAACCACTAATGTGATGAATACTATATAACTAATATTTTGAAAAGTGCTCATTTCTATTTATATATAGAAACAATGGTGATACTCATCTTGATAAGAAATGGTATTAGAAAGCATATTTACTTGATATCTGGTGACATAGCCTCAGCTTGATTATCTTCTAGATTCTTTCTTGGCTGCCATGTATTAATGGTTCGGTTTGGATTGAGGGGAGGGGAGATGGAGTAGAGTAGAGTAGGTTGAAAATTAGCATAATTTCTACCAAACTCTACTCTACTCCTCCTCTCTCCCCCTCAATCCAAACAAGCCAATGATTGCAATTAAGGTTTGTCCTTTTAAGTTCCATCTTTGTCAACCAATCATCTTTTGCAATATATGAGATTTTTGCTAAAATCTATTCTTTGGATTAAGAAGCTCAATTAGCTTGCTCATTGTATGGCAGTTAATTATCTTTTTTCTTGCATCTGTAAATTCTTTTTTCCCTCTTGTTTTAAGTAACTGTTTTTTGCTCCTCTTCTTCCCCTCCCCCCTCTCTAATATGTGTATGCAATCAGAGGTCACTTGCTTCATATGTAAAAAAGTTTGCTTGCTCGAATGCGAAGACAGAAGATTTATGGGTTGCACTTGAGGAGGGATCCGGTGAACCTGTGAACAAGCTAATGAATTCATGGACAAAGCAAAAGGGGTACCCAGTCGTCTCTGTCAAAGTCATCAAAGTCAAACATAAAAAATTGGTGTTTGAGCAGGTTTCTTGTGTCGGGTCTCTTTCACCCATTTTTTTCTTGAAATAATATATCTTAACCCTGATGCATACCAAGTTGTTTTACTTTGTAATGAGTTTCACTTAATAATATTTTGAGGACTTACTGGGTTCATACAAATCAATGTAATAATGGCAGTCACGATTTTTGGCAAGTGGTTCCCATGGGGATGGGCAATGGATTGTTCCAATAACATTATGCTGTGGCTCATATGATGTGCGCAAGAATTTTCTACTGCAAAAAAATTCTGAAACTCTTGATATGAAAGAGCTCATGAGTGACGAAAGCAATTTAGCATCTGCTTGGGTAAAACTTAATGTCGATCAGACTGGTTTCTATAGGGTTGAATATGATGAGGACCTTGAAGCTAGACTCCGAAATGCAATAGAGAACAAATACTTATCTGCAACAGACAGATTTGGTAGTTTTGATATTTTTACTCACACCAGCTTTTATCTCATGATGGTAAGTGTTGATGGTTGAAAAGAGCACTTAACACAACTCATTCGTTTAACAGGCATCCTGGATGATTCATTTGCCCTTTGTATGGCTCGCCAGAAGTCTTTCACTTCATTTTTTACCTTGCTGAATGCTTATAAGGAGGAACTTGAATATACCGTGCTGTCTAATTTAATCAAAGTAATGCTCAACTCTTGCTTAGGACAAAGTATATTCCAGTTGTGCTCTTAGTCCTAATTCTGGTCCCTCTATTCACAGATAAGTTATAAAGTTGATAGAATTACAGCTGATGCAGCCCCTGGGTCATCGGTTGCCAGTTTTTTTATTGAACTTTTCCTGCATTCAGCAATGTAAGTTGTCCTATATACAAATAATTGAAATTCCTATGGTGGTCTAAGTCATTTGGGTTGCTCTCTCTACTGTTTTTTTGATATAGTGATATCTTTGAAGCTGATTATATTCATTTTGGTTGAGAAAACCCTAAAAGATGTTAAGTATTAAGGTCCTAGAATGTATGACTATACATTTTCACAGATTTATAGCATGAGAGTATCTTTTTCTTTATATACTGAATAATTATAATATTAAGAGGTGATTAATATGCTACAATCAATAATATATATATATATATATATATTATCGTTTATAGCATATTAATCTCCCATGTATATGACATTTTCTGAATTTAGACAATCTTTTTCTTTCTTATATAGAGCTGCTAATAGCTAGTAAATAGCAGACATAGGTAATTTTTCAGTAAATCTTGGAGATAAAGTTTAAATGTCTCAGAATGTAAAAAGAGAGCTTTAAGGAAGAAGAAAAACTCACTTAAGGATCGTTGTGGATAGACACAAAGTTTTACCTCAGGATCTAGGATGTGGATATTTCATACATAATGTGACTGGCAAATAGTGTTTATTTCTTTTATTTAGAGATATTCAATATATGCTTACTCAAGATAAAACTTGTCATACATACTAATAATTATATTGAATAAACCTTATAGATCAAGTTGCGTAATATGTATAAATATCTAAGGAAGCAAGCAGGATGTCAGAAAAAGTTTTAGGGGAAGGGGTCTTCGACTTGATGGCTACAGACCAACAAGAAGTTATATTAGACCTTAGATGCTAATGGAAACCAAGTGTGCATCACTAACCCAAATAATGAGCACTCAAAAACTTTGAGCAAAGTGAAGAGCCTTATAGCTTGGTGGCATTGCTTGCTCTCCTATATGAGGAGTTGTGGCTATTGAAAAAAAACACCAAAAAAAAACACCAAAAAAAAAAAAAAAAAAAAAAAACACTTTGAGCAAGATTTAGCTTCTTTTTTATTTCATTCTTCCATTTATTTTTTCTTCAATGTTTGAATTGTTTTTGCAGGAAGCTTGGTTGGGAGCCTAAGCCAGGTGAGAGCCATCTAGATGCAATGTTGAGAGGAGAGGTTTTGACTGCCCTTGCTGTGTTTGGACATAATCTGACACTAGAAGAAGCAAGTAGACGTTTTCTTGCATTCTTGGATGACAGAAATACACCACTCCTCCATCCTGACATAAGAAAGGTTGGTAAAAAGAGCATTAGTCAATCTGTAGTATTTTTCCATCTACAATACCTATCAACTTTTCTAATGGGCTCTGCTTACAGGCAGTATATGTGGCTGTAATGCGAACAGTCAGCACCTCAAACAGATTTGGTTATGAATCTCTTTTGCGAGTATACAGAGACACTAATTTGAGCCAGGAGAAAACACGCATTCTAAGTAATTACACATCATTATTTAAATGTTGCAAAAAATTTGATCTCTCTAGTATGTTGGAGACATGTCGCTTTTTGTGCTTGTAGGTTCATTAACATCTTCTCCAGATCCCAACATAACTCTTGAAGCTCTCAACTTTTTGTTGTCTTCTGAGGTATATATAATTGTAGAGGTCAAGATTTTTTTCATACATGTTGATATATAATGGTCTGATGGAGCTTGGGATGCTGATGCTGGCTTTTATTTCCCATTCAATCTAGGTTCGTACCCAAGATGCTGTTCTTGGACTTGCTGTTAGTAGGGAAGGAAGGGAAACAGCTTGGACATGGCTCAAGGTAATACACCAGTTGTAATGTAAAATGCAAAAATCACATTGCATTGAAGAATTTCAACCGTTCATGTGCATGCACTATATCCATGTTTTACATTGATCAAAATTGTCCTAAAAAAATTAAGAGACTGGTCTTAGATTTTGCATGTGGATTTTAGGAAGAAAAAGGAATTTAAGCGTGTACAGAGTACAGGGCACTTGCCTTCTTTCATGTAGAAAAAACATGCATTGTGGTGCACCTGATAGACCTTAGACTTTTTCCCCTGGCTCCAAGGAAGACAAAGTTCTTGGAAGAGCTGAAATTGAACCTTAAATATCCCTATGCCTAAATAGCTTGTAGGAGCTTTAGATTTTTTAATATCTCTCACATTTAATAAAACATCTATATCAGAATTTCTAGTTTTAACACAAGTACAGTTTTAATTTATTTTGCTCAGAAATTACATGATGCTTGTATAGACTGAGAACAATTCTTTTTTTAGCTTAATGTTGCTGAAATCCTTATGCATAACATGAATGAACAATTCTTTTTCTAGTTTTGATTTACTTTGGCACTAATCCCCTATTATTCTATTCTTGTGTTCATCACGAATACATTCTGTTGGGGAGATAAACACCTTGGGGAGCTTCCTTGAGTAATTAATATAACATATAGAAACACACTTTTACCCAAAAGGCCTAAGCCCAATGGGTATGTGCTCAATTATGTTATATTAACTACTCATTCTTCTCATCTTTATTCAATGTGGGACTTCACTCACACGTGTAACCCAACACATTCATCATTGATGCATACCTCTTTGTTATTTAATGCATTTTTTTTTTTCTGCTTTTAAATGTGATTGAAATAAAGAATTATTGGGAGCATATTTCAAAAACCTGGGGTTCCGGATATCTAATAACTCACTTCATCAATTCAATTGTCTCACCGGTTTGTCTCTTCCTTCCTCCTCCTCTCTTTTGTTGTTACATCTTAGTTCCACACATATCAATATAGTCCTTTGTATGTCAATTAAAATTAAATAAAATTTAAATTCAAGTGCATTTAGTTAGTTTTTGTTACTGCTTATCTTTTTTTTTCTTTTTCTTATTCTGTTCTATCTATCCCCTAGTTTGCTTCGTTTGAGAAGGCTGAAGAAATACAGGAGTTTTTTGCAAGCCGTACTAACTCCAAGATTGCTAGAACCTTGAAGCAGAGCATTGAAAGGGTTCACATCAATGCATATTGGGCTCAGAGTTTCAGGATTGAGTTACAGAATCATCTTGCCTGGCCCATTGAGCGAATTATACAAACTTATGGTGTAATACTATGAAGAAACAATAAATTGATTGGTTAACAAAATGCTTAGAGGCACGAAACTTTGTCGTCATTAGACAATATTTGGCCCCCACAAAAAAATGCTAGAAGGCTACTGCATATTTGTCTTATGATACAACTAAACCAAGAATCCTATAGAGATTGTCAAAAAGAATTCGTAAATGAACGTGGATCACTATTTATAGCCAAGAGGGTTATAGCCCTTCAAAATGCACATTGAAGACACACTTTGGATGGTTTAAGCGTTCATAAATGAATAGGAATCACTATTTATAGCTAAAGGGATTATAGCGCTTCAAAAGTTATCTTTAAAGAAGCACTTTGAATGATTTTAACGTTCACAATACATACTAGCCATTTAAAGCACTTCAAAACTGTTATATGATATATTTTGTGCACACACAAAACTGTATTCCCAAACCTCAATTGACTGAAATTTACACTTCAATCCATCTAGTAGCTTAATGACTCGATTGATCAACCTACTATCAAGGCGGGTGTTATAAAATAGAAAGGTTAAGAAATCAACCTACACAGGTTTTGATCCAGAAATTGAGTCATAGATCAAGATGGCTCGATTCATCGATATAGCGGTTTGATTGATTGAGATAGGGATCGAGCCCTTAATTTGTCTCTTCAACTGTTTTATCTCAATTTTTAACCTTCTATATATTGCTACCTATATGTATATATAACAAACCCCCACTAGGTTGCAATATCCATACCCAATATGGATGACACTTTATCATACACAAAGGAAATTGTCTTTCAACCTAAACTTCTCCCTTAGTGTAGTAATTTCAAAGTCCTAAGAAGTTAATGGTGGCCGCAACTTCAACCAAAACTCTTTGCTAAAACTCTTTGCCCTAGAACCAAAGAAAACTCACACATCAAAATGTCCCTAAACCAAGGGAGTCAATTTTGATCCAAATGCCGTTTTGATTTGGTCAAGGGAACGAAATATTTTATTACTGGTTCATACCAGTATACCGTTTCGAGATTACAACTATTTGTATATTCCTATATCCTTATTAAAAAAAGTTAAGGGTTCAAATTGTTAATGACTTAAAATATAGGGTATCAAGTGAAAATTATTTTCTATATGTATTTCAGCTTTTTAAAATCCATTAGATAAAATAAAAAACGATACGGTAGAACATAAAATCCGCTGTAGCACATTGGCAATTCTTATGGATTATATACCCTCACATCTTAATTATATGTGACATTTGGCATCTAGTTTATGTCGGAATTTTAATCTAAGTTTGGATCATTTTGTAAATCTGACTGTGATTGAAAATTGTATATGAGTTTTGTAAAATATTTTAGTTTGAACATGAAAGTGATTGCAATTTTACTACAATATTTCAAAAAGTCTAATAATATGATTATGCATGGTTTAAGGAAAAATTATTTTATGAGACAATTTTATAAGATTCTCACAACATTTGTGAGTCCCACGTGTTGTGAGAAAGATATCTCATAGACCGTCTCATAAAATACCTTCTCGTGACCAATAATCCGTGACTGTGATTTAAATTCTCCCAATTTATGTAATATGCATATTTTGGACCGATTTATTTTTTATATATTCCTTTTTAAAAAAAAGTTAAGAGTTTAATTTATTAACAACTTAAAATATAAGGTATAAAGTGAAATTTATTTATTTGTATTTAAGTTTGTTTGAATCCATTAGATAAAACAAAGAAACGATGCACAATTGAACATAAAATCCTTTGTAGCACGTTGGCAATTTTTTTGGTTAAAGAATCCAGGTTCACTCCTGGCAACTGAAAATTTTTATATATATATATTTTTTCGATCTTGTGGTTGTGGGTGGCCCAATTAGGAAAAAACATTTATGTTGCAAAAATAAATAAACTGCTAATCAAATCCACACATTTTATTTTAATTTTTCGATCTTGTCGGTGGCCCAATTAGGAAAAACAAATTTATGTTAAAAAAATAAATAAACTGCTAATCAAATCACGCACACCAAAAATAGTCACTTTCGGTGCTTTCAAATTTATAAAAGATTTCAGTCAAAAAAAAAAATTTATAAAAGATACTTTTTCTTAAAAGATTTCAGTCAACATTTTTTTTTTTATTTAAAAAAAGATCATTTTTCTTTCGTTATGCCGTGAATACTATCGATACTATCACGTATCAACTAAGGATTGCAATTCATTTTTTATTTTTTTTTTAAAAAACATAAGGATTACAATCGATTCTCAAATTAATAAATAAACTAAGGATTACAATTGTTGTCTTTGCCTTGTAAGATGAAAGTAACTTGGCACATTATTTCTTAGAATTCACTAGATTTTCTTTTTAATGAATGTTTTGATTGCATCGGGCAAAAGATTTTACAAAAAATCTAAGTAGATCTGTGATGTGAGGTTTTTAATATTTTGGTATTTAAACCAATCACAAGCCCAAAAGGAAGGTTTCAACCAATCACAAGTGAGTAACAACCCACAGATTCAAGTAGTACCTTTCTCCTTCTTCTTCTTCCTTTTGTTTTTTTTTTTTTTTTTTTTTTTTTCATCTTTCTATTCACAAACATGAAATCATTGATGCTAGTTTGATATTCAATTTGTCAAGAACTTTGTAATTCAATTGATTGATACTTGATACCTGCTTCTAATATTTTCAAGGAATACATCCAAGATTCAAATCTCTTCCCCCAAATTTTAAATTTAATTTCTTTTTAAAAGCTCTAATATTTTCGAAAATCAAACTCAAGATGCATATTGTAGAGAACATGAACCAATAGCAACAATTAATTAGCAATTGGGGTATTATATATATATATATGTGTGTGTGTGTGTGTGTGTGTGTGTGTGTGTGTGTGTGTATTAATAGGCAATGCTTAAAGAAAGTTCAATTAGAATATAATTTTGCGCCAAGTGTCTAAATTGATGTGAGAACCACACCATAATTATCCAATTAAGTTTATGCCATGCGTCCATTTAAATTTTTTAATATTTGTACTAAGTGAGTTAATGAGTGCGAAATACTAAGAATTTAATATTAATGAACTAAAAAAAAAAAAAACCAATTATATATACTCAATAAAAGTCACCACACAACAAAAATCACGACACGTTCTATTTTATTAAAAATTAGAAAAAAAAGAAGAAGTGATCATAAGTGAGTTAATGAGTGCGAAATACTAAGAATTTAATATTAATGAACTTAAAAAAAAAAAAAAAACCAATTACATATACTCAATAAAAGTCACCACACAAAAAAAATCACCACACGTTCTATCTTATTAAAAATTAGAAAAAATAAAGTGATCATAAGTAGTGTTAAATTTAGGTAAGAATTTTAATATGTGACTAATTATGTTTATCTTTTTAAAAAATAATCTGACTAATTATTTAAATTTTTATGATAAAAATTGTGTTTAATTTTAAATATATCCATATGTATGCATGTGTTATGTGCAATTTTTTAAATAATTTATAATTTTATAATAAAAATTATATTTAATTTTAAATATATCCATGTGCTTGCATGAGTTACATGCTAGTAACTTTAATAAGAGGATTCAATTTTTAGGATTAGGGATTTTGTTAGGTTGTGAAATTGGGATTGGAATGGAGAGGAAGACAAAGAAGACAGTCTTTCTTGGCGCTTTTTTTTTTTAATATTTGGAAATGTATACTTTAAATTTTAAATAGGCGGTAATGAGGTTATTATAGTAAATACCAAATAAATTAAAGGCATAAAGGGCAAGTTTGTAAACTTTTTTTTTTTTTTTTTTATCTTAGTTTTGGGTTTTTTTTTTTTTTCCTTCAAATTTTATTTTATTTTATTTTATTTTTTATTTTTTATTTTTTTGCTTCAATATATCATTAGTTGCTAGAGCTTGATCCATGAACAAATTTAGGTCAACTACAACTGATACATTATCATTCCATTTGACTAAAATAAATCACTTTAAATTTGTTAAAAATTAAAATAATCATTTTAAGCTTTTAGAGACTGAAAAAAAAAAAATTATTTTAAGTTCGTTACAAACTATAAACTAATTCATGAACTGAAGTTCAGAGACTAAAAATGTATTTTTAACATTTTTAAATATGATGTATACAACTCATTAATTTGTTGTAAAGTTTAGATTTGGAAATTCCATTAGTTTGATTTTAGAATTCATATTTGAAAAATTCCCTCACATCTTAATTATATGTGACATTTGGCATCTAGTTTATGTGGGAATTTTAATCTAAGTTTGGATCATTTTGTAAATTTAAATGTGATTGAAAACTCTATATGAGTTTTTTGAAAGTTTTTAGCTTGAACTGATGAAAGTGATTGCAATTTTACTGCAACATTACAAAAAGTCTAATAATATGATTATGCATTGTTAAGGAAAAATTATTTTACGAGATGGTTTTATAAGATATGTCTCTCACAACATTTGTGAGTCGCACATATTGTGAGAGAGATATCTCATAAATTACCTTCTCATGGCCAATGCTCCTTGACTATGATATAAATTCTCCCAATTTATGTAATATGCATATTTTGGACCAATTTATTTTATAAAAATATATCCTCATTAAAAAAAATTTAAGGATTTAATTTGTTAACAACTGAAAATATAAGGTATAAAGTGAAATTTATTTAAATGTATTTAAGCTTGTTTGAATCCATTACATAAATAAAAACTGATGCACTATAGAACATAAAATTTGTTGTAGCACATTGGCAATTCTTATGGATTAAAGAATTGCATGTTCAACTCTTGGCAGTGGAAAAGTTTTATATTTATATTTATTTTTTGATCTTGTGGATTATTTTTATTTATTTTTCGATCTTGTGGGGGGCCCTATTATGAATATTTTAATTATTATTTGGAAAAAAATTACAGTAAACCCACCTATGGTTTGACTCGTTTGCACTTTGTCTACCCGTGATTTAAAACTTAGCACTTTGCTCACTTGAGATTACCTCTGTTAGGGATCCGTTACCCATCTCCGTTAAAAATATGCTTAAATATGTAATTTTATTTTCTTTTTATGTCTCTCTCCTCCCAAAACAAAAAGTTATACTAAAAAATAAGAGAAAGAAAATCTAAAAGTTTGGGTTTTCACTCTCCAACAACAAGGACCTCTCTCCACATGCCTTCAGCTTGGCAGCAATTTTTTTCTCTGTATTGCATTCCTCCTTTAACTGAGAAGAATATATAGGAAAATATATTAATTTAGAGTGAGGCCCTCAGCCTAATATTTGACAGAAAAACCCCTCCAAAGACTAATTATGAGTTACGAAGAAAAAATATATAACAAATTCATTTATCCACTAAAACTACTATTCTCACCTCATAGCACTGCTGCTGATATTCATTGAGAGTAGTTGAGGCAATAAAAATCCAATACGATCCAAATTTATCCTGAATCAAGAATAAAAATTAAAGAAAAAAGACAATCAGAAGAAACAATGCACAGTAAAACTTACGACAAAGAAATAGAAGTCATAGGTTGATTACAATAAGTCAGCAGATTACAGCCAACAAAAAAAATTCAATAACCTGTAACAATTCTTGCCGAATATATGGACGACTCAATCGATCAAAGTCCCATATTCCCCTCTTTCAAGTTCTTTCTACAAAAGAAGCATTAAATTGTGTAAATTCACCAAAATAACATTAAAAACTAGGCGAAAATGCACTTTTAGTTCGTACATTTTAGGTCAATTCCCATTTTGGTCCAAAAATTGATTTCTTTGCAAATTTCATCCCTAAAATTTGAAAATCATTTTTAAAATCGTCCTTGCCGTCAACCAACAGACGGAACCCTCCTACGTGGCAGACGGAGTGCTCTGTTTGCTGACATGGTGTTGACGTGGCCATTAAAATATTATTTAAAAAAATTATTTGGCACTTTTAAATGCCATGTCAACATTTTAATTAATAAAAAAAGCCATGTCAGAGTATTTAAATTAAATTAAATTTTAAAAAAAAAGCCTCAAATCTTTTTTTTTTTTTTTTTTTTTTTTTACTTTTCATTATTTTTTCGTAAGAACATAACAGTTTGTTCTTCATATTCTTTCCAAATCCAAGAAACAAACCCAGCAACCAAATCCAATCTCCATCAATACCAGGAAAATAAGAAATAAAATTAACAAACTAGCCAATCTCCAGCAAACCCATAAACTCATCAATTTCACATTCAAATTATCAAATTCCTATTCCAAATTCATCTTGATCATGAACAAACAAGAACAACAAACCCAGAATATTCAATCCCAAGAGGAAAAGAATAGAAACCCAAAATATTCCAAAATTTGTACACAAATTCTTCCACAAAAATCAATTGTACACAAACACCAACCCAGATCTGAATGGTTTTTTTTTTTTCTTTCCTTTTTAATGTTCTTATCAGGAGCAGATCTGGGTCAGGAGCAGATCTGGGTTTGGAGCAGATCCAATGGTGCCATTTCTGCCTCCTCGAAACCAACAGCACTGTTTCACACCACCAACTCCAACACCAAAACGACATAATCCACCTCCTCAGCCACTCGTCAAACGACGCCATCCGAACCACGAAACGACTCCTCGGCCACCCCGTCTCGTCATCGTCCTCATCAATCGAGTCTCGGCGGCTCGTGGTCGTGAGAGGTAGAGCTTGGAGTCTTCGGCCATGGGCTTATGGGTAGATCGAAGAGAGTCTAGGTTTTGGAGCTTGCTATCTCTGGCCATGGGTGTCTGGGTATGGAGCAGATCAAAGAGAAATCAAAGAGACAGAGAGTAGAGAACAATGGGTAGAGAGAGGGATTAAATTGATGCTGTGACATTGGTGACTAAGAAAATTTGATGTTGGGTTGGGGAACTTGGGTTTGTGGGGTTGGGATTGGGGTTTGGTGTAGAGGATTGTGATAAAAACTTTTAAAACTGAGAATTGAGAAATTAAAATTTCAGTTTAAATTAAAATTAAGAAATTTTGTTTTTTAATTAGATTTAAGGTTTGTTTTTTAATTTAATTTAAATACTCTAACATGGCTTTTTTATTAATTTAAATGCTGACATGACATTTAAAAGTATCAAATAATCTTTTTTAATAATATTTTAATGATCACGTCAGCGCCATGTCAGCAAGCAGAGCACTCCGTCTGCCACGTAGGAGGGTTCCGTCTGTTGGTTGACGGCAAGGACAATTTTAAAAACGATTTTCAAATTTTAGGGGTGAAATTTGCAAAGAAACCAATTTTGGGACCAAAATAGAAATTGACCCAAAATGTTGGGACGAAAAGTGCATTTTCGCCTAAAAACTATTGCTTCCCTTAACACAGACCATGCTCTACATTCATTTATTCTCCAAGTAAAAAAGCTTTTTTTGATTAGGCAAGCATAACTTTACCTGATTCAGAGGGATTGATGGTCAAAATTTTCCAACTAGACCTGTCATAGAATGCTGCGGAAACTCCCAGATTCGGAAGAAACCCAATATGTGATCAATTCGGTATGCTGTAAAGTATTTTGCCATCTGTCATGGAAACAAAGAAAAATAACCTTTGGCTTATTCAAGAAAATCAGTGACAGATACATGGCACCAAGACCAAGGCACACTGAGGGTAGGATCAAAATCTATTTGAAGAACAAAACCTGGGTTAAACGAGCTCGCCACCAAGCATACTTGTCTTTTGATCTTCTTTTGATCTCTTCTTCGGAGAGTGAAAATCCTATCTTTTAGATCTTTTTTCTCTTGTTTTTTAGTACTCCCTCCGTTCTACTTTGTTTGTCCTGTTTGAAAAGTCAAATTTTTTAAAGAAACATCATTTATTATCTTATCTACCTTTTAAAAATGTATAAGTTTCCAAAACTACCCTTAAATAAATTTATCAAAAAATTGAATTAGTAAATTAATAAGGGTATAATAGGAACATTAGTAAATTAATGATTTTTATTTTTAGAAACAGGACAATATTTTGGGACATCCCAAAATAGAATAGAGGACAAACAAAGTGGGACGGAGGGAGTATAATTTTTTGTTTTGGGAAAAGAGAGACATAAAAGGATAACAAAATTACATACTTACCCTTATTTTTAATAAAGGTGGGTAACGGAATTTTGACAGAAGAAATCTCAAGTAAATAAAGTGTTAAGTTTTAAACCACGAATAAGCAAAGTGTAAACAGACTAAACCACAAATGAGTTTATTGTAATTTTTTCTTTTATTTATTTTTTTGGGATCTTGGTGGGTGGCCCATATTTATTTTTTCCAACCCAACTTGAATCATCTCAATTGGACATCTAAACCGAAAGTTATGCTCCAAATACTAACTGGTGCGCAGTTGGAATCGTAATTCAAATTGGACTTGGATTTGGTGCAAATTTCCTTTGATTCCTTGCTCCAATTGGATTTGAATATAATTGGGTTGGTCTTTTTTGACTTCATCATGGTTCTTGTAAAATTAAAGTCCATTAGATTTCTTCTTGGGATAATTACAGTAAACCCACATGAGGTTTGGCCCGTTTTCACTTTGCCTACCGGTGGTTCAAAACTTATCATTTTGCCCACCTGTACTTCAATCTGTTACTCCCCCGTTGCCCACCTCACCCTCAGACGTTAGACAAACACGTTTTTATTCCAAATTAGAACATAACACAGATCAAACAACACGAACTCACTCTCTTTCCCTCACGAGCCCTAGGAACGCGAAAATCCATTCTGCATCTAATATTGACGTAGTGTTGCAAGTGTAGACCTAGATGAGCAATAGACGAGCAACGGGTTGTTCGAGGGACTAAAATCCTGGTAAGAAATCAGTCACTGTTTGTGTTTTTACTTTGAGCTTGTGATTGTTTTATTGTTTTTTAAGTAATCAATTAATGGTCAATGTTACATGTAATGGAATGAGAATATTGGTTGTGTTTATTGATGTTTATGAAAAATGTGACCGCCTATTCTTTGGATTTGTGTTTGTTTATGGGCGTTTTGTCTGTTGTGGTTATTGTGTCTCACAGTGGACCCAAGTTTCTATTGGGTTTAAATTTTAGTGTTTGCATGTGCTATTTAGTAAAACAGAATCAAAAGCAAAGCAGAAAATGTGGTCCCTCTGTGTGTGTTGCATCCCAAAAGCAAAACAGAAACATGCAACTGTTTACTCTTTTGTTGTTTACAATTCTTTAATTATTAAATGTATACATGTCAAATGGTAATTTGTTATTGCAGATGGATGATGAGGTGAAATTGGAGGTACATTATGGAGGTGCTTTTCTACGGAAGCCTAGTTTAGAATACTTTGGTGGGAAAGTTGAAATAGTGTATAGGGATCCTGATTTGCTTAGTTATTTTGAGATAAAAGGTAAATGTGAGGAATTGGGGGTTGATGAACCGTGTAGGGTTCATTATTTAGGTCCTAGGGGCAACTTGGAGCAAGACTTAAGGCTCATAGAAGATGATCAAGATGTGGTACCCATGTGCAAGCCTAATGAGGGAGGGCCAAGAGACACCATCATACTGTATGTGGAGAGTGGTAATGCCCCACTTGCAGTTGAAGTTCCTGATGATGGAGGGGTTGGTGTAGGAGCTGGTACAAGGGCTGCTATAGGGGGTGATGGTGCTGGTGCTGGTGCAGGGGCTACTATAGGGGGTGCAAGGGCTGGTGTAGGGGGTAGTGCAGGAGCTGCTACAAGGGGTGATGGTTTAGAGGAGGAGTTTGATTGGTTGAATGAAGGTTTGGAAGGAGAAGACTTTGCTGATGACATTTTTGGTGAGTCTTCTCCACCTCACATAGTACAATATGAGCTTAACACTGTTCCAACCACTTCTCCACCTCAGCCAAACACAGATGCACCTTAGCCAAACACAGATGCACCTGGCCCAAGCAATGTTCCTCTTCCAAACATAGATTTAGATGAAGAGTGGGCTGAACCAGCTTTAGAGGATGATATTGCAAGTGTGGATAGTACTAATGATGAGCAGGGGCCTGGAAATTTGGAGTTTAATGAGAGGACTGATATGGAAAATGTTAGGTTGGCAAAAGGGATGAAGTTCCCAAACTCCCAGGTGTTTAGGAAGGCTTTGAGGGAGTATGTGATTCAAAATCACATTGATGTCAAGTGGAAGTTAAATGAGAAGAAGAAGATTTCTGTACATTGTAAGAACAATTGTGGATGGAGGTGTTATGCCTCAATGGTGATTGGAGAGTGCACATTTGAGATCAAGACACTTTATCCTGAGTGTACCTGCCCCCTAACATTTAAAAATGGGCAAGTTACATTAGCCTATGTGGCAAAGAGGTATTTGGAGGATTTTGGTAAGAATCCTAATTGGGAGGTCTCCGGTGTTAAGCACCATGTGATGCAAAAGATTTCAATTGATTTAAGTCTCAGTCAAGTGTATAGATCAAGGAAGGCAGCTAGGGGGCTGATTACTGGGAATGAAGAGGCTCAGTATGACCTACTTAGAGATTATGCAGAAATGATATTAAGGACAGATGTAGGAAGTAGGGTGATTTTGCAAACAGAAATGGAAAATGAGAATGCAGAGCCCAATTTTAAAAGGATGTACATTAGGTACAATGCTCAAAAGGTTGGCTTTCTAGGTGATTGTAGACCCTTTATTGGGCTGGATGGATGCCACTTGAAAGGCAGGTTTGGTGGGCAATTATCGTCTGCCACTGCTAAGGATGGAAATGACAATATATTCCCAGTGGCAATGGTTGTGGTTAAGCAAGAGAACAAGGAAAGTTGGATCTGGTTCTTGGAGCAGTTTGCAGATGACATTGGCAGGCCAGAGGATCTCAATCTGGTATTCATCAGTGACAGGCAGAAGGTATTATCATCTAGCTCATGTTCATGACTTCATTACATGCTTACCTTGCTTACTTGCTGACATTGAATGCTTACTTGTTTGCAATACTCAAGGCCTTCTACTTGCATTGGAGACTCTATTCCCAACTGTAGAGCATAGGTATTGTGTAAAGCACATATACAACAACTTCAAGGTTAACCACAAAGGCATGGAGTTAAAGAGTGTCTTATGGAAGAGTGCTAGCACAACATTAGTCAGGGAATTTGAGAGGGGGATGGAGTGTCTTAAGAGTTTGGATGAATAAGCTTGGAAGTACCTGGTTGATATAGAGCCTGCACAGTGACCAAATCCCATTTTTCGTCAAGAGCTTTAACAGATTGTATGGTAAACAATCTGAGTGAGAGTTTTAACTCTATGATTATGAAGGCTAGAGACAAGCCCATCTTATCAATGCTGGAGTGGATCAGAGTTAGGCTTATGAGTAGGCTGTATATAAAAAAGACTGGCATAGAAAAGTAAGGTGGCAAGTTGTGTCCAAGCATACAAAAAAAGTTGGAACAATTAAAATTAAAGTGTAAGAGTTTTTGTGCAATGCCTTCTGGGAGGTTTGTGTATGAGGTTGACAATGAGAGGGAAAGGCATGTGGTGGACTTGGTAAATAGGACATGCAGTTGTAGAGTATGGGACTTGACATGAATCCCCTGCAAGCATGGAGTTGCAGCCATTTTTGTGAATCGTGAGAAACCAAAAGACTACACCCATCCATGCTATTACAAGGATACTTATGTGGAGACATACAAGACACCTATACCTCCCATGCTTGGCCAGTCTGAGTGGATGTTAAGTGGCCAACTCAAGCCTGTTGCACCTATTGTCCATAAGCCACCAGCAAGCCACCCATGAAGAGAAAGAGAGATGCTGATGAGCCAAACCCTTACAAGGTGTCTAGAGCAAACAGGCCAGTGAGGTGTGGAAGGTGTCAAAAGGAAAGGCACAATACAAGGGGATGCAAGACCAGTGTCACTGGTGAGACACTATGGGAGAGGAGGCAGAGATTGCAAAAAGGGAAATTTGTAAGTTTTTACAAAATTTTTTTATTCAAATGTAAAATGCCAATAACTGACACTATAAAAACATGCTCATATTTGGTTGTAGGGAAGTGGAAGGCCTTCTACACACAGACAAGGATCCTAGGCCCCATCTTCATCACAGACCCAATCTTCAGCTCAGCCCCCACCAACACATCAACCTTACACTATGGCCTCATCCTCATCCAACCAGGCAGCAGGGTCACAGCCACAAGCTCCAGCTCCACAGCCACAAACTCCATGGTTAGGGCTACTAGCTCCATAGTCACAGAACCCAAGTCAATGGTACTCTTCAAACTTCAGGTACACAATTAGAGGAACTCCTTGGTTCTCTTCAAGCCAGCCAACACCACAAACCCCTACAGAAACATGGGACAATAGAGCACCATCATCACAGGTACTGTACTGTTAGGTTTGATGTTTTATTCATAAAACTGTGATACTGGTAGCTAACATGTGAATTCTTGTACTTTGTAGCCTACAAGACCACCTGCTACCAGAGGAGGAGCTGCTTTGAGAGGAAGGGGTGATGCAGCTAGGGCTCAAAAATGTAGAACAAGAGGTGGAAAGGCCAGCTGTGGTGGGAGAGGCAGGGGCAGGGGCAGTAAATGAAGACTAAGTCAAGCCACTTTTGTTGCTATGTATAATGTATTAGGGTTATGTAGTGTTAGGGTTTTATGTAGTTTGTAGACAATGGCAAGACACTTTTTTATATAGCTGTTCAAACACTTTTTGTATTTTTGTAAGTTTTGTAAACATTGGGCAGCTGCAATTGTTTTGGTTGTTGTACCAAATGCCTTATATTACAGGTGGTTGATGAAAGACTATTCAATACCACCTTAAAATATGTATACAATTTCCAACTTAATGACAGGTGTTCAGAATTATTATTCTGATTATTGCAGTTTGTTATATGAGTTATTATTATATGAGTTTGTTTATGTGTGCAGGGTGTATGTGTTGAATAGCAGGTGTATGTGTTGAATAGCAGGTGTATGTGTGCATTTGTTGTCTTTTCTTGCAAGTTGACAGATTGTCATGCACTTTAAATTCACTTTCAACACAATTGTCTTTCACACAATGCACTTTATACACAAACCAACACACCTCACAACATACAACAAAACACTAACACCAACAGCTCACAGCTCACAAGTAGCCAATTCATTTTAAACAAAAATACCAACAACATCTAACAGAAATAACACTTTATCTTAAAAAGGCTTATATTATTAAGTGGCTTCAAGCCAACAGCATCTACCACCTTACATAGTTTTCATTCTCAAAAAATTCTTTCATAGTTCTATTACAATACAATTGAGGACCAGCTTATATTACAACCCATCAGGCAGACTCAATCTCATCATTCCAACATTCTCACTTGAGCCAAAACATGAAAACAACATAACCAAAATAAATAATTTAAAAAAAAAAAAAAAAAAAACCATGACAGAATTAGTGCAATTCTGCACTTTCTCTCTTGCTCTAAAGCTCTCATTGCTATCTCCTTGGCTTGAACAGAGGAAGCTCGAAACTTTCTCTCCCTCTCAGTGGCTTTTGTTGCCCTTTGTTGAGCAATTTCTGCCATTTGGGTAGCTTTTGCTGCTGTCTGGGTAGCTACTCTTTCCCTTTCATGTGCAAGTTACAGCTCACTCCGTAGTAAATCCAGCTTTTATTGCACCAAATGGGCAGCTTCATTCCCACGCATACAAGTGGGATTATCAAGTCATTTAAAAAAAAGGGCACTTGGGACCAACCTGTTCATAAATTGAATTGAACACATCACACTCCAATCTCACGTGAATCAACTAGATTAATAAAAAGTATACTTACCTTATATCGGCTACAACCCAGAAACCTTCTCCCAAAATTATCCACTGTCAGACTTGTTCTCAACACACAAGTTTCATATGTACACAAATGCCCACTTGAACCTGAGTAATTTCCATTCGAATAAGACATCGATTATCAATTTCCTGTGAATCAACGCTACCATCAAAACTTTAAACCCCAACTCGTACCTGGTGATGATCTATCTTCGAATATTCAATGCCTCAAGACAACCCAAAGTCAGAACCTCACCCACGAAAGCACGATCAGGAAAATCCCAGCTCAGTTACAGGGATTTTCGCGTTCCTAAGGCTCATGAGGAAAAGAGAGTGAGTTCGTGTTGTTTGATCCGTGTTATATTCTAATTTGGAATAAAAAGGTGTTTGTCTAACGTTTGAGGGTAAGGTGGGCAACGGGGGAGTAACGGATTGAAGTACAGGTGGGCAAAGTGATTAGTTTTGAACCACAGGTAGGTAAAGTGAAAACAAGCCAAACCTCAGGTGGGTTTACTGTAATTATCCCTTTCTTCTTTGCACAAATCCACTTATATAATTTCATCATCCTACAAAAAACAAATTCATGCATTAAAATTCAATTAAGTACAAAATTGATTATTTAGTATTATTCTAAAACCAACTATAAAATGCATGAACTAACTCAAAATATGTATGATAATGCTTTCTAATAATGATATAAATATGCAAAATTAAGCTATTATCATTGTGAATATGCAGAAAAAGAAAGGGAAAGTCTGAAGCTAAGCGGGTATGGAGAAGTGGCTTATTTGTGGGACAGTGGGGCTAACTACAAGCTGAAATTTGACAGAATAACAGAGGTTTTCAAAGGGTTTTTTTTTTTTTTTTTTTTGTGTCTTGTGGGCTGATATGCTTAGGCTTTTATAGGGGAGTTTATGGGAGCATTAATTAGCAAAAGTCCAAAACATAGGACTGATTTAGGGGTAGAATAGCTGTTGTGAAATTTTAAAGTACTCGCAAGTGTACGAACCGAACCGAAGTAAAGTTTGACAAGAACGAGGTCGAACCCACAGGAACTTGAATGAACATAGGAAAATTAATCAAATTTTAACCAAATTAATCCTAATCTAGTTTAATAAAAATTGGTTGTTTGAAATTAAATATACTAAGCAAATAATTAAACTAAGCAAAGATATAATATAAAGCAGTAAAGAGATATAAACAATCTAGAGAAATGAATTAAGGTTTTGGAATCTGCCTTATTAATTCATGTCAGCATATATTTATGATCATTAATTTTTTCCAACTACAACATGATAATTTAGAAATCAATCTTGCTATCATGGAAAATATTCTCATTAAAATCCTTGTTTTAAAAATCAAAAACATGTTCTTCTTCACTTCTTAAGTATAAAATCAAATCATCAAATGTATTCGTTGACAAACAAATCATAAGAGATATCCAATTTTATAATCAAGAAATAATAAACCAAGCATTCACTTAATTAAGATAAATCCTAAATGATGAGAAAAACATTATTGAAATCATATCTAGGATCCCATCTTAGTCAATTGATATGAAGCAAAAACAATTTAAATCATTAAAGAACAACTATTGTGGGAAAAATCAAATCACATAAATATTAATAATAATTTTTAACAAGGTTTCATCCTCAACCCTAATTATAAATTTAGCTACTCATGGTAATTAAAATAAAACACAAGAATGAAATACTAGACATTAAACTAATAGACAAATAAAATAGAGAAAGAAATAGTCACAATGCTATCACGGAGAAAAGTTACAGAGAAGCCACATACAACACTATCTCTTGCTCCAATTTTCTATTTTGCATCTCAGCCCTAGCACTAGCCTTTTTGAATTTTGCCCGAAAGAGCCTTTAAATAGGTCAAGGAATCCTATTACAAGTTGAATTCCCGTTTGGAGAAAATTTCAGATTTTTAGGCTTTACTTTACCAATGATTTTGACCCATTTAACGTCAAATTCGAACTTTCGTAAATTACAAAATTGTAGCCCTTTAAGTTAACTTTCCAGCCACACTTGAATTATCTCAATTGGACATTTGAGCCGAAAGTTATGCCAAAAATACTAACTAATGTGCAGCCTGGAATCCTAATCCGAATTGGACTTAGATTTAGTACAAATTTCCTTTGATTCTGTTGGAAAATTTAGACCCCGGTTGATAGAATTAACAAGTTTTAAACCCAAGTTGTTAATTAGATTTATTATGAATAAAATTTGTTAAAACAAACAAACATCAATATCATGTCAAAATCATGCAGCGGAAAAATAAATAAGACAAGATATGATGACCCAGGAAAACCAATGAAACCAACCAGTTTCACTAGGACTGTCCACCCAACCCGGCAAACAGACAAAACCGAGCAACCCACCCGAACCCGAAATGGAAACCGCCCGAACCGACCACTCCGACGTTGGTTACGGGTTGCCGCCCATGGAACCCGACAGCATCGGGTCGGTTGGTGGGTTTCCTCCCCCAAAAACCGAGCCACCCGACCCGAGCATAAAACCAAAAACCTCCGGCGATATTCGAAGGATTTTCGACGAACACATACAAAATCCGGCGATATTCGAAGGATTTTCGGCGGTATTTGGAGTTCTCCGGCAAAGATTACTTGAGATCCGACGAGATTCGGTGAGATCTCGTTGAGATCTAGTCCAGATCCAACGAGATCCGGCCAAAAATAGCTCTTCGGCGTCGAGATCTGGCCAAAAATAGCTCTCCGGCGATACAACCCGAAACCCGACGGTACAACCCGAAACCCGACGAGTCCAAAACTGACCGATCCAACTAACACTCCGGGTTGGTTTCGGGCTCCGTTTTCACCCACCCGAAAGTTTCGGGTTGAGTCTGGGTCAGACACAAACCCGACCCGTAGACACCCCTAAGTTTCACAGTAAAAAACCTAGGGGGAAACCTTCTCGAAAAGTAATCCACTATAGTAAAGAGAAGTTTCAGATCTAGTACAAAACCTTTGTCCCTAGACTCTACAATCCCCGTAGATGAACTCACAGCAGAAACCTTCTACCGCTTCAGAACCTCTGAACTCTTCAATATATGAACGCCATCCTTTTTGTTGCACGGATCGCAATACGTGACTAACTCCTTTGCACGAATCCCAGTACGTGACTCACTCACCAACTTGAGGAAGAAGAATGTTGGTTACAAAGTTCTTTACTTCATCAACAATGAAGATCAAGAAACACTTGGTTACAAAACCCTAAGGCGCAAAGACGCAGTAACTTCTTTTTGAGAGAATAAAGCATCGGTCACATTTTGCATATGTTCTCCTTGTATTCTCTTATGTGACGGCCTCTAAAATAAGCCTTATATAGGTCTAGGGTTGTGAGAAAAGAAACCCTACACAAATACAAAAGCCTGGCCCAAAAATCAAAAATCTGAATTTTTGTAACCTCGATAGATAGCAAGTGTCGAGAAGGTGTTGAGAGGGTGTCGAGGTTTAATGAATCTCAACAGATACAGCTATCGAGGAGGTGTCGAGAAGGTGTCGAGGGGACAGAAACTTTCTCGATCGATCAACCAGCTATCGAGATTGCGATAAGAATCAGCTGAAGATCTCGACAGATAGCCAGGTGTCGAGCTATCTGTCTAGCTTTATTGTACACCTTTTCTTCACTTGTTTCTTGGTTCAATCTTCATGACTTTAATACTAGACTTGAACAACATGTTTCTTCAAGTATTAAACACAACTTAGATTTACCCAAATACAAGTAAAATGCGTTTTGTCAAAGGATTAGCCAACTACATAAAATAGTGACATATGTTCTTAACAAGTGAAACACATATGTCCTAACAATCTCCCCCTTTGGCAATCCGTGACAAAATCACAACAAACAAATGAACATATGAGAGAAGTCATAAATCACTCAACTCATATTCACTTGTTGAATACAATAAAATCTATCCTAACACAAACCCTTGAAAAACTTTGCAAGAAAAGAGTTTATGGCAAGTAGACTTTGACAACCTGTATTTCTGAAACACTTAAACAAAACTCATCAAGGCATCTTAGTGTGAAACAGAAATAATAGATTGCATACAAGTAATAAGAAACATGTGTATAAAGATAGAAAAGAAACAACACATGTAGAGGTAGGTGAAGAAGACATACATCAGCATATAAATATCAAAGATAAGCACAATGTATGTAAACATGGTCACAAGACCCAATGTACAAGAAGAAGGAAGTAAGCACTCCCCCTAACAAGATGAAACACATCTCCCCCTTACAAAGGAATGTATTTCTCCCCCTAACATGTAGAATCTTATAAAAAGAAACCACATTCCACAATTTCTCCCCCTTTTTGTCATGATTGACAAAGGGTACAAGAAGCTAGAAGGCTTCACCCGAGAAACATAAAGTTAATCAAGAATGATCAAGAGGGCACAAAAAATCTATATAAATGCATGAATGTAATAAAACAAGATGCTATGGATGACAAGATAAAAGAATGATGCAAAACATGTGAAAAACAAGAAAAATGTTAAGCACATAGATCCCAAAACACACACACACACTAAACAAGTCTAACCAATTTTATATTTCAAAAACAAGTCAAGACAGTTTAGTGAGCATACATTAGCACATGTAAAACCTAGTGATGGCCAAATCACATTGTACCTGCACATGTATCAAGAGTAGCAAAGAATATTGCGTGTTGTGTGTGAAAAACATCGCAAGATTGCATATGTGTATACATGTTATGACGATCTGAGATATGAGAAAATAACTTTAACTCACACACAATCATAACTGTTTGATGGAGACTATCACCTTCGAGGTACATCCTATAACTCCCACATCTCCTAGAAAACACGCTTGCAATCATATTTAAAACATTTTAATCTTTTTGCTTTATATTTTCTTTGCATATTTTCTTTTAAGCATATCATGCATGGGCATAAAAGAGAGAAAAGAAATACCCAACATGTTAAGCATAGACATTGCACTTTTGCTATGCCGAAGCATACGGATGTCTTTGACACTGCACTTTTGCTATGCCGAAGCATACAGGTGTCTATGACACTGCACTTTTGCTATGCCGAAGCATACAGGTGTCATACATGATTGGCGGGCAACAGTGGTGAGATGGTCATTTATGCCTTTCTCTTAGGATTTTCTAGTCCTACCCGTCAAATAAAGTGATATGAGTGTTAAGTTTAAGAGAAAACTTAATCTTACTCATTACAAACAAGAGCCACAAAGCTCACTTGCTTAGTTGTGCATAGAGATGCCCATCTAAGCTACAAAAAATACAAAGTTTAGAAAACTTTGTTTCAATGGCCATCCAAGGTACACAAGTACCAAAGTACACAAAACACACACTGTTTTTGTATTTTCTGATTTTTTCTTTTTATTTTTATTTTGAAAACAAAACAAAATAAAAACTAAAAAACCAAACAAAACAGATAAACAACATGAATGCATGAAAGAAAAATGCATATGCATGAAAATATGATAGAAATATGCAGATGCGTGAAAGCATGATTCCAAAAGTAGATAAGAAATCAAGCAAACAGTCCTACTTTAGATAGAAAGAATTAAAGCAAAGGACAAACATAAAAGACAATTAAGTCTTAGGCTCCTTTCTCACCCACACAGCACGAGTCTTTGGCCGTGAAGATGAAAATGCACGTGTCCTAGTATGTCTACTAAAGGACATAGAAGAATTAGAATTCTCCTGAAATTGAGTTAAAAGGCTCAAGACTTTTAATAACTCTCTAAACAAAGGTGTAGGTCCTTGAGAGGAAACCTGTGACCGTTTGGACAATTGCTTATGAGGATACAACTTAAAGCAATTAGGACGAATGTGTCCAGAAACACCACAATGGTGACAAACATGAGGTCTAACAGAGGATTTAGAATTAAACAAATCAGTTTTGGATTTCATACCTCTATTACCTTTCTCAGATTGTGGCACAAAGACAGTCCTTGATCCAGAAGCCGTGGAAGAGGAGGGGCTGGAGGAAACAGCATATCCTAAGCCAGTCTTATCAGAACTAGGCTTTTGAGCGCTCAAGACCTCATCAAGCTTTGCACTAGACATCCTCTCTATTTGAGTTCTAGCTTGACTAAGCTCAACCTCAAGATTCTTGACCTTCTCTTCAAATGAGGTGTTCTCCACAACAAGAGTCTCAACTAACCTTGTAGTCTTATCTAGGTTGACTAACAGATCAGCTTTTTCAGTTTTTACCTCATTAAGCTCTTTTCTACAAAGATGAGAAGTCTTTTCAGATTTTATGAATTCAATGCATAGCTTATCATAGGCTTCTTGAAGGGTCATCTTCTTAGGTACTTCATCATCAGAAGAATCCTCACTGTCACTAGCACTCTCCACAATCACCTTATCGGTTGAGGCAGCAAAGGCCATAACGTGACGACATTCATCCACAAACTCATCAGAAGAGTCATCCTCAGTATCACTCCAGGTAACAACCAACCCTTTATCTTTTGACTCATTGGTCTTTTCCTTCATGAGGTAGTTTGGACACTCTATCCTCATATGACCAAAACCTTTGCACTCATGGCATTGAATAAGGGGTTTTTCATTCTTGCCATTCCTAGAGGATTTAAGTTTCCTAGGAGGTTTGCCCTTATCCTTTTTCCTAAACTGAAGAAGCTTGATAATCTCATCAGTTATGAATGATAGATCCTCATCCTCCTCATCATCTTCATCTTCATCTTCATCTTCGCTTTCAGAGTCCTCAATCTCTTCCTCTTTACCCTTAAGAGCCAAGTTTTTACTCTTTCCACCTTTTCCCATTGAGCCTAATCCCATCTCATAGGTTTGAAGGTTCCCTACAAGCTCGGTCAAAGGAATTTTGTCAATGTCCTTTACTTCTTCAATGGTAGTGATCTTGGCATGGAATCTTTCAGGTAAGGACCTAAGGATTTTCCTCACAATTTTGGATTCTGCAATACATTCTCCAAGGTTGAAGGCAGAATTCACAATATCCTTTAGTTTGGCATAAAACTCATCAAAGGTCTCATTCTCTTCCATTCTTATTTCTTCAAAACTACTAGTGAGTCTTTGAAGCTTCACAGTCTTTACTGCCTTGGTACCTTCATGGGTGGTCTCAAGAATGGTCCATGCTTCCTTGGCAACTTCCGTGGATGATATCTTCTTAAATTCCTCATTGGCCAGCCCACAAAACAAAGCATTCAAAACCCTACTGTTGAAATTTGCCGCTATGATTGTTGCATCATCCCAATCCACCGGCGCTTCCTTTGGCTTAATCCAGCCAACTTCAACAGCTTGCCATACCTGTTCACCTAGGGCTTGCAAGAAACCTTTCATACGAACTTTCCAGTACGCATAATTAGTTCCATCAAATAAAAGAGGTATAAATAAAGATTGTCCTCTATCCATGACAACAGGGGTCAATGGATCACACTTAGGAAATTAATCCAATCAGAGTGAACCCGCTCTGATATCACTTGTTGGGAAATTTAGACTCCGGTTGATAGAATTAACAAGTTTTAAACCCAAGTTGTTAATTAAATTTATTATGAATAAAACTTGTTAAAACAAACAAACATCAATATCATGCAGCGGAAAAATAAATAAGACAAGATATGATGACCCAGGAAAACCAATGAAACCAACCAGTTTCACAGTAAAAAACCTTGGGGAAAACCTTCCCGAAAACTAATTCACTATAGTAAAAAGAAGTTTCAGATCTAGTACAAAACCTTTGTCCCTAGACTCTACAATCCCTGTAGATGAACTCACAGCAGAAACCTTCTACCGCTTCAGAACCGCTGAACTCTTCAATATATGAACGCCACCCTTTTTGTTGCACGGATCCAGTACGTGATTAACTCCTTTGCACGAATCCCAGTACGTGACTCACTCACCAACTTGAGGAAGAAGAATGTTGGTTGCAAAGTTCTTCACTTCATCAACAATAAATATCAAGAAGCACTTGGTTACAAAACCCTAAGGCGCGAAGACGCAGTAACTTCTTTTTGAGAGAATAAGGCATCGGTCACCTTTTGCATATGTTCTCATTGTATTCTCTTATGTGATGGCCTCTAAAATAAGCCTTATATAGGTCTAGGGTTGTGAGAAAAGAAACCCTATACAAATACAAAAGTCTGGCCCAAAAATCAAAAATCTGAATTTTTGTAACCTCGACAGATAGCAGGTGTCGAGGTTTAATGAATCTCAACAGATATAGCTATCGAGGAGGTGTCGAGAAGGTGTCGAGGGGATAGAAACTTTCTCGATCGATCGACCAGCTATCGAGAAGCTATCGAGATTGCGATAAGAATCAGCTGAAGATCTCGACAGATAGCCAGGTGTTGAGCTATCTGTCCAGTTTTATTGAACACTTTTTCTTCACTTGTTTCTTGGTTCAATCTTCATGACTTTAATACTAGACTTGAACAACATGTTTCTTCAAGTATTAAACACAACTTAGATCTACCCAAATACAAGTAAAATGCGTTTTGTCAAAGGATTAGCCAACTACATAAAATAGTGACATATGTTCCTAACAAGTGAAACACATATGTCCTAACAGATTCCTTACTCCAATTAGACTTAAATTTAATTGGGTTGACCTTCTTTAACTTCATCATGGCCCTTGTAAAAGTAAAGTCTATTAGCTTTCTTCTTTGCACAAATCCACTTATTTAATTCCATTCTCCTACAAAAGCCAAATTCATGCAATAAAATTCAAGCACAAAATTGATTATTCAGCATTATTCCAAAACCAAATATAAAATGCATGAATTAACTCAAAATAAGTATGATAATACTTTCTAACAATGATATAAATATGCAAAATTAAGCTATTATCAATGCACATCAATATCTGATATAATTATCCTAGGATTTGGCCTAAAATGGGAGATTTGCTTTTGGGGCTGTTTTGCCTCTTTGGCCAATGTCACATATGGGTAAAAATCAGCATAATCTTGCATTAAATATTAAGAATTCTGAGATTTTTTTCAGCCAATGGGATTAAGGCAGGTATTAAGGAGGAATCCTAGTGTTGCAACTGAGATTTGGACCATAGGAAGTAGGATTCAACACCCCAACTTAGGTGTCAAAGTTTACATCTACTTCAAAGGGTTCCGCTGGAGATCCCGTTATGCCCTCCAAACCACATGTTCCCAAATTTTCCCCTTTAGGATTCATGGGTTTGGTTGATGAATCAATTACATACACTTTTAGTAATAAAATAAACTATTTAGTTAGCTTGGAGATCTTGGTTATGGCTTCCTTAAGTTGTGACCAAAACTTGGAGAGGAAGGGTATTTATTGCCTATTAGCCTTTAGGTGTCAACCTCTGATACTGTTCATGTCAGAGTTGGCAGTGGGATAGATGCCCAGCTCCTAATTTGGTTTGGGAGCTTGGTTGCTTTTTGAGATGACCTCCAGCGGAAGGCAGAACTAAATGAAGTTCTCCAGCTGGGTCAGTTTGCACACATGAGTTGTTTTGGCTGAGACTTCATGTTGGGCTTGGCCATGAAGGCTGAGTATTTTGGTGGGCCTTTGACATGGTGGTTCTTTCCACTTGGGCCTATCCTTTTGCTTTCTCATTGTGAGCCCTACAAAATGGACAAAGCTACCATATATTGCCATGGATTTTTATTCCACTTGGACTTTAGTTGTTAGTAAAAATGGAATGAATCCATGAGCTTTAATAAATATTTATGATAGGTTTTGGGTATTAATTTCCATGGGATTTAAATAACAACTTGTATAGTTTCCCATAATTTTTGCTATGGATTATTTTTGTAAATGATATTTTCTTTGGGGCTTTTAAATAATGACCTCCAATATTTCTTGAGAATAATATTTACCATGAGTTTTAAATAGAGGCAAATATCCACGGGTTTCAAATAAAATATGGTAACAACCACTATAGTGGAATAATGTGATATTCTCATGAGTTTTTCTATAGATAATCATAATGGGTTTGTAGGATAAATGATTATCATGAGTTTTGGAAATAAAGATTATGAATATTGTGATATAAGATAAATAATGACTATGAGTTTATAATATGATATGAAATAAATAAATGTCATGGGTCTAAGATAAATAATCATAATTTTCCATGGGCTTTTATAAGATGATTGCCATGGGTTTTGAAAATAGATAATTGCCATAGATTTCATGGGCTTGTAATATTATAGTAATAGGTTTAAGAACTTAAAATATTGTTCATCATTGGACTTTTAAGTGAAATACTTATGATATAGTATATTGCCAAGTATTAATAACCTTGAGCTTATGATAAAATAGTATTAAATAGTTAGCTTAGACTTTTGATAAAATAGTGCCAAGTAGTTAGCTTGGGCTTTTTTGATATTGCCAGCGAGAACTAGGCTTTTGATATTGTCAATAAGAATTGGGCCAATGAGAATTAGGCTTTTGATGTTGCCTATGAGAATTGGGCTTTTGATGTTGCCAATAAGAATTGGGCTTTTGTGATATTACTAGTGAGAACTATGCTTTTAATGTTGCCAATGAGAATTGGGCTTTTTTGATATTGCTAGTAAGAACTGGGCTTTTGATAAATAAATTGCCATGAGTTTAAATCATGGGCTTTGATCATGGATTTGAATTCCGTTGATAAAATTGTTTTGCCATGGACTTGAATCATGAGTTTTTTAAATATTGTCAAGCATAAGTATTCTTGGACTTTAAATAGAATGGAATGTGTGTATTGGGCTCATAAGGTTGGTTTTGGGCTTAACTAAATAATAATAATAAAATTTGATAAAATATAAGTTTTTTGGGTTTTTTGTGATGGTTTATATCATGACCCAATTTAGATATTAAGATATGAAATATTTGTGATCAACATAATAATAGGGCAAAAAAATATTTGGGAAATCCCCGGTAACTTATTAGTGGTGTTTGAAAATAAATAGGTGGTTTTAAAAAAAATGTACCCTAACACAATCTATTCATGTTATTTCCAGAATTCAGATTCTACCCCCTTCTTTAGTCATATAATTATTAATTATTGTACGGGAAAAGTTAATGGGTGCTCAAAAGGTGTTGGTTTATAAACTTTTTTATGAAAAAAGAAAAAAGTAACGTTTTAACAACTTTTTATATTTCTCATGAAAGTAAGTATCAAATATTTCCTAAAATTATTCATTAACAGAGAGAAATGCTAATGCCACAAAAAATATTAAAACTTTTACTACAACTCGTCGTGTGGTAATAAGTTGTGAGTGGTGGAGATGTGTACCCCTATGGACCCATTATTTTTTCTCCACCACTATTTTTGTAGTACTAGCATTTCTCATTAAAAATTTCCTAATGCCCTAAGGGCACGCGTTGGAAAAAAAAAAGCACTTCTCATCTAATATTCACAATTAATACACTGGTGTACACATTTTGAAATGCGAAAATCCATGTTTAAACATATGTTAAACGTGAAAATGCACATGAATCAAGAAAATGCATATTTTAAAAAATGGATGCGAGAGAATTAATACCATTTACACCAAAATCAAATTCAGAATTTTTCTACATTCAGAGAATCAAAATTTGTAGGCAAAATGCTGGTAATTTACTACTATGTTAGAGCAAATGAAAAATAAATAATAGTCAGTAAGGGACGAGATCATCTTTGGAATTCATGGACATCAAATAATTAGCCCAAATGAAAACACAAATTTTTTAAAGGACAAAGATATATAATACACTGAGGCTTTGCACCTTCCCATTTACTGCTTGTCATAGACTCATAGTTCTGGAGTGATAATCAAAATGTTTCAAACCAGTTTCGTTGCCTTTTTCCGAAGTTAAACTGATTCCTTAATCATTTCAATTGGTTGTTGTTGCCTAGCGATGGTACAACCATAGTCCCAAAACTAAAAGGTAGCGACCAAAAGTAAAATGCAAAACAAGCTATTAAGCAATGTTAAACAAATAATATCTTGCACAATCTTCTTTTTCAAGATGACATTGCGTAAGAATGATAACAGAGGAGGAGAAGAAATTGATACAGAGACAAGTATAAATCTTAAGGAAAGGGAGAGAAACGAAGCAAAAGACAAAATAAATTCTTCAAGATGAAAATTGGATAAGAATGAGAGGAAAGGAAGAGAAAAGAATAGATTGCTTTCTTTTTTCCGTATCAAGCTTAAGCTTCAATCTCTTCTTCTTTCACTCAACTGTTCTTATATATAAGAAGCTCGGACTGTCCTTACAATGGTAACCTTAAAATCATTATAAAAAAAAAAAAGTGACAAATCTCTGACTCTGAAATTAATATTGATACAATAATATCTGAGTTTATTTTTTTTCTCCAACTGGGTATCTCTAAAATTTGCTAAATATGTCGGACATTAAGGGCATCGGATGTGGGTTGCTCCTCGCTCTGGCGAGTTATTTTTACATAAGAAGTAGGCGTCCTCCTGATTCGGTATGAAATTTTGAAATAGTATTTCGTGTTATCAATTCATCAGTATGAACAAACCTACTACTACGTACCACATAACTTCTTTAAGACTTACGTTTCTAATGTATGAGTTCATTGTACATAGATTATCTTGTAACCAATCCAAAAAATACCATATTAATGAAACATTTGACATAGTTCCTCATTCTATATTCATTGTCATCATCATTTGATCATCTAGCTAGGACGGTAGCGTTGATAAAGATGTGCACTTAATATATAATTAGACACTAACTCGAGCAATGCGTGGAAAAATTTATATATATAATTATGGGAAATGCTAATGAGTGCTTTTAGGGCACTTATTAATAATTTATTCAAAGAAAATTTTTATGAGAAATGAAAAAAAAAAAAAATTAATATTTTGACAATTTTTTTTATTTCTCATAAAAGTGGTATCAAAACTTTTCTATAATGGATTATTAATAAGTGCCCTAAGTGCACTCGTTAGCATCACCTTGTAGTTATAGACTATTATCATTGATGAAACAATAACTCTGTTTTTAAATTCTCCACATGAAAAAATAAATAAAAACTGTTTATCATTTGTCAATCTATATAAATTCTCACAACTCTAAATAGCCCACTTTCACTCGTTTCAACTTCAATTCTTAATTACTCTATTTTTTTTTTTTTAAGCGAAAGAATATGAAAGTTATGGTTTCCATGGAGGAATTCAAAGGGCAACCTCGGCTCCCAAAATTCGCTGTCCCAAAACGCTACGACATAAGGCTGAAACCGAACCTCACCACGTGCAAGTTCACTGGCTCCTTGGCTATTGAGCTCAAAATCGTGGCAGATACCAGTTTCATCGTCCTCAACGCCGCTGAACTATCCATTGATACGACCTCCGTATCTTTCACTCACCCAGCTGCACACTCTTCTAATTCTAAGCAGCAGGTAATACCTATCTTATCTATCAGCCTAACTTTACTTTTAAAGTTAGTTTAAACTAATGGTAAAAGGTTTTGTTGTAAGTGCTTTAACTTAACATCCTAAAATATCTTGTTTGTTGAATATGTTAGAATAGATGCAAATAGAGAATACAAGAATACGTGGATTATGTAATTCAGTTTGCTTAAGGGCTATATCTTTATCATATGAGAGTGTAGTACACATCATTTGTTATAATGAACTTAACATGGGTATAATAATAGGTTAAACTTTGAGACTAACCATATATTAATTATGATTAATAGACTTCTAGTATATGTAGCAGACTTGACTTACTCACAAAATAGGATTAGGCTCAGGCCTATTATATTAGGCTTATATATATTTGTAACATTGTTAATCTTTAGCTCGATTGATTTAGTTGTTTTCGCAGTTGTATAAGCTCTAGCTTATTCAAATAAATAGTCAAATTTGTGATTATCTGAATGTGAGACTCATTGACTGAATTTGCATTTATCATGACAAACCAAATGCCATGTCTTTTAAAAATAAAATGTTGAATGAATAAAGTTTTGGATTTGGGAAAAAATAACTATTTAGCCTTAATTTTTGAACTATGTAGCCAAACAGCCTACTTTTCAAACAATATAACAAAATACCCTTAATTTAGAACTCAATATTGCTGATGCCGAATTCCATGCGTATTTTGCCACTTAAAATTTTTTTGAAAATTTTGCGTAGAAGTTCCACTTAAAATTATGCGTAGTACTCAAGATTATGCACAGTACTCAAGATTGGTAATATCAAGTTATAGGTAAAACTCAACATCAGCAATATCAAGTTCCAAAATAAGGGTAGTTTGCTACATAATTTTAAAAGGGGTTGTTTGGCTACATAGTTTAAAAATTAAGACTTAATATCCATTTTTTCCTTTGGATTTGTGCAGGTGTTAAAGCCTTTAAAAGTTGATGTGGTTGAAGAGGACGAGATTTTGGTTTTGAACTTTGCTGACACTCTTCCCATTGGTCTTGGACTTCTCACTATCCACTTTCAAGGATCTTTAAACAACAAAATGAAGGGCTTTTATATAAGGTACATATATTTGTTGCAAAAAGGTTTTTTTTTTTTTTTTTTTTTTTTGGGGGGGTGTTGGGGATAAAACAAGGGAATTTTTTTGAAAGAGAAACCCTAGACTCACCTTTAGCCAGTCAAATCTATAGAACCAATTGTCGCATATTTTTATTGCAAAAACTTTAGAGACACAAAATTTTTCATAATATTTTTTTTTTCACTTTTGTGACCTTAATCTAATATGGTTGGTAAATAATAAAAATGATGTAAGTGGTAGATCCATACAAAAAGTAATGTTACTTCAATTGCAACTTATCTCCTTAGTATACATGTTTCTATGCAAAAACCATGTTATTCTAATCACAACTTATCTTAGTAAATCGTCAGGGGGGTTCAATCAAAATGTGTTTGTGGCGGTGAAGATGTGCATGTGTAAGTGATAACAAAAAATGGGTTCAGTTCTTGGGAATGAGAATCATTTTTATAAAATTATGTTTTGCATTCCACTTGTATAAGACCACCTAGGATGTAAATTACTTAAAATTTTTAAGTGATTTTTTTCCCATTTAGGTAAGTGTTGAATTTAGTTTTTATTATCAATTTGATAAAAACAGTTAAAAAATAAAAAATAATTTTTAAAAAAAAAAGTTCTTTCAAATTCAAATATACTTAAAATGATTCATTTTTATTTCCAAATGCTGTTTCAGATTATCAGGCAGGCCTTTGACCATAACAATTAAAGGTTTAAGTTAACGTATATACTCTCTTTAATGGGATTGAACCTATGATTTCACCCTTCACCATTTACTTATGAATGGAGCTAATTATAAATGCCTTCTGTATTCTGCTAAATGAGAATTTTATTAGTAATGTGTATATAATTTAATAAATGTCATTTTGCTTTCCAGTACATATGAGCACAATGGTGAGAAGAAGAATATGGCAGTTGCACAGTTTAAACCAGATGATGCTAGGCGATGCTTTCCTTGTTGGGATGAACCTGCTTGCAAGGTGTCACAATCTCTCTCTCTCTCTTGGTTAATTTAAGATCTTGTGACTAAATTATTTTTGGTTTGTAAGTAGATTTGCTTGATTCTATTTGAAATGAATGCAAACAAAAGCTTATTTGGCCCTTCTTTTTGGGCATCAAGTGTTGCAGGCTATGTTCAAAATCACATTGGATGTGCCATCAGAACTAGTAGCCCTTTCCAACATGCCAATTATTGAAGAAAAAGTGGTTGGGGACTTGAAGACAGTTTCATATCAAGAATCACCAATCATGTCTACATATTTGGTGGCAATTGTTGTTGGTTTGTTTGATTATGTGGAACATCTTACATCTGATGGTAAAACATTACACTATGTTCACTGTTTCTTGTGGTATAATATGATCCTTGTTCTTGATAGTGTAATCTTACATGACTTTACAGGAGTTAAAGTTCGAGTATACTGTCAGGTTGGTAAAGTAAATCAAGGGAAATTCGCATTGGATGTTGTTGTTAGGACACTTGAATTATACAAAGAGTAAGTTTTACTGTGAACCGCAACCAAACTACTGATCACAAGACACAACATACAAGTCTTTAGCTAAATAGTGGACACTGGATCATGGTTATTGGTGATCCAATAAGTCGTTACATTTTTGTTCTTATGTTGTATTATTTGAAATTCCAATTAACCATGATAATTTCTGCAGATACTTTGCAGTGCCTTACTCTCTTCCCAAATTGGATATGGTTGCAATTCCCGATTTTGCTTTTGGATCCATGGAGAATTATGGTTTGGTTACATACTGTGAAACAGCTTTGCTCTATGATGTTCAGCATTCCACAGCTGCTGATAAGCAGAGGGTAATATGCGTGTTGTGAATGTTGCTATTTTTGTTAGAATTTTGTTTGGCTAATATAGTATGAAGCTATTGTTTAAATAACACTGCACAAAATGTTTAATTATTATTTGTCTCAGGTTGTGATTGTTGTAGCCCATGAACTAGCACATCAGTGGATTGGCAATCTTGTAACGATGGAATGGTGGACTCATTTGTGGCTGAATGAGGGGTTCGCAACATGGGTATTTATTACATTGGGTTCTAAATGATCCAAACTGAGCTGTTTATTAAAATTTCAAGATTGGCTTATATAATTATGTTTTGAAAATGAGCCAGGCTCAATTTTATCACCAAGCTAGATAACATGTTCATCCTTACATCATTTATTTTGTTCATTAAGCTAAAGCTTGTTCACACATCCTTTGATAAGATTATTTCCTTCTCATGGTTAACTGTTTATATATTTTAAAATACTTGCTCACATATATTTACTTATGTTTTAAGTGATATCGATCAAGTTACTTTGATAGACTACTTTTCTTCATTTATGGCCCTATAAAATAAAGTTCATCAACCTTGTCTTCACACATAACTTTTTGCAATGAATTAGAGTATTTATATGTCATTGTTTTGCTTTTGCTATGAATTAGACTATTTATATGTCATTGTTTTGTTGTGAAAATACATGCAAAATAATAAAATAGCAAGCTCCACAATACACAAAACTTAACGTGGTTAGGTTAACTCCAAGCCTACTTCCGCGGGCAATTCCAACAAAATTCACTATTAAAAATTGGAATTACAATCACAAAAACTCTCAACAATAAACTAACCCAAAATCCCAATACACCCAAAGGTGCCTCACACTAACTCACTAGGCAAAGCTAGTCTTTATCCCTCTTACAAGACAAAGCTTTGCTCTAACTCTCACACACAATAAAGCTACTTTACCACTCCTTTTATAAGGGACAACACTCCTCCTTACTACTTCTCTTTTCAATATGAGACTAACTCTTTTAATATAATTAGTGCACCTCCTTATTATTCTTCTAACCAATGTGGGATTCCAAAACCAATGAGGAATTCTTGAACCTTCTCCTATCATGCGCTGGAATCAACATGTTTATAACTTTCTTAAAGAAAGTTCATTTAAACCATATATATAAAAGTCAAGCCTCAAGTTCCACTAACTACTTAATACTATGTTTTAACTTGATTTGTTTATCAATCAAGCCTCAAAGGTTGGCTTGAGCCTAACTTCATTATCATTATTAATCCACTATTTCACATCTATTTTTATTTTTATTTTTATGTGTTAAAGTGGTGACATTTTTAAAAGTGGACATTCTTGCATCAGTTGTAGATATGTGAGTGAAATAGTAGATTTGAGCTAGTGTGAAAAAATATTTTTCCTTATTAAATTAAACTACATAATTTTTTTTTGTTGGAACGTAGCCCAAGCTCTTCGTAAATGGTTTGTTTTTTTTTTTTTTTTTTTTTTTTTTTCACACAGCCAGCATGGATCATGTGTCTATATATTATTCCTTATTACAATTCGTGTTGTAAATTATATATCGTTTATTTCAATATGTGCAGGTCAGTTATTTAGCAGCTGATCGCTTGTTCCCAGAATGGAAAGTGTGGACTCAGTTTCTTGATGAATATACAGAGGGTCTTGAGATGGATGGGCTTAGAGAGTCCCATCCCATTGAGGTACTATAATTGCTTTAAGGAATTAGTATTATTACTTTTTTGAGTATATCTCAATTTAAGCGTACTTTTTTAGGTGAAGATAAATCATGCTAGTGAGTTTGATGAAATAATTGACTCGATAAGTTACATAAAAGGTGCATCTGTTATCCGGATGCTGCAAAGCTATCTTGGTGCTGATTGCTTTCAGGTTGGTTGTTAGATTCTATACTGGTATATATTTCTTGTCCCAAGTAAAAATATTTCTAATTATTGAAGAAACTCTTTTCCCTCCACTCCCAAATTCACATGAAATTTAAGTCATGGAAACCCTTCATAAAGTAAGTCCTAGAAAAAGATAGAGCAATAGGAGTTTTCTTTTTGTGAGTTCGGAAGAGGTTAGAGAGGTTTTGTTCAAAAATAGTTGGATAGAATGAAAGAGGTTTAGGAAGTAACCACTAACGTGATGAATACTATGTAACTAATATTTTGAAAAGTGCTCATTTCTATTTTATATAGAAACAATGGTGATACTCATCTAGATAAGAAATGGTATTAGAAAGCATATTTACTTGATATCTGGTGACATAGCCTCAGCTTGATTATCTTCTAGATTCTTTCTTGGCTGCCATGTATTACTGGTTCGTTTGGATTGAGGGGAAGGGAGGGGAGTAAAGTAGAGTTGGTTGAAAATTAGTCTAATTTCCGCCAAACTCTACTCTACTCCCTCTCTCCCCCTCAATCCAAACAAGCCAATGATTGCAATTAAGGTTTGTCCTTTTAAGTTCCATCTTTGTCAACCAATCATCTTTTGCAATATATGAGATTTTTGCTAAAATCTATTCTTTGGATTAAGAAGCTCAATTAGCTTGCTCATTGTATGGCAGTTAATTATCTTTTTCTTGCATCTATAAATTTTTTTTCTTCCTTGTTTTAACTAACTGTTTTTTGCTCCTCTTCTTCCCCTCTCTAATTTATATATGCAATCAGAGGTCACTTGCTTCATATGTAAAAAAGTTTGCTTGCTCGAATACGAAGACAGAAGATTTATGGGCTGCACTTGAGGAGGGATCCGGTGAGCCTGTGAACAAGCTAATGAATTCATGGACAAAGCAAAAGGGGTACCCAGTCGTCTCTGTCAAAGTCAAAGATCAGAAATTGGTGTTTGAGCAGGTTTTTTGTGTCTGGTCTCTTTCACCCTTTTTTTTTTCTGGAAATAACATGTCTTAACCCTGATGCATCCCAATTTGCTTTATTTCGTAATGAGTTTCACTTAATAATATTTTGAGGACTTACTGGGTTCATACAAATCAATGTAATAATGGCAGTCACGATTTTTGGCAAGTGGTACCCATGGGAATGGCCAATGGATTGTTCCAATAACATTATGCTGTGGCTCATATGATGTGCGCAAGAGTTTTCTACTGCAAAAAAATTCTGAAACTCTTGATATGAAAGAGCTCATGAGTGAGGAAAGCAATTTAGCATCTGCTTGGGTAAAACTTAATGTCGATCAGACTGGTTTCTATAGGGTTGAATATGATGAGGACCTTGACGCTAGACTCCGAAATGCAATAGAGAACAAATACTTATCTGCAACAGACAGATTTGGTAGTTTTGATATTTTTACTCATACCAGCTTTTATCTCATGATGGTATGTGTTGACGGTTGAAAAGAGCACTTAACACAACTCATTCGTTTAACAGGCATCCTGGATGATTCATTTGCCCTTTGTATGGCTCGCCAGAAGTCTTTCGCTTCATTTTTTACCTTGCTGAATGCTTATAAGGAGGAACTTGAATATACCGTGCTGTCTAATTTAATCAAAGTAATGTTCAACTCTTGCTTAAGACTTAAGTATATTTCAGTTGTGCTCTTAGTCCTAATTCTGGTCCCTCTATTCACAGATGAGTTATAAAGTTGAAAGAATTACAGCTGATGCAGCCCCTGAGTCACCGATTGACATTAGATTTTTTTTTATTAGCCTTTTCCTGCATTCAGCAATGTAAGTTGTCCTATATACAAATAATTCAAATTCCTATGGTGGTCCTTGTTTATAATCCATTTGGGTGTTCTGTCTACTGTTTTTTCGATATAGTGATATCTTTGAAGTTGATTATATTCATTTTGGTTGAGAAAACCCTATAAGATGTTAACTATTACGGTACTAGAATGTATGACAATACATTTCCACATATTTAGAGCATAAGAGTATCATTTCTTTATATACTGAATAATTATAATATTAAGAGGTGATTAATCACCCATATATATGACATTTTCTGAATATAGTCAATCTTGTTCTTTCTTAAAAAGAGATGCTAATAGCTAGTAAATAGCAGACATAGGTATTTTTTCATTAAATCTAGGAAATAAAGTTTAAATGTCTCAGAATGTAAAAAGAGAGCTTTAAGGAAGAAGAAAAAGCCACTTGAGGATCGTTGAGATTCCTCTTTCGAGTTTTATAGTGATAGACACAAATTTTTACCTCTGGATCTAGGATGTGGATATTTCATACATAATGAGACTGGCAAATAGTAAATGCATATTTATTTCTTTTATTTAGAGATATTCAATATATGCTTACTCAAGATAAAGATTGTCATACGTACTAATAATTATATTGAATAAACCTTATAGATCATGTCTGAAGTTGCGTAATATGTATAAATATCTAAGGAAGCAAGTAGGATGCCAGAAAAAGTTTTAGGGGAAGGGTCTTTGACTTGATGGTTGCATACCACCGACAAGTTATATCAGACCTTAGATGCCATTGGAAACCAAGTGTGCATCACTAACCCAAGCCTTATAACTCAGTGGCATTGCTTGCTCTCCTATATGAGGAGATTGAGGTTTCAATTCCCCTTCCCCCATTGTTGTGGCTATCGAAATATCAAAAAAAAAAAAAAAAACACTTTGAGCAATATTAGCTTCTTTTTTTATTTCGTTCTTTCATTTATTTTTTCTTCTATGTTTGAATTTCTTTGCAGGAAGCTTGGTTGGGAGCCCAAGCCAGGTGAGAGCCATCTAGATGCAATGTTGAGAGGAGAGGTTTTGACTGCCCTTGCTGTGTTTGGACATAATCTGACACTAGAAGAAGCAAGTAGACGTTTTCTTGCATTCTTGGATGACAGAAATACACCACTCCTCCATCCTGACATAAGAAAGGTTGGTAAAAAGAGCATTAGTCAATCAGTAGTATTTTTCCATCTACAATACCTATCAACTTTTCTAATTGGCTCTGGTTGCAGGCGGTATATGTGGCTGTAATGCGAAGAGTCAGCACCTCAAACAGATTTGGTTATGAATCTCTTTTGAGAGTGTACAGAGAGACTAATTTGAGCCAGGAGAAAGCACGCATTCTAAGTAATAACACATCATTATTTAAATTTTGCAAAAAATTTGATCTCTCTAGTATGTTGGAGACATGTCGCTTTTTGTGCTTGTAGGTTCATTAACATCTTCTCCAGATCCCAACATAACTCTTGAAGCTCTCAACTTTTTGTTGTCTTCTGAGGTATATATAATTGTGGAGGTCAAGATTTTTTCATAGATGTTGGTATATAATGGTCTGATGGAGCTTGGGATGCTGATGCTGGCTTTATTTCCCATTCAATCTAGGTTTGTACCCAAGATGCTGTTCTTGGACTTGCTGTTAGTAGGGAAGGAAGGGAAACAGCTTGGACATGGCTGAAGGTAATACCCCAGTTGTAACGTAAAATGCAAAAATCACATTGTATTGCAGAATTTCAACCGTTCATGTGCATGCAGCATATCCATGTTTTACATTGATCAAAATTGTCCTAAAAAATTTAAGAGACTAGTCTAAGATTTTGCATGCGGATTTGAGGAAGACAAAGGAATTTAAGCGTGTACAGGGTACAGGGTACTCGCCTTCTTTCATGTAGAAAAAACATGCATTGCGGTGCACCTGGTAGACCTTAGACCTTAGACCTTTTCCCGACTCCAAAGAAGGCAAAGTTCTTGGAAGAGCTGCAATTGAACCTTTAAGATCCCTATGCCCAAGGTGTTGTCCAAGTTTTTGTGATTTAAGGCTCTAGTATTTGTGGGATCCCATTTGAATGATCAAAACCAGAGCCTAAATAGCTTGTCTGTTGTGAAGGTAACTAGTCCTGAGGACTTACATGCTTAAGGAGGACTGACTAAATAGCTTGTAGGAGCTTTAGATTTTTTAATATCTCACACATTTTATGCCACATCTATATCAGAATTTCTAGTTTTAACACAAGTACAATTTTAATTTATTTTGCTCAGAAATTACATGATGCTAGTCTAGACTCAGAACAATTCTTTTTCTAGTACGCATAACATGAATGAACAATTCTTTTTCTAGATTCTTTTTCTAGTTTTGATTTACTTTGGCACTGATCCCCTATTATTCTATTCTTGTGTTCATCATGAATACATTCATCATTGACGCATACCTCTTTGTTATTTAATGCATTTTTTTTTTCTGCTTTTAAATGTGAATGAAATAAAGGATGACTGGGAGCATATTTCAAAAACCTGGGGTTCCGGATGTCTAATAACTCACTTCATCAATTCAATTGTCTCACCGGTTTGTCTCTCCCTTCCTCCTCTCTTCTGTTGTTATTTGTTAGTTTCACACATATCAGTATAGTCCTTTGTATCTCAATTAAAAATAAATAAAATTTAAATTCAAATGTATTTAGTTAGTTTTTGTTACTGCTTATCTTTTTTTTTCTTTTTCTGTTCTATTTATCCCCCAGTTTGCCTCGTTAGAGAAGGCTGAAGAAATACAGGAGTTTTTTGCAAGCCGTACTAACTCCAAGATTGCCAGAACCTTGAAGCAGAGCATTGAAAGGGTTCACATCAATGCATATTGGGTTGAGAGTTTTAGGATTGAGGTACAGAACGAACTTGCCAGGGCCTTTATGGAAATTGTACAAACTTGTGTAATACAATGAAGAAACAATAAAATGATGGGATCGTCATTAGACAATATTTGGCCTCCACAAAAAAGATGCTAGAAGGCTACTGCATATGTCTTATGATACAGCTAAACCAAGAATCCTATAGAGATTGTCAAAAAGTATTCATAAATGAACGTGGATCACTATTTATAGCCAAGAGGGTTATAGCCCTTCAAAATGCACCTTTGGAGACACACTTTGGATGGTTTTAGAGTTCATAAATGAATATGGATTACTATTTATAGCTAAAGGAATTATAGCCCTTCAGAAGGCATCTTTAAAGAAACACTTTGAATGATTTTAACGTTCACAATACATACTTGCCATTTAAAGTACTTCAAAACTGTTATATGATAGATTTTGTACACACAAACAACTATATTCTGAAACCTCGATCAATTGAAATTTACACTTCAATCCATCTAAAGCACTTCAAAAGTGTTATATGACAGATTTTGTACACACACACAAAACTATATTCCCAAACCTCGATCAATCGAAATTTACACTTCAATCCATCAGGTAGCTTAATGACTTGATCAACATACTATCAAGGCAGGTGTTAAAAAAATAGAAAGGTCCAGAAATCAACCTACACAGGTTTTGATCCAGAAATTGAGCCATGAATCAAGCTGGCTTGATTGATTGATATAGCGGTTCATTAGATTGAGATAAGAATCAAGCCCTTAATTTGTCTCTTCAACTGTATTATCTCAATTTTTAACCTTTTACATATTGCAACCTATTTTGTCTATTCTTATATATATAACAAACCCCCGCTAAGTTGCAATATCCATTGGATGACACTTTATCGTACATAAGGGAAATTGTCTTTCAACCTAAACTTCTCCCTTAGTGTAGTAATCTCAAAGTCCTAAGAAGTTAATGGTGGCTGCAACTTCAACCAATACTCTTTTTGCCTTAGAACCAAAGAAAACTCACACATGAAAATGTCTCTAAACCAAAGAAATCTATTTTGATTTGAAGACCGTTTTGATTTGGCTAGAGAACGAAATATTTTAGTACTGGTTGATAATGGTGTGTCATTTTGAGATTACCACTATTTATATATTTCTAAATATAGGGTTTAAAATAAAAAGTTGCAACTTAAAATATAGAGTATAAAGTGAAAAACATTTTCTATTTGTATTCAGCTTTTTTAAATCCATTAGATAAAATAAAAACCGATACACTAGAACATAAAATATAGGGTATAAAGTGAAAAACATTTTCTATTGTATTTCAGCTTTTTTAAATCTATTAGATAAAATAAAAACCGATACAGTAGAACATACCATCCGCTGTAGCACATTGGCAATTCTTATGGATTAAAGAATCCAGGTTCAAATCCTGGCAGCGGAAAAGTTTTATTCTTTTTATTTTTTTAAAGATCTTGTGGGTGGCCCAATTAGGAAAACAATTTATAAAAAAAAAAAATTTATGTTGCAAAAATAAATAAACTGCTAATCAAATCACACACTCCGAATTTCAGTGCCTTTTTTTTTTCTTTCGATAAATCGCTTTCAGTTTCAGATTTATGCTTTTTTTTTTTTTTTTACTTTCGATAAATTGCTCTCAGTTTCAGATTTATAAAAGATAATTTTTCTTTCATTATGCCGTGAATACTATCAGAGACTATCAGTACTATAAAGTATCAACTAAGTATCAATACTATCAAGTATTGAGTAAGGATTACAATTGATTCTCGAATAAATAAATAAACCACGGATTACAATTGTTGTCTATGCCTTGTGAGATGTAAGTAAATTAACACAAATTATTTCTCAGAATTTACTAGTTTGTTTATTATTATTATTATTATTAATGAATGCGTTGATTGTATCGGGCAAAAGATTTTACAAAAAAGTTAAGTAGATTTGTGATGTGAGATTTTTAATATTTTGGTATTTTCAACCAATCACAAGCCCAAACAGAAGGTTTCAAATCATTATTTTTTCATCATATATAATATCCACAAATTTTTTTTTTTTTGGGGGTAAAAGGGAAAACCTTGTAATGGCTTTTTTATGCCACTCCCAAAAAAGACGTTAAACATGAAAATGTACGTGAATTAAGTGGATCAAGAAAATGCAGTGAAAAAATGGGTGCGAGAGAATTATTACCGCTTAGAACTTTACTTAATAAAATTTAATGAGAGGTGCTATGTCCACAACATTTTTACAACAAATTATGGGTGGTTAGTTATTATTGATTCAAATTTGAATTTAGCATTGAGATTACTTTTTTTAACCCAACAATAGCAACCAGTAACAACCTGCTACTTAGGATTTTTTGTAAAATTGTTGTGGACATATCATTTCTCAAATTTAATAAGTAGTGAAATTACACGTACAATTAGTCATCACAAGGAACACGAAAGTGCTGCATGTACCTTAGACCATCATCAACACTCACATACCTCCAATTCACAATACTCAAAATCCCAACACTCACTTTGTCCACCTTAAACTTCCCAACACCACTTTCCCTCCTACAAAATAATAAAAAGAAAAAATAAAGAAAAGAATGGGAGGCGGAGAAACTGAGAAATATCTGGGGAAGAAGAAGAAAATAAAGAAGAAAAAGAAATTAAGTACAAACAAAACAGATCTAAATTCCACCATTTCTTTTTTAATTATGTTTTTTTTTTGTTTTATATATTTTTATTCATTTTTAAAATTGATAAATTTAATTTTTTTAGTTAGATACTGACGTGGATGCTGATGTAGCATTTTTAAAATTATTTTAATAGACACGTTAGCATTTATTGTGCAAACAGTGCACTCCGTTTGCCACGTAAGATATTTTTATTAAGTGAGTGACAGTAAGGACCAAAATAGAACGTATTTTTTGTTTTAGGAACTGAAGGTGGTAAAATAGAAATGTATGGATCAAAATAGAAATGACCCCAAAATGTAGGGACCAAAAGTGCATTTACGCCTATTTTTTTTTTTTTTTATCTTAGTTTTGGGTTTTTTATTTTTTTTATTTTTTATTTTTTACTTCAATATACTATTCGTTGCTAGAGCTTAGCCCATGAACAAATTTTAGGTCAACTAAACCTGATACATTATCATTCCATTTGACTAAAATAAATCACTTTAAATTTGTTAAAAATTAAAAATAATCATTTTAAGTTTTTAGTGACTAAGAAAAAAAAATCATATTAAGTTCGTTATGAACTAAATTAATTCATGAATTGAAGTTTAGAGACTAAAAATGTATTTTTTTGTTGTATATATAAGTATATACATGAATAGGTTGTAATAATGATGTTTGAGTTTGGAGAATATTGTTTCATAAAATTGATAAAGTGAAAATTCAAGTTCTGGAATTTTTTAAGAGAAAATTCAAAATTCAGTATTTTTGATCGGTCGAATCTTTGGTTCGATCAATCGAAATTGTAAAAAGATAATCCTAGAGTCTCTGGATGATTCAATTGCTATTCGATTCCTATTCGATCGATTAAAAGAGTACTTGATCAATCGAAAGAAACTTTCAACCGATCGAAGATTGTAAAACAGGATTTTCTGCAGAATTTTATGGTGATTGTTTAGAAAGGTTGAAGAGGTTTCAAGCCTAGTTAATGGTTTTATGAAACATTTTTACTCTCCATACGTGCCTTTTGATGAAATATAACTCTATAAGTATAAATAGAGGCTTATGCTCACTTGAAAAATAACATAAGAAATAGTAAGTTAGAAAGAAACACAAGAAATCCTGTGATCATTCTCCAGAATTGTTATCTTTCGAACCCAACATCTTGGTTCTATCCTGAGGACAAATTTGTGATAACCCTTTAGCAACAATAGTGTGGGGGGCAAATATTGTTTAAGAAAAACAATATTATACCTTCAAGTTATCTATTTTCTGTTTGTCTTTTGTGTTAACCTTGTTCTTCTATTATTACTTTTTATAATATCCCCATCATTTTTAACATCTTTAAATATGATGTGTACAGCTAATCAAATAGTTGTTTAGATTTGGAAATTCCATTAGTTTGATTTTGAATTCATATTTGAAAAATTCCCTCACGTCTTAATTATATGTGACATTTGGCATCTAGTTTATGTGGGAATTTTAATCTAAGCTTGGATCATTTTGTAAATTTGAATGTGATTGAAAATTCTATATGAGCTTGGTGAAATTATTATGCTTGAATTGATGAAAGTGATTGCAATTTCACTGCAATATTACAAAAGGTCTAATAATATGATTATGCATGGTTAAGGAAAAGTTATTTTATGAGACATTTTTATAAGACATGTCTCTCACAACATTTGTGGGCAAAATTTGCCAAACAGTATTATTCCACAAAAATTTTAGGCGGATGGCATGTGTTCAAAGGTTATTAGTTAGTTGGACTTTTTTTGGAAGTCGATTTTTAGAAACTCAACTTCTAGCCAAAATCAATTATAGACAAAATCGATTATAGTAAACTCGACTTCCTACTGAAAATTAGTTCTGACATGGATTAAAAAAAAGAGGAAAAAACCACGTAGACTATTGAACGTCAAGTATAGTAAACTCGACTTCCACTGAAAGTCGAGTATAGCATACTCGACTTCCAGGTGTAGTAAATTTCACCACCTGCCCCACCTATCTCAGTTATGCAAGCACGGTAAAAAAAAATTTAAATGGAACTCGAGTCTATCAATCTCGAGTTCCAATAAATTTTACACCAACCATCTCAGATATAAACACTTTGATACACTTTTCACCTCCCACTCAACTCTCACTACTCACAGTTGTCTCCCACGCCCGAACTCTCCCTTTCACACACATTGATCATTCTACAAATTAAAAAGCTTTTCTTCTTCTTCAATTTGTAGGTAAATATTCAAACCTTTTTTTTTTTTTTTTGGTTAGACCTGGCTAATATATATACTCACTTTTTCATTTGGTAGATATATATATATATATATATATATATACATACATACCACTTTTATATTGTTGATGAGTAATGTGTTGTTATTGTCATTATTATTATTATTATTATTATTATTTGTATTTGTTATTTGTGCTTTGTAATGGGTTGTTATTTGAAATATGCAATGAGTTTTTCTTTGTAATGTGTTGTTATGTATAATGCGAATGAATGGGTAACATGTTATTTATTTGCAATGTGTTGTAATGTGTAATGGTTTGTTAGTTGTAAGGTGTAACGAATATTAATTTTTTAAGGTTAGCGACCATGTAAAAATTTGTTTGAGTTTAAAATTTTGAATTTTTGCTTGGAGAGAATAAAATTTCAATTGTTTATAATTGTTTGGTGGACTATACAATGTTATCTTTATATTTGCCTTGAGGCAATATTTTGTAGTTCATATCGAATAAAGGTGTTATATTTGTCACTAACTTTTAGTAAACTTATTTGACTTATAGGCTTGTAATGAGTTTGATTGATTTATTTCTATATTATGGTAGGGAGCCCCGCAGTGATGTGACTTATGGAGTGACATATGAAGGGCCTGGTAAAAAGTTAGAGATTATTAAGCTAAAAAAAGGGCGAGAGATCAATTTGAAGAAGTTGAAAAAGAAAATTATGAAAGAGCTGGATTTGGACCGTCGGTTGCATGACATAAAAATTATATATCGTGCTCCTCATGCAGTGTTCAATGACCGTATTGTCTTCACGCCTATTGAAATAAAAGGAGACAAGCATGTTAAGATTATGTTTGACAGAATAAACTCTACACCCCAGTTAAAAGCTGCCAAGTTGTATATAAGTGTGGAGCCTCGTATAGAAGTTGGCGGTGAAGATGTGCAACAAACAACTTTTGAGGGTGGTGACGGGGAAGAATTCCAATCATTACATGCGAATAGTCATCCGACTCTTACCCCGTTCACCACAGTTGGGGGTTATACACTACCATGTCAAAAGACACTAACTCCAATGGAGGTTTGTGGATCTAGTTATCAACAAGAATGTATTCAATCTCTAGGGGGGAAGACGAAGACAATATTGATCATGGTAGAGATGAGTATAAAGAGATGATTGGGAGAGATGACTTTCACGAGAATGTTGATCACTATGAAAATGTTGACAATGTCCGTCATGATGTCGTGGATGATCATGATGATGATACTATAGAGTTTCAAGATGATATAGGCGATGGTATAGGTGTGCAGCATGTTACAACTATAGTCCCTACATATGAAGCTCATGGCCTGTCATTCCATGCAAACACTTGGGGTAATATAGTTGATCGTTCAAATGTTGAGATACCATTTTCATCAAGTTGGGTGCGGGGAATGAATTTTAGCAAATGATTGATTTTCCCTAATAAAGAGGCGGTGAGGCAGGCATTAATAATTTACTCTATGGACAACAACAAGAATTATATAACTAAGTGGTCCAACCAGCAAAAATTGTGTGTGAAGTGCGCAAATGAGTCATGTGCATGGAAAGTCCGAGCATTCTCACAATAGAAGCTTAATGGATTATGGGTCGTCACAGTATATGGCGGTCCTCACACTTGTCCGTCAGTTGGGGTGAACAAAGATGGCAGAATGACGGATTCAAATTTTCTTGCCAAAGAACTTCATAAATATGTACTTGCAAATCACACCAGAAAATAAAGGATCTCCAAAATCTGATGAAGGAAAGGTTTAACCATGATATATCATACTACAAGATATGGGATGCGAAGCAAAAGGCTATTGCAAACATACACGAGAATTGGGAAGAGTCGTACCAAAAGTTGCAGAAGTTGTTGTTGTCATATAAGGATAGCGATCCGGCTACACAAGTGTCTTTTTGGTCGATCAACGGGGACATACCGGGTACTATTATATTCAAGTATGTGTTCTAGGCTTTCGCTCCTTCCATTGCTGGATTCACACATTGTAGGCCAGTAATTAGTATTGATGGAACTTATCTTTATGGAAAATATATAGGAAAGTTGTTGATTGCAATGGCTACCGATGCTAATAATGAGATTTTTTTTCACTTGCCTTTGCGGTTGTGGTTGATGAGACGAGGGCCAGTTGGGGATGGTTTTTATCTTGCCTGCGGACTGCGATACAAGATGTGGTACCCGATTCCAGCATTTGCATAATATTAGACCGAGATAGAGGTATAATATCATCCATTGCACAGTGGCCCAACGATTATGTTTCGGTATATCATAGATATTGCATTAGACATGTGGCTAGCAACTTCAACACTCAATTTAATGACAAATTCTTAAAGTCTTTGGCCTTGAAAGTAGGATATGCGCATCAAGATCGCAAACTTGAAAACATATTGGATTTCCTTAAGGAAGCTGAACTCAAATTCAGTAAGGATCCCAATCCCAATATAGCAAAAAAGAAGCCGTACTCCTATCTAATGAAGGAGGGTCTAGAGAAGTGGACGCTGTCACATGATGGTGGATACTGTTATGGGGCAATGACTACCAATATGTCCGAGTGTTTCAATGGAGTTCTAAAAGGTGCACGTGGACTATCCATATCTGCATTGGTTGACTACATTTGGTGCAAACTTGTCGCCTATTTCAATGATCGGCGCACTAAAATATTGGGTGATATTGAACATGGTCAGGAGTTTAGCAAGCATGCCATGGAGACCTATGAAGCAAATTACGAAAAAGGGACATGACACTATGTGAGGCCATTTAACCAGTAGAACAGTGTATATCAGGTTTCCACAACGCATAATCCACACAGATCTGATGGGGGGAGGGGGGGGGGGGGGGGACCATAGTCATGAAGTAAGGTTGCTGGAGAACACATGTACTTGTGGCAAATGGGAAATCTGTAAGATCCCTTGTTCACATGTGATTGCAGTTTATATCAGGGAACATGTCAATGCAATGAAGTATATTGACCCACGTTATACTTTACAACAACGACTTGCTACTTATTCACATGATTTTCGTGTGCCCAAGGATAAGTCATTATGGTGGGATTTTGCCAGCCCAAAGTTGTACCCTGACCTTGAAATGTTGCGAGACAAAGGTCAACCTATGTCAACAAGAATAAAAAATGAGATGGATTGGAGGGAGAGTCAACCCAAGCCGAAATGTGGAGTGTGTCATGAAGAGGGCCATAACTGCAAGAGATGTTCGAATGCGATTCGCGCATCAACAAGCAGTCATGTTCCGAACTAGGTAATCAATGCATGCAATTTTGTGATTCTCTTTCAGGGGATTTTTTTATTTTTATTTTTGGGATATACTTATTGAAAGTCGGCAGTGGTTTAAATTGTTAGTTAACAGTCTTTATAAAGAGTATAGCATCAATCATCATCATTTGAATATGCAATAATTGTTAGTTAATATATATATATATATATATATATATATATATATATAAGCAACTAGCTTGTGTTTGTGTTTAGTACAATGGGAATCCAATAATATCCCCAGTTCCCACTCATAGGCCACAATATGAAAGAATACTATAAATTATGCGAGAACAATATTGTGGTACTTTACTATAGCTACTCCCCAAGTCTGTGACATGGCCTTCTGGCATGTAGGCATGTTTTTTTTTTTTCCAGCCATTTGCGGACATTCACAGCCATTCTTCCTTTTGTTCTAGGAACGATGATTTTATTAGAAATTTGATTCCATATGCTGGGCAACAAGAACCAGTTAGCCACAGGAGTATTGGAAACTATGCAGGCGTGTTTGAGAGTGTTGTTGTTGTTACTCAATTTTCTGCATGACATTTGCCTACTGTGATTTCTATGTTTTAATGCTCATTTAGAAGTTCATCCTACTTTTATATGATTACTTCTCAAGATTGCATTCAGTTTATTTTTACTTTTTTAGTTAGTATCATACGGTTTTTCTTCCAATTATTTTACTTCTGAATGGTAAGGTTTCACCACACCTTTTTTCCTCCAACTATTATTATAGGGGCTCAAGTGGCCAATTTCTTAAAACTTCTAAGTTAGGCTTCACCAGAGCCATTTTTAGTATTTAGTAGCTCAACTATAAGTGTCTATAAGCACCTTTTGGAAGGCCTAATGCTTGTATCCAGAATACATCTATGAACTTTTTGCCAAAAATTTCCCCATCATGGGCACCACTTTTTAGTGCTTTTTTGGTCTCAGAATAATGTAATTACTATTGTAGCTTTGCTTCTTGCCTTTGATAGACATATATGGGACATTATTTGCTCACCCCATTGTACTCTCCTTTCATAAGTAATAAAAATTCTAAACTAAACAAACAAAAATTAGTACAATAGGGTGTGAGTATTACATTGAGAAATTAGTTCCAAGAGAAATTTGTACAATAGGGTGTGATAGAAATTAGTTTAAACCCAGTTGGCTTGCCAGTTAATTTCCACTTCTCAACAGAAACTCCTTTCAAATCTTTTTTGTATTCTGCCAAACCAAAATTTGCTAGGTGTGGGGAAAGGTTTTTGCCTAGCTGCATTTTTCAAAAACATATACATGTTAACCACCTTCAAGTAAAAATAAAAATTCTGATACTGAATTTAGAAAATAAAATAACAACTGAAAACAAGATCAAGAACTTAAGGAAGATATTTACAAGAATATTTGCTGGTTTCACATCCCTATGTACAATCCCAAGGTTATGGAGATATTGCAAAGCCTTTGCTGGAGAAAGGAAATAAAGGGAAAGGAAAAACATTGAGAGATTATCCAACTGAAACCTTTAGAAAACTTAATTTGACAATAAACTAAACATAAAGTTTTATGTTGAACAATGAATTTATAAAAACATTTAATTGATGAGTGTGCACTACAATATCACATTCCTCTTGTTGTCAAACTAAGCAATGCACAGAATTTTCTTGAAACAATAATAAGTAAACTCTACTTCTGCACTTCTCTTTAATTATTGTTGCAAATGTAACATGGTCACCAAACTTCATTTTTCAATTTCATTTTCATGTAGTCCTTGCTATAATTTCCACTTTACTTTCTTCTGATATCCAATAAATACTTCTATTATTATTCACAAATTACAAGCCACTGACAAAGAATACTCTGATCAACCTATACCAAATTCACATAAATCATTGAACCACTATAAGGAACAACTCGAGCATGTATAAAGGGTTTTTTTTTTTTTTTTTTTTTCATAAGGAAACAATTTAAGCAGAAACCAAAAAAGAGACAACCCTATAAAACTCTCAAGAAATTATTTTTCATTATGGAGTATTGTCTGGTATAATGAATTTGTGGGGCCCGTGGGCCCGGAATCCGTGGGCCACCTCTAGGCTGGCCCAAGGCCCATGCCGAGGAAGGACAATCATCCCAGGCAGTTGTCTGAGGGGTTCCAACCCTTTTTGGACCCATGCCGAGGACACCCCATCCTCGGCACACCTAGTCTAACTCTGGGTAGGGGGCAAACCCAGAGTAGGCAGTCACATCTGTAATTAATGCATTCGCCTGGCTCCCCAAGCCGCATTAATGACGACAAGACCTCTGAACGGCGCAACCTGGGGGGGGGATGAAGCCCTCAGCATGGGGGAGAACGTGTTCGATGGGACAAGTTCAGAAGCGGTAGCCCGGATGGCCAACAGCTGTAAGGCCAGGATCCATCCAAGGGAGTATATAAGGCAACTAACCCCTCTCATGGGAGGGGGCCTCCTCGGACGCCAGCCGAGGAGCAACCCCAAGTGAAGAAAAGCTAAGGAAAGCTAAGGAAAAGATCCCGGAGGACCGGTGGGAGGCCGGCCGGAGCCAAGCCCTTCAACCCACTCTCTACAAATTTATTGTCGGGGGTCCCCTCCGAAAACGGAGCCCCTACAGAATTATATTAGTATATGTATATTAATAATATTATTTTCTAAATCATGAACAAAAGTTAGAAAAATTTCATATGCACCTTTCTGTAAAGGTTAGCTCTAAAGGTCATAAAATTATTGATTATTTACAAATTCCCCACCCCCCAAAAGGGGAAAAAATAAGTTACAAAAGTTATATACAGCCTCTGATAAAATATTTTAAAGGTTGTCATCTAGCATCTACAAAACATGCTATCTCACATGATTGAATACATGAAAGATACACGGATTCATCAAATACCTCAAAGTTGATATAAATGTGATGAAAGATAGTAATTGCAACTCTTCACTTCAAAGTAAAACATTTGCCAATTTTATGAATCCCAAATGATGAATATACTTCTTCCACACTTGGGTTTGTTTGGCTTAGGAAAAATGTGACCTGAGAAATAAATCCAAAATTAAAGTATCAACACTACTAAGCAGCAAGCATTGCTCCTATCATAACCACTACTGTATGTGCTCCACTATTGATATATTTGTGACGTATGGGATGAATGAGATGCACATACTGAACCTGTTTTTGGAAATACATTGCCAAGACTTTCATCATCAACAACCCAATAGATTCACAATGCTAAGTGTAAACATAATACATATATAGATCTGCAATTTTCTCTTAAATGAATCAAATTTTTCAAAAATTTGATATCTGAGACTGAGAGCAATTACCTGCTAGCTTCAGCAACAGGAGCAATGCTCGAAACAAAAACACAAAAACAAATAAAAACTAAACTCGAATCAAATGAAACCCAAATCTCCAAATCACTAAAACTAAAAAGCAAATCAAAACCCATTTCATTTCAGCCAATAAATAAAGAGAAAGAAATCACATGAGAGAGAGAGAACGAACCTGCTAGTTGAGTCGGATTCCTCGCCACAAAGGAAGATGATGGACGGAGAGGGACACCAGAGAGAGAGAGAGAGAAGGTTATCGAAGAGAAGGAAACGGAGTAGGATGATGGAATCTCAAAATCGATTTTATTAAACTCGAATTCCCGTTTTACCCCTCATGAATTTTTTTTTTAACCTAAACTTGAAGCCGAGTATAGTGAACTCGACTTCTACGTGGCTTTTTTCCTTTTTTTAATCCACGTCAAACTTATTTATATGCTGGAAGACGAGTTTACTATAATCGATTTTGGCTAGAAGTCGAGTTTCTAAAAATCGACTTCCAAAAAGTGGCCAACTAACTAATAAACTTTGAATGCATGCCATCCACCTAAAATTTTTCCGGAATTATACTGTTTGGCAAATTTTGCCACATTTGTGAGTCTCACATATTGTGAGAAAGATATCCTACATACCGTCTCATAAAATACCTTCTTGTGGTCAATGATCCTTGACTATGATATGCATATTTTGGACAGATTTATTTTATAAATATATCCTTATTTAAAAAAGTTAAGGGTTTAATCTGTTAACAACTTAATATATAAGGCATAAAGTGAAATTTATCTATTGTACTTAAGCTTGTTGGAATCTATTAAATGCAAACCGATGCACTATAGAATATAAAATCCGCTGTAGTGCATTGGCAATTCTATTGGTTAAAAAATCCAGGTTCAACTCCTGGCAGCGGAAACTTTTTATATTTATATTTATATATATATATATATTTTTTCAGTCTTGTGGGAGGCCCAATTAGGAAAATGTTTATTTATTTATGTTTTTCGATCTTGTGGGTGGCCCAATTAGGAAAATTTTATTTTTATTTATTTTTTTCGATCTTGTGGGTGGCCTAATTAGGAAAAAAAAATTATGTTGCAAAAATAAATAAACAGCTAATCAAATCAAGCACACCGAAAATAGTCACTTTCAATGCTTTCAGATTTGTTTTTAAAAAAAAATGCTTTCAGATATATAAAAGATTTCAGTCAAAAAAAAATTTATAAAAGATAATTTTTCTTTCATTATGCCGTGAATACTATCTGTAGGGACCGGATTTGAGCGCCTTCCACAGATTGGGAGGGCGGACCCAATCCCAGTTAACCCCGCAATAAATTTGTAGAGTATGGGCTCAAGAGCTAGGCCCTAGTAAAGAATGCAACGGCCATGCATGGTTATTCGCGGGCTGTGATAATCTAAATGTGGGTTTGGGACACAGTAAGGCTTCTCGGACGAGATTATAGACGTTGAAGTTGTTCCTATTTCTCTCAAGTCAGTTTACAATCGTTGAAAGGAAACACACTATTACAGCATATATTTTCCTCTGATTCTTCGTCCCCCCTTGCTCAATGGGGACTTCTTACATTATATATCCCTCTCTCAGCTGATCTTAGCCCTACATTTGTTGATCAATCCGGTCTCCACTTGAGTGCCTGTCCTATCAGCCGCATTCCCATCCCTCTGTGGGTTGCAGCGCCCAAGATGGCACTGTTCAGAGGTCCTATCCTCATTAATGCGGCCAGGGCGTTAGTTGAGGGCATTTAATGTGGAGGTGACAGTTCGTCTGGGACTTGCTCCTCCGCCATGCTTCCATGTCCGGTGCTTGGCACTTACTATATGCTCCTTGGATACTCTGGGGGATTTTCCTTGAGAGACTGCTGCTTGCGTATCTCTTGACTACGGACTTCCGAGGATGTAATCATCCTCGGCATGGCTTCTTGGACCTCCAGGCCTTCACGATTTGTCCTCGGATCTTAGAAGTGTCCTCGGACCCCAGGTGGTCCTCGGCATGGGCTTTTGGGCCTAATTCAAAGTGGGCCGGGGTTGCCAACTCTTTCTGGCCCCACAATAGCCCCTCAAAATCTTGCTGTCCGCATCCTCGGGTGGAGAGGAGGATTTTGACATCCTCGGATATGTTCCACGTCCCATCAAGTTCTGCCCCTTGTCAGCGTCGGAGACTTTTCACCTGCTCGAGGCGCGTTACTGGCGCTTCGGTGTGGGTATCGTGCCTTGCATTAAATTTGGGCGGCTTTATGCTCCCCACGTTCAACGGGCAGATGGCAATCTAACGGCGGGGATGCACCTGGCATTTATGGGCGGGAAAACTCGCGCTTCTCTTCCGCCTAGGGTATAAATACCCATTCGAACCGCTTTTTCCCTTCTCATTCACAATCAAGAGCTCTTGCGCCTCCAATCAGAGTCCAGCCAAATCTCCACCTATACTTCCAGCATAAAAAGCCAGTCCGAGGAGCTCTTCCTCATTCCTGTAAGTCGCTCTATCCCTCTCTGAGCTTTTTCCTTTCCGTTTCTCCTTCTTTGATTTGCTCTCCCTTTAGTTCCCTACGGTGTCATTTGGGATGGGTAGACTTAAGAAGTATGTCTTTACTGAGGAGGCGATGGAGAAATTCATCGCCGATTATAAGATACCGGCCAACGTGGGCTTAAGGTATTGTGAGGAGGGGGAGTGGCTGCTCCACAGGCAGACGGGCGAGGTGGCGATACCCATCATCGCCTTCCTTGAAGGGGGGATGAGGATCCCCATGGGGCCGGTGATGAGGGGTTACCTTACATACTTTCGGTTAACCCCCACCCAATGCGCCTCCAATATGTTTAGAATTCTGGGCAGTGTGGACACCCTTAATGAGAAGATGGGTCTTAGGCTGACCCATCATGATGTGAATTACTGCTACAATCTTCAATACCTGAAGGGCAAGTCCTACTACATGAGGACGAGGGACGACAGGTTCCGGCTTATCCAGTGTCTCCTCGAGTCCAACAAGGGGATGAACGAGGATTTTCTCATCGTGTCTGGAGCGTGGCACGATGGCCTTCATTGCCCGACGACAGAGGGGATACTAGGTGGGGCAGTGTGAATAGGAGGGGGGTTCAAAGATTTTAACTTGTTTGCTGTGTCATTCCTTTTTGTGTTGTTTGGCTACTAATGTGGATGTGTCTTCCCTTTGCAGATCCTCACACCCTCGCGCCCAACTTCAGTTTGGTCAACAGGGAAGATTTGCAGACGGTGCTCAGGTCTGCGGCTTTTGAAAACGAAGCAGACCACCAGGTCAGAGCTGCTCACAAGATATTGGGGTACACTCCGCTCCAAAAGTCATTCGCGGCCCCCAAGCACGTGATCAGAGCGAAGGATCCTCGGCTATCGAAAATAGAAGTGACCGAGGACGGGATCACATTTCCCAAGGATCCCTCCACTTCCGAAGGCGTCACAGTAGCAGTCCCCTCCTCCTCCCACACATTCTTAGAGGCTGCGGGAGAGAACTTAGAGAGGGAAGGGGAAGCTGCGGGTCCTGGTTTCGCCGAGGACGATTTCAGAATTTTCGAGCAACTCCTCCAGTCCGAGGACCCCTCTGGAGACTTGGGTGATCCTCGTCTGTCCAAAGCAGAACTACTAGAGTCAGGGACATCTTCCCAGCCTAAGATGGGTTACAAAAAGAAGCCCCAACCCAGTCTGTCCGAGTTGATTGAGGGACAGCCGGGGAAGTCCAAGCCGAAGCTGCCTCCTCCCCCTCCCAAGACCCGCGCTGCCCATACCAGGTCGAGCTCATCCCAGTCTCGGTTGCCACCCTCTCCGCCCCAGACGACCTCGCCATCGAGGCACGAACCTGCCGATCCCAAGCAGAAAAAGGATAAGGGCAAGAGGCCTATGGAGGAGAAGTCTGGGCCTACGCGGGAGGGCGACGATGCCCGGCGGCCATCGAAGCAGCTGAAGATTGGCCCCAAAGACCAGGACAAGCAGGTCGAGGACCAGCTTGAGATTCAGGCCTGGCTCCCTGCCCCAATGCTCCGTGGGAATCCCTTGAGGGATGATGCCTCCCTTAGGGATTTCAGAGAAGGCGAGGGCGCGTATGTGGCTGACGCGGTGGGGAGGTGCCTACTGCTTCCTGCGGACATGGCGCAGCTGGCGACCATGAGGAGCAGGGATGTCTTCCTCTGCCTCAAGCGATACTTGGGGATGGTAAGATCCCGAACACTTGCGTTTTGTCTGACTTTGGTTTTGCGTTACTTTCTCTTTGAACTCAGCTTGCTTTGTACCCGTTTTGTTTGGCAGGCTGTCCAGGCCACCTATAGGTTGGAGGAGGCGGCTAACGATCATAGGAAGGCCATAGATGCTGAGCGCGAGAGGCGCCTAAAGGCCACTCAGGTCCTCAAGGTCTCTGAGGCAGACCTTACCAAGGCCAGGGAGCAGCTGAAGACGATGACCCAAGAACGGGACAGCGCAATATCAGGCCTTGAGGGTGCTCAGCGGCAGGCCGTAGAGCAGACGAGGCGCCTGGGTGAGGCTGAGGATCAGCTCAGGATCGCCAAAGAGCTGATAGAGGACCTCAGGAAGGAGAAGGCTGCGGCCGAGGAGGCCAAACTTGAGGCGGAGAAGGGTAGGGAGCAGGCCTTGGCCGACAAGGAGGGTGCCGAGGAGGCAGCCTATACCGCCGGGGCAACTGAGACAGCAGCTGCCTACAAATCCCAAGTCCCAGGGTTATGTAGGCGCTACTGCTCTGAGTCTTAGAGTGAGGCCCTCAAACAGGCTGGGGTGGAGGCCTCTTCTGTCCTGTGGAAGGAGGAGAGCGTATACTACCCCCTCGCCATCCGCGAAGCTGCCACAGATGGCTCGGAGGCCGAGGAGGCCACTGTGGAGACTGCTGCAACTCCAGGTGAGGGGGCCCCAGATGCTGAAGCCCCTGGTGAGCCAGACCAAGGGAGTGGCCCCTCCTCGGTGATCGAATTAAGCGGTGGCTCTATTGAGGACAAGCCTCAGCAAGTTAAAGAGTTCCCCCCCGGCACTCAGGTTCCCTCTGCTGAGGGGGCAGCTGCACCTGCCGTGCCTCCGCAGGCCATCCCCCTCAGTCAGGGCCTGGAGGGTCCCGAGGCAATTATGGGCCAGCCACCCAGCGAGGCCGGCGACTAAGTTGAGGGGCCCTCCCTGCCTTGCTTTTGCCCTTGCACCCTTCTCTTCTCTTTCTTTTTTTTTTTTTTTTTGTGTAATGCGACCCTTCTTGTATAATACTTTTAGACTTAATGAAATGAAGATTTTGTTTCTTTTTCTGTGTTGTGGCTGTTTCCTTGCTTGTACATTATCTGTTTTTGTTTATTCGTATAGCTTTAACTTAAATTGTATCTCGGCCAATCGCGGTATCAATCATTACAACGTATCCTAAGGAACAGGTAGAATTTTCGAAGCAGATACTTAGGTTTTTTTTTTTTAAAGCATCTAGTTTCCCCATGGGACTGAGTCCGAGGAGCACACAGTTCCTTGGTTCTGTCTAGCACTTAAGCCTTCTGACGCAGTTAGTTTCCCCATAGGACTGAGTCCGTGGACCATGCAGTTCCTTGGTTCTGTCCAACGCTTAGCGTCCTTAAGTAGCTAGTTTCCCCATAGGACTGAGTCCGAGGACCATGCAGTTCCTTGGTTCTGTCTAACACTTAGTTTTCTTTTTAGACTGGTTAGTTTCCCCATAGGACTGAGTCCGAGGACCATGCAGTTCCTTGGTTCTGTCTAACACTTAGTTTTTATTCTATTTTATTTTTTTTTAAAAACCGGTTAATACGCGAAACACACAACTAGAGTAAGCTAATCAATATGAATCAAAACAGTTCCTTTATTAATAGTAGTACCTTTTCAGGTTATTTACATTCCACGGACGAGGTACAGGCTTGTCATCTAAATCCTCCAAGTAGTATGCTCCTATCCCCGCTATTGAGGTAATCCGGTAGGGCCCTTCCCAGTTGGGTCCTAACTTTCCCCAAGAGGGGTTCTTGACAGCCCCAACAACTTTCCTCAGCACCAGGTCCCCCGGTGCTAGTGGTTTGAGCTTCACATTGGCGTCATATCCTTGTTTGAGCTTCTGCTGGTAGTGGGCTAGTTGGATCATCGCTCGCTCCCTCCGTTCGTCCACCAGGTCCAGGCTCCGCTCCAGCAGTCCATCATTGCTGGCTGGAGTGAAGGAGCTCGTCCTTAGCATCGGGAAATTTGTTTCCAAAGGGATTACTGCTTCGGCGCCATAAGTCATGGCGAAAGGCGTTTCCCCCGTTGATCGCCGAGGCGTGGTTCGGTACGTCCATAGCACATGGGGTAGCTCTTCTACCCATCTCCCCTTGGCATCATCCAATCTTTTCTTAAGCCCATTCACGATGACCTTATTGACAGCCTCGGCCTGTCCGTTTCCCTGGGGGTAGGCCGGCGTCGAGTATCTGTTCGTGATCCCAAGTTCGCTACAGTACTTCCTGAAGGCCTTGCTGTCGAATTGGAGCCCATTGTCCGAGATGAGGGTATGAGGAGCTCCAAACCGCGTGACAATGTTCCTCCAAAGAAATTTCTTTGCGTCCACATCCCTAATATTGGCCAGCGGCTCGGCCTCGACCCACTTGGTGAAGTAATCCGTGGCCACCAGCAGGTACTTCTTATTCTCTGGCGCCTTGGGGAAGGGCCCCACAATGTCCAAGCCCCATTGGGTGAATGGCCATGGACTGGACAAGGGATTCAGGACCCCTCCTGGCTGATGAATACTCGGGGCGAATCTCTGGCATTGGTCACACTTCTTGACATATTCCTGGGCCTCCTGCTGCATCCCTGGCCACCAGTAGCCTTGCGTGATGGCTCGGTGGGACAAAGACCTCCCCCCTGTGTGACTTCCACATATTCCCTCGTGCAGCTCTTCAAGTAGCAGTTCCGCCGCCCCAGGGTGGAAGCACAGCAGGTATGGTCCAGAGTAGGAGCGCTTATACAACTTCTGATCCTCGGACAACCAGAACCGAGTAGCTTTCCTTCTAATTTTCTCAGCTTCTGACTTGTCCTCGGGCAGGATGTCATCTTTGAGGAATCTCACTATGGGGTCCATCCAGCTGGAACCCACCTCAATCTGATGGACGGGTATCCCTCCCTTTGGCGCTTCACTTGCCCTCCCCAAGTGCTCCACAAGTATTATCCGAGGTAGAGAACTTGCCGAGGAGGTCGCGAGCGTGGCCAATGAGTCGGCGTGGCTGTTCCCGCTTCTGGGGATATGAGATAAACTGTAAGGACTAAACCCCAATCGCAAGCGCTTAACTTGGCCCAGGTATTCTTGCATTCGTGGATCCCTGGCCTCCATCTCCCCATTCACCTGTCCTACCACCAACCCCGAGTCTGAGAACATCTCTATCGACTTTCCTCCCATCTTTTGCACCATGATCATCCCTTGTATTAATGCTTCATACTCGGCCTCGTTGTTTGTGGCCGTGAATCCGAGCCTCAGGGACTTCTCTATAACGTGATCTTCAGGGGATACCAGGACTAGTCCCACTCTAGAACCTCGCTGGTTAGCCGCGCCATCGACATATACCTTCCAACGTGGTGACTCTGGGATGGAGATTACCCCAACTAACTTCTCACCACGACTCTCCTCCTCGGCTGTAACTTCCACAGCCGGTTCGGCAAACTCGGCTGTCAAAACTGCCAGCACTTGGCCTTTTATGGAGGTCCGAGGCATATACTTGACGTCGAAAGCCCCCAGAATCGTGTTCCACTTCGCGATTCTCCCCGTATAGTCAGCGGTTCGGAGCACAGATTTCAAAGGCAACTTGGTTAAGACAACCACGGTGTGAGCTTGGAAGTAATGGGGGAGCTTTCTCGTGGTGTGGACCATAGCCAAGATGGCCTTCTCTAGGGGTAGGTATCTCACCTCCGCTTCGTGCAACGACTTGCTGATGTAGTAAACCGGCTTTTGAACGCCATCGTCTTCCCGTATCAATACTAGGCTCACCGCATGGGGCGCCACAGCAAGGTACGCGTATAGGACCTCGTCGGCCTCTGGATGGGACATGATAGGCGGCCGAGATAGATACTCCTTGAGTTGCCGGAAAGCCTCGACACATTCCTCGGACCACTCAAATCCCTTCCATTTGTTGATCAGGCGGTAGAAGGGCCTGCACCTGTCAGCCGACCTGGAGATGAATCGGTTCAGCGCTGCGATCATCCCAGCAAGCTTTTGGATCTCTTTGGGGTTCTGCGGAGGCTTCAAGTTGTGGATGGCCTTGATTTGGTCAGGGTCGACTTCGATCCCACGATGGGTGATCATGTACCCCAGGAATTTGCCAGAGCTAACGCCAAAAGAGCATTTTGAGGCGTTGAGGCGCAGCTTGTGCTCCCTTAGGACGTCAAATGTGAGGCCGAGGTCCCCCAAGTGCTTGGACACCAGCTTGCTCTTTACCACCATATCGTCAACATAGACCTCGATGCTCTTGCCCAACATTAGCTCGAACATTCTTGTCATCATCCTTTGGTAGGTGGATCCGGCGTTCTTCAGGCCAAACGGCATGACCTTGTAGTGGTAGTTCCCGATGGGTGTCACGAAGGCGGTGTTCTCTTGGTCCTCCAAGGCTAGTGGGATTTGATGGTAGCCCTGAAAGGCATCGAGGAAGCTCATCCGAGGGTGGCCTGCCGTGGCGTCTACCAGCTGGTCTATCCGTGGCATTGGGAAGGGGTCCTTCGGACATGCTCTGTTCAGGTCTGTGAAGTCCACACAAACCCTCCACTTTCCACTCTTCTTCTTGACCACCCCAGTGTCGCTGCGCACGGCGCAGCTTCCTCTTCAGGTCATCTATCTCACGCTGCATGGCCACCTTTTCATCCCTCCTCTGGGAAGTGTGGCTGTGGGCCTCTTGTGATCGCGCAGACTGGGCGTCGTCGCGCTTCTGGGGAACGTGCCCGTCCCGGCGGGTTTGGCTTCCGCCCGCCGTTGAAGTATGCACGCTTCCTTCTCGAAATCGCTCGTTGTCATTCTGACCGCCCCCAGGATTGCCATAGTTGCCTTGGTGCCGCGACTTCGCCGGTTCGGGTCGATTGGGAGTCTTTTGGTGAGGGCCTGATCCTACCATGCTTGACTATCGTCCTTACTAGCGCACAAGTTCTCCCCACAGACGGCGCCAATTGTAGGGACCGGATTTGAGCGCCTTCCACAGATTGGGAGAGCGGGCCCAATCCCAGTTAACCCCGCAATAAATTTATAGAGTGTGGGCTCAAGAGCTAGGCCCTAGTAAAGAATGCAACGGCCAAGCATGGTTATTCGTGGGCTGTGATAATCTAAATATGGGTATGGGAACACAGTAAGGCTCCTCGGACGAGATTACAGGGGTTGAAGTCGTTCTTATTTCTCTCAAGTCAGTTTACAATGGCTGAAAGGAAACACACTGTTACAGCATATATTTTTCTCTGGTTCTTCGTCTGTCCCCGTTTCAATGGGGACTTCTTACATTATATATCCCTCTCTCAGCTGATCTTAGCCCTACATTTGTTGATCAATCCGGTCTCCACTTGAGTGCCTGTCCTATCAGCCGCATTCCCATCCCTCTGTGGGTTGCAGCGCCCAAGATGGCACTGTTCAGAGGTCCTATCCTCATTAATGCGGCCAGGGCGTTAGTTGAGGGCATTTAATGTGGAGGTGACAGTTCGTCTGGGACTTGCTCCTCCGCCATGCTTCCATGTCCGGTGCTTGGCACTTACTATATGCTCCTTGGATACTCTGGGGGATTCTCCTTGAGAGACTGCTGCTTGCGTATCTCTTGACTACGGACTTCCGAGGATGTAATCATCCTCGGCATGGCTTCTTGGACCTCCAGGCCTTCACGATTTGTCCTCAGATCTTAGAACTGTCCTCGGACCCCAGGTGGTCCTCGGCATGGGCTTTTGGGCCTAGTTCAAAGTGGGCCGGGGTTGCCAACTCTTTCTGGCCCCACACTATCAATACTATCAAGTATCAACTAAGGATTACAATTCCTACCCAAAAAAAAAAGAAAAAGGATTACAGTAGATTCTCAAATAAATAAATAAATAAACTAAGGGCATGTTTGGTAGACTGTAATAGGCGTTGTAATGTAAGGGTATGTTTGGTACGCTGTAATAGCTCCTGTAATGAAATAGCTATTCATGTGTAATATCAATTCGGTCATTTGGTTGCATTTTTATTATATGGATTAATTATTACATTGGAATAACTATTCTTTAAATTGAAGAATAGCTATTCCTCTTTAAAATGGATGTAATAGCTATTCCTTAGTGTATATAATAAGTTTTAAAATTAATATATTTCCAAAAATGTAAAGTTTCCTTATACATTTTCTTTTACAAGTTTTCTATGTGTAACAACCAAACTTTTGAATAGTAATAATTATTCCATTACAATGTCTTTTATTCCCAGTAATAAAGATTACTATTCCTAATGTAATCTATATTCAGTGTACCAAACATACCCTAATAGTTATTCTTATGGTTTAGTTATTCTTTAGTTTGGTTATGTTTTTATTACAAGGAATAGTTATTCCTTATGAATAGCTATTCTTCAAAATGAGAAATAACTATTCCTCTTTAAAATGTGGTATTAGTTATTCCTTAGTAAGTGCAATAATTTTTATACTTAATATATTTCCAAATAAACAAACTTTCCATATATATCTAACAATTATAAAAATAAAAAATCATAAAAAATAGCACATATCTCTCTTAAATTTAAAAATAACATTTTTTAAGGAGATATAATTGTATGAGTAAGATATTTCCTAAAACAAATGTTAAGTTTCATTCTAATGTTATAAGTTATAACCAAACTAATGAATATGTTTAGCTATTACATTACAACAGATTTTATTACTAGTAATAAAGATTACAATTCCTGTCGTAATCCTCATTCAGTGTACCAAACGTACCCTAAGGATTAAAATTGTTGTCTTTGCCTTGTATGATGAAAGTAAATTGACACAAATTATTTCTCAGAATTTACTAGATTTTCATTTTAATGAATGTTCTGATTGCAACAGGCAAAAGATTTTACAAAAAATTTAAGTAGATTTGTGATGTGAGGTTTTTAATATTTGGTATTTAAACCAATCACAAGCCCAAAAGGAAGGTTTCAACCAATCACAAGTGAGTAACAACCCACAAATTCAAGAGGTACCATTCTCCGGTTTTTTTTTCTCTCTCTCTCTCTCTCTCTCTCTCTCTTCATCTTTCTATTCACAAACATGTAATCATTGATGCTTGGTTGATATTTAATTTGTCAAGAATTTTGTAATTCAATTGGTATCAAACTCAAAATAATATTGTAGAGAACATGAACCAATAGCAACAATTAATTAGCAATTGGGGGTAATAACTTTAATAAGAGGATTCGATTTTTAGGGTTAGGGATTTTTTTAGGTTGTGAAATTGGGATTGGAATGGAGAGGAAGACGAAGAAGACAGTCTTTCTTGGCATTTTTTTTTAATATTTGGAAATGTGTACTTTAAAATTTAAATGAGCGGGAATAAGGGTATTATAGTAAATAACAAATAGATTAAAAAAATAAAGGGCATGTTTGTATACTTTTTTTAAAATCTTAGTTTTGGATTTATTTTTTTCAATTATTATTATTTTTTTGCTTCAATGTACTATTAGTTGCTAGAGCTTAGTCCATGAACAAATTTTAGGTCAACTAAAACTGATACATTATCATTCCATTTGACTAAAATAAATCACTTTAAATTTGTTAAAAATTAAAATTATCATTTTGAGTTTTTAGAGACCGAAAAAAAAAAAAAAAACATCATTTTAAGATCGTTACGAACTAAACTAATTCATGAATTGAAGCTCAGAGACTAAAAATGTATTTTTAACATTTTTATATATGATGTGTACAACTCATCAATTAGTTGTAAAGTTCAGATTTGGAAATTCCATTAGTTTGATTTTTGAATTCATATTTGAAAAATTCCCTCACATCTTAATTATATGTGACATTTGACATCTAGTTTATGTGGGAATTTTAATCGAAGTTTGGATCATTTTGTAAATTTGAATGTGATTGAAAACTCTATATGAGTTTTTTGAAATTTTTTTGCTTGAAGTGATGAAAGTGATTTTTTACTGCAATATTACAAAAAATCTATTAATAAGTTATGCATGGTTAAGGAAAAATTATTTTATAAAATGGTTTTATAAGATATGTCTCTCACAACAATTGTGAGAGAGATATCTCATAAAATACCTTCTCGTGCTCAATGATTCTTGACTGTGATATAAATTCTCCCAATTTATGTCATATGCATATTTTGGACCAATTTATTTTATAAATATATCTTTACTAAAGAAAGTTAAGGGTTTAATTTGTTAACAATTTAAAATATAAGGTATAAAGTTAAATTTATTTATTTGTATTTAAGCTTGTTTGAATTTTAGATAAAATAAAAACCGGATGCACTATATAACATAAAATCTGTTGTAGCACATTGGCAATTCTTATGGATTAAAGAATCCAGGTTCAACTCCTGGCAACGGAATATTTTTTATATTTATTTATTATTCGATCTAGGGGTGTGCATGGGTTGGGTTGGGTTGGGTTGAGAGGATTTTTTGACCTAACCCACCATGGTGGGTCAAAAAAAATTCAACCCAACCCAACCCATCACATAAGTCCAACCTAACCCACATGGGTTGGGTTGGGTCTGGTTGAACCCATGGGTTTGACAATTTTTTTTTTATTACTATTTTTATTAAATTGAGTAGAAAAAAATATATCACACTTGCCACCTGAGTTGATAAATAAAATATACATTAATATATAAACTAATATTCCAACTCAATTGTAAGCAAAATATGTCTAAGTATCCAACTGAGTTGATAAACAAAATATAAATGAACTAGTATCCTAATTCACTTATAAACAAAATATACATGAATTCATAACTTAGTTATAAACAAAATATATCTAACTAAGTTGATAAAAAAAATATAATATATATATATATATATATAAAATATGATAGTAGGAACCGAAGTGCCCTACAGCTTTTTTTTTTAATTATTAAATATATAATATATTTTAAATATATATTAAATATGGGTGGGTTGGGTCGGGTTTGGTGGGTTTGTAATTTTACGACCCAACCCGGCGGGTCGGTTGGGTTTGGCGGGTCAGTGAGTTTTCTGCACACCCCTAATTCGATCTTGTGGGTGGCCCAATTAGGAAAAAAATTTTATGTTGCAAAAATAAATAAGCTGCTAATCAAATCACACACATTTTTTTCCCGACCTTGTAGGTGGCCCAATTAAGAAAAACAAATTTATGTTGCAAAAATAAATAAACTGCTAATCAAATCACGTGCACCAAAATTTCCTTTTATAGATTTCAGTCAAAATTTTCTTTTATTAAACAAATTTATGTTGCAAAAATAAATAAATTGCTAACAAAATCACACACACCAAAAATAGTCACTTTCAGTGCTTTAAAATCATCAATCAATCAATATTCAATTCAATATCATATACTATATATAATAACAGAAGTCTTTTCCTGCAATTAAGAAGGTACTGCCATACAGAAAAAATGTCCATCTAAAATTCAGCCACATTTAAGTTAAAATGCAAAAAATTACATTGTTTGATAATGCTACAACATCGTTGAAAAGCCTCTCTATAAATAAAAAAATTAACCGGTTAAAATACGGCAAAATTTGCCAAACAATATAATTCTGAAAAAATTTTAGGCAGATGGCATGCGTTCAAAGTTTATTAGTTAGTTGGATTCTTTTTTGGAAATCGAGTACAGCAAAATCGACTTCCAGCCAAAATCGAGTATTCCTACCGAAAATTAGCTCTGACGTGGATAAAAAAGGAAGTCGAGTATAGTAAACTCGATTTTGGCTGGAAGTCGATTTTTGCTGTACTCGATTTCCAAAAAACAGTCCAACTAACTAATAAACTTTGAACGCATGCCATCTGCCTAAAATTTTCCCAATATTATACTGTTTGGTAAATTTTGAGAGAGAGAGAGAGAGAGAGAGAGAGAGAGGCGATGAGGCCTGGGACACGGAGAAAGAAATAGAGAAAAAGGCAGAACGGTAAAGACTACATCGATTGGGCATAAGAAATCAAAAAGTTTCGAAACAAGATTTTGCAGACGACGTCTCTCAAATTCCTTTCTCTTAGTTTCCGCTAAATCTTAGATCATAATTTAGAGGCATTTTTCATTCTACTTTTTTCCCGAAATAAGGAGGAAGGAAGATGAAGTGGCCTTCAGCATAAGCATGAAAAAAGCCTTTCCCAGGAACTCTCGATATCAGGCCATTCTTTCTCGGTAATTTTCAACTAATCTCTTACCCTATTGTCTTCAATTATGTTTGCTGTCAATTTAGGGATTTTGTTGAAATCAGGGAAACAACCTAGAAGATCAAATTCAAACTGAATTGTTACTAGGAATTTTCTATTTCTAGGTTTTGTATCAAATTCTAGCTAAATTGTCATTAGGAATTTTCAGTTTCTAGGTTTTGTTCCTTTGCTTTCATGAATTTCAGTTTCATATTTTGTTTTGTTTTGATTTTTTTTTTGGCTTGCTATCTAGGTCATTAGAGAAGAAAAAGGGTTATTAGATAAATTATATTGTTTCACAACTTTAAAACACCGTTTAATGTTTTTCATTATTAAAAAAAAAAAAAACCAACCCTTGAAATTCAGAGGTAGAGCGGGACAAAGACAGAGTTCGCAAGCGGGAGAACCATTTTGGTACAACCAAAAAAAAAAGCGGGGAGGGGGGGATAGAGAAGGGGAGTTCACTGGCCGTATGCCTGCCAAAGTTCGATCTCCCACCACTATCAGACTCCTGTGACCCCACGATAAAGTTTTTTCTTTTTCTTTTTTTCATTATTAAAATTTATGGATTTGGTTATATACTTATATTTGTTTGGATTGATATCGATTTAGATATTTGGGTTAAATTTGATTTCATTCTCATCCTCACACATGTTCACCAAAAATTTACTTTTAACTTTTAAAAACCCACACCGGTTCAGTATGTAACCACTCTATTTTCCTTCTTATATATTGTTTCTTCTCTTCAATTTTTCCCTTTTCCTGTTATGCTCTTTTTCCTCTACGAGAAGAAACCCAGCGACGCTTGAAGAGAAAGAACAGAGGTCTACCTTCACTAGCCTACCACCACCGGTCAGCCAGCGAAACCACTACCGGTAAAACTAATTTCTTTTGTTTTACCCTTTCAGTTGTAGTGCTTTGGATTTTATTTCTTAATCTTCTTCTCCTTTTGAGTGAAAATTTGTTTTTGCAATTTGGGTCACTCAATTTCTTTTTCCTTCCACCCTCGATGTTCACACAATCATGCTACCATATTGCATTGTTAAAAAAAAAGTAAAAACCCAATATTGCAACATTTGTCGTGTTTTTATTTCCTTCCACTAATTTGATAGAGATATAATTTTACCATTGTATGTTTTGATTTAGACAATTTTCCAAATTATACCATGTTTGCTTTGGTGATATGAAAACTTTCCCTTACTTTTAAGAGGTGCCGAATCAAACAAATGTTAGACATGTTGCGTTGTAGGAACTGTTCAATGTGCCAATCAGTTGAGTATTTCTGTTTTAATTCTTTTTATATATAATAACAATCGATAATATCTTAGACATTGAAATTTTGTGCACACCATGCGTTTGACAAAATGATTTACTTACTCTTGCATTAGTTTATATCCGCTCCATGGTTTGTGCCTCTTGGTTTTAGTTGCCATTGGTCATTGCATTTTTTCCTAATGTGCATTTAGGCATTCTATGTCAACAACATAAGTGGCAATTTAGTACACTATACACTAGAACTTTCTATCATCAAAACCCAAGTTCCACAGTTGGATTTTGAATTTCCCTATACTAGAACAATTTGAAACAATAACTCCAAGTGTTTGTTAGTTTTCGATGGTTTGTTTTTCACTTAAAGCTATTTTTGTACTTTTATTTCTTTCATTTCAATTATACATACTGCATATATATTTCTTAAGAATGCATAATTTTTAATTTTACCTGTTTGAACTTTTCATTATAATGTCTCAATCATGTCATAGTATCAGTACTATGTAGTTGTTGTGGGGTAGAAATCAGAACAAATCTCCCTGAAAGGTCTCCTGTTTGCTAGATTTCCAATTCCAAAAGAAAACACCATTGGTTTTACTTCCCATGTGCCACACCACCTTAAGCAATTTACAATATTCTGCTCATCGATTTCTCTCTCTATATATATGCCTTTTAAATGAAGCAAGTTCAACAATTTTTAGTTTTTTCTGTAAATATAAGTTCTATTTCAAGTTTTTTTTTTTTTTTTTAAATGGTAGGACATTGAGAAATATAAGTTCTTTATGAATGTTCAATAAGATTTCTCATCATTATATAATTCCTTTCAGGAGGCAAGATTTAGGAGGAAAGTTTGTGCTATCTTTTTAAAATCCAGCAAGAATTGGCTTTTGAGATTAATTTATGATTAGTTTAGTGTTATTTTACAAAAGAAACACAGTTGACTGTAATCTATATAAAAAATTAATGAAATAGAATTAAAAAATTAAGTTTTGTAGTTACATTCAAAACTATAGATGCTGAACAATTATTGAATTCTGATGTAAGGGGCTGTATTTTGCTGCATTTAGAGTCAATGATTCAGTGTTATTCTGTTTTAGTTTTGCTTGAATTATTTGAACAATTACCTCAAAAAAAAAAAAAAAAAAACTTTAGTTTTGCCTCTTCCTGATTTAAAATTTTTTTAAAAAATAAAAAAAATCTTACGTTGTGGACTTCGAGTTGATAATGGAAGGAAACTCATTTCTAACTCTCTCTCTCTCTGATTCCTTAATATTCAACATCTAGACTCAATATTTAGTTTGGCCTTTCTTTCCTCCTTTACTCCTTTGTCCCTTTTATTTATGAATCTCTAAGTCTTCGATAATATTTATATTAGATTACATTTTACTTAAGAAGTCTTACAGTTTCTGTGCTCAAATTGGCTTTAGAAGTCTTGCTGATGCCTTAAAAGCCTTCAAGGAGTCACCATGAAAGAAAACTTTTACAAATCCCCATTTCTATAAAAAAGAACGAATCCCCCATGTCACTTTCCGCCTTCTTTATCCTACACCTGAGCATGTGAATCTGTTTCCAACTATTAAAGCTTAGAATGACCTGTTTTTGATGTTATCTTCCAGATCTTGCACATTTGTTTGCTACCTCCTAAAGATTGCAATCTATGTAGTTCTGTACCTCTATAATGCACCTGAGCATGTGAATCAGTTTCCGACTATTAAATATTGCAATGCCAGTACCTCTTTTCTCTAAGAAACTAAACATTTTGGTACTACACATAGACAGACATACATTGATCCATGTCTAGATGTAGAAATATATATTATGTTTCTTTTTTGCATGCTTGGGGTTGCAAAGGATGTAGGAGTTAATTCTCTCGCTGCTGTTTTTGTGAGTAGGTATTAACTTGATTTAGGTGGTCATTTATTGCACTATTATTGATCTTCGTTATTCTGTTTTTACAAATTATTTTAATTAAAAAAACCTAAAAAAATACTTATTTTGCAGGTTCTACTTTCATTTTTGGATAAAGAGCTGCATAATTAACTACATCGAGTCAAGGTTTTTTAACAATTTCTATAAAAAAAAATTTAAAAAAGTTCCTGTTACATAAAAGTTATATATAAATAGTCAATATAAAACCATTAATCAGATCATTTACTGCCTTGCTACTAATACATGCATTGCACTATTTGTCTGATGTAGATAATTCTGTTTATGGAATCTATATTTGTTCATTATTCTATTTACTTGCTAAATAAAAGAAAAAAGAGAGACAAAAAAAATGACTCTTTTGTTTTTAGACTATTTTCATTTTAAAAATTTTTAAAAAGTATATTTTAACTCAACTGAGTTGTTATACAAAATAAAAGAAATATTTCTTTTAAATGGTTAGAACATATTGTTTATTGCAATTGTTTTACTCATTGTAATTGTTTTTAGTTGTTTTTCCAATAATTCATTGTAAGAAGGTAAAATATTTCTTTTAAACGGTTGGAACATATGGTTTTTTGTGTAGGGACTGTGGCATTATTATTAACCCAATGGATATTTTTTATAGAGGCGTTGAAACAGATACTTTGACAGGTACAATCTCTTTCACTCCAATATTAATTGCCTATAATATTTTGTATCTATAAAAATTTTTCTCTTGGCTTCAACTCAAACTTTTCTCATAAACAATACTACTTTTGTTAGTGGGAAAGAAAGGAAAAACAGCTACCGTACATCATCTGTAAAGGAAAAACCAAACAGCTGGGCAACCCAATTTGTTCTGTGTCAGACAGCACCTTTAAGATCATATACCCGACTGTTTTGTTCTTATTACAGAATCTAAATCTAAGTTCCCAAATTTTTGAATGTTTACATAAATTTATGATCTTTTTCACTCATTTTTATTGTGTCCATGCTTTAATTTAAAAGATATTGCATTAAATGACATCATTGGGTTATTTTGGCATTTTAAAAGGTGCAGGAGTGGCGGAGAAAGTGGACGTAGAGGTGGAGATGAAGGAGTATAAGCATGAGGAATTAGTTAAAGCCCTTGAAAACTTTGAAAACAGGTATTATATCTTTCTTTTCTTTTTGTTTGTTTATCTAATTCTTTGACTGGATTAAAAAGAATTAGATTCCTATAGGTGTATAAAATTTGTTAACCCTGACAAACTTTAGTAGTTTTGGAAATCCTTTTAACATTTTTGGCAGTAATAAAAAAACAGTTAAGTTCTTTCTCAATCTAACATTTTAATCTATTTAGACTTTTATCATTTTGGGTGTGTTATTGATGGTTGATATACGGGCCAATTTGTTTGGTCTGTTATCTGCTCATCCTATAACTCCCTTGATATCCCTGCTCCAGGAGGTACAAAACAATGCAAGAAAGCTTGGCGAGCTAAAACTTTTAGAGTTAATTCCTTTCCAATCGAGTCTAAAATCTTAACAATTCATGCTAGGTTTGTTAATTTTGCTTCCAACAATCTCCCTCTATGTTCTTGATTTTTGGTTCTTCATTTTGTGAATTTTAATTATTTTTATTTTGCTTCATTCTTCTCTCTTCAAATATTAAGATTATTTGCTGGTGATATTTCTGCATTATGGTGTTTTTAAAACAAGGCTGCTTTTGAATCAATTTGTATCTATGCTAATGGCGTATGTATTGAGAATTTTAATAATAATGGCATGGAAGATTTTGATAAAATCATGAATTTTAACTTTTGTTGAGGGCTGCAAAAGTAGGAAATGAAAATTCTGGAATTTTGCTTTTGTCTGCATAGTTTTGCAAGGCAGGAAGCTTATGATGGGGGAGCTTTAGTTGTAGAGCAGAGAGAAGAATGAAGCAATCCAAGAGAGACTCTTTAATATAATAACTTAAACAAGTCTTATGAAGAAGGTTATTTTTATTGATAAAATATAGTTAGTGAAGCTGCCCGGAGCAATTTAATAAGATTTTGTTGTTGATTTACAAAACTCTTTGAATATTATGATCATTTGTTATTAGTGCATGTCATATATTTTACTTTCTGTTAGTGTTTCTTTTAAATGTGAGATGTAATCTTTTGATTTGAAATTTTACCCTTTTTACTGTGAAGGTAATAACCAGAGATAGAACATCATATTATTTTTCATCTACTCAAATTGTAAATCACAACAACAAAAAGTATGTAAGCTTTTGCCTAGAATGAACATTGTAAATTGCTTCAAATGAGCAATAATTTGTTTTGTTGGCAGATTAAGAAATACGTGACCAGGTCACTCTATATATATATATATATACACACACACCTACCTTGGTTGACCAGCTCAAATCCTAATGAAATTTGTATATTCCTTTTTGTGTGAGTTATTCCTTAAAATCCAAAGCGAAAAGGTTCATTTAAGTTAACTAAATTTCTCTCAACCCGACAAAAAATGCATTTAATTTGATTAAAAAAATATTTAACATTTCTAAGAACTTTCCCTTGCATTGCATGGGTTAGCGACTAGTCATATACTATATATAATAGTAGAAGTTGAGAGAAAGTGGATTCCTACAAGTAAGGAGGTGTTGCCATGTAGGAAAAGTGACTATTTAAAATTCAGCCACATTTAAGTTAAAAAGCGATAAATTACATTGTTTGGTAACGCTTCAACACCGTTTAAAATCCTCTCATTATAAATAACAAAAAATAACCAGTTAAAATTAAAGAGTACACATAAATAGAAATAGAGAGGCGATGAATTCGAGAGAGAGGCTATGAAGACACGGAGAAAGAAACATGAAAAGAGAGAGGCAATGAAGACATGGTGAAAGAAACAGAAAAAGAGAGAGGTGATCCTGCCTCCACCAGAATTTTAATTATTTTCGTTCCGATTCTCCTTTTCCTTCGACAAATTCAACTGTTCTCTCTGTCTTTCTTAAAATCAAAAACCCTAACCGTTGAGTTCTCTTTCCATCAGCCCAGCCTCCACCCATATACCGCCGGGAAAAACCCCACTTAAAACATCAAGCGGTTGGAAGTAAAGCCTCAATCCCAATCAACCCGATTAAAAGGAAAAAAAAAAAAAAATCAAAAACTTCCATTGCCCATGTATCCATAGTTTGCAATCAGAGAACGTCTTTCAATTTCTCTACCAGTTAGTTTTCTCTTTACTTTTCAGTTTGTGCATTAGTTATGATCAGTTTTTTTTATAATTTAGCTGGATTCTTTTTTTATTTAACTCTTTGGGTTATATTTTTTATTAAGGTATTTGAGTTAGATTTGGTTTTGTTTTGGGTATTTGGTTAAATTGATGTGTGTGTATCTATTTAATGTGTTCGGTTAAAAATAGAGCAATAGGTTATTCTACAAAAAAATATAAGCCACACGAACAGGGTAGGAATAAAAAATAGCAATTGGGCTTTTTCCTTATCTAGGTATTTTAGAAGCATTAACGTGGATCTCTTTCAGGGATGCTGTTATGATCTAGGTTTTTCGATTAGGAGTAGTTTTGTTTAATTAATTTAAACAGATGGGTTAGATTTGGGTTTGAGGGATTTTGATTAGAAGTTGTTTTGTTTAGGGTATCTGACTTGGCTTAAATTGGATTTAAGTATCTAGAATCGATTTTGCCCATTTGGGTCACTTTTGTTTTGAATTTGCTTTCCCATTCAGATTAAGATGAAGATTTGTTCTGTCACTCAAAAACACAATTCTTTAATAATCAAAACCACACCAAAGAATTATTTTAAAATTTTATTTTTTTGGGTTTGTTGTTTCTAAATGGTATTGGATGCCTCCTCAGCTCGATCACCTTAGAAGTGTAAAATGTTTAATTGTCTCTATCCAACTTCACTGTTGACTCTTTTGTTTTTTGTTTTTTATTTTTATAGTAGTTATCTTCAAGTTTGACACTTGGTATCTTTTCTTTTCATTCATGATTCCTTAATGTGATATCTTATAATTAGAACTGTTTTTGGCTTTAACACAGGAGAAAGTTTTAAGATTCAAATAACAGAAAATTGCCAAATCATTTTTCTCAAACTTTGTATATTATGTTTAGAATACTTCAATTTCATATTAATTTGATAAGATTTTTTAATGTTCTTGCCGCCTATGTCTTAACTTATGTATTATGTCTTTATATTAACTAATGAAATGTTTCAACAATTCATGTTATGGATCATGTTATAGTCACTTGGATATCCCTGCAATATATATATATATACACATATATATTGGTGTATGTTCTATTAGTGCTCTCAATCATGTTATGATATTATAATTGTAATTAGATTGGTCCATGAAAGAATCATCATTCAATTGTGTTCTGTTAGAGATATATATTAGACATATATTAGCCCAATGTAATAGGCCCAAGCCCAGTCCTACTTGTACTAGTAGTTTAGGGTTTAGTCGCCTATATATACTCATGTTAGGGTTCATTGTAACACAGGTTGTTATACTACACTCTCATATAATAAAGATGTAGCCCTTAAGGGATTCCTCCGTGGATGTAGGCCGTCAAGGCTGAACCACGTAACCCTCGTGTTCTCAGTGTTCCTATTCTATGCTTTCTCCTTCCGCATCCACTCTAGCATATACAACATGGTATAACACATCACGTTACTAATATAATAATTATCTACATTTAACATGGTATCAGAGCCAAACTTCGTTCTTGGCATCAAACAAACATCTCTAGCAAGCAAAGAAGATTCTCACGTGCACACCACCATCAAAAGTCACACATGCTTGTCTGCCGGATCTAGACTCAACGGCATCTTGCAGCCACCATGGCTCAGTGTTGTGTCCAAATCCACAAACTCAAGCAAAGCCGTGACTTAACTTTTCAGATCTGTGCAAATCCATGCCTCGCCTGATGAAACCAATACCACAGACGTGCTCCACGACCTCCCGCGACAAAAACCCAGAAACACAGCCACCAACGGCCGCCTCACGCGCCACCACGCGCTTTCGTTGTAGATCACGTGCCGCCTCGATTCATCAGGAGCAGATCCTCCTCCAGCAACACGCGCCACCATAACGGCCTCGTAGCTCGCCGATCTACCAAACCCCGAAGTCCGAGCATCAATTTCAGTCGCACGCGCTCTCACGCGCTTCAGGAGTTCTCCACGTGCCGGTGGAATACCAGCACGCGCCACACGCGCCTGAAGACTGCTGCTGACGTCATCTGATGACGTCAGCCCTAGGCCACGTCAGCACCACGCAAGCTGTTGCCACGTCAGCCCTAGGCCAGGTCAGCACCACGTCATCAGGATGAGTCAGCGGCTCTGCAGCCCGATCCGTGACCCGACCCGGAAAACCCGGAACCGACCCGGTCCATGTAGCCGTTGACTTTGACCCTGATCTGTTGACTTTGACTATAGTTGACTTTGACTTTTGCGTTGACTTTTGACCAAAAGTCAAAATTTCTGAAATGGCCTGTCTTGCTCAGTTTTTCGCGTAGATTCCAATTTTGGACTCCGTTTCTTCATTTGAAACTCCAAAATTGGTGAATTGGCACATTCTTCATTGTGGTTTCTTCAAAGGCATTCTTCAAGGCATCTCCAAGTGATCTTCTCATGCTTATCCAACCTCAAGCCTTCATCGAGCTTCCGCCTTGAGTTTGAGGGAGGGTGTTAGAGATATATATTAGACATATATTAGCCCAATGTAATAGGCCCAAGCCCAGTCCTACTTGTACTAGTAGTCTAGGGTTTAGTCGCCTATATATACTCATGTTAGGGTTCATTGTAACACAGGTTATTGTACTACACTCTCATATAATAAAGATGTAGCCCTTAAGGGATTCCTCCGTGTATGTAGGCCATCAAGGCTGAACCACATAACCCTCGTGTTCTTGATGTTCCTATTCTATACTTTCTCTTCCGCATTCACTCCAGCATACACAACATGATATAACACATCGCGTTGCCAATAATTATCTACATTTAACATGTTCTTTGTGGACATCATTATAAAAATAAAAAATAAAAAAAAAAACTTGTATCATTTGTGTATGGTATGTTAATGCTCTCAATTATGTTATGAAACTAGAATCATAATAGACCGCAATACAGAAAACCAGAAAACCATAATTTCACTTAGAAAACATTATATATTACTATACACTCTAAACTTTCAGGTTTTACAAAATAATGTTGCAGAGAAGAGATGTGTCAGAGCAGCAGTGCAGCAGATTGTATGGTAGTTGCAGTGACTATTGAAAGGATGGAGGGAAGGTGTAAAAAAAAAAAAAAAAAATCAATTGGTGAACTGTTTACTGTTGATTACCATTGTGTCTTATGTATGTGTTAAGAAAAATTAGATTGAAGATCAAGTTATTCACTTATTTGTACACAGTTATAATAAAAAAGAAGAAGTTATATGCAGTTTTGCACACAGCTTTTATTTCCTTGACTTTGGTCTATGGTACTATAAACCTTAGTAACTTTTCCACTATATTTATGTTTCTTTTGTTTAAGTTTGTATGAAAAGGTGCTTTTTTGAAATTAAATTTGAATTTTATATATATTTCATATATCATATCTAATTTAATATCTAATACTCTATATAAAAGCAGAAACTTTGCCCTACACTTATTAACTTTCAGCCACATTTACGATTAAAAAGCGAAACATTGTACTGTTTCATCAGTTGTACCATTTGAAGGATAAATTTTCGTCAAATGTTAAATAAAAACTCAAACGGAGAGATGAATCAGTTGGGCAGAGTGAATTTGGGTATTCTTGTTAGATTGATTTTAAATCTTTGATTTTTGTTTCTAGGTTAGATTTTGTTTTGATAAAGGTATTGGTTAGAAACTGCTTTCTTTAGGATATTTGTGTCACATTTGGTTTGCTTTTGTTTAGAGTACTTGGGTTAATTGGTTTTGGGTATTTGTCAATGATGTTTTTAAAATAGATAAAAACAAACACAATCATGCCTTTCTTTTCCTTTTTCTTAAGAGATGGGAATGGTGACAGTCTTAAGTTTGGAAGATTGTATATTTTTTTCCACGGTGATGGTTACCAATTGCTATAGATAACCATAAGTCCAAAAGGCCCATTAAACATCCTCTAGGTTTGAGTTTAATGGCAGAGTGAATTACATCCACGGAAATAATAGGGATTTTAATGATTCAATGTGTGTGTATGTGTATATGTATATATTTTATCCTTACGGTGTTTGTTTAATCCATATAATCATTGTTAAAATTAGAGATATGCACATGTCTTGATTACCGTCTTAATTTGTAGCTGATATTTTTGCTATAATTGTTAAAATTATGCTTTAAACTTGATTTGGTGTACTTTGCTAAGTTTGATGTTGAAATAAGCTTTATTCTAAATTAATATATTATGGGTATATAGAAACAGGCATATAAGAATATTTGGGTTCAGGCTTACTGCTTATGCCCTTCATGTAACAGAATCATGAAATAATGTTTGTAGATATTGATTTAAAGGTGATTGCTTTTGCTTTCTCTTGAAAAAAATTTCAGTGTATTGGGAGATATCTTGAACCAACTTATTCATTTCTTATTTAGTTTCTTTACTTTTTTTCTCAATGGATTTTCTTGCCTTATTTTTCTTTTAACTTCATCGATTGATGTATTATATGATTATACCATTTAGTTGAGTTATGATGCTAGCAATTTGCTGCTATGGAACTCATTTGACTAAATCAAATAAAATTTGAGCTGACAACAATTTTTTCTTTTCATGTTTCCCATTTTAGGTGTATCTCTTGAACATATTTGGTTGCATATTAATTGGAAATGTTCATAGTTCGTATAATATTGTAAAAATAAATCCAACATATTGGATGTGGCTTTAGAAAAATCGGAGTCATCACTGTAATGGATGGGCAAATTCATGAAATATGCCCACTTTAATTTTTTTGATGTAAGTTTTATTTATTTATTTATTTAAGTTGTGTAAGCTTTTTATTGTAAAATTGGTAATACCTTTAGCATTTTCCATATGTTCTTATGTTTCGATGCTTTGATTGGGGAGTTTTGTATTGTGTGCTAATATTTTGCATGTGAAATCATAGGTGAGACATAATCAATACTTAGAAGCATAGTAGAAATAATTATACATGAGGGAATATTACTATAAAACTGGTAGAAGCTTATGGTAGATTAATGTTATGCTTTTATTTGAAGCAAATAGAAAGATGTGCTTAATAGGTTGGGTTTGAGGATAACAATTTTTTCTTTTCTTTTTTTCAAATTTTGCTGGAAGGGTAAAGATTGTTGAGAATTTGTGCCTTTTAAAAAATAAATGGCAAATATAGTAGGCAAGATCACCAATGAGCAATTGTAGGCAATGAGAGTTTTAGTAGGGATGGCATTAACATAATAAGATACTTGGTCCCTTCGTAAGTGTTTGTTTCCTATTAATTTGTTTCTTCTCTTTGTTTTTTTATTTATTTTTGGGATATGCTTTTGGTGTTATTGAAATTGTTTTGGATATTAGGAATTGCATTCTTCTGTATCAGTTAGATATGTATAGTAAGTTATGTGTAGACTAATGTTTAAATCATATAGTAAGCAAGGTGAAGCAAGTATGCTTCAATTATCTGATGTTCTTCAACTTTTTGATTTCAATTACCTTTTGGGTTGGTTTTAATTTAAACTTTTTGGCTGGGTTTTAGATTTTTGGGTTAGATTTGTATTGTTCCTTCCTTGCAAGGATGGCTTTAGGCTTGACATTTTGTATAGTGATGTAGATTGAATTAGATCTGATACAACCGATTCTGTTACAATGAGAGAATACTATACATATCAATTGTTTCAACAAATTGATATAGATGCACCTATGGGAAAAAAAAATTAAAAAAAAAAAAATTGCAGTGGTGTTGGTGGTGAATATGAGTTTAGCATGGCATAAAAAATTAAAAATGTGATGCTCTTGATGTATCCTAAACTCATTCATTTAATTATGTTCAGGTTTTATTTCATAACTCTTGCCTTCAAAGACTATTTTAACATGATTGCGATTATATTGCATTAAAGGTTAATTTGTTTGGCTCCAAGTAATTGTGAAAAGGCATGTTTGTTTTATTTCAATGTAATTTGTCAGGGTTCTCCATAAATACCACCAAACTTTGGGTTGTGATGACTGAGAGTGAAGCTGTTAACCTTGGAGCCAGCCTAAGCGAAGATCGGCACTCAAAAGGAAAATCTATATTGATCACGCAAATCTTTGTGTTCATAACCAGATTTCAACATGCATACTTTAGAATGTATAGTAATAATAATTTTTTTTGTAAATGGAATTATGGAATTTGTTGGATTAATTACTACATTTTAAAATAATAAACAAACAGATTGATAACTAACGTATCTTACACACTTTGCAACAACTTTTTTCTTTACAAATTGATTTTATTAGCCAATTTCTCTTCTACTTATTTCATACTTCAATAACTATATTCTCTCGAACCCACAACCTTTAAAAAAACTTTGAACCAATTAGTTAGAACTTATGAGATTTCGATTAATATTTTCTCTAGATCATGTGTTGATGCTAGGTTATCTCTGTCTTTTAGAAGAACACCTGCACATTAACATTATTATCTGAACAACTAACCATCCACCCCCTTCCCTATTTTACCATCACATTAAGTATAATATATTAAGTTGATTGTTTTCTAATTCATAAAATGATCTCGCGCATTGCACGGGTTAAACACTAGTATATATAAAAACAAAGACCTCATGCGTGAGATCATGAGGTCCTGCCATGTGGCTCTCTAATATTGCATATAGCCTTCCACATTAACTTCTTCTTGCCATTCGTCACAAAAGAACGTTTTAAAGTAGCCAAAAGTTGTGACTAAAACACCATACATCGTAAAAAACTCAAGCTCATCTTTAATAGCTTATGTAAACGATGAGGATTAGTTAATGGGTAATAAATAATATGCCATCCCTTTTCACCTCTGAGTCTCTGACTCTTCTGGTTCTTTAGATGCTTTAGTTACCATTCCTGGAATTAAATTCCTTTAAGATTTCCAATTTCTCATTCCTCTCACACTGTTTTTTACCAGTACAAACTCAAGGTGAGTTTTTCCTCTTTTCCTCCCATGATTTTTTTTTTTTTTTTTTAATAATGGATTTGTGGCTAATCCGCTTTAGATGTGTTTATCCATGCGTAATTGGTTTTCCCTGTGCTGTTTTGTTTGACAACTTTGTGCTTTTTGGATTCACAATTCTAGTTCAATGTATAATCTTTTGGTATTTTACGGCATTAATTTGTTTTGAAAATCCCATCTCTTTTTGCTTCAATTAGTGGAGCATGGGTTTGGTTCTATCGACAATTGTGACCCCAAATTCTTTGGTCCGCAGTGAAGAGGCTTTTAAAGGCCTTTGTATTAAAGGTACTTACTCTTTTGATTATGTTAGCTATATTTTTCCGCAGTTGCCGATTCAAATTGCTTTGAAGTTTTTGGGTTTAGGATAATCATTGTTTATTTAAATACCATAGTTGTTCAATATATTCCTGTTAATTGTTAACTATGTAGAAACAAATCAAAGAAGGAGGTGTATTGGAGAAAGGAAAGGAGCTCTTTGAACACCCTAAGAAATAGGCTTTTGCTTAGGTGTAATATTTGTGTGGATTCATGTTGCAAAACATTCATCTTATTCCCATTTGGAACATGCAAATCATGTGATTGATAAAATGCCTCACCCACTTTTGCATTAGTTTAAGTCAACTTCACACAAACACTCATGTTATAGCTAAAGATAATTATGCCATACATTTAAGACTTCCAAATTTCATTTTCTCAAGTTGATTAATGGTTTAATTTTGTAGGATTTGAGGATCGTTAATGGCATGTTGTGTCTATGGAGGGTTATAGTATAATTACAATTCCAATGTCACAGAAGCTGGAATGGAGTTCACTATATAGAAGTTGCCAATGCAATTTTTACGTCCAAAATACTCTCTACTGGCAATGACAAGTGAGGTTTGGTGGGCTTTTTTTTTCCCCCTTTCTTTTCTCAATTCCTCCAATAGAATTCAAAGAAATCCTTGAACCAAATTTCCCCTCCCTCTATTAAAAAATTTCTACCTTTGTGTAGATTGTTAATATGGACATGCAATTTATATTGGAGTTACATGCGCCAAATGTGTGACACATACAAATTAAGGAGATGTTTTATTAGTTAGTTAGTGCCAATAATTTACAAATATTTATTCTTATCTCAATTAGAATGTAATAATGCTGGGTTTTTTAATGGATTGCAGCATTTGGGTCAGTAATGAGCTTGAGGCAAGACATCCATTTTGTTATATTAATGGTAACAGATCATAGAGAACACATATCTTGAAGAGCTAAGGGAAAATGGAGAGGAATAGATGTTGCCACTAAATGAATGAAAAAAAGTTATTTTATGTGTTGCTCATTGGCGCAATGAGCAAGGAAGATTGTTGAGATTTCTTTCATTCAATGGTTCTATCAAGTGAAAGTTAATGGATATGTATGAGTCAATTATGAAAGTTTCAATTGCAATGTGAAAGTCAAGGTGCCTATTTAACATTTCATTTATTTTACATGAATTATGATCTAGAAGCATGTGAAAGGAGTTTTATTCCCAATTTCTCCTCTTTTTTTTTTTTTTTTTTGGGAATCAAACACACACAGTCACACACAAGGGATTCTGCTTTTGTGTTTGATTCTCTTCTTAATCTATCTCAAATCATGAATAACTATTAATATTTGTGATTCTAAAAAAAAAAAAAGTTTATGATAATATAAGGAGGAACCTATATAACATCATTTAAGTATGGAGTAAGTCTAACTCACCCTCTCCCAGCTCTATCTCTCTATATCACCAACATCAAGTGAGCTTCTCATATGTGTAACTAATTAGCTAATGTCACTAGTATAAACAATTCTAATTGAAAATTTAACTGCAAGTATTTTTTGGAATTGGAAAAAATGTGTTGCTTCATGTTATTACTTTAAAATATGTTAAACATTCTACATAACCTTTTCATATAGCGACTTACAGCATTATTTGCGCATCGCGTAGGCCCCTCGACTAGTTTATAAAAGATTTTAGTCATTTTTATTTTTTATTTTTATAAAAGATCTTTTTTCTTTCGTTATGCCATGAATACTATCAATACTTTCAAGTATCAATTTAGGATGATAATTCCTATTAAAAAAAAATAATAATAAGGATTACCATCGATTCTCAAATAAATAAATAAACTAAGGATTACAATTGTTGTCTTTGCCTTGTAAGATGAAAGTAAATTGACACAAATTGTTTCTCATAATTTACTAGATTTTCTTTTTAATAAATGTTCTGATTGTATTGGGCAAAATATTTTACAAAAAATATAAGTAGATTTGTGACGTGAGGTTTTTAATATTTGGTATTCAAACCAATCACAAGCCCAAAAGGTAGGTTTCAACCAATTACAAGTGAGTAACAACCCACAGATTCAAGTAGTACCATTCTCCCTTTTTTTTGCCTCTTTATCTTTCTATTCACAAACATGAAACCATTGATGCTTGTTTGATATTTAATTTGTCAAGAACTTTGTAATTCAATTGGTTGATATTTGATACATTCTAATATTTTCAAGAAATACATCCAAGATTCAAATCTCTTTCCCCCAAAATTTAATTTAATTTTTTTTAAAAGCACTAATTTTTTCGGATATCAAACTCAAAATGTATATTGTAGAGAACATGAACTGATAGCAACAATTAATGAGCCGTACATATTGTCCACTATTGCATGCAATTGTTACTCGAATTGCAATCTATTCATGGTATTTCCAGAAAGAAAAAGTAACTTAATTTTTTTAACAACTTTTTTATTTTCCATGAAAGTAAGTATTAAATATTTCCTCTGTAAAAAAAAAGTATCAAATATTTCCTAAAATTATCCATTAACAAAGAGAAATGTTAAAGCCACAAAAAATATTACAATTTTTACCACAACTCATCATGTGGTAATAAATTGTGAGTGGTAGAAAAAGTGTACCCCTATGGACCCACTATTTTTTCGCCACCACTCATAACTCACCATGTGGCTAGTAAAAATTGTGATTTTTTGTTGCAATAGCATTTCTCATTAACAAATTTCCTAATGTCTTAAGGGCACACTTTAACAGACTCTTGATTTATCCAAAAAAGGGAAAAAAGTATTTCTCATCTAATATTCACAATTAATACACTGGTCTACACATTTCGAAATGCGAAAATCCATGTTTAAAAATATGTTAAACATGAAAATGTACATGAATCAAGAAAATGCATATTTTAAAAAATGGATGCGAGAGAATTAATACCATTTAAACCAATATCAAATTCAGAATTTTTGTACATTCATAGAATCAAAATTTGTAGGCAAAATGCTGGCAACTTTCTATGTTAGAGACTTAGAGCAAATGAAAAATAAATAATAGTCAGTAAGGGACGAGATCATCTTTGGAATTCATGGACATCAAATAATTAGCCCAAATGAAAAACATTTTTTAAAGGACAAAGATATAGTAATACATTGAGGCTTTGCACCTTCCCATTTACTGCTTGTCATAGTTCTGGAGTGATAATCAAAATGTTTCAAACCAGTTTCGTAGCTTTTTTCCGAAGTTAAACTGATTCCTTAATCATTTCAGTTGGTTGTTGTTGCCTAGCGATGGTACAACCATAGTCCCAAAACTAAAAGGCAGTGACCAAAAGTAAAATACAAAACAAGCTACTAAGCAATGTTAAACAAATAATATCTTGCACAATCTTCTTTTTCAAGATGATATTGCGTAAGAATGATAACAGAGGAGGAGAAGAAATTGATACAGAGACAAGTATAAAACTTAAGGAAAGGGAGAGAAAGGAAGCAAAAGACAAAATAAATTCTTCAAGATGAAAATTGGATAAGAATGAGAGGAAAGGAAGAGAAAAGAATAGATTGCTTTCTTCTTTCCATATCAAGCTTAAGCTTCAATCTCCTCTTCTTTCACTCAACTGCTCTTCTATTTAAGAAGCCCGGACTGTCCTTACAATGGTAACCTTAAAATCATTATAAAAAAAAAGTAACAAGTCTTTGACTCTGAAATTGATATTGATACAATAATATCTGAGTTTATTTTTTTTCTCCAACTTGGTATCTCTAAAATTTGCCAAATATGTCATACATTAAGAGCATCGGCTATGGATTGCTCCTTGCTTTGGCAAGTTATTTTTACATAAGAAGTAGGCGTCGTCCCGATTCGGTATGAAATTTTGAAATTAGTATTTCTTGTTATCAATTCAGCAGTATGAACAAACCTACTACTTCGTACTACATAACTTCTTTAAGACTTATGGTCTGTTTGGATTGAGAGGAAGGAGGGAGAGTAGAGGAGAGTAGAGTAGATTTAACCCAAAATTAGCTTATTTTTAGCTAACTCTACTCTACTCCCCTCCACTCCCCCTCCTTCCCCCCTCCATCCAAAATGGGCCATTAGGTTTCTAATATATGAGTTCATTTTTCATAGATTATCTTGTAACCAATCCAAAAAAATACCATATTAATGAAACATTTGACATAGTTCCTCATTCTATATTCATTGTCATCATCATTTGATCATCTAGCTAGGCCGATAGCGTTGATAAAGATGTGCACTTAATATATAATTAGTCACTAACTTGATCAATGCATGGGAAAATTTATATATATAGTTATATACTCTTATCATTGATGAAACAATAACTCTTTTTAAATTCTCCACATGAAAAAATAAATAAAAATTGTTTATCATTTGTCAATCTATATAAATTCTCACAACTCTAAATAGCCCACTGTCTACTCTTTCACTCGTTTCAACTTCAACTCTTAATTACTCTAATTTTTTTTTCTTTTAAGCGAAAGAATATGAAAGTTATGGTTTCCATGGAGGAATTCAAAGGGCAACCTCGGCTCCCAAAATTCGCTGTTCCAAAATGCTACGACATAAGGCTGAAACCGAACCTCACCACGTGCAAATTCAATGGCTCCGTGGCTATTGAGCTCAAAATCGTGGCAGATACCAGTTTCATCGTCCTCAACGCCGCTGAACTCTCCATTGATACCACCTCCGTATCTTTCACCCACCCAGCTGCACACTCTTCTAATTCTGAGCAGCAGGTAATACCTATCTTATCTATCAGCCTAACTTTACTTTTAAAGTTAGTTTAAACTAATGGTAAAAGGTTTTGTTGTAAGTGCTTTAACTTAACATCCTAAAATATTTTGTTTGTTGAATATGTTAGAATAGATGCAAATAGAGAACACAAGAATACAGGGATTACGTAATTCAGTTTGATTACACACACATCCATTGTTATTTATTTTTTTTTTAATCACATCCTTTGTTATAATGAACTCAACATGGGTATATATAATAGACTAAATTTTGAGAATAACCATATATTAACTATGGTTAATAGACTTCTAGTATAAGTAGGAGACTTGACTCACTCACAAAGTAGGATTAGGTTTAGGCCTATTATATTGGGCTAATATATTTGTAACATTGTTAAACTTTAGCTTAATTGATTTAGTTGTTTTTGCGGTTGTATTAGCTCTAGCTTATTCAAATAAATAGTCAACCTTGTGATCATCTGAATGTGAGACTCATTTGTTTCAGAAAAAAAAATTGTGAGACTCATTGACTGAATTTGCATTTATCATGACAAACCAAATGCCATGTCTTTTAAAAATAAAATGTTGAATGAATAAGGTTTTGGATTTGGGAAAAAATAACTATTTAGCCTTAATTTTTGAACTATGTAGCCAAACAGTCTACTTTTCAAACAATATAACAAAATACCCCTGTTTTAGAACTCAATATTGCTAATGTCAAGTTCTATGCATATTTTGCCACTTAAATTTTTTTTGAAAATTTTGCGTAGAACTTCCACTAAAAATTATGCATAGTACTCAAGATTATGCACAGCACTCAAGATTGGTAATGTCGAATTTTAGGTAAAATTCGACATCAAAAATATCAAGTTTTAAAACAATGGTATTTTGCTACATAATTTAAAAGGGGTTGTTTGGCTACAAAGTTCAAAAATTAAGACTTAATAGCCATTTTTTCCTTTGGATTTGTGCAGGTGTTAAAGCCTTTAAAAGTTGATGTGGTTGAAGAGGATGAGATTTTGGTTTTGAACTTTGCTGACACTCTTCCCATTGGTCTCGGACTTCTTACTATCCACTTTCAAGGATCTTTAAACGACAAAATGAAGGGCTTTTATATAAGGTAGATATTTTTGTTGCAAAGAGGTTTTTTTTTTTTTTTTTTGGGATAAAACAAGGGAATTTTTTTAAAGAAAAACCCTAGACTCGCCTTTAGCCAGTCAAATCTATAGAACCAATTGTCGCATATTTTTATTGCAAAAAGTTTAGAGACACAAAATTTTTCATAATATTTTTTTTTTCACTTTTGTTGACCTTAATCTAATATGGTTGGTGAATAATAAAAGTGATGTAAGTGGTAGATCCATACAAAAAGTAATGTTACTTCAATTACAACTTATCTCCTTAGTATACATGTTTCTATGCAAAAACCATGTTATTCCAATCACAACTTGTTATCTCAGCAAATTGTCAATGGGGTTCAGTCAAAATGTGTTTGTGGCAGTGAAGATGTGCATGTGTATGTGATGACAAAAAATGGGTTCAGTTCTTGGGAATGAGAATCATTTTTATAAAATTATGTTTTGCATTCCACTTGTATAAGACCAACTAGGATGTAAATTACTTAAAATTTTTAAGTGATTTTTTCCCATTTAGGTAAGTGTTGAATTTAGTTTTTATCCATTTGATAAAAACAATTAAAAAAATAATTAAATTTTTATTTCCAAATGCTGTTTCAGATTATCAGGTAGGCCTTTGACCATAACAATTAAAGGTTTAAGTTAATGTAATAAATACTCTCTTTAATGGGATAGAACCTATGATTTCACCCTTCACCATTTACTTATGAATGGAGCTAATTATAAATGCCTTCTGTTTTCTGCTAAGAATTTTATTAGTAATGTGTATATAATTTAATAAACGTTATTTTGCTTTCAAGTACATATGAGCACAATGGTGAGAAGATGAATATGGCAGTTACACAGTTTAAACCAGATGATGCTAGGCGATGCTTCCCTTGTTGGGATGAACCTGCTTGCAAGGTGTCACAATCTCTCTTTCTCGCAGTCAATTTAAGATCTTGTGACTAAATTATTTTTGGTTTGGAAGTGGATTTGCTTGATTCTGTTTCAAATGAATGCAAACAAAAGCTTATTTGGCCCTTCATTTTGGGCATTGAGTTTTACAGGCTACGTTCAAAATCACATTGGATGTGCCATCTCAACTAGTTGCTCCTTCCAACATGCCAATTATTGAAGAAAAAGTGGATGGGGATTTGAAGACAGTTTCATATCAAGAATCACCAATCATGTCTACATATTTGGTGGCTATTGTTGTTGGTTTGTTTGATTATGTGGAACATCTTACATCTGATGGTAAAACATTACACTGTGTTCACTGTTTCTTGTGGTATAATATGATCCTTGTTCTTGATAGTGTAATCTTACATGACTTTTACAGGAGTTAAAGTTCGAGTATACTGTCAGGTTGGTAAAGTAATCAAGGGAAATTCGCATTGGATTTTGCTGTTAGGACACTTGAATTATACAAAGAGTAAGTTTTACTGTGAATTGCCACCAAACTACTGATCACAAGACACAACATACAAGTCTTTAGCTAAATAGTGGACACTGGATCATGGTTATTGGTGATCCCGTAAGTCGTTACATTTTTGTTCTTATGTTGTATTATTTAAAATTCCAATTAACCATGATAATTTCTGCAGATACTTTGCGGTGCCTTACTCTTCCCAAATTGGATATGGTTGCAATTCCTGACTTTGCTTTTGGATCCATGGAGAATTATGGTTTGGTTACATACTGTGAAACAGCTTTGCTCTATGATGTTCAGCATTCCACAGCTGCTGATAAGCAGAGGGCAATATGCATGTTGTGAATGTTGCTATTTTTGTTAGAATTTTGTTTGGCTAATATAGTATGAAGCTATTGTTTAAATAACACTGCACAAAATGTTTAATTATTATTTGTCTCAGGTTGTGATTGTTGTAGCCCATGAACTAGCACATCAGTGGTTTGGCAATCTTGTAATGATGGAATGGTGGACTCATTTGTGGCTGAATGAGGGGTTCGCAACATGGGTATTTATTGCATTGGGTTGTAAATGCGTGATCCAAACTGAGCTGTTTATTAAAATTTCAAGATTGGCTTATATAATTATGTTTTGAAAATGAGCCAGGCTCAATTTTATCACCAAGCTAGATAACAGGTTCATACATACATCATTTATTTTGTTCATTAAGCTAAAGCTTGTTCACACATCCCTTGATAAGATTATTTCCTTCTTGTATAAAGTCATGGTATACTGTTTATATATTTTAAAATACTTGCTCACATATATTTACTTATGTTTTAAGTGATATCGACCAAGTTTCTTTGATAGACTACTTTTCTTCATTTATGGCCCTATAAAATAAAGTTCATCAACCTTGTCTTTACACATAACTTTTTGCTATGAATTAGACTATTTATATGTCATTGTTTTGCTTTTGCTATGAATTAGACTATTTATACGTCATTGTTTTGTTGTGAAAATACATGCAAAATAATATAATAGCAAGCTCCGCAATACACAAGATTTAACGTGATTAGGCTAACTCCAAGCCTACTTCCACGGGAAATCCCAACAAAATTCACTATTAATAATAGGAATAACAATCTCAAAAAACTCTCAACAATAAACTAACCCAAAGTTCCAATACACCCAAAGGTGCCTCACACTAACTCACTAGGCAAAGCTAGTCTTTATCCCTCTTACAAGACAAAGCTTTGCTCTAACTCTCACACACAATAAAGCTACTTTACCACTCCTTTTATAAGGGGCAACACTCCTCCTTACTACTCTTTTCAATATGAGACTAACTCTTTTAATATAACTAGGAAGTTTCCCGTGCAATGCACGGATACCGTTGTCATGTTTTATGTACATTTATTTTTGGAAAATATTATACATATATTATAGCATATTTATTATAAAACTTTGTTAGTAATGAGTTCATCATAAAAAGTAACAATTATAAATTGCACACATATATTTATTATAATTATTTTGTTCAAATAATGAGCAATAATTAAAACAACTTGGAGTAATATTGTATAATAAAAGTTGATAAAAGCATATTAATTCATTCTATATTATTGATTTTTATTATATGATGTAATAAAAAGCTTCATTACGATTTTTTTTTCTTTCTTCAATTTTTGTTATTGCGGTATGGTGATGCTTGTTATCATCATCGGTTTCTTCATGTTCAATGTTTGAAGTTTAGTCCATCCATATTTGTTCAATTTTTGAGCTTTCATCTTTTTTTCCTTTTGTTACATCATTTGTTTTAATCACTAATATATTGGCATCGAGAGATTCTTGATTGGATCTTACAAAGTTTGGACTTTGTTGCTAAGATTTTTCATAGGTATTTGCATTTATATTAAATTTCAATGATGTTATAGTTTTTTGTAAATATTTTTATTTTTTATTTTTGTTAATTTTAGAATGGTGCAGCAAAAAGAATTAATATAGCATATTGAATTGTGTATTTTTTTTTTTCTTCCATACCTTTTTATCATTTGAAAGTGCATCAAAAATCTTAGCAACTATGTAATTTTCAAAACCATCATTTAGATTGAATTCATTCAAATGAAGTAGAGAAATCCATTTTTTCCCTTTAAAAAAAAAAAAAAAAACCATGCAGGATTCATTCTCCAATATCAATATTTTTACAATAATTTAAATAAGTTGTACCTCAGTTTATTTTTCAGTAAGATTTCTTGTAGATTCATTTAAGATTTTCTTGGCATCTCAATCAAATATCACAAAATTTGTTTTGTTAGTTGCATCAAAAACTTCAATTTAAATCATGTATCTGAAGTGGTTTGCAATTGTGTATATATAGTAGTTATATTGAGATAAATATATTATAAATATTTGGAGAGTATGTAGTTAATGTGAGTGCCTCTAACTTTGGGATAGAAAGATTTATTTTTGTTTCACATTTTGCACACCAAAATGATTTTGCTTGTGGTTTGACATTTATTTCACAAAGTATGCACAAAATGGAATACCAACTTATTGTTGTATCAATGTTACTTATTATTGCAATACCCTAGTAGTTCACATCTTGCAATGAACTTTGAAATTTATATGTATTATTATTTAATGTAAATAATACGATGTATTTTTTTTTTACGTAAATGATGAGTATGATTTGAAATGATTAACAAACCTGTTTCATAGTATCTCATTCAATGCATTTTGTCTTTACTATTGTTTTCATATTATTTAAAGATAAATCCTCATATGAAAATTGTTTTGCATGTATTTTTGGTATTTCTTGTATAGGATCATGTTTTTTACCATTCATATCATTGAATTTTTTTAAAGAAAATATTAAGTTAATGGCATTTTGTGAGATAGTATATGATATTTATTAGACTTTTTTGTTATTATAAATTTTAGAAATATGCACTTGTCAATTATTTTAGCAACCTCAGGGATCTTAAGATTTATATATATTTTTGTTACACTGGTCAATGACAGAGAATTTGTCTGCATAAATTGCATAAAACATTATTAATAGACAAAAGCACATTGAATTGAAATTGGGGAAAAATGAAGATATGATTTCATGAAAATAAGATTTTCTAGAAGTATCATCTATACGTGGGAGAGGAAGAAGAGAGTTTGTAAGAGGGTAAGAGTTTTTGCTTTGATTTTCACATGGGAATGGTCAAACTTGGGTTGTAATATATAAGGTAAGAACTGGGCTTGAGTTTTTCATAAGGTTTTGTTTATTTTTAAAAGGTAGTCCATTTTATAGTGAATAAATTTTGGTCTAATGGGTCTAACTGTCAAGAATAGTTCATATTTTATATAATAGTAAAAAGAAGTTACTGTAATCTATTGGGTAACAGTAAAAAATAATAATAAAAAGAGGTAAAAAAATGTTAAATTTATATAATAGTAAAAATAAGTTACTATGATCTATTGGATAACGGTAAAAAAAATTTAATGTAAAAAGGTAAAAAAGGTTAAATGCAATATTAAAGTACCACGTGGCAAGACCTCATACACTCTCACATGAGGTCTAAATATTAAGTTAATGGCATTTTGTGAGATAGTATGATATTTATTAGACTTTTTTGTTATTATAAATTTTAGAAATATGTGTTTGTCAATTATTTCAGCAACCTCAGGGATCTTAAAATTCATATATATTTTTGGTGCACTGGTCAATGACAGAGAATTTGTCTGCATAAATTGCATAGAACATTATTAATAGACAAAAGCATATTGAATTGAAATTGGGGAAAAATGAAGTTATGATTTCATGAGAATGAGATTTTCTAGAAGTATCATCTATACGTGGGGGAGGAAGAAGAGAGTTTGTAAGAGGGTAAGAGTTTTTGCTTTGATTTACACGTGGGAAGGGTCAAACTTGGGTTATACTATGTAAGGTAAGAACTGGGCTTGAATTTTTCATAAGATTTGGTCTATTTTTAAAAGGTAGTCTATTTCATAGTGAATAAATTTTGGTCTAATGGGTCTAATTGTCAAGAACAACTCATATTTTATATAATAGTAAAAAAAAGTTACTGTGATTTATTGGGTAACAGTAAAAAAAATTAATAAAAATAGGTAAAAAATGCTAAATTTATATAATAGTAAAAATAAGTTACTATGATCTATTGGGTAACGGTAAAAAAAAACTTAATGAAAAATAGTAAAAAAAGTTAAATGCAATATTAGAACGCCACGTGGCGAGACCTAATACACTCTCACATGAGGTCTCTACTTTTATATATATACTAGCCGCGAACCCGTGCGTTGCGCGTGATAATTATTTTTATGGTAGTTTTATTAAAAAAAAATTTACAATTTAAACTAATCTAATAATGAGTAATGTATTTCGTAATTATATTTTTATTTATTATAAGAACAATCATAAATGTAATATAGGATCAATCCAAAACACCAAAAAAACATAAACTAAAAAAAATTAATAAAATGTAACAATGATTAATTGAAACAATATTAGGATAAAATTTTGTTTTTGATAATCTATTAAGGTTATTTTCTTTGTAGAAATTATAATTTCGTCCGCCCAAAATATATTATCAAATAAACAATTATTAGCAAAATCTAAGAATTAAATTTATATACATGCATTGGTATAAAATAATAATAATTAAAATAAAATTGCAAAAGTTAAAATTTGTTACCTATCCGATTATTTTTGTTTGGCTAACCTTTGCTTTTCTTTCGTTTGGCTAACCTTTGCTTTTCTTTAAATAAATGGCATTATAAAGTACTTCTAGTACAATTATTAAGAGTACTTTGTCCACTACAAAGAATTAGAAAATAAACAAAAATTAGTAAAGTCTCATAATTTAACATCTAAATTGAGCACTATAAAAAATCATGCTATGTAATAGAATAAATACCAAATTATCCAAATCATGCTATGTAATAGAATAATATTATATTTTTATATGCTATATTTAATTCTTTAGAACGCAATAAGATAACATTTAACATTCAAAGAGAATAAAAAATAAATAAAAAACAACAACAACAATTTTAAAAAACAAAACTGAGAGATGCAAGAATATAAAAAACAAAACTAAATCGCATTCACCAAAAATAGAGTTTTAAAGAATATAAAAAATTATCAACCTAAAGTAGAGATGCAAGAAAAATAAAAAAATCCACTAAAAAATTTAGAGAGAGAGAGAGGGAGAGAGAGGGAACCTTTTTTTTTGTGAGGAAAAACTATGCATAGAATAGAAGAGATAGTGACAAATTTATAGTAAGAGGGTGTGAATAAGAAAAGAAAAAAATAAAGGAAGATGAAGGAAAAGAGGAAGAATGATATTAATGTAGAGGGTAGTGGGGAGATGAAAAGGTAAATGAAGGAGAAAGATTGAAGAAGTAGTGGGGAGATGAAATGGTAAGGGAAGGAGAAAGGTTGGAGAAGTGTAAATATTAAAAAAAATAAATGTTAAAAACAATAAATGTTAAAAACAATTATAGGAAAATTGAAAAAAAAAAAAAAAAAATTTGTGTGAGCCTTTTCAGCTTAAAGAAAAAAAAAAACACTTAAAAGCTAAACTGAAAAGGTTTTGGGTTGAGCTTGATAGTGGAACTAAATAAATAAGAAGTGAGCTGGATTAATTATACAGATTTATTATAGGGTGATAGTGGGAGTAAATAAATAAGTAGTGGGCTAGATTTATTATAGGGTGAGAGTGGAAGTAAATAAATAAGTAGTGGGCTACATTTATAGGGTTGAAAATTGTAAAAACCATTTTAAAATTGTAGGAAAATTATATTTTAAAAAAGAAAAGAAAAAAAAGAATGACGTGGCAGCTGATGTGGCGCAACGTGAGAGCAGCAATATTAAACGCTACGCTTCAGCTTTTAGTAATATATAGATATAGATAAGGTGATAGTGGGAGTAAATAAATAAGAAGTGGGCTGCATTTATAGGACTGAAAATTGTAAAAACTATTTTAAAATTGTAGGAAAATTATATTTTAAAAAAGAAAAGAAAAAAAAGAATGACGTGGCAGCTGATGTGGCGCAACGTGAGAGCAGCAGTATTAAATGCTACGCTTTAGCTTTTAGTAATATATAGATTTATAGTAAGAGGGTGTGAATAAGAAAAGACAAAAATAAAGGAAGATGAAGGGAAAGAGGAAGAATGATATTAATGTAGAGGGTAGTGGGGGGAGATGAAAAGGTAAATAAAGGAGAAAGATTGAAGAAGTAGTGGAGAGATGAAATAGTAAGGGAAAGAGAAAGGTTGGAGAAGTGTAAATATTAAAAAAAATAAATGTTAAAAACAATTATAGGAAAATTGAAAAAAAAAAAAAAAGGCTTACTCAAAAAAAAAAAAAAAAGTTTTGTTTGAGCCATTTCAGCTTAAAGAAAAAAAAGAAAAAAAAAACACTTAAAAGCTGAACTAAAAAGGTTTTGGGTTGAGCTTGATAGTGAAACTAAATAAATAAGAAGTGAGTTGGATTAATTATACAAATTTATTATAGGGTGATAGTGGGAGTAAATAAATAAGTAGTGGGCTAGATTTATTATAGGGTGAGAATTGAAGTAAATAAATAAGTAGTGGACTACATTTATAGGGCTGAAAATTGTAAAAACCATTTTAAAATTGTAGGAAAATTATATTTTAAAAAAGAAAAGAAAAAAAAGAATAACGAGACAGCTGATGTGGCGCAACGTGAGAGCAGTAGCATTAAACGCTACGCTTCAGCTTTTAGTAATACTAGTCGCATACCCGCGCATTGCGCGTGTGAATTTTTTTAGGATGATCTCATTAAATATTTTATTAATACTATAATTTTAGTTATTAACCATTGGTTTTTCATTAGTTTTTAAGTTAATAAAAACTAAGAAAACTCTATATATTCCACTTTTTTGGATGCGTAAAATTATAGACTACTGCTCCATAATGATAGTGGCTAATTAATTTTATATATATTTTTTAGTGATCTCATTTGTAACGCTTCTTACGATTATCATATATTTACTAATTGATGATTTGCATAACAAAGACAATAAATGAGAGGTAGTATTGTTCATTAGATTTTCGAAAGTAATAGTGTATATATATATTATAAATAAGGTTAAATGAAATGTCAAAAAATGGATTTTTAAAATTTCTAACTTTATTTCTTATGTAATTTCTACTACTATCAGAGAACATCTCTTTTTTAGTTATGATTAATATGGTTTCTATAGTTAGAGTTTGATTAGTTTTAAATTTAAATTTAGTACTATAATTGTATTTAATTGTCGATTGTTGATTTAATTTTTTAAGTGAATTTAACGGTTTATATTACTATACTTTAAAGTTTTTAATGTTCTCCACACGGTAATCTCTACTTTATTTTTTACTTCTCCTTACAACCTCTTTGTTTTCCAACTAACGATTACTAATTGAAGTTTGGGTTTTTTTTGTTTTTTTATTTTTTTTTATTATTATTTTATATCTACTCTTTATTACTTTGTATTAGTTTTTTTCTATACCATCTCTCTCTCTCTCTCTCTCTCTCTCTCTCTCTCTCCATTGGCAAACTATCGTTTTCCAAAATTTGATGATAATTCTATGACATTAAATATGCATTATTAGTTTTATTTATTTATTTATTTAAATTTAGTGTTTCTAACTTGATTTTTTTTGTATTTCATTCTTTCTTTGATGCATTGGGTGTGAGAATGAGTGTTTCCCTAGCATTACTCAACTTAATGTGGACAATTTTATTTATTTAATTTAGGCAAAATATTATATTTAAAATTTTTTAAAATAAAAATGAGTGGAAATATAAATAATTTAATGATATATATGGGAGATGTGGCTGAATTTAAATGTTAAATAAAATGATATGAGAAAAAAATAAAAATAAAATACATAACAATAAACACTAACTTATCCAAATAATTGTAATATAATAATAGTACATTTTTATATACTATTTTTGATTATTTATAATGCAATATGATAATATTTAACAACAAAGTCAAAAAAAAAAAAAAAAAAAAACTTAAAACACAAAACTAAATCCCATCAACCAAAATAGAGTTCTAAAGAATACAAAACTTTATCAAGCTAAAATAGTGATGCAAGAAAAATAAAAATAAAAATCCACCAAAAATTTGAGGGAGAAAGAGTGGGAAATAACCACTTTTTTGTGAGAGAAAATTATGTAAAGAATGGAAGAGTGAATGACAAATTTATACTAAGAGGATGATAATAAAAAGAAACAAAATAAAGGAAAATAAAAGGAAAGAGGAAGAGTGATATCAAGGTACAATGTTTGGGGAGATGAAAATGTAAAGAGAAGGAGAAAGGTTGGAGAAACTGTAAATGTTAAAAAAAAAAAATGAGTACAAATATATTACGAAAGATAAATCAGGAATAGCCATAGGCGGCTTTAGGAACAGTTCAGGGGTTTCAAATGAACCCCCTGAGCTGGCCCAAATATATATATATATATATATATATATATATATAATTTTTTATTTTTTATTTTCATTTGACCCTCTTAAAATAAATTTTTGAATCCCCTAGACCTAATTTTTTTTAAAGCCTAGCTGTAATGAATTTGATTATGATTATCTTGATAATATCTTGTCCTTAAATAAATTAAAAAAAAAAACTCAATATTAAACCAACTTTATCTAAAATACGGGAAGAAACATTAAGCCTAATAACAAAAGTATAAATTTGTTCTTAAATCTAAAAAAAAAAATCATTTAGTTCTTAACAAATTTGAAATAAACTAATACATAAAAGTTTATTGTACTTAGATCTCGCTTAGAGTTTACTTAACAATAATAATTTATATGTTTATTGTATTTAAAAATAATAGATGATTTCCAAGATTTAATCTTAGCAACAATAATTAATATCCACATTGTATTAATAAACTATTAAAAAAATTCATATTAATAAACAATATGTATTGAATTTATAGTTTATCGTATATGAGAAACACTTTGTTTATAATACTTTCACAGCAAATCTTAAATAACAGATTGTTACTGGTTGTTATTGATAAAAAAAAAAAAGTAATTTTATTAGTGAGTTTAAATTAGAACTAATAACAACTTATCAACTAAAATTTTTAGAAAAATGTTGTGAAAATTTTGTAAATATAGTACTTTATAATAAAGAAATCACATAAATTGCAAAATTCATTTTTTATCCAAAATTCATTTTCTTATTGACCCCCCTAAAAATATATCCTAGAGCCGCCACTGGGAATTTGGGGTGCACTAAAATCTGGAAATTGTTAATCATAGCCACAACTAAACCTGGCAAGAAACAACATATGTAAACTTCAAATCATCTAGGGCTTGTGCACGATCTTGAAAAGCCTTATGATCATCATATAACTCAAAGTTCCGATAGCCACCAAGAATAGCTGCAAAGAAAACAATGAATAGATCATTAAAAATGTCTTGCCATAGCATCAACTTTTAAAATATGTTGGAACCAAAAGTTGAATGAATTAGTTTAGAATCAAAATTAGTATCTGTGATAGAAACTACTGACCATCATCGTTAGCAAATTCCAGGAAGCACTGAAGTTCTAAAGCCTGTTTATAGTACATCATCCCTCTCACTGGCACAAACATATTGATAGAAGCGCATAGTATGAAATCCATATACAATTATGGTTAAGGACAGACCACAAAACTCATCATTATCAAACCTATTATAGCAAGTGTCTGCCCCCTGTAAGATACCTAATGACGAATTAACTCCATCTTTTCTTTGTGGTTGAATTTCAATATTGAGTAAAATAGAAGAGAAGAAAAAAAAATTAAAAGATATAACAATAAACACTAAATTATCCAAATTATGCAATGTAATGGAATACTATTTTATTTTTATCTACTATCTTTAATTTTTTATAATGTAATCGGATAAAATTTAACAATCAAAGAGCAAAATAATGATAATAATAACTTAAAACATAAGACTAAATCGTGTCAACCTAAATTAGAGTTCTTAAAAACGCAAAAATTTATCAACCTAAAGTAGAGATGCAATAAAAAATAAAAATCCACCAAAACATTGAGAGAGAGGGAGAGAGAGAGAACCTTTTTTTTGAGAGAAAACTATGCAAAGAATGGGAAAGAGTGACAAATTTATAGTAAGTGGGAAGGGATAAAAATAGACAAATAAAGGAAGATGAAGAGAAAGATGAATTAATAACAATATTAAAGTAGAGGGTAGTGGGGAGACGAAAAGGTAAGGGAAGAAGAAAGGTTGAAGAAAGTGTAAATATTTAAAAAATAAGTGATTGTAAAAAAAATTATAGGAAAATTGGAAATAAAAAAGAAATATATATAGATGTTAAAACTGACAAAGATGAATATGTAAAGTCAATAATCTATTTATATTTTTTTTTATAAAAAAAATATGAATAAATAATAAATAATAATTACATGGTGAATGACGTGGCGATGAGGTGGCGCAACAGGAGCTCAGCAGCAATAAATGCCACGCTTCAGCTTTTAGTAATATATAGATAGATTGATTGATTGATTAGTGCACCACCTTATTATTCTTCTAACCAATGTGGGATTCCAAAACCAATGAGGAATTCTTGAACCTTCTCCTATCATGCGCTGGAATCAACATGTTTATAACTTTCTTAAAGAAAGTTCATTTAAACCATATATATAAAAGTCAAGCCTCAAGTTCCAATAACTACTCAATACTATGTTTTAACTTGATTTGTTTACCATTCTCCAAAAAGAAAAAAAAAAAACCTTGATTTGTTTATCAATCAAGCCTCTAAAGGTTGGCTTGAGCCTAACTTCATTATCATTATTAATCCACTATTTCACATCTTTTTTTTTTCTTTTTTTTTCTTTTTTTTTTGTGTTAAAATGGTGACATTTTTAAAAATGGACATTCTTGTATCAGTTGTAGATATGTGAATGAAATCAGTTGTAGATATGTGTGTGAAATAGTAGATGTGATCTAGTGCGAAAAAATATTTTTCCTTATTAAATTAAACTACATAATTTTTTTTTTCTTGGAACGTAGCCCAAGCTCTTTGTAAATGGTTTTTTTTTTTTTTTCACACAGCCAGCATGGATCATGTGTCTATATATTATTCCTTATTACACTGTGTTGTAAATCATATATCGTTTATTTCAATATGTGCAGGTCAGTTATTTAGCAGCTGATCGCTTGTTCCCAGAATGGAAAGTGTGGACTCAGTTTCTTGATGAATATACAAAGGGTCTTGAGATGGATGGGCTTAGAGAGTCCCATCCCATTGAGGTACTATAATTGCTTTAAGGAATTAGTATTATTACTCTTTTGAGTATATCTCAATTTAAGCGTACTTTTTTAGGTGAAGATAAATCATGCTAGTGAGATTGATGAAATAATTGACTCGATAAGTTACATAAAAGGTGCATTTGTTATCCGGATGCTGCAAAGCTATCTTGGTGCTGATTGCTTTCAGGTTGGTTGTTAGATTCTAGACTGGTATATATTTCTTTTCCCAAGTAAAAATAGTTCTAATTATTGAAGAAACTCTTTTCCCTCCACTCCCAAATTCACATGAAATTTAAGTCATGGAAACCCTTCATAAAGTAAGTCCTAGAAAAAGATAGAGCAATAGGAGTTTTCTTTTTGGTTTGGAAGAAGTTAGAGAGGTTTTGTTCAAAAATAGTTGGATGGAATGAAAGAGGTTTAGGAAGTGACCACTAACGTGATGAATACTATGTAACTAATATTTTGAAAGTGCTCATTTCTTTTTTTATATAGAAACAATGGTGATACTCATCTAGATAAGAAATGGTATTAGAAAGCATATTTACTTGATATCTGGTGACATAGCCTCAGCTTGATTATCTTCTAGATTCTTTCTTGGCTGCCATGTATTACTGGTTCGTTTGGATTGAGGGGAAGGGAGGGGGAGTAAAGTAGAGTTGGTTGAAAATTAGCCTAATTTCCACCAAACTTTACTATGCTCCCCCTCCCTTCCCCCTTAATCCAAACAGGCCAATGATTGTGATTAAGGTTCGTCCTTTTAAGGTCCATCTTTGTAACCGATCATCTTCTGCAATATATGAGATTTTTGCTCAAATCTATTCTTTGGATTAAGAAGCTCAATTAGCTTGCTCATTGTATGGCAGTTAATTATTTTTTTTCTTGCATCTGTAAATTCTTCCCCCCCCCCCCCCCCCCCCCCTTGTTTTAAGTAACTGCTTTTTGCTCCTCTTCTTCTCCTCCCCCCTCAAATTTGTGTATGCAATCAGAGGTCACTTGCTTCATATGTAAAAAAGTTTGCTTGCTTGAATGCAAAGACAGAAGATTTATGGGCTGCACTTGAGGAGGGATCCGGTGAGCCTGTGAACAAGCTAATGAATTCATGGACAAAGCAAAAGGGGTACCCAGTCCTCTCTGTCAAAGTCAAAGATCAGAAATTGGTGTTTGAGCAGGTTTCTTGTGTCTGGTCTCTTTCACCCTTTTTTTTTCCTGGAAATAACAAATTGGGCATCCCAATTTGTTTTATTTTGTAATGAGTTTCACTTAATAATATTTTGAGGACTTACTGGGTTCATACAAATCAATGTAATAATGGCAGTCACGATTTTTGGCTAGTGGTACCCATGGGGATGGCCAATGGATTGTTCCAATAACATTATGCTGTGGCTCATATGATGTCCGCAAGAATTTTCTACTGCAAAAAAATTCTGAAACTCTTGATATGAAAGAGCTCATGAGTGACGAAAGCAATTTAGCATCTGCTTGGGTAAAACTTAATGTCGATCAAACTGGTTTCTATAGGGTTGAATATGATGAGGACCTTGAAGCTAGACTCCGAAATGCAACAGAGAACAAATACTTATCTGCAATAGACAGATTTGGTAGTTTTGATATTTTTACTCACACCAGCTTTTATCTCATGATGTTATGTGTTGATGGTTGAAAAGAGCACTTAACACAACTCATTCGTTTAACAGGCATCCTAGATGATTCATTTGCCCTTTGTATGGCTCGCCAGAAGTCTTTCACTTCATTTTTTACCTTGCTGAATGCTTATAATGAGGAACTTGAATATACCGTACTATCTAATTTAATCAAAGTAATGTTCAACTCTTGCTTAAGACTTAACTATATATCAGTTGTGCTCTTAGTACTAATTCTGGTCCCTCTATTCACAGATGAGTTATAAAGTTGAAAGAATTACAGCCGATGCAGCCCCTGAGTCACTGGTCGACATTAAATTTTTTTTTTATTAGCCTTTTCCCGCATTCAGTAATGTAAGTGTCCTATATACAAATAATTCAAATTCCTACGGTGGTCCTTGTTTATAAGTCATTCGGGTTGTTCTGTCTACAGTTTTTTCGATATAGTGATATCTTTGTAGTTGATTATATTCATTTTGGTTGAGAAAACCCTATAAGATGTCAACTATTAGGGTACTAAAATGTATGACAACACATTTCCACAGATTTAGAGCATAAGAGTATCATTTCTTTATTTACTGAATCATTATAATATTAAGAGGTGATTAATCACCCATATATATGACATTTTCTAAATTTAGTCAATCTTTTTCTTTCTTAAATAGAGATGCTAAGAAGGTAAATGTCTCAGAAGGTAAAAAGAGAGCTTTAAGGAAGAAGAAAAAGTCACTTCAGGATCGTTGTGATTCCTCTTTCGAGTTTTATAGTGATAGACACAAATTTTTACCTCTGGATCTAGGATGTGGATATTTCATACATAATGAGACTGGAAAATAGTAAATGCATATTTATTTTTTTTATTTAGAGATATTCAACATATGCTTACTCAAGATAAAGATTGTCATACTTACTAATGATTAAATTGAATAAACCTTATAGATCATGCCTGAAGTCGTGTAATATGTATAAATATCTAAGGAAGCAAGTAGGATGCCAGAAAAAGTTGTAGGGGAAGGGGTCTTTGACTTGATAGTTGCATACCACCAACGAGCTATATCAGACCTTAGATGCTAATGGAAACCAAGTGTGCATCACTAACCCAAATAATGGGCACTCAAAAACTTTGAGCAAAGCCAAAAGCCTTATAGCTCAGTGGCATTGCTTGCTCTCCTATATGATGAGATTGAGGGTTCAAATCCCCTTCCCCCATTGTAATGGCTATCAAAATATCAAAAAAAAAAAAAAAAAAAACACTTTGAGCAATATTAGCTTCTTTTTTATTTCATTCTTCCATTAATTTTTTCTTCTATGTTTGAATTTCTTTGCAGGAAGCTTGGTCGGGAGCCTAAGCCAGGTGAGAGCCATCTAGATGCAATCTTGAGAGGAGAGGTTTTGACAGCCCTTGCTATGTTTGGACATAATCTGACACTAGAAGAAGCAAGTAGACGATTTCTTGCATTCTTGGATGACAGAAATACACCACTCCTCCATCCTGACATAAGAAAGGTTGGTAAAAAGAGCATTAGTCAATCAGTAGTATTTTTCCATCTACAGTACCTCTCAACTTTTCTAAGGGGCTCTGGTTGCAGGCAGTATATCTGGCTGTAATGCGAAGAGTCAGCACCTCAAACAGATTTGGTTATGAATCTCTTTTGAAAGTGTACAGAGAGACTAATTTGAGCCAGGAGAAAGCACGCATTCTAAGTAATAACACATCATTATTTAAATTTTGCAAAACATTTGATCTCTCTAGTATGTTGGAGACATGTCGCTTTTTGTTCTTGTAGGTTCATTAACATCTTCTCCAGATCCCAACATAACTCTTGAAGCTCTCAACTTTTTGTTGTCTTCTGAGGTATATATAATTGTGGAGGTCAAGATTTTCTCATACATGTTGATATATGATGGTCTGATGGAGCTTGGGATGCTGATGCTGGCTTTTATTTCCCATTCAATCTAGGTTCGTACCCAAGATGCTGTTCTTGGACTTGCTGTTAGTAGGGAAGGAAGGGAAACAGCTTGGACATGGCTGAAGGTAATACCCCAGTTGTAACGTAAAATGCAAAAATCACATTGCATTGAAGAATTTCAACCGTTCATGTGCATGCAGTATATCCATGTTTTACATTGATCAAAATTGTCCTAAAAAATTTAAGAGACTAGTCTAAGATTTTGCAAGCGGATTTGAGGAAAACAAAGGAATTTAAGCGTGTACAGGGTAGAGGGCACTCGCCTTCTTTCATGTAGAAAAAAATGCATTGTGGTGCACCTGGTTGACCTTTGACCTTAGACCTTTCCCCGACTCCAAAGAAGACAAAGTTCTTGGAAGAGCTGCAATTGAACCTTTAAGATCCCTATGCCTAAGGTGTTGTCCAAGTTTTTGTGATTTAAGGCTCTAGTATTTGTGGGATCCCATTTGAATGATCAAAACCAGATAATGGAGCTCCAGAGAAGATGAAGTTGTCTGTTGTGAAGGTAACAAGTCCTGAGGACTTACATGCTTAAGGTGGACTGACTAAATAGCTTGTAGGAGCTTTAGATTTTTTAATATCTCACACATTTTAATTTATTTTGCTCAGAAATTACATGATGCTAGTCTAGACTCAGAACAATTCTTTTTCTAGTATGCAAAACATGAATGAACAATTCTTTTTCTAGATTATTTTTCTAGTTTTGATTTACTTTGGCACTGATCCCCTATTATTCTATTCTTGTGTTCATCATGAATACATTCATCATTGATGCATACCTCTTTGTTATTTAATGCAATTTTTTTTCTGCTTTTAAATGTGAATGAAATAAAGGATAACTGGGAGCATATTTCAAACGCCTGGGGTTCCGGATATCTAATAACTCACTTCATCAATTCAATTGTCTCACCGGTTTGTCTCTCCCTTCTTCCTCTTCTCTTCTGTTGTTACTTGTTAGTTTCACACATATCAGTATAGTCCTTTGTATCTCAATTAAAAATAAATAAAATTTAAATTCAAATGCATTTAATTAGTTTTTGTTACTGCTTATCTTTTTGTTCTTTTTCTTGTTCTGTTGTATTTATCCCCCAGTTTGCCTCGTTAGAGAAGGCTGAAGAAATACAGGAGTTTTTTGCAAGCCGTACTAACTCCAAGATTGCTAGAACATTGAAGCAGAGCATTGAAAGGGTTCACATCAATGCATATTGGGTTCAGAGTTTTAGGATTGAGGTACAGTATGAACTTGCCAGGGCCTTTATGGAAATTGTACAAACTTGTGTAATACAATGAAGAAACAATAAAATAATTGGTTAACAAAATGCCTAGAGGCACAAAACTTTGTCGTCATTAGACAATATTTGGCCCCCACAAAAAAGATGCTAGAAGGCTACTGCATATTTTTCTTATGATACAACTAAACCAAGAATCCTATAGAGATTGTCAAAAAGTAATCATAAATGAACGTGGATCACTATTTATAGCCAAGAGGGTTGTAGCACTTCAAAATGCACCTTAGGAGACACACTTTGGATGGTTTTAGTGTTCATAAATGAATATAGATCACTATTTATAGCTAAAGGAATTATAGCCCTTCAAAAGGCATCTTTAAAGAAACACTTTGAATGATTTTAACGTTCACACTACATGCTAGCCATTTAAAGCACTTCAAAACTGTTATATGATAGATTTTGTACACACACAAAACTATATTCCCAAACCTCGATTGATTGAAATTTACACTTCCATCTAAAGCACTTCAAAACTGTTATATGATAGATTCTGTACACACACACAGACAAAACTATATTCCCAAACCTCGATCAATCGAAATTTACACTTCAATCCATCTAGTAGCTTAATGACTCGATCGATCAACCTACTATCAAGGTAGGTGTTAAAAAAAAATAGAAAGGTCAAGAAATCAACCTACACTGGTTTTGATCCAAAAATTGAGCCATGAATCAAGCTGGCTCAATTGATCGATATAGCAGTTCAATCGATTGAGATAAGAATCAAGCCCTTGATTTGTCTCTTCAACTGTATTATCTCAATTTTTAACCTTTTACATATTGCAACCTATTTTGTCTATTCTTATATATATAACAAACCCCCACTAAGTTGCAATATCCATTGGATGACACTTTATCATACATAAAGGAAATTGTCTTTCAACCTAAACTTCTCCCTTAGTGTAGTAATCTCAAAGTCCTAAGAAGTTAATGGTGGCTGCCACTTCAACCAATACTATTTTTGCCGTAGAACCAAAGAAAACTCACACATGAAAATGTCACTAAACCAAAGAAATCAATTTTGATTTGAAGACCGTTTTGATTTGGCTAGAGAACAAAATATTTCAGTACTGGTTGATAATGGTGTATCATTTTGAGATTACCACTATTTATATATTTCTAAATATAGGGTTTAAAATAAAACATTGCAACTTAAAATATAGAGTATAAAGTGAAAAACATTTCCTATTTGTATTTCAGATTTTTTAAATCCATTAGATAAAATAAAAACCTATACACTAGAACATAAAATATAGGGTATAAAGTGAAAAACATTTTCTATTTGTATTTCAGCTTTTTTAAATCTATTAGATAAAATAAAAACCGATACACTAGAACATACCATCCGCTGTAGCACATTGGCGATTCTTATGGATTAAAGAATCCAGGTTCAAATCCTGGCAGCGGAAAAGTTTTATTCATTTTATTTTTTTAAAGATCTTGTGGGTGGCCCAATTAGAAAAACAATTTTTTTTTTTCAAAAAAATTTATGTTGCAAAAATAAATAAACTGCTAATCAAATCACACACTCCGAATTTCAGTGCCTTTTTTTTTCTTTCGATAAATCGCTTTCAGTTTCAGATTTATGCTTCTTCTTCTTTTTTCTTTCGATAAATTGCTCTCAGTTTCAGATTTATAAAAGATAATTTTTCTTTCATTATGTCGTGAATACTATCAGAGACTATCAATACTATAAAGTATCATCTAAGTATCAATACTATCAAGTATTGAGTAAGGATTACAATTGATTCTCGAATAAATAAATAAACTATGGATTACAATTGTTGTCTATGCCTTGTGAGATGTAAGTAAATTAACACAAATTATTTCTCAGAATTTACTAGTTTATTATTATTATTATTATTATTATTATTATTAATGAATGCGCTGATTGTATCGGGCAAAATATTTTACAAAAAAGTTAAGTAGATTTGTGATGTGAGATTTTTAATATTTTGGTATTTTCAACCAATCACAAACCCAAACGGAAGGTTTCAAATTATTATTTTTTTATCATATATAATATCCACCATTTTTCTTTTTTTCTTTTTTTCTTTTTTTTGGTAAAAGGGAAAACCTTGTAATAGCTTTTTTATGCCACTCCCAAGAAAGACGTTAAACGTGAAAATGTACATGAATTAAGTGGATCAAGAAAATGCAGTGAAAAAATGGGTGTGAGAGAATTATTACCATTTAGAACTTTACTTAATAAAATTTAATTGGACTATCTGGGCTTTTGCCCTTTTCGGGCAAATTATATAGCATTATGCCCCCCTTCCCAAACTAAATAGGGAAATACCCTCATTTAAAACTCGATTTTTGATAAATCGAGTTAAAAAAAAAAATTCTTAGGCCCTACAGTGATGTTTTAAGGAGCCTATAGTGACGTTTTAAGGTCCTATAGTGACGTTTTTTTAACTTGACTTTAATACAATTGAGTTATAGGTAAAAAAAAATGCCACTATAGGTCAATTTCATTGCTTATAACTCGATTTCATTGAAGACGAGTTAAAAAAGTCACTATAGATCCTTAAAACGTCATTATAGGCTCCTTAAAAACGCCACTATAGGCTCCTTAAAAACGCCACTATAGGGCCTAACTCGATTTATCAAAACTCGAGTTTTAAAAGAGAAGTATTTTCCTAATTAGTTTGGGAAGGGGAGCATAATGCTATATAATTTGCCCGAAAAGGGCATAAGGCATTTTTGTCCAATTTAATTAGTGAAATTACACATACAATTAGTCATCACAAGGAACAAGAAAGTGCTGCATGTACCTTAGACCATCATCAACACTCACATGCCTCCAATTCACAATACTCAAAATCCCAACACCTTAACCTTCCCAAGCCACTTTCCCTCCTACAAAATAATAAAAAGAAAAAATAAAGAAAAGAATGGGAGGCGGAGAAACTAAGAAATATCTGGGGAAGAAGAAGAAAATAAAGAAGAAAAAGACATTAAGTACAAACAAAACAAATATAAATTCCACCATTTTTTTGTTTTTTATATTTTTTTCATTTTTAAAATTGATAAATTTAATTTTTTAAGTTAGATGCTGACATGGATGCTGATGTAGAATTTTTAAAATTGTTTTAAGAGAAGTGCTACGTCTATAACATTTTCACAACAAATCATAAGTGGTTAGTTGTTATTGGTTTAAATTTGAATTTAGCACTGAGATTACTTTTTTAACCCAACAATAACAACCAGTAATAACCTGTCACATAAGATTTGTTGTAAAAATGTTATAAAAATGTTGTGCACATATCATTTCTCTTATTTTAATAGACACGTCAGCATTTATTGTGCAAACAGTGCACTCCGTTTGCCATGTAAGATATTTCTATTAAGTGAGTGACAGTAAAGACCAAAATAGAATGCATTTTTTGTTTTAGGGACTAAAAGTGGTAAAATAGAAATGTAGAGACCAAAATAGAAATGATCCCAAAATGTAGAGACCAAAGGTGCATTTATGCCTACTTTTTTTTATCTTAGTTTTGGGTTTTTTTTCTTCATTTTTTTTTTTTTTTTTACTTCAATATACTATTAGTTGCTAAAGCTTAGTCCATGAACAAATTTTACGTCAACTAAACCTGATACATTATCATTCCATTTGACTAAAATAAATCACTTTAAATTTGTTAAAAATTAAAATAATCATTTTAAGTTTTTAGAGACTGAGAAAAAAAAAACATCATTTTAAGTTCGTTACGAACTAAATTAATTCATGAACTGAAGTTTAGAGACTAAAAATGTATTTTTTGTTGTATATATAGGTATATACATGAATAGGTTATAATAATGATATTTGAGTTTGGATAGTATTGTTTCATAAAATTGATAAAGTGAAAATTCAAGTTCTGAAATTTTTTAAGAGAAAATTCGAAATTCAGTATTTTCAATCGGTCGAAACTTTGGCTCAATCAATTGAAATGGTAAGAAGATAATCCTTGAGTCTCTGGATGATTCGATCGCTATTCGATTCCTGTTCGATCGATCGAAAAAAGTACTTGATCAATCGAAAGAAACTTTAGACCAATTGAAGATCATAAAACAGGATTTTCTGCAGAATTTTCTGGTAATTGTTTAGAAAGGTTGAAGAGGTTTCAAGCCTAGTTAATGGTTTTATGAAACATTTTGACTCTCCATTCGTGCCTTTTGATGAAATATAACTCTATAGGTATAAAAAGAGGCTTATGTTCACTTGAAAAATAACATAAGAAATAGTAAGTTAAAAAGAAACACAAGAAATCATGTGGTCATTCTCCAGAATTGTTATCTGTAAAATTCAACATCTTGGTTGTATCCTGTGGACAAATTTGTGATAACCCTTTAACAACAATAGCGTGGGGGGAAAATATTGTTTAAGAAAAACGATATTATACCTCCAAGTTATCTATTTTCTATTTGTCTTTTGTGTTAACCTTATTCTTCTGTTATTACTTTGTATAATATCCCCATCATTTTTGACATCTTTAAATATGATGTGTACATCTAATCAATTAGTTGTTTAGATTTGGAAATTCCATTAGTTTGATTTTTGAATTCATATTTGAAAAATTCCCTCACGTCTTAATTATATGTTACATTTGGCATCTAGTTTAAGTGGGAATTTTAATCTCAGTTTGGATTATTTTGTAAATTTGAATGTGATTGAAAATTCTATATGAGCTTGGTGAAATTATTATGCTTGAACTGATGAAAGTGATTGCAATTTCACTGCAATATTACAAAAGGTCTAATAATATGATTGTGCATGGTTAAGGAAAAGTTATTTTATGAGACAGTTTTATAACACGTCTCTCACAACATTTGTTAGTCTCATATATTGTGAGAGAGATATCTTACAGACCGTCTGATAAAATATCTTCTTGTGGTCAATGATCCTTGACTGTGACATGCATATTTTGGACAGATTTATTATATAAATCTATCCTTAAATAAAAAAGTTAAGGGTTTAATCTGTTAACAACTTAAAATATAAGGCATAAAGTGAAATTTATCTATTGCACTTAAGCTTGTTGGAATCTATTACATAAAATGCAAACCGATGCACCATAGAATATAAAATCCGCTGTAGCACATTGGCAATTCTAATGGTTAAAGAATCCAGGTTCAACTCCTGGCAGCGGAAACATTTTATATTTTTATATTTATTTTTTTTCAGTCTTGTGGGAGGCCCGATTAGGAAAAATTTTATTTATTTATTTTTTTCGATCTTATGGGTGGCCCAATTAGGAAAATTTTATTTTTATTTATTTTTTTCGATCTTGTGGGTGGCCTAATTAGGAAAAAAAATTATGTTGCAAAAATAAATAAACGGCTAATCAAATCAAGCACACCGAAAATAGTCACTTTCAATGCTTTCAGATTTGTATATAAAAAAAAAAAAAAAAAAAATGCTTTCAGATATATAAAAGATTTCAGTCAAAAAAAAATTATAAAAGATAATTTTTCTTTTGTTATGCCGTGAATACTATCAATACTATCAAGTATCAACTAAGGATTACAATTCCTACCAAAAAAAAAAAAAACAAAGGATTACAATCGATTCTCAAATAAATAAATAAACTAAGAGTCTGTTTGGATACAACTTATTTTGCTGAAAACTAAAAATACTATAGCAAAATAATTTTTAAATGTGTGAATAGTGTCGTGTGGCCCATTTTTAATGAAAAAGCTGTTGAAAAAAGAGGTTTATGGGTCTTGTGAACGATGCACAGGACCCATTGAACAGTGCCATTCCAGTGCAAATTTTAGTTGTCAACGAGGTGGTGGGTCCCATGCACTGTGCATGGGACCCACTGGCAGGTCTGTGTTCACATTTTCCTCAATTAAAAAAAAAAAAAAAAAGATGGCGTGAAACCAATGAAACGCTAGAAACACAGATGCGAGTAGAAATAATTTCTACCCAAATGCACAGTAACAACCCACAGATTCAAGAGGTACCATTCTCCATGTTTTTTTTTTTTTTTCATCATTCCATTCATAAGCATGAAATCGTTGATGCTTGTTTGATATCTAATTTGTCAAGAATTTTGTAATTCAATTGGTATCAAACTCAAAATCATATTGTAGAGAACATGAACCAATAGCAACAATTAATTAGCAATTGGGGGTAATAACTTTGATAAGAGGATTTGATTTTTAGGGTTAGGGATTTTTTTAGGTTGTGAAATTGGGATTGGAATGGAGAGGAAGACGAAGGAGACAGTCTTTCTTGGAATTTTTTTTTTAATATTCGAAAATGTGTCCTTTAAAATTTAAATGGGCGGGAATAAGGGTAATATAGTAAATACCAAATAGATTGAAAACATAAAGGGCATGTTTGTATACTTTTTTTTTTCTTTTTTCTTTTTTCTTTTTTCTTTTTTTCTTCAATATACTATTAGTTGCTAAAGCTTAGTCACTGACAAATTTTAGGTCAACTAAAACTGATACATTATCATTCCATTTGACTAAAATAAATCACTTTAAATTTGTTAAAAATTAAAATAATCATTTTAAGTTTTTAGAGACTGAAAAAACACATCATTTTAAGTTCGTTATGAACTAAACTAATTCATGAACTGAAGCTCAGAGACTAAAAATGTATTTTTAATGTTTTTAAATATGATGTGTACAGCTCATCAATTAGTTGTAAAGTTCAGACTTGGAAATTCCATTAGTTTGATTTTTGAATTCATATTTAAAAAATTCCCTCACATCTTAATTATATGTCACATTTGGCATCTAGTTTATGTGGGAATTTTAATCGAAGTTTGGATCATTTTGTAAATTTGAATGTGATTGAAAACTCTATATGAGTTTTTTGAAATTTTTTAGCTTGAAGTGATGAAAGTGATTGCAATTTTACTGCAATATTACAAAAAATCTATAATATGTTTTGCATGGTTAAGGAAAAATTATTTTATAAAACAGTTTTATAAGATATCTCTCACAACAATTGTGAGCCACACATATTGTGAGAGAGATATCTCATAAAATACCTTCTCGTGGTCCATGATTCTTGACTGTGATATAAATTCCCCCAATTTATGTCATATGCATATTTTGGACCAATTTATTTTATAAATATATCTTTATTAAAGAAAGTTAAGGGTTTAATTTGTTAACAACTTAAAATATAAGGTATAAAGTGAAATTTATTTATTTGTATTTAAGCTTGTTTGAATTCTAGATAAAATAAAAACCGGATGCACTATAGAACATAAATCCACTGTAGCACATTGGCAATTCTTATGATTAAAGAATCCAGGTTCAACTCCTAGCAGCGGAAAAGTTTTATATATTACTCATTTTTCGATCTTGTGTGTGGCCCAATTAGGAAAATTGTATTTTTATTTATTTTTTTCAATCTTGTGAGTGGCCCAATTAGTAGGAAAAAAAATTTCAGTACTTTCAAATCATCAATCAATCAATATTCAATTCAATATCATATACTATATATAATAGCAAAAGTCTTTTTCTGCAATTAAAGGGGTGCTATCATGTAGAAAAAATGCCCATCTAAAATTCAACCACATTTAAGTTAAAAAGTGATAAATTACATTGTTTGGTAATGCTACAACAACGTTTAAAAGCTCTCTATAAATAAAAAAAAATTAAATGGTTAAAATACTATGCACACAGAGATAGAAATAAAGAGAGAGAGGCAATGAGGCCTGGGACACGGAGAAAGAAACAGAGAAAAAGGCAAAACGGTAAAGACTTCATCGATTGGGCATAAGAAATCAAAAGGTTTCAAAACAAGATTTTGCAGACGACGTCTCTCAAATTCCTTTCTCTTAGTTTCCGCTAAATCTAAGATCAAAATTCAGAGGCGTTTTTTATTTTACTTTTTTCCTAGGTTGCATTGACACGCCATTTTTGGCGACATGTTGGTGTTTGACACGGACATGGATACCGGCACGACTCGCCAAACTCTGGTGTCCAAGCAGTGACCTTTTTTTTTTTCGCTTCTCTGACATGGTGCCGACGTGGCTTCGATATGGTGGACACGCCAGCAGTGAAAAAAAAAATGGAAAATCACAGATCAACCCTCCCTTTGGCCTCTACCCCGCTGCCCTCTGTCCCTCGTGATGCTAGATTGGGCCGATCGGCGAGCTCTATAAACAATCGCCATCGATGTCGTGCCTTCCGATCTTTCTCTCTCTCTCTCTCGGCATGGATAGGATCGACAAGGGACAGGTCCAACCTCTTCTCTTCTCTCTCTCTTTGTTTTTTTTTTTTTCCTTTCTTGCAAATGTGCTTTGGCCAACCTTACCTTACTGTCACTGTGTTACTTATAACGCATTTTTACTTTTTTAATCCCACTCTCACTGGCACTATGTTATACTGTATATGTATATATATATATATATATATATTTTCTTTACTTTTGGTTTGTACTCTAAATATTTTATGTGTATTATTGTACTACTTTGGGTAGGGGTGTTCACCAAACCGCATAAATCGCACAAACCGCAAAAACAGCACCAAAACCACCCGCAAAATAGCATAACCGCACCGCACCGCATGGTGCAATGCAGTTTGCGGTTTTATAATAATAAAACCACACTAACCGCACCGCACCGCACCCTCTCTATATATTAATATATTTATTTATTTTTAATATTAAATATATTATGAATAGTTTAATAACCCTAGTTTTCCAAAAAAACAAAAATGATAACCCTAGCAAGTGTTGACTAGAAAAGCCAACCCAAAATAAAGAAAAACTATCTAAATAATTTAAAACTTGGCCAAAAAAAAGGGAAAAATTAGTTTTGAAATGGGTAGGAAATGCCCAAAATTTGAAAAATATACCAACTTTAAACCTCATCTTATATATAGCACCGCACATGTGATCGCAAAAATGAGGTGTGGTGCGGTTATGATTTTGGTTAAACTCTAAACCGCACCACACCGCACCGCATTGCACATGTGACCGTAACAATAAGGTGCGGTGTAGTTATAATTTTAGCTAAACCACACCGCAAAGTGCGGTGCTAAAAATATCCAAAACCGCACCACACCATACCGCGAACAACTCTAACTTTCGATGTTAGTTTACTTATTTGTAGTTCTTATATAATTTAAATTCTAGACATAAACGTATTTTATGTCTAAAAATATTAAAAATATGCCTAAATATAAAATTTAATTAATTATTTAATTGCCATGTCCACACCGTGTCGTGTCTTTATTTTTCAAAAATTGTTGTATCCCCGTATCCGTGTCCGTGTCCGTGTCCGTGCAACTTAGCTTTATTCCTGAAATAAGGAGGAAGGAAGATGAAGCAGCCTTCAACATAAGCACAAAAAAAGCCTTTCCCAGGAACTCTCGAAATCAGACCATTCTTTCTCGGTAATTTTCAACTAATCTCTTACCCTATTATCTTCAATTATGTTTGCTATCAATTTAGGGATTTTGTTGAAATCAGGGAAACAACCTAGAAGATCAAATTCAAATTGAATTTTTATTAGGAATTTTTCAGTTTCTAGGTTTTGTTCCTTTGCTTTCATGTTTCAATTTCATATTTTGTTTGGTTTTGATTTTTTTTTTTTTTTTTTGGCTTGCTATCTGGGTCATTAAAGAAGAAAAAGGGTTATTAGATAAATTATATTGTTTCACAACTTTAAAACACTGTTTAATGTTTTTCATTATTTAAAAAAAAAAAAACCCCTTGAAACTAATTAGGTAAATGCCCCTCTTTTGAAACTCGATTTTCTTAAAATCAAGTTTTAAAAAAAAAAAAATTCTAAAGCCCTATAGTGGCTTTTTAAGGAGCATATAATGACGTTTTAAGGACCTATAGTGACATTTGTAACTCAATTTCCATGAAGTCGAGTTACATGCAAATTTTTTTCTTTTTTTAACCTATAACTCAACTTCATGGAGATCGAGTTACAAAACGCCACTATAGATCCTTAAAACGTCACTATAGGCTCCTTAAAAACGCTACTATAGGGCTTAACTCGATTTTGAGAAAATCGAGTTTCAAGAGAGGGGCATTTCCCTAATTAGTTTGGGAAAGAGAGCAAAATGCTGGATTGTTTTTTAAAAAAGGGCAAAGGCCAATTTTTTCCGACCATACAATTAGCATATGATATTTCATCTACTTTGACAAGAATATGCTAAATTATATTCAATATTTTATCAGATGAACACAAATTTCAACCTAATGAATGAAAATAGAAAAGCTTATTGGAAAAACATTTATGTTTCAACTAAAACTTAACAATTATAGCTGGAAGGAATGATGAGAATTCAGATATAGGAATTCATATTGTGTCAAAACAATCAAGTAAAAGTCTTTGATCCATTAATAATAAAATATTTTTCGAAAATCAAAACTTACACAAGTTATACTACCTACATTCTTAACTTTTACCTACTTTGATTATCATTAGAATAACAAAAAAATAAATAAAGCAGCAAAATTTTTGACCCCATGAGGTACGTGAATCAAGGGTATCCAATTAAACACTAGCACTGATAAAAATAAACTGTAAAATATAGAAAAATAATGAATTGACCAGTCGACAATTGTGGCTACTACTATTCCCTGAAATTTACTCATTTAAGTCGAAATAAAAACTTCATTATTTAACAATCAAAATATAATCTTGGCTCATTTTATTCAACATTTAAATTCAACTACATCCTCCAAATCTATTAAATTATATATATTTTCTCTCTAAGAGAGAGAGAGAGAGAGAGAGAGAGAGATTTATGATAATAGTATATGTTTTTAATCACCTAAGGAAGTAGAATATATAGAGTTCCTAAATAACTTATAAGTTAAAACCCAAATCCATAATAGAACTACACAATCAAAGGATGAATATACAACATCAATTATTTTTTGAATTACTGCTTGAAATTTACACAATTGTTGGAATCACTTAAATTCAAATAAATAAATAAAATCCACGTAAAGTGTTCTCATGAAACATTACAATGCATTAGAAAAAAAATAAAACAACATAGCTACCAAGGATATTTCCTCTGGTAATAATATAAATTACATAAAAAATAAAGTTACCCAATTTAAATATCCCAATTTCCAACATTTCATTTCACCTTTTACTATTTGAAGGTAAAATAAATGATGTGGATATTAATAACTTTTCAGCTACTTCAAAATTATTAATAATTAATTTGTATAGGAGTTTTGATAGTTCAAATATACTGTCTTTTGATTTTTGTAAGGAAAGTGGCAATTAAATAGGTATGAAGAAGTAATTCAGTTAAATAAGGAGAGGAAGAGCCAAAGAACTGGATATTGATGATTGTTTCAGCTGTTTCAATATTATTAATAATTTAATTATAAGAGACTTTTGATATTATAAAAGACAATAATTTAATATTACAGTCTTTTGATTTTCTTAAGGAAAGTGGCAATTGAACAGGTATTGTAGCGTGAAATACTATTTGGCTTGGACTTTATTGAGGAGAACATTAAACATCAGCTATAATTGAAAAAATATATTAAATACTATAAGGCTTGGGCTTTATAGTGGAGGGTATATGAAAAGTTTTTATTTACTTAATTGACAATGAAAAATTATTGCTAATAACTAGAGCAATCACTAATCCATAAAACATATACAACACTATAAATTACAAACTAAAAACATCATACAACTACACTATCACAAAATGAGCATATAACATGATCACAAATATTTTGTACAAGATCAAATTACAAGGGGAAAATAAATCCTTCTTCAAGCCAACATAGAAGGGGACAAAAATGAAAAATATGGACTAGCAATTGCGCTGTTATGTGAATCAAATGACGAGGGAATACAACTACTATTTTCGATTCTAAATCAACAAAATGAAAAAAAAAATTCTCCAAAACTATCGACAAATCCTTCAACATACAACTTTCGGAACAAACACATTTCGTATCCCAAAAAACCAAGCATGCAAAAATATTGGAGTGGATCATTGGGATTGTGAATGTCCTTACCCTAATGGAAACAAGGAATTATATGTAACATGCAAAATGTGTTCAATTGACTTGAAAATGTATAAATTAGTCAACTTGAAAATGTCCTTAATATTTTTTTTTTTTAAAGTTCAATTCTATCATAAGTTATCCTCATTTTGTTCCAAAGAGTAATCTCTAATAAAAAAAATATAGTTCCATGAGCAAAAACTCCTGTTAGCATGAATCCTACTATATATTGGTGATACATATATAACACAACTTGAGACGAAATAACGTGACAAATATTAATAATAAAAAGATCACCCTAAATAAAAATTATCACAAGCGGCACGCGGGGCCACGACTAGTATATATAAAAGTCAAGCCTCAAGTTCCACTAACTACTTAATACTATGTTTTAACTTGATTTGTTTATCAATAAAGCCTCTAAAGGTTGACTTGAGCCTAACTTCATTATCATTATTAATCCACTATTTCACAACTTTTTTTTTTTTTTTGTGTTAAAATGGTGACATTTTTAAAAGTGGACATTCTTGTATCAATTGTAGATATGTGTGCGAAATAGTAGATGTGAGCTAGTGTGAAGAAATATTTTTCCTTATTAAATTAAACTACATAATTTTCTTTTTTCCTTTTTTTTTTTGGAACGTAGCCCAAGCTCTTTGTAAATGGTTTGGTTTGGTTTGGTTTTTTTTTTTTTTTTTCACACAGCCAGCATGGATCATGTGTCAATATATTCCTTATTACACTACGTGTTGTAAATTATATATCGTTTATTTCAATATGTGCAAGTCAGTTATTTAGCAGCTGATCGCTTGTTCCCAGAATGGAAAGTGTGGACTCAGTTTCTTGATGAATATACAGAGGGTCTTGAGATGGATGGGCTTAAAGAGTCCCATCCCATTGAGGTACTATAGTTGCTTTAAGGAATTAGTATTATTACTTTTTTTAGTATATCTCAATTTAAGCGTTCTTTTTTTGGTGAAGATAAATCATGCTAGTGAGATTGATGAAATAATTGACTCGATAAGTTACATAAAAGGTGCATCTGTTATCCGGATGCTGCAAAGCTATCTTGGTGCTAATTGCTTTCGGGTTGGTTGTTAGATTCTATACTGGTATATATTTCTTGTCCCAAGTAAAAATATTTCTAATTATTGAAGAAACTCTTTTCCCTCCACTCCCAAATTCACATGAAATTTAAGTCATGGAAACCTTGTTGGGAATTCAAACAAAATTCCAACCTGTGAGAAACAAAAAAATAGAGAAAACACACGTCAAAGAAAAAACAATCACACGCACAAGACAATATTTACGTGGTTCGGCAATTTGCCTACGTCCACGGAGTTGCAGGGATTTCTCTATTATCAAGAAAAAAATACAAAGTGCGGCTACAGTGTTTTTTTTCTCTCTCTCTAAAAACACAACAACAGTAGTAGTCACAAACCCTAATCACAAAAGCGGCTTCTATATCCTGCTTACAGGGTTACAATGGGCTACAAAACGGGCCAAAAATAAACTAGGCTCCACAAAGCCCAACAAATCTCCCACTTGGAGACTAGTTCAATCATCAACATCAGCCGCTATCCTCCAAAAGCAATCCCTCATCTCTGCAACTCATCCTCCTGTCCTCAAGCTAGAAGGCCAATTGAAGCTGCACACAGCTTCAACTTCTCAATAGTGACACCCTTAGTCAACATGTCTGCTGGGTTTTTAGATCCACAAATCTTCTCAAGTATTACCAGTTTATCTTCAACAAGGTAACGGATAAAGTGGTATTTTGTCTGTATATGTTTCGACTTTGAATGAAAAGCCGAATTTTTAGCAAGAAAAATTGCACTCTGACTGTCACTGTGTAGAATTCCCATCTCCTGCTTCTTACCCAATTCATTTAAGAAACCATGTAGCCAAATCATCTCCTTTCCAGCTTCAGTTGCTGCAACATACTCAACTTCTGTAGTAGACAAAGTAACAATCTTTTGTAGATTTGAAGCCCATGATATAGCTGTACCACCCAGAGTAAATACAAATCTAGTAGTACTCTTTCTACTATCAACATCACCAGCAAAATCAGCAGCTACATAACCTTGCAGCTTCAAACTTGCACTTGTGAAGTAAAGACATGTATCTGATGAACCCTTCAGATATCTCAGAATCCACTTGACTGCCTCCCAATGCTGCTTTCCAGGCCTACTCATGAATCTGCTCACAACTCCCATTGCATGTGCAATATCTGGCCTTGTACACACCATAGCATACATCAAGCTGCCAATAGCTAAGGCATAGGGCACCTTGCTCATATGGTCCCTTTCTTCTTCTGTCTTCAGTGGCTGTTCTTTGCTTAGTTTGAAATGACTACCCAAGGGTGTGCTCACTGGTTTAGATTCATCTATGTTAAACCTGCTGAGAACTTTCTTCACATACTCTGACTGTGAAAGTTTCAATATACCATTAGCCTTGTCTCTAATGATTCTCATACCAAGGATTTGCTTTGCAGCTCCCAAATCCTTCATTGTAAATTGTTTTGACAATTGCTTCTTCAGATTATTAATCTCCTCAATGCTAGACCCTACAATGAGCATATCATCCACATACAACAGTAAAATGATATAAGAATTGTCAAAGAATTTAACATAGTAACAATGATCAGCTTCACATCTCTTGAACCCAATTTTATGCATAAAATTGTCAAATTTCTTATACCACTGTCTAGGAGCTTGTTTTAGACCATACAAGCTCTTTCTCAGTTTGCAAACTAAATTCTCTTGTCCCTAAACAATGAACCCTTCTAGCTAAATCATGTAAAGGTCTTCCTCCAAATCACCATGAAGGAATGCCGTCTTCACATCTAACTGCTCAAGATGTAAGTTTTCTGAAGCCATCATTCCTAGCACTAGTCTAATTGTTGACATCTTCACAACTGGAGAAAATATCTTTGTGTAGTCAATGCTTTCCTTCTGCTGGAACCCTTTAACAACTAATCTGGCCTTGTAACGTTTGCTACCATCATGCTCATTCTTTATTCTGTATACCCACTTATTGTGCAAAGCCTTCTTTCCTACTGGCAATTTAGTCAGTTCCCATATCTGATTCCCCAACAAAGAATCCTTCTCATCCTTCATGGCTAACTCCCACTTGCTTGAATTCTCATCTTGCAAAACTTCATCATAACACTCTGACTCACCACCATCAGTCAATAGGAGATAATTTAAAGCGGGTGAATAACGCTGTGGAGGTCTAATGTTCCTGGAAGATCTGCGGACTTCAACTACAGGTGTACTCTAATCTACCTGTGAATCTACATTCTCCTTATCTTCTTCACCCCTTTTTTGGACAATACTTTCAGTCAATCCATCTAAGTTAACAAACTCAAATTTCTTTTGATATATCTCTGTAACATTTGACACTACAGTTGATCTATCCTTGTACATAACATGTTCATTAAATATCGCATTTCTACTTCTGATGATTTTCCTGTTTTGTTCATCCCAAAACCTATAGCCAAATTTCTCATCACCATAGCCAATGAAAAAATATATTTTAGACTTTGCATCAAGTTTACTACGAGTATCAGAATCAATATGAACATAAGAAATACAACCAAAAACTTTTAAATGTGAAAACTTTACCTTTTTACCGCTCCAAACCTCCTCAGGAAGTCTAAACTCCATGGGAACTGATGGCCCTCAGTTTATTAGGTAAGCTGCAGTGCTAACAGCATTAGCCCAAAAAGTTTTTGATAGTCCAGCATGCAACCTCATACTCCTAGCACGCTCATTGAGAGTTCTGTTCATGCGCTCAGCCACACCATTCTGCTGTGGTGTTCCAGGAATGGTCTTTTCTATCCTAATTCCCTATGCAGCACAATACTCACTGAACCCTCCATCTATGTACTCTCCTCCATTGTCGGACCTTAAACATTTTAGTTTTAAACCTATTTCTGTCTCAACCATGGCCTTCCACTTCTTAAAAGTTTCAAATACATCAGATTTATTTTTCAAAAACTAAACTCATACATTTCTGCTTGAGTCATCAATGAAAGTGATGTAGTACCTTGAACCTCCAATGGATGCAACCGGAGAAGGCCCCCACAAATCAGTGTGTACTAACTCTAATTTTTCAACCTTTGGTGTTCTACCAGTTTTCAAGAAGCTCATATTTTTCTGCTTTCCTAAGATGTAGCTTTCACACATGTCAAAATCAATGGACTTCAATTCTGGTAGTTTTCCTTTTGACAGCAGCATCTTCATCCCTTTCTCACTCATGTGACCAAGTCTGCGGTGCCATAGGCTTGTATCACTACTTGCATAAGCAACTACAATTGTGTCTCTTGGACTTGAGGTCATATATATAGTATTAGTCTTCTTTCCACGAGCCAATACCCTAACTCCCTTTGTAACCTTCCAAGTACCACCAACAAATAATATTGCATGCCCTTCATCATCAAGTTGTCCAACAAAAATCCAATTCCTCCTCAGGTCAGGAATATGTCGAACCTTCTCCAGTAACCAAACAGATCCATTGGGCAACAATATCCGGACGTCTCCCATACTTACAACATCCAAGGCTGAACCATCAGCTAAATACACCTTACTAAAATCACCTACAACATAATTCTGTATGATTTCTCGGTGTGGAGTGGTATGAAACGAAGCTCCTGAGTCCAAAACCCAATCATCAAGTGGACTGTCTACTGCAAAAAGTAATACATCCTGTACCTCTTCTGTTACAGCATTAGCAGAATCATCTTCATTCTTCTTCTTAGGATTTTTGCATTAGTTCCTAAAGTGACCTATTTTCCCACAATTCTAGCATTGTACCTGTTGGCCTGATCTAGATTTACTTCTGTTCTGATTAGTATTTCTGGATTTTGATCTGCCCCGATTTGAATTTATGTTATTACCTCTGCCTCTTGTCTCAAGGTTTAGGGTAGAACCAGATCCTAAGGTTTCACCTACATCTCTTCTGTGAATCTCCTCAGCCAGAATCAAATCTCGAATATCATTGTACTTGAGCTTTTCCATTCCTGTAGAATTACATACTGCCATCCTCATTGCCACCCAATTGTTTGGCAAAAAAGCCAAGACGATCAGAGCACGAATCTCATCATCAAAATCAATTTCTACGGACGACGATTGATTTATGATAGTGTTAAATTCGTTCAGATATTGTGCTACTGATGCATTTTCTGCCATCTTCAAATTGAACAGTTTCTTCATCAGATGCACCTTGTTGTTTGCTGACGGCTTTTCATACATACCAGACAAAGCCTTCATCAAATCTACTGTGGTCTTCTCCTTTACAACATTATGTGCAACAGACCTAGACAGAGTTAACCTGATAACTCCCAGTACCTGTCTGTCAAGAAAAGCCCATTCATCAGCCTTCATCGCCTCAGGTTTTGTCCCTAAAAGAGGCAAGTGCAATTTCATCCCATAGAGATAATCTTCAATCTGCATCCTCCAATACGTGGAGTCTGTGCCATCAAACTTTTCTATTCCAGAAGCCTTTCCTGCTTCCCCTGTCATTGCTTCCACTCAAACCTAACCCTAGGCTCTGATACCAGTTGTTGGGAATTCAAACAAAATTCCAACTTGTGAGAAACAAAAAAATAGAGAAAACACACGTCAAAGAAAAAACAATCACATGCACAAGATAGTATTTACGTGGTTTGGCAATTTGCCTACGTCCACGGAGTTGCAGGGATTTCACTATTATCAGGAAAAAAATAGAAAGTGCGGCTACAGTGTTTTTTTCTCTCTCTCTAAAAACACAACAACAGTAGTAGTCACAAACCCTAATCACAAAAACAGCTTTTATATCCTGCTTACAGGGTTACAATGGGCTACAAAACGGACCAAAAATAAACTAGGCTCCATAAAGCCTAACAAACTCTTCATAAAGTAAGTCCTAGAAAAAGATAGAGCAATAGGAGTTTTCTTTTTGCAAGTTTGGAAGAGGTTAGAGAGGTTTTGTTCAAAAATAGTTGGATAGAATGAAAGAGGTTTAGGAAGTAACCACTAACATGTTGAATACTATGTAACTAATATTTTGAAAAGTGCTCATTTCTATATTTATATAGAAACAATGGTGATTCTCATCTAGATAAGAAATGGTATTAGAAAGCATATTTACCTGATATCTGGTGACATAGCCTCAGCTTGATTATCTTCTAGATTCTTTCTTGGCTGCCATGTATTACTGGTTCGTTTGGATTGAGGGGAAGAGAGGGGGAGTAAAGTAGAGTTGGTTGAAAATTAGCCTAATTTCCGCCAAACTCTACTCTACTCCCCCTCCCTTCCCCCTTAATCCAAACAGGCCAATGAATGCAATTCAGGTTCGTCCTTTTAAGGTCCATCTTTGTCAACTGATCATCTTCTGCAATATATGAGATTTTTGCTCAAATCTATTCTTTGGATTGAGAAGCTCAATTAGCTTGCTCATTGTATGCCAGTTAATTATTTTATTTCTTGCATTTGTAAATTCTTTTTTCCCCCTTGTTTTAAGTAACTGTTTTTTGCTCCTCTTCTTCTCCTCCCCCCTCTAATTTGTGTATGCAATCAAAGGTCACTTGCTTCATATGTAAAAAAGTTTGCTTGCTTGAATGCGAAGACAAAAGATTTATGGACTGCACTTGAGGAGGGATCCGGTGAGCCTCTGAACAAGCTAATGAATTCATGGACAAAGCAAAAGGGGTACCCAGTCCTCTCTGTCAAAGTCAAAGATCAGAAATTGGTGTTTGAGCAGGTTTCTTGTGTCTGGTCTCTTTCACCCATTTTTTTTCTGGAAATAACATATCTTAACCCTGATGCATCCCAATTTGTTTTATTTTGTAATGAGTTTCACTTAATAATATTTTGAGGACTAACTGGGTTCATACAAATCAATGTAATAATGGCAGTCACGATTTTTGGCAAGTGGTACCCATGGGGATGGCCGATGGATTGTTCCAATAACATTATGCTGTGGCTCATATGATGTGCGCAAGAATTTTCTACTGCAAAAAAATTCTGAAACTCTTGATATGAAAGAGCTCATGAGTGACAAAAGCAATTTAGCATCTGCTTGGGTAAAACTTAATGTCGATCAAACTGGTTTCGATAGGGTTGAATATGATGAGGACCTTGAAGCTAGACTCCGAAATGCAATAGAGAACAAATACTTATCTGCAACAGACAAATTTGGTAGTTTTGATATTTTTACTCACACCAGCTTTTATCTCATGATGGTATGTGTTGATGGTTGAAAAGAGCACTTAACACAACTCATTCGATTAACAGGCATCCTGGATGATTCATTTGCCCTTTGTATGGCTCGCCAGAGGTCTTTCACTTCATTTTTTACCTTGCTGAATGCTTATAAGGAGGAACTTGAATATACCGTGCTGTCTAATTTAATCAAAGTAATGTTCAACTCTTGCTTAAGACTTAACTATATATCAGTTTTGCTCTTAGTACTAATTCTGGTCCCTCTATTCACAGATGAGTTATAAAGTTGAAAGAATTACAGCTGATGCAGCCCCTGAGTCACCAGTCGACATTAAAAAAAAATTTATTTGCCTTTTCCTGCATTCAGCAATGTAAGTTGTCCTATATACAAATAATTCAAATTCCTATGGTGGTCCTTGTTTATAAGTCATTCAGGTTGTTCTGTCTACAGTTTTTTCAATATAGTGATATCTTTGTAGTTGATTATATTCATTTTGGTTGAGAAAATCCTATAAGATGTTAACTATTAGGGTACTAAAATGTATGACAACACATTTCCATGGATTTAGAGCATAAGAGTATCATTTCTTTATATACTGAATAATTATAATATTAGGAGGTGATTAATCACCCCTATATATGACATTTTCTGAATTTAGTCAATCTTTTTCTTTCTTCAATAGAGATGCTAATAGCTAGTAAATAGCAGACATAGGTATTTTTTCATTAAATCTAGGAAATAAAGTTTAAATGTCTCAGAACGTAAAAAGAGAGCTTTAAGGAAGAACAAAAAGTCACTTAAGGATCGTTGTGATTCCTCTTTCGAGTTTTATAGTGATAGACACAAATTTTTACCTCTGGATCTAGGATGTGGATATTTCATACATAATGAGACTAGCAAATAGTAAATGCATATTTATTTCTTTTATTTAGAGATATTCAATATATGCTTACTCAAGATAAAGATTGTCATACGTACTAATAATTATATTGAATAAACCTTATAGATCATGTCTGAAGTCGCGTAATATGTATAAATATCTAAGGAAGCGAGTTGGATGCCAGAAAAAGTTGTAGGGGAAGGGGTCTTTGACTTGATTGTTGCATACCACCAATGAGTTATATCAGACCTTAGATGCTAATGGGAACCAAGTGTGCATCACTAACCCAAATAATGAGCACTCAAAAACTTTGTGCAAAGCCAATAGCCTTATAGCTCAGTGGCATTGCTTGCTCTCCTATATATGATGAGATTGAGGGTTCAAATCCCCTTCCCCCATTGTAATGGCTATCGAAATATCAAAAAAAAAAAAAAAACACTTTGAGCAATATTAACTTCTTTTTTATTTCATTCTTCCATTTAGTTTTTCTTCTATGTTTGAATTTCTTTGCAGGAAGCTTGGTTGGGAGCCTAAGCCAGGTGAGAGCCATCTAGATGTAATGTTGAGAGGAGAGGTTTTGACAGCCCGTGCTATGTTTGGACATAATCTGACACTAGAAGAAACAAGTAGACGTTTTCTTGCATTCTTGGATGACAGAAATACACCACTCCTCCATCCTGACATAAGAAAGGTTGGTAAAAAGAGCATTAGTCAATTAGTAGTATTTTTCCATCTACAGTACCTCTCAACTTTTCTAATGGGCTCTGGTTGTAGGCAATATATGTGGCTGTAATGCGAAGAGTCAGCACCTCAAACAGATTTGGTTATGAATCTCTTTTGAGGGTGTACAGAGAGACTAATTTGAGCCAGGAGAAAGCACTCATTCTAAGTAATAACACATCATTATTTAAATTTTGCAAAAAATTTGATCTCTCTAGTATGTTGGCAGGGGCGGAGCCACGTTGTCCCATGGGGGGGCCGTGGCCCCTGCAAACAAAAAAAAAAAAAATCCATTAGACTATGTAAGAAAATTGATTGGGCCCCCCCAATGTTTGACATCCGGCCCCCCATATCTCCTCTATTCTCCCTTTAGTTTTAAGCCTCTATTCTTCCAGCTAAAAGCCTTTAGTTTAGGCCTCTACTCTCCCAGCTTTAGTTTTAGGCCTCTACTCTCCCAGCTAAAAGCATTTAGCTAAAAGCCTTTAGTTTTAGGCCTCTACTCTCACAACTTTAGTTTTAGGCCTCTATTCTCCCAGCTAAAAGCCTTTAGTTTTAGGTCTCTACTCTCCCAGCTTTAGTTTTAGGCCTCTTATACCCCAAATAAAACAAAAAGCTGGCCCACTTACATTTAAAACTCAAAATCCAAATACAAAAACAATAAAATTTCAATTTCTCCCTCTCAAAAACGCACCCACAGAATCCCTATTCTCTTTACTTCTTTTTTTTTTTTTTCGTCTTCTGTGATACACTTTCACTTCCCACTAGTACCGCCTACTAGCCCCAAAACTTAGCATCAGTCCTCCAGTCCCAAAAAAAAAAAAAATTCTAACCAATTTTTTCTTTCTTCTTGCTTTCTAAAACAAATCACTTAACATATTTTATTGTCAAATTTCAGGATTTGGAACTTGGTGACTGTCTGGTAAGTTTTTTTCTCTTATTTAAGCACTAGACCTTCATCTCTTTAAACTCTTTTTACTGCTCAACTCAGCCCTCCTCTCAAACTCAGTCCTCATGATCCCAAAAAAAAAAAATGACCATTATTTTCTTTCTTCTTGCTTTCTTAAAATAAATCATTCAGAGCAAGGGCGCAGCCAGCGGGTAAGTTTTCAGTTTTCGCTTCATCTCTTTTTTGTGTTTTTTTTTTTTTTTTTCTCAACTATCTACACTTAAATATTTACATGCTCTTTAATTTTTCATAGATTTTTAGAGAAATATATGGTTGAAGGCATGGGCATGGGGAGGTTGTTTGTGATGAGTCTTGAAGGGAAGATAAAGTTTGCACTTTGTGAAGATAAAGTTTCTTAGGTAAATTTTTTTTGATTTATTAACTATTTTTGATTAGTTAGATATCATGTGACAGTGGGTGTTGTTAAATTGTTTGGTTTATATTGTGTACTTGTGTGTTTAATTTTTGCTTTTGTTTGAGGGGTTATTCTTAATTTAAAAAAATAAAATACAGGAAAATTTGAATAATAGGAATGATGATGGGTTAACTGTTTAAACTATAGTGGAAATTTTATTTTTTTTCTTGAGTATGAATAACATCCATATAATTAAGTAAAAATTTCTAATTAAGATTTTATTTTTTAAGTTCTTTTCAAGTTAATTTTTGAGTCATATTCTTAAAGTTAAAAGAATTATGAACAAACGAAAAACAATTGATGCATTCTTAAAGAAAAAAGATGTTAGCAATTCAAAATTTAGGACACCTGTGGCTGTAGAAACAAATGTGGCTGTAGAAATAAATGTTGATACTTCAATGCCAGATGAACACCCCTCCAAATGTTCAAGAATTCAATCTGAAGAGATAGATCGTGATCCAGGATCACGTAAACAAATATGTGAATTTCCTATCAACAAACAAGATGAAATCCGACGAGCTTGTCTTAAAGAGGTCCATATCAACCTAAATGCATAGATTATCCATATAACAATGATAATCATCGTCGTCAAAAATCGGCCCCCCATGTAAAAAATCCTGACTACGCCCCTGTATGTTGGAGACATGCTGCTTTTTGTGCTTGTAGTAAATCAATGAACTTAGTTCTCCATGAGGCCTTCGATCCAAAGATTACCATAAAAGCCACATGACAGACAACTATGCATATGAGAAATATCTTTACGATTTGGGACTGGAGTAAACAAACAACTCAGAATGCCACACCAATGCCACATTTACCCCCAATTAAGGAGGTTCTATCATTTTTCCGGAAACCGAACAACTTACTCCAGATTTTGAAATTTGATCTTTCTCTTCCTTCCCTCAGTTTTCTCAGCAACAAATGTCATTCAAATATATCATTTATACTAATTCAGAGAAATTAAAACCTTCATATGCAAGCAAAATTGAAGCCCCTCTCTCAATAATAAATTCACTTATTTAGCTAGCAAACATCCATTTGCTCCTAAATTACAAATCCCATATCACATAGATGAAATAGAGGGAAAACAACAACATGCAAGAAGGAAAGAATGGGAAATTCACGTCAGTTAGGCGCTGGCAAACTAACAGTAGCACAAAGGCACCAGAAAACCCAGAAAACAAGACTAGAAAATGTATAAAATCCGTGAGCAAAACTGAAACTTTTAAATAAATCCATAGAACCAAGCAACCACTAACCTTGAAGACTATATATCTTCCCAACATAACTCTTGAAGCTCTCAACTTTTTGTTGTCTTCTGACGTATATATAATTGTGGAGGTCAAGATTTTTTCATACGTGTTGATATATAATGGTCTGATGGAGCTTGGGGTGCTGTTGCTGGCTTTATTTCCCATTCAATCTAGGTTCGTACCCAAGATGCTGTTCTTGGACTTGCTGTTAGTAGGGAGGGAAGGGAAACAGCTTGGACATGGCTGATGGTAATAACCCAGTTGTAACGTAAAATGCAAAAATCACATTGCATTGAAGAATTTCAACCGTTCATGTGCATGCAGTATATCCATGTTTTACGTTGATCAAAATTGTCTTAAAAAAATTAAGAGACTAGTCTAAGATTTTGCATGCGGATTTGAGGAAAACAAAGGAATTTAAGCGTGTACAGGGTAGAGGGCACTCGCCTTCTTTCATGTAGAAAAAACATGCATTGTGGTGCACCTGGTATACCTTTGACCTTAGACCTATCCCGACTCCAAAGAAGACAAAGTTCTTGGAAGAGCTGCAATTGAACCTTTAAGGTCCCTATGCCTAAGGTGTTGTCCAAGTAAGGCTCTAGTATTTGTGGGATCCCATTTGAATGATCAAAACCAGATAACGGAGCTCCAGAGAAGATGAAGTTGTCTGTTGTGAAGGTAACAAGTCCTGAGGACTTACATGCTTAAGGTTGACTGACTAAATAGCTTGTAGGAGCTTTAGATTTTTTAATATCTCACACATTTTATGCCACATCTATATCAGAATTTCTAGTTTTAACACAAGTACAGTTTTAATTTATTTTGCTCAGAAATTACATGATGCTAGTCTAGACTCAGAACAATTCTTTTTCTAGTATGCATAACATGAATGAAAAATTCTTTTTCAATCAAATGATGGGGTCATCTCCCGACACCCTTAATATAGATCTATTTTCTAGCCACTTTCCTTTAACAACATCTGGGCTTTCCATCATTTCATGGACTTTCTAGTTTTGATTTACTTTGGCACTGATCCCCTATTATTCTATTCTTGTGTTCATCATGAATACATTCATCATTGATGCGTACCTCTTTGTTATTTAATACATTTTTTTCTGCTTTTAAATGTGAATGAAATAAAGGATAACTGGGAGCATATTTCAAAAACCTGGGTTCCGGATATCTAATAACTCACTTCATCAATTCAATTGTCTCACCGGTTTGTCTCTCCCTTCCTCCTCCTCTCTTCTGTTGTTACTTGTTAGTTTCACACATATCAGTATAGTCCTTTGTGTCTCAATTAAAAATAAATAAAATTTAAATTCAAATGCATTTAGTTAGTTTTTTTTACTGCTTATCTTTTTTTTCTTTTTCTTGTTCTGTTCTATTTATCCCCCAGTTTGCCTCGTCAGAGAAGGCTGAAGAAATACAGGAGTTTTTTGCTAGCCGTACTAACTCCAAGATTGCTAGAACCTTGAAGCAGAGCATTGAAAAGGTTCACATCAATGCATATTGTGTTCAGAGTTATAGGATTGAGGTACAGAATGAACTTGCCAGGGCCTTTATGGAAATTGTACAAACTTGTGTAATACAATGAAGAAACAATAAAATGATTGGTTAACAAAATGCTTAGAGGCACGAAACTTTGTTGTCATTAGACAATATTTGGCCCCCACAAAAAAGATGCTAGAAGGTAACTGCATATTTGTCTTATGATACAACTAAACCAAGAATCCTATAGAGATTGTCAAAAAGTATTCATAAATGAACATGGATCACTATTTATAGCCAATGGGGTTATATATAGCCCTTCAAAATGCACCTTTAGAGACACACTTTAGATGGTTTTAGCGTTCATAAATGAATATAGATCACTATTTATAGCTAAAGGGGTTATAGCCCTTCAAAAAGCATCTTTGGAGAAACACTTTGAATGATTTTAATGTTCACAATACATACTAGCCATTTAAAGCACTTCAAAACTGTTATATGATAGATTTTGTACACACACACAAAACTATATTCCCAAACCTCGATCAATTGAAATTTACATTTCAATCCATCTAAAGCACTTCAAAACTATTATATGATAGATTCTGTACACACACACACAAAACTATATTCTTAAACCTTGATCAATCGAAATTTACACTTCAATCCATTAGTTGCTTGATGACTCGATTGATCAACCTACTATCAAGGCAGGTCTTAAAAAAATAGAAAGGTCAAGAAATCAACCTACACAGGTTTTGATCCAGAAATTGAGCCATGAATCAAGCTGGCTTGATTGATCGATAGAGCGGTTCAATCGATTGAGATAAGAATCAAGCCCTTAATTTGTCTCTTCAACTGTATTATCTCAATTTTTAACCTTTTACATATTGAAACCTATTTTTTCTATAGGTATATATATACAATATTTTTGTATATACTTATATATATAACAAACCCCCACTAGGTTGCAATATCCATTGGATGACACTTTATCATACATAAAGAAAATTGTCTTTCAACCTGAACTTCTCCCTTAGTGTAGTAATCTCAAAGTCCTAAGAAGTTAATGGTGGCTGCAACTTCAACCAATACTCTTTGCCTTAGAACCAAAGAAAACTCACGCATGAAAATGTCTCTAAACCAAAGAAATAAATTTTGATCCGAAGACCGTTTTGATTTGGCCAGAGAACAAATATTTCAGTACTGGTTGATAATGGTATATTATTTTGAGATTACCATTATTTATATATTTCTAAATATAGGGTTTAAAATAAAAAGTTGCAACTTAAAATATAGGGTATAAAGTGAAAAACATTTTCTATTTGTATTTCAGCTTTTTTAAATCCATTAGATAAAATAAAACTGATACACTAGAACATAAAATATAAGGTATAAAGTGAAAAACATTTTCTATTTGTATTTCAGCTTTTTAAAATCCATTAGATAAAATAAAAACCGATACGCTAGAACATAAAATCCGCTGTAGCACATTGGCAATTCTTATGGATGAAAGAATCCAGGTTCAAATCCTGGCAGCGGAAAAGTTTTATTTTTTATTTTTTATTTTTTTTTAAGATCTTGTGGGTGGCCCAATTAGGAAAACAGTTTTTTTTTTTTTTTAATTTATGTTGCAAAAATAAATAAACTGCTAATCAAATCATACACTCCGAATTTTAGTGCCTTTTTTTTTTTTTTCGATAAATTGCTTTCAGTTTTAGATTTATAAAAGATCATTTTTCTTTCGTTGTGCCGTGAATACTATCAGAGACTATCAGTACTATCAAGTATCAACTAAGTATCAATACTATCAAGTATCGACTAATTAAGGATTACAATTGATTCTCAAATAAATAAATAAACTAAGGATTAGGGACAAAATTGCCCTTTGCCCTTTTCGGGCAAATTATATAGCCTTATGCCCCCTTCCCAAACTAATTAGGAAAATGCCCCTTTTTTGAAACTCGATTTAATCAAAATTGAGTAAAAAAAAAAATTTTGGAGCCCTATAGCGACGTTTTTAAAGAGCTATAATGACGTTTTAAGGACCTATAGTGGCATTTTATAACTCAATCTCCATGTAATCGAGTTCTATGCAATCTTTTTTCCTATAACACAAGTTGATGGAGCTCGAGTTGCAAAACGTCACTATAGGTCCTTAAAAACGTTGTTATAGGGCTTAACTCTATTTTGAGTAAGTCGAATTTCAAAAGAAGGGTTTTTTCCTAATTAATTTGAGAATGAGGGCATAAGGCATAAAATTTGCCCGAAAAGGGCAAAGGCCTTGTGAGATGTAAGTAAATTGACCCAAATTATTTCTCAAAATTTACTAGTTTGTTTATTATTATTAGAGAAATGATATGTCTACAACATTTTTACAACAAATGCTAAGTGGCAGGTTGTTACTGATTGTTATTGTTGGGGCAAAAAAGTAATCTTAGTGTTAGTTTCAAATTTGGACCAATAACAACTAACCACCTGTGATTTGTTGTAAAAATGTTATAAAATTGTTGTAGACGTAGTATCTCTCTTATTATTATTATTATTATTTTAATGAATGCACCGATTGTATTGGGCAAAAGATTTTACAAAAAAGTTAAGTAGATTTGTGATGTGAGATTTTTAATATTTTGGTATTTTCAACCAATCACAAGCCCAAACATCATCATAAATAATATCCACAATTTTTTTTTTTTTTTTTTTTTGGTAAAAGGGAAAACCTTGTAATAGTTTTTTTATGCCACTCCCAAAAAAGACGTTTAACATGAAATGTACGTGAATTAAGTGGATCAAGAAAATGCAGTGAAAAAATGCATGCGAGAGAATTATCAACATTTAGAACTTTACTTAATAAAATTTAAAAGTAGTGAAATTACACGTACAATTAGTCATCACAAGGAACAAGAAAATGCTGCAAGTACCTTAGACCATCATCAACACTCACATACCTCCAATTCACAATACTCAAAATCCCAACACTCACTTTGTCCACCTTAACCTTCCCAACACCACTCTCCCTCCTACTACAAAACCCCAACTTCAAATCAGCCACAACACCACTCGCCACCGCACCAGAGCAACAACCCGGAGACGGTAACTCCTCCGAAAACCACCCCTCGGCCCCCGGAGAGAAGCTCACTTTCCCTTCACAATCCATCATAGTAAACACCCCTTTCCACCCACTCAAAACCACATTCCATGTAATTTTCACATCCTCCAAGACCGCAACCGTAGAGGAACACTCGTAGTTCACATTGTCAACATCGAATTTGAACACCCCATTTGGATCAAAGATTAGTTCTTCACCCGGTTTTGCAATTGTGACAATGTGGGAGCTTTTTGTACGGATATTGATAGTGAATATAAGATTGTTAAGGGAAAGTTTAGGCTTACATGGTGTTTGGACTCGGCGCTTGGCTGCAGTGTGACCAATTGCATAGAGACGATGGTATGGAACATGATGAACTTGTTCACCCAAGTCAGTGAAGTGTAGGTTAGGGAAATGGGTGTTGCAAATTGGCTCCCAAAGGTGGTCTGAGGACATGGAAATGAACCAAGACTTGCACACACATGAGGCTATGGCTAGTGTTTTTGGGTCAAGGTAGTGAGCAACAAGAGCAAGGACTTCCCATGGGGGTGTTGTGATTGGGAAATTGAGAGACATGGGGATCAAAATCAAATTCAATTGCCTTTTGTTTTGTAAGACTGTGATACCCCTTTTGGTTTTTGTGTTTAAAACTTCGATCTTATGAGAGAAAGAAACGGTTTGTGCGGTTAATTATACGTGAGGTTTGAATTTGTTTGCAGGGTCTTGTGTGCTTGTGAGGTTGAAACGTGTAGGGCAGGGGTGTTTTGCATGGGGTTGAGTTGCCACGTTACTTTGGATGGTGTACACGTGAAGAACTCAATTGTGCACGCGTAGCTTTCATGAGTTTGTTTTTAGGGTACAATCTATTACACACGACAGTACACATAAGCACACAAAACACCTGAAATTATGCATTGGAAACACATGTTCTTCACATTCCCCTCTTTTCTAAGTTTAGCTTCTTCAACTTTGTCAGCACACTTTCTTAACAGCGTGATCTCAACTTTTATTTTTTGGTAACAAATTTCTTTGATGCGGTGGTAGAGAAAAATTGTAGGTATATGATTGTTAATTCCGCCTATTATTCACTGGCAATACCATTCTAATAATTGTGAAATTTGTTGGGAATATAGTTACGTTTGTATCATTATTTTAAGAGTATGTTTTATTTTCATGGATCCTATTAACCGGTGGTTAAGTTAAGAGTTTAAAATCATCCAGTCAAGCCATTTTTATAAGAAGTCAAGGTACATTCATTTTAATATTTTAGAACTTTTATTATCTTCCGAACGTAGGTGTAACCTTAAAGACTTAAATCCAAAAAAGAAAAAAGAACGGAAAAGAAAAATGAAAAAATAAAATATAATAAAATTCGGGACTCCCTTGAAACGTGAAACCTCTTTAATAGGTGCCCACTTATTTATTTAGCTAAAATAATTAATAAAAAGGATATCACTGGATTGCAATTAAAACAATATTTATCTAGCTAAAATTCAATAGGTTTCAGTTAGCTCAATTGATAAATTTATAGGATTCAAATCCTGCTACACTAAAAACCAATTGAAATCTTAACTTAAGCAATCACCATGGAGTGGACACTATAAGTTTAAATTCTACTATATCTAAACATTCAACTTTATATTAATTGCAAATCAGCCTCATTAGATTGTTTTTTTTTTTTTTTAATTAGTGATTTCTAGTAAAAATCATGTTTGCGTACAAAATCTAAATAGCCTAACTCAGAAGCTTGATGACAGAAAAGCCAAAACAAGAATCATCTCATCTTTACACCAAAGAGGACAAAAAGAAAACGAAATTACTTTTACTACAAAGCGAAGTAAAGAGGGCAAACGCCAAGAAAAGCCCCAAGTCCCACCAATGCATTTATGCTATTGATTCTGTTGGACCTAGAGAACTCAATCTTGTTTTTAGTTTTGTCATTCTAGTTTCGTGGTGGTGGGTGAGAATGCGATAATGCGAAGGCATAGTGTACATTGGACCAAACATTAAATGGCACATTAGAAGAAATAAATGGTGTATTCTGTGAGATCTTCTTCATTGCTAATGCATGTACTAACTAGCTACTAACATTGATATGATCATTCACTGCCAAGTACTTTGTTATCTGGTTCTTTCTATCGGGAGAAATGGGGGGTTTGATGTGAATTCCTCCACCCCCACTTATTATAAGGGAAATAAAATCCATATAATTATTGTCTAAATAAACTTATAAATGTTTATATATGATTCGAAATTAATCAATAATAAAATAATTTTCTAATTAAATTAATTGGAATCCAAACCACTTGAAAATTTATACAAAAGTGCATTTGGTTTTGCTTTTTTCTTTTAAATTGGGTAAATAATTTTCTATAAATTATCAAATTAAACTTTTTATTGATTAATTAACAACATTTTCATAACACTTTTTATTCATTAAAAGTATGTAATGACATGCTATTTAGAATTTGTTATGAAAGTATTGTGAAGATAACATTTCTTTTTTTTTTTCTTTTTTTTTTCTTTTTAGAATTTTTCTAATGGTTATTGTGGCGGTCCAGCCCAAAGTACTAGGTGGCCTTTGAGGTTGAGCTCCCAATTTATTTGTTTAGAGTGGATAAAGAGTTTCCTACTATGGGTAAAACCCTTTTTAGGGTTAACCTAACAGTCCAAATGAAGGAGTTTGTGACCGAACTTGAACCTTATCCCCTCTGTGTATTTCCCATGGAATCTCGGGGCTACATACCGAGCTTCCTTCTCTTTCACTATTTCTCTCTCTCTCTCTGCCTCTCATGTATCTCTCTCTCTTTTTCCCAGATTTGCCAACCCCTTCTCACACCATCTCTTCCCATTTTTATAGCCTTTCTTTAGTGGATTTGCCATCATAAGTGGTGGTTTTTCCCAAAAAGGTGGACCCCATTCTGACCTATATTCCTAATCAAATGGGACCCATTGCACATTTCTGAATTGACCCTACTGGAACTTGTGCCAACCTCCAATTTTATGCTCAGTAGGCAGATATCCCCAAGGTATTATGTGACTTTCTCAATGATGCCTTGGGTAAGTTTGCACTATATTGTGCTCGACCCCTCCATCACTTGTTTGGTATGACTTAGGTGGGCCTGTCTTACGTGGACCTTAGCCTTGGGCCAATATTTGATTTATGGACTGTACAGTTATATAAACAAAACCTAAAATCTTTGGTCACTAAAATAAGAGAGATTTTAGTCTCCCGTTTTAAAAAGAATATAAAAAAAAAAAAACATATAGCCAAATTGTAAAAGATTCACTTACCTAATAAGGAACACAAACAAATTATAAATTGCTTGGCCATAAAAAATCTAAAAACTGTAACATCATACAATTATGTGATTTTTCTATTCAATGTCACGGGTAATTCTACCGTACCCCCTTTTTTTTTGGGAGTACAATACCCACTAGTAGGCAACCTACTATACTAGGTTATCAAATTCTTTGATTGTTTCATCCTTACATTATGCAGTTTTAACATCACATGTGACAGTTCTTTTGTCACATTTGGTGGTTCTCTTTTTTTTTTTTCTCATATTTGATGGTTCCATCCTCATATTATGCAGTTTCAACATCACATTTGACAGTACTTTTCTCACATTTGGTGGCTCCCTTATTTTATTCTCATATTTGACGGTTTCATCCTCACATTGTGCAGTTCCAACATCTCATGTGACAGTTCTTTTGTCACATTTGGTGGTTTCTTTTTTTTTTTTTTCCTTCACATTTGACGATTTTATCCTCATATTATGTAATTTCAACATCACTTTTGATAGTACTTTTGTCATATTTGGTGGTTTCCTTATTTTTTTTTTCTCACATTTAACAATTCTATCCTCAAATTGTGCAGTTCTAGCATCACGTATGAGAGTTCTTTTGTCACATTTGGCGGCTCCTTTATTTTTTTTCTAACATTTGATGGTTTCATTATCATATTGTGCAATTCCAACATCACATGTGACAATTTTTTTGTCACATTTAGTTATTCTCTTATTTTTTTTCTCTCAGATTTGACGGTTTCATCCTTACATTGTGTGGTTCCATCATTACATTTGACTATTCTTTTGTCACTGTTTCCCTTAATTTTTTTCACATTTGACAGTTTTATCCTCATATTATGCAGTTCCAACATCACATGTGACAATTCTTTTGTTACATTTGGTAGTTCCCATATTTTTTCTTACATTTGACGGTTCTATCCTTTCATTGTGCAGTTCTAACATCACATTTGATAATACTTTTGTCACATTTGGTGTTAACCTGATTTTTTCTCACATTTGACAATTTCATCCTTATATTGTGCAGTTCCAACATCACATTTAGCAGTATTTTTGTCACATTTGGTGGTTCCCTTTTTTTTTTTTTCCCCTCATATTTGATGATTCCATCCTCATATTGTATAGTAAAAACATTACATGTGACTGTACTTTTATCACATTCGGCAACTCCTTTATTTTTTTTCTCACATTTGATGGTTCCATTCTCACATTATGTAGTTCCAACATCACATGGGACTGTTCTTTTGTCATATTTGGTGGTCCTCTTATTTTTTTCTCACATTTGATAGTTCCTTTGTCACATTCAGCAGTGCCAACATATCATTTACCAAAAAGTGACTATAATGCCCTTAGAACCTAAAAAACGACTATAATGCACCTTAAATCTAAAAAATGACTGAAATACCCATAAAGTCCCAAAAAATAACCGAAATGACACTGAAACCTTAAAAAATTTTGAAATACTCTTGAAACTTATAAAATGACTAAAATATCTCATAAAACTTTAAAAAGATCAAAATACCCCTAAAACTCTCAACAATTACCAGAATACGCTTAGAACCTAAAAAAAATGACCGAATGACCCTAAAACCTAAAAAATGACAAATTACCCTACAACATAAAAAAATGATCGAAAATAACTAAGAAATCTAATAAAATGACAAAAATACTCTTAGTACTTAAAAAATGACTAAAATGACCCTGAAAACGTTAGAAATGACTGAAATATCACATCTAACCGTACTTTTGTCACATTCAGTAAGACCATTATTTTGTTTTTCACATTTGACAGTTCCATTGTCACATTATGAAGTACCAACATCACATGTGACCGTACTTTGTCACATTCAATGGTTCTCTTATTTTTTTTTCTCACATTTAATGGTTCCATTTTCATATCAAAGAGTACCAACATCACACCTAACAATATTTTTATTATATTTGGTGGTACCTTTATTTTTTACTCACATTTGACGATTCCATATTAATATCATGCAATACCAACATCATATCTGATTGTATTGTTATCACATTCGGTGATAACTTTATTTTTTACTCACATTTAAAGGTTCAATCGTCACATTACGCAGTATCAACTAGCGACAGAGAGAGACCGGGATGTTAAGGGGCAATGCCCCCCCCCCCAACCCAATTATTTATTAAAAAAATATTATTATATACATAGGTACCAATTTTAGCAACTTTGTTCCATAAAATTACATTTTGCTTCCCTTAACAATATTATTGATTCTGTTAAAAGCAATGCTATAGCCACAAACCTTTCTACAACAATTTATCAAATCTTCTGATGTAGTAAATTCTTTTTAGTATGCATTTGACATACCACTTACATCACTTTTTTACTTACTAATAACCACTCACGACAATAGCAATTCATAAGAAAAAATTTTAACTCTAGCATTTTCCTCCTTTTAAAACTATCGCGGTTAAGAATCAAAATAATTAATAATACACACACTTATGGGTGTATATATATATATATATATATATACTATGCCACTTAGGATGCCACACCTAAACTATATATATATATATATATATATATTGTAAGAGCTCAAAAAGAAAAGCCTAGGCCCACTTAGAATAGTGATGCCTAGATCTTCAAACCAAGCCCAAACAATGACTTTTTAAGAGAGTGAGCTTCTAAGTCAGGTGCAATGCTGAGATAATCACAAATCAAAGACTAATAGAACCTAAGTAACAAATAGGAATGAATAGACCAACCATTCAGTGTAAACTCTTCCTCGGGCAGGTCCGAGGATAGATCTTGTATTGATAAGTAAGGTTGATATTACTTTACAGGGTAATTCTCTATTCTCACACTGTACGTTTGAAGAAAACTCTTTGGATGTTTGTCCCATTAGGATCTTTCTGGAGGTGGTAGAAAGAGTTGTGAGCTGTGAAGTCACTGTTCAGGAGTCATTTTCTCATTAATGCACTCGGTTAGGTTGGTACAGAGTATTGAATGCAGAGGTGGGAGGTGTCTTCTTCAAGAAACTTCCTTCCTCCACCCTTGCACGTCTTGTACCTTTCCTTTGCCATCCATTCCCTTATCCTTGGGTTTTTTGGGTGTGCCAGCTGCCCTTTACATACCTGTCAGTCTACCCTACTTGTATCCAAATTATATAACAACACTAAAGCCTGTAGTTTACATTAAAAAGGGAACCACATAAAATCAACAAATATTTGCAGAAGGCATCAAGTAATAACTTGTCAACTATAAACAAAGAGCATTTACTTTGCCAGCAGGGGTCGTGAACATTTTACATTTAGCGGACAAAAATCATAAAAAGGAACTTAAGAAACCAGTGAGGAACAAAATCAACACAAAACACACAAATGAAATGAAAGTTACGTTCTTTATTAAATCAAACTTTCAAGTCCTAAGCACAAAACTGACGGAAACAAGAGAGCCAAATAATTTCACAACAATAATTAAAATGAAAGACAATTTTAGATTACCTCTACTCTAAGTGGAAGTTTCAGATTACCTTTACTAAGTGCTTACTCATTTCTTGATATTGTTGATGGTTCTTATCCATGTCCAGAAAAAATTTTCAGAGATGAGAAGGGACTGCCTACCACACAAGAAAATCCAGATTTTCTTCAATGGTGCATAAAAAGATCGAGCTTTAATGTCAATGATCAGTGCTACATTGTCTCACTCAACTCTTGCTCTTGTTGTTAGGAAAACTATAGCTAAAGGTGTATGGGATACTTTGGAAAGGCGCTATACTTCTATGTCTAAATCTAACATTCTTGGTTTGAAGAGAGAACTAAATGGTTAAATAGCATTAGGAAGAACAATAATTATATTGATGTGTACTTGGCCAAAATCAAAGATTGCAGAGACAAATTGGTGGCAGTAGGAGTTCATATTGAAGATGAAGAGCTTATACACATTGTTTTTGATGGACTGCCACAAGGGTACTATTCCTTCAGTTATGCTTTAAGAATTAAGGATGATCCTATAGGATATGAACAAGTTCATGTTCTTCTCACCTCTGAAGAAAAATCACTAAAGCATGCCTCTGAGCTAATCAAAGACCTAGTTCATATGGCTATGATTGGTCAAGGACCTAGGCCAAATTCGTCTCCTCCAACCTTTAATGGTCAATTCCAAGCAAATAGAGGAAGAGGTAGATCAACCAATAATTAAGGCAGAGGAGGAAGATCCTATAGAGGTGGTTATCATAATCAAAATCAAAATTTTTGTCAAGGTGGTTATCAAGCAAATCTCTCTCTCTCTCTCTCTCTCTCTCTCTCTCTCTCTCTCTCTCTCTCTCTCTCTCGTTCTTGTTTTAGGTTAAACTCTATTACTTTAAACTATGCATACATAAATGCATTTTCACAAAACAACCTAATTTGATGAACTATTGTATTTCCTTATTAAGAAAGTATCAACCCCTTCCAAGAAAATAAATCTTCTTGGGCTACCAAAAATCTTAACAGCTCAGGAAGATACAATCATGTGCACATGCAATTTAAAGAAAAAAAAAATTAGTGCAGAATTAATTGAGGAAAGGTACTACCTTTTTAGACATAGGATATAGTTTACTTATAGCATCCACTCTATGATAATTGCTCTCTATCATCAGGCCCAGACACTAATTTTTTTTTGTTAGGCAGGATTTGAACCTCATGTCTCTTATTTTAAGACAAGATACTAGTTCCCAATTCAAACATACCAAGATCCTATGAGAATGTCAATTATTGTCCAATGAGTGAATGTCAACTTGCAGACTAATACAACTTGCACTAGAACCAGAGAAAAGTATATATATAGAACAAAATTGATGAGTTCAAAAAAAAATTATTTCCAAGAAATCTATGCTAAAAAACTATTAGGATCGGAAACTTATATTTATATTCTAATTTAAGAAGAGGAGTTATCATCTAGACTCTGTAGATTAAGAAACTAAAATACATTACAAGATCAGTGATGTAATGGGCTGCTGCAAAAATCCAACAACAAATAAAAAGGGAACAAAGCAAACGAGTTTTGTTTTGGTCCTTACCTTCTTCACATACATACGTGGAATTACGGAGGTTTATGTATGTATAGAACTATTAATATCACAATCTAGTGGTTAGAATTTTGGATTTGAATTCATTGATATCCAAATAGAAAATAAAGCAAAATGCAATCATAACTCAAGAAAATTTGCGATTTCAACTTGCCTATATCCAGAAAATAAAAAATTAAAGCAACATAATGCTGAAATATTGTGCTTCAGTAATGAATCTGAAGGATCTAAAATCAATGATATCCAAACACCGAAACCATATATTAGGGAGTTTACGGTTCCAAATTCATTCAAATACAAGGAACAAAAAACTGCAAATGAAAAGAAAGAAAGAAGACAAAGAAGTTTGAAATTTCAAACAAAAAACAAGTTAGAGTTCACACCTTGCCAATCTTGAACTTCAAGGAAGCAGTCTCGAGCATTTTCGTTCACATTGCCTCTGAATTGAAAGAACGAGAGAAAGAACACAACATCCTTTTTTTTTCCGGCTTTTATACTATAAATTGTTCTATCGGTAATCGGTAAGCCACTAAAACTCAGTTAAACGGTCAAAATTAAAACCTTTAGAATTAATGGTCTAGATATGGGTGGGTACCGTACCCACAGAAAAAACAAGTGGCTACCATAGAATTACCCCAATGTCACATATGGAATTAGGCAAACTCCACTTAATTATATTAATATTATAGGTAATAGAACATTAACGAGTCACAAAACACCAAGCTCTTATGGAATCCACAAGAACCAAGAAAGTGCATTTGGTTAGAGTTTGAGATGTTTTCCATGATCAGCTTTGTCATTGATCCTACCTTCCTTTGGCTTAGCCAGGTATGGAGGAGCTTTGCTTAGGTTTTGGTCACATATGTTACTGCCATTTGTCTAATCGTCAAGATTGTCTACTATGTTTCTCTTTTGGGTTAGGAGTGGAAGAGCTGCATTGCGAGTAACATCTAAGGCTATAAACTATGGATGAGGTTAAAAAAAAAATCTGTAGGGAAGAAATTGTACTGAATGCCAGCCATGAAAGCTATGTACTAGTTCAAAATAGAACCAAAAAGAGTCACAACTCACAAGCACTCCTAGTCCTAGAGTTAATGTCATTACCATTAACTATTTATGTATCTTTTCTTATTGTCTATATAATGCCATTACCATTTGACATGTAATCAGAGGGAGAAGAGATGGTTAATAACTTAATATGTATTGGGATTGAAGTTATTGGTAATTTGGTAAGTTACTGTTACTCTATGCTTTTGGACGTAATTTGACCCATAAATAGTGCGCACTATGTACATTCCCATGACACTTAATGCTAGGCATTTTATTCAAACCAAAAGTCAACACATGCTTGGGTTATTGAAGAAATGTTATATCTACAATATTTTCACATTCTAAGTGGTGATAGGTTGTTATTGACAATTATTAGTGAATTAAAAAGTAATTTTAGTAGTGAATTCAATTTAGAACCGATATCAACTAAACACCTAAGATTTTTTGTGAAAGTGTTGAAAAAATTTGTAGATATAGCACTTCTCTTTCCCATGTGTTGCATGTGTATTGTGATTAAGGAACACCCTAATTCAAGCCAATAATCAACCTCAACACCCAATTGCTTTAAAAAATTGTTATTCCGACAAAGAGGACAACAACAATTCATATAAAATAATTATGTTTATAGTTTTTTTTTTTTAAAATACTATTAGCTTGGGACTGGATCATCCATCCTCATAATGTCTACCGTGAGGCGAACGACATAGTGGATGGCTTAGCAAAAAGGGGCAGGGACTAGCTAGCAAGATTTTTATGCTTAACTTTAGTGTGTGATAACTTATGACTACTTCTAGGATGTATTGAACTTAGGTGCTCCTAGTCCTTGAGAGTGCCAAGCTGCTGTTGTGTAACAGTTTGAACTATGAAGAGAATTGATAACTCTAACCTCACCATTTGAAAAATTGCATCATTTTCATGAGGGTTTTACCAGTTGAGCATTGATCTATTGTACTTTACTCGAAGAGAGTCAAGTTGTATGAACTCTTTCAACACCTCATTTTGTTGCTTGGGAAAATACTAGTTATTGTTTTCGCATTTTGCCTGCAAATACACTCAATTTCACAATATGCTTGGGTATCAACTTATGATTTGATTATATCACATACAGTGAGAACTAATACTGTACTTGGTGAAAAAATGGATTTGGATGCAACCCTTATAAGTTGATAATTAAGCATGTTGTGGATTTGTGTCCCAAGAGTTTCTCTTGTTTCCCACATGCACTAACTTAATGGGTATGGGGTGAGACAAACTCATCACACCATACTTAAGACTGTTGTAACTTTTAAAAATAGAAAAAGAAAAAAATTCTCTTAATTTTACAGCCAACTCTTCGTTTCCCATAACCTTCTAGGTAATTTTATTTTGAATTATATTGGTAGAGTGAACCCACAAGGTACGGCAAATTTGTGTTTTTTTATACATTTCTTGATGCAAAGATAAAGCATAAGCACTCAGTTTGTCACAAAAATATATCGTACCAACTTGCTACGTAAATGAAGTCTGAAGGAACCAGCCTTTTTCACAGACAGGAGAGCAAAATTATATTGCACCACGCAAGGAGACAGAATTAAGTCATCTCAGTGAATTCCTAGTCCTAAACAGAATATTTAGCACAAAAATAAGCTGATGATAATTTTAAGATACATTCTGCTACCTGGACGCAAACAAATATTTGGGAAAAAGGTCCCTGTACAGGTATCTTGTTATACATACACCAATTTACAACCATTACACGGAATCAAATCACAAAAGAAAAACGCCTCAACAATACTCTGCAAAATGAAAAGCTGCCTATACAAGATTGACTGCCGTTTGGCTAAAAAAGACGGATTTATCACAACCAATTGCATCAGGAAACATGACACAAACGCTCAGGATCAATTGCATCTTGTATTAGTTGTTGAACCGTTAAAAGATTATTGAAATTGCATCAGATATGCTACAACTAGGGTTGGCAATTTTTAACCTAACCCGTCTATTATCCATCTATTTTGGATATGTCTTGACCCAACCCAATTAAGTATTTGGGTTAAATGGGTAAAGACACTGGTTAACCATTAGACACCCAAAATATTTTTTTACCTACTCTGAAATTTAAATGCTTAATAAATTTAAAAAAAAAAAACCCTACTCCTATTCCTTATACTTAACCAGCTGCCAGAGTCCCATATCCTACACTTCTTCAATTTCCTAGCTACCAAACGAATATTATACTGTAATCCATCTCACCCTCTCTCACATCAAAGCCTCCATGGCCAAGGACTGTCACCGCTGACCACCACTTTCATCTCTGGTACCGACAACAGTTTCTTCGCCGGAGATGACACAGACAAAGCTTCTGGTTACAAGACACATGTGCCATCGGAGACCGCCGATGTTGTCATTGAAGTCCCTTCTTCTCTGCCAAAAAGATGCGTCGTAGCTCTAAAAAAGAAAGACTTGGCCAACCCTAACAAAAAATCCCCTTCGAATCCCCATCAAGATTGCATCACCATTAATGCCCATAGCAAAACCTCTGTTCACAAGATTTGTTATTAGTGAATATAGTGTGCTAACAACCACAAACACCTCGATTTGAGAAAGTTGATATATTTCAACAGTAGTTTGAGATTTTAGTTTTTAGATTTGAGTCTTTTGATTAACAAAGTTTGATGATAGCAATGTGTTTTATTTGGTTGCTGAGAAAAATTGTAGGAAAAGAGAGGAAAGAGAGAGCCAATTTTATTTATTGGTTGTTTAAAATTGTTTTATTTGGTATCATGGATTAAATGGTTTGGGTTGGGAATTAAACGGGTTGGGCGGTTAATGAGTATTTAATTTATTTTTAAATGGATAAGGATGTATCTAATCCATTTATGACCCAACCCAAAATCTACCCAACCCGCCCACTTGCCACACCCAGCTACAACATATTAAAAAACCAATCTCATCCTTTGCACAAATTATGGCCACCGAGCCAAAAAAGAAATTGCAAAAGTTTCCTTGCCTGAAATAGAGCGGATTGATTTTTCCCCAAGTAATAGAAAACAAAATTGCAAGGTCTCTGAAGTTTTGTTTCAAAGTCCAATCAGCTGCTTCTTACTCAGGTTACTTATACAGGTAGACTAAACCTTCAACAAGACATTTTTGTTTTTCAAAATATTCATTTGAGTGTAAACACCTGCAAATATATATATATACATATATATATATAAGCAAAGACTTCATGCGGGAGTGTATGAGCTTTTGTCATGTGGCGCTCTAATTTTGTATTTAGCTTTTTTAACATCTTTCATTAAGTTTTTTTAACTGTTACCAAATAGATCACAATAACTTCTTTTTATTGTTATATGTTATTAACAATTACTCTAAAGAATGGACTACCTTTTAAAAATAAAACAAACCTTATGAAGACCCCAAGCCTATTTATTACATATTGTTATGAGTAATAGGGGCAAAACAGTAATATCATGTACTTTATATATGAATAATATTTTATGTGTTAGGGTTGACGAATCAAAACCCCAAAACACTTTCACTATAAACAACATAGTATTAGAGCCACCAACCTGCCGCTGCCGTTAACCCTCCGAGCACCACCCACCGATATTGTTGTCGCCAGCAACCATATCCTTACTCGCTAGCTCTGACGACCCTAATAGAGAATCCGACGATCTCGATTTAGTGGCTAAAGGAGTTGTCCAGCGCCGATGACCCTCTCTCTAGTCTTGCGACACCAAATCGACGTCGCCTAATCACGAGAGAGGTAGGGTTTTACTCGCCAGTCCTCACGCCGCTGCTGCTGTAACCTAGCACTGCCGCCGGAGTTTTTCACTTGAGGGTTCCATGGTCTGATTTTCTTCTTTTCTTCAATATGTTCTCTGCTTATCTGTTCAGGTAGCCTTAGGTTGATGTTTAGTGGTGGATTGGGCATTTTTTTTGGTGTTGGTATGGATTTGTTGCTGCCTTGTTTTTTGGAATAGTTTGGTGTTGATTCTTTGATAGATGAGTTACTGTTGGCATGGCTGATTGGTTGAAGTACATTGGTTGCTGGTTGGAGTTTGTTTTAATTCAATCCATCTTATTTCTTTAGTGTTAGTTTGTTCTTCAAATTGCTATTATGGAGTCCAAAGACAGTGCTCAGCCCCCTAAATATTTCTTATCTCATAATATGTTATCAATTACCTTCATTCGTCTAAATGGTAGTAATTATGCTCAGTGGGCACAGGCAGTTGAAGTCTTTCTTCTTGGTAGAAAGAAGTTTGATGACGTGATTAAGGAACCTCCTGTACCTACAGACCCTAAATTTGCTGATTGGAGAGCCGAAGATGCACAAATTAGGAGTTGTTTGTGGAATAGCATGGAGTCTAAGATCAGTTGTAGTTTTGTTTTCTTAACAACTGCTAAACTTGTTTGAGAACAAGCCAAGGAACTTTACTCTAGTGTTAACAATTCGAAGCGGATTTATGATCTTCATCAAAATTATTTCTCCTTGAGTTTGAGTGATATGTCTTTAGAAGACTATTATAACAAGTTTAAGGGTGTATGTGAAGAACTCAATATTTATCAGCCTATCTCCTCTGATGTTAAAATTATGAAGAAACAACGAGATTCTATGCATGTTGCTCGCTTCCTCTCTGGATTGCCTAAAAGTTTGAATCCAGTAAAATCACAAATTTTAGCTAGTCAAGACCTCCCTTCATTGAGTGAAGTTTTTGGTAGACTTCGATAGGCCACATTATCTTATTCGAGTATTGACCCTTTTGCTTCCTCCAATGCTGATGCATTACCTTCTGGTGATAAATCTGTCTTTACCACTTATATGACGAGTAATAGAGGTGGTCGAGGTCGTGGGGGCCGAGGCCGTGGAGGTCGTGACCAAGGGGGCCGTGGGAGTGAACAAGGGGGTCGTGGTAAAGGACGTGGTCTTCGTAAGTGCACTTATTGTCATGGTGAGAATCATACAGTAGACTTTTGTTGGGAGTTGTATGGTAAACCCTCAGCTCACTAAGCTAGTTTTCAAGTTCAAGAACCACCTTCACAGTCACTTCCACCAACATCCAGAGTAGTTTCTACTCCTGAGGAAGAGTACAATAGCCTCTTGTCTCTGCATTTCAACTTTGTTGGGTCTGATTCTACTGCTACTTTGGCTCAACAAGGTACTTCCGCTAATTGTCTTGCCACTCAGGACCCTTAGGTTATTGACTCAGGTGCTACCGATCATATGACAGGTACCTCAGGTTTACTCTCTGACCTTGAGCAATCTAGTAGTCTTCCCAATGTTACATTGGCAGATGGCTCAGCCACTACAGTTTCTGGTTTGGGCACTACCAATCTTAGTCCTAATCTTTCTCTCTCTTGTCTTATACATTCCTGATTTTCCTTTTAACCTTTTGTCAATTAGTGAGCTTACTAAAATTTTGAATTGTGCTGCCATTTTTTTATCCACTCATTGTCTCTTTCAAGATCTCAAGACAAGGAAGATTGTTGGTGGAGGGCATGAAGCCGGTGGACTTTATTACTTGGATCGGATGTGGTTCTTCCCATTTAGTGGCTTCTCATTTGTCTATCTCGCCTCTTCAACATCATTGTCACTTGGTCATCCATCTCTCAAGAATTTGAAGTCATTAGTTCCGTCGTGGTCTTTACAATTTGAAGCATGTCAGTTGGGTAAACACCATAGGGTGCCTTTTGCCTCTAGGCATGAGAGTCGTGTTAGTAGTCCTTTTCATTTAGTTCATTCTGTTATTTGGGGTCCAATAAACACTCCCTCATTGTTGGGATTTATATATTTTCTCATTTTTGTTGATGATTATTCTAGAGTCACCTATCTTTATCTTATGAAAGAACGGTCTAAATTGTACTCAATTTTTAAATCATTTTATATGGAAATAAATACTCAGTTTAATGCTTCACTTCGTATTTTTCGGTCTGATAATACTCGTGAATAACTTCATACATCTTTGTCTCAATTTTTTGATGATCATGGTATAATTCACCAATCTTCATGCCCCCATACTCCACAACAAAATGGTGTTGCTGAATGCAAAATGCGTCATTTATTAGAGGTTACTCGTGCCTTAAAGTTTCATATGCATGTTCCCAAATCATATTGGAGTGATGCTGTTCTCACTGCCTGTCACCTAATTAATCATATGTCTTCCATTGTTCTAGGTGGTCAAATCCCTTATACTATGCTCTCTCCTGATCCACCTTTGTTTCATCTACCTCCTAAGATCTTTGGTTGTATGTGCTATGTTCATATCTTAGGTCCAAGGAGTGACAAATTTGATCCTAGATCCATTAAATGTGTTTTTCTTGGGTATTCTCGTACTCAGAAAGGATACCGATGTTACTCACCTACTCTTTAGCGTCATTTCATTAGTGCTGATGTAACATTTGATGAATCTCAGTCCTATTTCTCTCCTTTAGTTGCTAGTGACAGTTCTTCTCCTTGTCTTCCTCTCTTACCACTTGTGTCTCGTATTGAATCTCCTCAGAAACCACTCCAGGTATATTGTCGTCAGCAAAAACCTCCAACAGAAACATCTACCCCGCCTAGTGATCCGACACCTGCTCCTGCCTCTCTTCCAATTGCTTTGCGCAAAGGTAAGCATTCTTGTACCTCTCAACCTATCTCTCAGTTTGTCTCTTATGGTCACTTGTCTTCATCTCTTCATGCCTTTACCACATCCTTGAATTCTACTGTTGTTCCTAAGTCTGTCCAGGAGGCTATGTCCATCTCTAGTTAGAAATCTGCTATGGAGGCAAAAATGTCTGCCCTGTCTGAAAATGCTACTTGGTCTTTAGTTACTCACTTTCCGGGGAAAACTATAGTCGGTTGTCGTTGGGTGTATACTGTTAAGTATTTGCCTGATGGTTCTATTGAGCATTTGAAGGCTCGCTTGGTTGCCAAAGGGTATACCCAGATATACGGTGTTGATTATGCCGAGACATTCTCACCTGTTGCTAAAATTTCTTCTGTCTGGATTTTGATCTCCTTGGCAGCTAATTTGGGTTGGCCATTATTTCAGTTAGATGCTAAAAATGCCTTCTTGAATGGCGATTTGAAGGAAGAGGTGTATATGGAGCAACCACCTGGGTTTGTTGCTCAAGGAGAGTCTGGAAAAGTGTGTAGGTTGCATAAGGCCATCTATGGTCTTAACTAATCTCCCAGAGCTTGGTTTGGTAAATTCAGTGAAGTAGTGTTAAAGTTTAGATTGCGACGTTGCCACTCAGATCACTCTGTGTTTTCTCATACCTCTGATAGAGGAAAGATTTTGTTGATAGTATATGTTGATGATATTATAATAACTGGAGATGACAAGCAGAGTATTGATGATTTGAAAAGATACCTTCAAAACTCCTTCCAAACTAAGGGTCTGGGTAAAATTCGTTATTTCTTGGGTATTGAGGTAGCACGATCTAAAGAAAGCATCAGTTTATCACAGATGAAGTATGTGTTGGATATTTTGGAAGAAACTGGCTTGTTAGGATCTAAACCAGTGGAGACTCCTATGGATCCTAATGTCAAATTGTATGAAGATCAGGGGGAGCTATTATCTAATCCTGAGAGATATCGTCGTTTGGTTGGTAAACTAAATTATCTCACAATTACCCGTCCAGATATATCACTTGTAGTTAGTGTTTTGAGCCAGTTTATGAAAGATCCTCGCCTTCCACATTAGGAGGCAGTTATTTGAATTGTGAGGTATCTTAAAGCACATCCAGGCCGTGGTCTTTTGTATAAAACTAATGGTCACCTACGGGTAGAAGCTTACACTGATGCTGATTGGGCTGGATCACCGTCAGATAGAAAATCCACTACTAGGTATTGCACATTTGTAGGAGGAAATCTGATTACTTGGAGAAGTAAGAAACAAACTATTGTTGCCAGGTCTAGTGCAGAGGCTGAGTATAGAGCCATGACACACACATCATGTGAGCTTGTGGATTAAGCATTTACTTGAGGAATTAAGATTCGTTGTGAAGCTACCTATGACTATGCATTGTGATAATCAAGCAGCAATTTACATTGCCTCCAATCCTGTGTTCCATGAGTGAACCAAGCATATTGAAGTAGATTGTCATATTACTCAGGAGAAAATAGAAGATGGTGTAATTGCTACTCCATATGTATCTACAAGAGTCCAGATTGCTGATATGTTTACTAAAGTTTTATGTAAGACTCGTTTGGGTTTATTATGTAACAAGCTAAGATTGTATGATATATACTCTCCAACTTAAGGGGGATTGTTACGAGTAATAGGGGCAAAACAGTAATATCATGTACTTTAAATATAAATAATATTTTATGTGTTAGGGTTGACTTATCAAAACCCTAAAACACTTTCACAGTAAACAACAATGCCTATATCTTAATCCTCTTGTAACTAATTAGTTAGTTAGTTAGACAGTTTCTTAAGGATTAGATGATAGGATTTAGACACTTGTCAACCATCTAAAGGCTACCAACGCCAAACAACTAGTATAAGTAGGAAGATCTAAGCTTTTCTAAATCAGTTTTGGTAATTGAATGAATTGTTAGCCTTTGTGTGCTATTAGAAACTGTATGTTCTTGCAGAGGTACTTATCCACCTATCAATGTGTTCTAAGCAACTCAGCCATTTCATTGTTTCTAAACCATACACAATCAGCCCATCACATTCCTACATCAAATGATCCATGATACAGATAGTTGTAATAGAGAAAGACTTAAGAGGCGAATGGTACTTAACCTTATTAATTTAGTAATTAGCTTATTTAGAGTATCTATATGGCTATGACTTGCCTAAAAGTGTATTATTTCTTCACTTAGGCTAACAGTACAGTCACCCTTGATGTACTTAGAAAACATGATAGCAATTAAAAAGTTTTCTTTGACAAAGGTTTGATCAAAATAAATTCTTAAAATTACCCATATGTGTCTTTCTTTTTGGTGTTTTGTCAAAGTCACATTAATACTTATGCTTTTTCCAAACTCAACAAAATGACTAGGATTCGCAATTTTATAGTCTTATCAACTATAAGACTTTTTTAGACATGCATTCAATATTTGATAGGCATAAGAGCACTAACTGAATTTATTTTACTTTTGAAAATCGATTTCACCATTTCATATTAGCTTTTTATTTATCTCAACTGTGCAAGGAAATAATCAATAAAGGAGGAGCTTATGTTACTTTGGAAAATCGGTTTTACCATTTCATATTAGCTTTTTATTTATCTTAACCATGTAAGGAAATAATCAATAATGGAGGAGCTTATGTTGCATGGCCATAAAGATAATTTCTTATATGATATTTTAAAATAAATTTATACCGTGCCCGTGCATCGCATTGGACATTGGCTAGTACTGCAAATGATAGAAGAACCCACTACTCTGTAGTCCTTTTTTAAAGTAACTTTACAGACCTAATTACCAATATCTGTTTGAATTCAAGGTCTCCCCCTTCAACCACTAGGCTAAGAAGGCTGATGTTGTGTAAACATCAAATTACACCAAAAAATAAACAAAAGTTAAACCAGGATATCAACCCTTTATTAGGCTATGAAATAAAAACCCAAGATACTTGTTTGGCTACAAGGCTTGTAGTGTCTTGGTTCATGAGGCTGACAAGAATTTGCATTTGCTGTCAAAATTCTAAATTGCATTGGATAAGTATTTAACAACTTAACTCAAAATTTCTTCGTTGTTTCTCTTATCAATCATGTTTAGATGCAAACCTAACTATTATTCATATGAACCACTGAACATGAACATTTTTCTGAAAACCATTGAACATGAACATTTTTCTATGAAGCGAATTTCTCCTACAAAGGAAAAGAGATGTATAGAAAAACACTACTAAGCATGATGATAGGGTCGTGCTCACTAACATGCGTATTAATTAACAAGGCCAAACTTATACACTATTAGGTAAAAGACAGAAGGTATATATTAGCATATAGGAACAAGCAGTAATATTAGAAAATTACCTGCCCACGTACATTTCGCATTTCACCTTCTTCATATCCATCAAGTTTTTGTTTGACACGCATCAGTGCATGCGTAGCATCCTTGTTCCGTTCACATTCATCTTGTGAGTCTTCCAAGATTGTCTCTAGATCGTCATCTGTTTCCTATCAAGGAGAAAAAAAGAAAATGTTTCATGACCAATTGTGTATAACATGCTTGACATACAGACATGTTGGGGCAAATTATACATTTAGAAATAAGTAATTGAGAAGAAGATAAAGAGAAACGAGAGAAAACACTAGTTTACATGTTTCGGCCTTGTGGCTTACATCCACAGGACAAGAGCCCAAAGGGCTACATTTTCTCATATACTTTTCTTGATAGTACATTGCAATGAAATTCATATTTATAATGGAAATTACACATAAAAGTCAATGATAATTTAAATTTTGAATTGGATATTGATCGTCACAATCCCATAATTTTCTCTAGAAATGAATCCCTTGATTTGCTGATTAACCCCAAGATTTTCTCTGCAATCAATGTCCTGATTTGCTCCACTTTCATAAAAAATATATTTTATTTTCTAACAGTAATGCAACAATTCCAATCAAAGAGTCCCAGCTAACTAAAAAGTAAAGTCATCAAGTAAATTGCACCAGAGACATATCTGGGTACTAAAAAACACACCAAATGAACACCATGTGGTATTTTAGTTAGGAAAAAAAACCCTCGGCAAATGATCACATCTTCATTGAATCGTAATATGATTTTTAGAGTCATTTTGTAAGCTTTTTTTTTGGGTGCCAAAATACAATATGTGATGCAGATGGAAGTATTTTTGTACTAAATAGATTTTTATTACAGCTTATGTGATTTTTTGTTTTTTTATCCCTAATGAATCATTAAGAGGCCAAATTATAACAACTTAAAAATTTCACGATTTTAATTGAAACTTCTTAAAATCTAGTAATTCATTTTGAAACAACCCGCAAACTATACGGAGAATAGTGTAATTTACCCTTTTGTTTTTTTTTAAGTCACTAATATTCCAACATTATAATTATTATAAACAGTCTTTCACACACTTCAACACAATTTAAAACAAACCTGTCCTTTTCCCTCTCTTTTTTCCAGAGGCAAATTAGTCCTGGAACCATATATATGCATATGAAGAGAAAAGTTTCTGAAATACCTTTTGACACTACAAAGCCTTCTGAGGAGATAACCCACTATTACAGTTGGCATTTCATATGGTTGCAAGATAAGATGATACTGCATGTGTACAATTTGGCTGACTGTAATAGGATGAGATTTTTTTCAAAGAGAGAGTTAAAAGTAGGATTTGGATTTTGCTAAATAGGATGAAATTCTGTTGTTTGGTTAGTTAAGTAACTTGGGATGCAAGAGTTACAGTGATCAGAGAGAACCATATCCACGCTGGTTTGATTATACGATCAGAACTGTCCATTACAAAACTGTTTTGGCAGCCATAAGTTGGCACAAATTAGCAGGTGATGCAATTAAAAACAAAAAAACAAAAAAAAAAAAAAGACATGCAAGATAAGCTTTTGGGAAAATTCTTCCATCTCCCACCTGCCTGTGTTACAAGCACATGAGTGTATTCATATAACCACTATAATAGAAGAAGGGAGAAAAAGCCTGCTAGACTTCCAAGTATTATATAACCATATTAAAAATATTAGAGGGGAAAAGATTGCGATGAAAATACAAACTTGGATTCCATAATAGATAGAAACCATGATTATCTCAATAAATAATGGATCATAGCCAGAGTAGAACAAACTGACCATGGAACTAGCAGCCACACTTCATGCGTAAGCCTCTTCCCAAACCAGTCAAGCCTACATGTGGTGTCACACAAATAAAAGTAACTAAGTTGATTTTTTTTTCTTTGTGGTTTTGTTTTCAGTTTTAAAAGATATTTTCTACCCAGACAAAGGATTAACCTGAAATTCTCTCAGACTCCATGAAATGCTTTACACTAATCTTTTTCCTATCAAAAAGACCAAAATACTTGAAGGTGACCAAAAAAATATTTTATAAGAGCAAATGATAGAGTAATTTCAATCTGCTTTCCCAATTCACTAATGCCACTTTCATATTATCGTGTTTACTGTCAGGTGTTGAATTGTTTAGTCTGGCAACAGAATATTTCACAAGTAAAGTTTATACGAGAGTGTTCTCATACATGCTTTTGGTTTAAGCTTCTTATTAAATTATTGCATCAACATCACAGTTTTAAAAGCATTCATTAAACTGGTCTGTAAGAATGAGAACTGCACTAAATTAAGGAAGAGTAATGCTACAAACACAAACTGCTAATATGGCAAATTCTTACTAGTTCTAATATAGGCCCATCACTAATATCACATTTTTACTTGCGATAACTATTTGGAGAATACTAAAGCCACATCAGCAGTTCGTAAAAATGTTGTAAAATAGTTTGTGTCTGTAGCATTACTCTATTAAGGAATGCTGAGCCATGCATATATAAAACTTTAAAGATTATGGTCAGACTTTTTGGTAGTGAGCCTTGTATTTACCAATCCTTTAAAAGAAAGAACAAGGGCTCAAAATGATATTATAATCCTTTCCCAAAAATTCTCCCAGTGAAGAAATGAATACATCAAAGCATTTATTCAAGAATAAATATGCATAAAATAATCACTATTATTAAAATTATTATAAAGAGATACTACTAATTTTTCTTTACTTGAAATTCCCATTGGCTGTTATTCTCCAAAGTAATTTTATCATCAATAATGAATGTTTGCACTTGAAACAACACTTCTATACCAATGTTAGGCAAACGCTCAATTAACAAATCCTCAACTGATTTTTCAAAATAACCTTTTCATTTAGCAATTATTGAAATAGCCGATTTTTAAAAAAAGCCTGTTTTCAAATAGCCATACTAAACGAACACCAAGCCTGTTCTCCTGTGCTCTTTAATTGAATCCTTTATAATAATCGGGGGTATCTAATAATTCGTTAGTAGTTATGAATCTTTTATATTTCAAATTGTAATTCTGGAGACTAGTAATTTGGAGTCCTCTTATTAATAAAATTCATTATCACTTATTAAAAAAGAAACTATTATTATTATTATCATAAAAAGTACAAAAGCATATGGTACTTACATTTGTCATATGCTCTCGGCATCTAAGAAATGACCAGTCTCCTAATCCATACCGACCATGAGCACCTCCCTTTCTACTGCAATTTGAGGAACATGATAATACCATATAAAGACCAGATACACCAGAGGCAACACTAAAAGATCAAACCTATTGGAATTTAACTGACCTCCCAATAAGATATTCCCCAAGAGGAAGGATGCCATCAACCCATTCAAGAACACTGGCACTCGGAGTAAAAGGAACCACTTATTTAATGTAAAAGATGCAAATTTCCAAACTTCATGAGCACCATAATTATTAACAATGAACATTAAAGTTCTATGCACGTACGTATGTAACAATTAAGAGAAAGCAATACCTGCAATCTTTTCATTCACAAGATTCCATATACCCCAAAATCATTAAAGGCTCAAGACTACTAGAGTAACGTCCAACTATGGGTCAAGTTCTTCAAAAGTTGGATAAGTAGTACATGTAAAGAAAAATCGTCTACATTGTACAAATTATACAAATTACTAGAACAAAGAAAAATGAGACAGTGGGTTCCAGTTAACTCAACTGATAAAGTCTCTAAAAAATGAAAAATGAAACTGCCCAAAGAAGTTTATGTCATGAGTAGATATGTGCGAGGGATAAAATTCCAACATCAGTATAATTTCCCACGTATAAATAAGATGTATATGCGTGTTAAGGTAAGTGATTAACCCAATCACAAGTTCCAAGAATGTATATGTTAAGGGTAAAATAGTAATATTTTAATATCAATATAATTACACACATGTAATTACTATTTTAATATCTATATAATTACACACGTAAGTAAGATGCATATTTGTTACGGTAAATTAATTAACCCAAACACAATTTCCAAGGGTTAACAATTTAAAAGTATTTTTAATTATTGACCAGATCAAAGAGTTAAATCGAAAGAAATATGGAAGAATAATAGCATCCACTTATCAACAATCAATTGTTTCCAGATGGAAATCCAAAGCAATTTTCTTTCATGCAAAAGTTTGGATGGAACTGACTTTTTCATTTTTACCAGAACTTTTGTTCATAAGAAAAATCCATCAAATTAATCTCAACCATGTCTTGTTATATATGAAAGGAGAAGATACCTTGTATGTACACACTCCCAATCTTTTTTTTCCATGTATCCTGATGGTTCTGTAAAAGGTGTTAACTAAACCAAAAAATTGTTCCATAACCTGTAAATGATTTAGAGATATACCATCAGTGTAATGAGACAAAAAACATGCATCCTGTATTCGTAAAAAATAAGTTATTCCAGCATTCTTATATATTTCTATATATATCAAAAGCAGAGGAAGTAAAACTAAGGTGAAACTATTACAGAGGAAGTGTTACGTTTATCATACTCATACATCTGCATAGACCCAATCCCAACAAAAAGCAGCAAGTTTACTGATTTTAAAATGTACCAATTATGTTTTTGATAAATGAAAATTTTAATAAACCTGAATGAGAAAAAAACACCAAACAGTTAACAGGACATGTACTGTAAGGGGTAATCAAACAAAAGTACAATAATCTAGAAAATCCAGCATACTAGAGAATGAATGAACACTTAGCGTAGCCATCCAAGTATAAAAGCTACACAACAAACTCAGCTTCACATTTGCCAACAAATGTTCCAAGCCTTCGAATGTCCTGTTATTCCATTCCTTCCAGATAATCCACGTGATGCATAGAGGGATAGCATTCCAAATAACTCCAATACAATTCTTAGTATCCCACCAATTCCAACACACCAACAGATCCACTACCCTCTTAGGCATAACCCATCGCACCCCAAACTAGTAGAAAACAAAATGACCATACCTCTCTAGCCACAAGACAATGCAACAGCAGATGATCCAAAGACTCCCCATCCTGTTTATACATACAACACCAGTCAACAATAAGAATCCTCCGTCTTCTCAAATTATCATAGTAAGGATCTTCCCTAAAGCAGCAGTCTAAATAAAGAAAGCCACTTTAGAAGGAGCTTTAACCCTCCAAATGCTCCTCCACAAGAATAGGCTGGCACTCCTTGTGTAACAATTTATTGAAAGATTTTACCTCAAGAAAAGGAAGAAGAACTTGGAAAGCGGTTGATGCAGACCAATAAATTCATACTCATTTATGTAATGCCAATATCAGCTATGGATGCAGATGGTCATAACAATTTTTTTTTCTTTATGCACATTGTTAGAAGTAGCAAGGACTGAATTTGGATCACTTACTGCCAAGCATGGTCACATGGACTTTATGCTTCCCATTCAAATTGATTGAAAACTACTTATCACACCAATGTTTAAATGTTAGATGCTAAATAAGCATAAAAAATGATGAAGAGTGTGTAGCTAAAATTCTTACAGCATCTTGCCACAGATCATCATTCCAGATTTTGTCAGCTGTCCATATCTACGACCATCAGAACCTAGGCATTCTACCACTTTTGGAGCATTAATCCATTCATTAGCCTGTATGTCTCATCATATATATTAGATTTTAGCATCACATCAAGTACTATTATTATAGTGTGGGAAAAAAAATGCAATTTACACCTGCTAAAATGATTTTTGGTTAAAGTTACAGGACTAAAATAACCAACTTCAAACTTAGAGAATTAAAATGATTTTCAGACAAAGTTAGCAGGTGTAATTGCATTTTTTCCAAATAAAAAAAATTTAAACTGGTATGAGACTCATTTATCTGGCTAATACATACATTACAGAATCTGCTAAACCTTTGAAGTACGGAAAAGAGCCTTAATGATACTAACAGCTGCGATCAACTGGAAAGGTGGTTGTCACTATTGGTACCTGAAGATCCAACACAAATGCAAAACTTCTAAGTTTGTACTACTTTAACTCTGGGAATAAGGAAAGAAAAGTAATGTAAGATCAATGACACAATGTAGCATTAATAAGCCAAATAAAAGAGAGTTTCAACCTACAGTGTCTACTCCTAATGATAGCTCTTTATTATCAGATCAAGACACAAATCAATTTTTAATAGAAGCGGGGATTGAACCCCAGATCTCTTATACAACCATCAGAAACTTTATCAGTTGAGATAACTGGAACCCACTCAATAAGCCAAATAAGAAGCAAATATTGAACGCATCACCAAGCATAAGTCGCAAGAGAGTCACAAAAAACATCCACAAACTCTTTGATGAATTTACACAAATGCATAGGCTATTTCAGGTTAACATTTTTATTCCAAGTATTAGAAAAATAAGTCTACATCTCTTTTTTTTTTTTTTTTGGGGGGGGGAGGGGGTGATAAAAATGAAATTGTAAGGGTTCCATCCAAAATAGGCTCCTTTTACACAAGAGGCATGTGATTCTTGACATTTCATTTTAGCCCATACTTTAGGGGGGTAGAAATGTAATGATTGAAAAGTTTGTGGGACTAAACTGTGATAAGGCCAAACCACAAGGGTGGAAATTGAAATTTATCCTCTTAGGAAATTGAGGGACATTTTTAGCTTTGAAACAGAAGTATTGCAACAAAATGAAAACTAGTATTTTCGATAAACTTTGAACTGAATTGCATTAGATCGTAGACATCTGACAATCATGTAATGATGCTGTGTGAATGAAACTACAAAAAAGAGCACCTAGAAACCAGATAGTAGAATTGCTAACATAGCAAAGTTAGAGAGAAACAAATAAAAGATCTACGAACCTTTTTTTTTTTTTGTCTAAAAGCTCCCCTTCACATTACCATTCTCTCTCATCACGGAAACTATCTTGGGCCAATACTGCATCATCAAATCAATATAAAACACAAAGATCCTAGACTAGAGATGACAGTTTTGTACTTAAAAGTTCTAGCTGTCGAAGACTACATATTTCTCTTGGTAGCGGCATCCTCTTATTGGTATGCTGTTGACAAAATCATGTTAGTTAGGTGTCAACAAAACAGATACTAAGCTTTCACAATAGGAACACAATATTGAGTTTTTCATAATTTTTTTAATAGAAGATAAAAGTTTTTAACTACCATAATTAAGAATTAAAAAAATGGAAGAGAACAAATTCTGAAATTATAACCTATTTGTCTAGCTCACTCCTTGTTTCTAGTTCTGCAAGTTTGATATAGATCTCCACCATTTGATTCATCTATAAAGAGAGAGAGAGAGAGGGAATGATATAAGATTTTACATAAGAATGGAATCTTACAAAGGTATATTTATAGAAGTCAAACATATGGAAGTCACTTTTACTATAATAGTTCCATGATGGGTTCATTTGAGATCCGCTTATTTTGTCAAAACTGAAAATTTTTTGCCAAAAGTACTATAGATAAAGGTAAAAATTAGCTAAAATAGTACATGAATAGTACTAAAAAGTGCAGTGGGCCAATGAATAGTAGCAAAAATAACCTGAATAGTAAAATAAGTTGGCAAAAAATAAGCTATTCAAACGCAACCGATATGATAACTCTAATAGATTTTCCACTGCAATTTTCTTTTTTTTTTAATCAAAATCTACCGCGAATGAGTTTCCACTACACCGTTTTTCCTTAGTACGGTCACCATTTGCAAGAGCTAGAAGTTAGTAACACAGAGAGAAGTAAGACATTAAAATATAGAAAAGCGCGCAAAAGGGCACATTTACAATACCTCCAGTCAAACATGCAAAAGTGCATATGAATATCACTGATAAGGTGAAGGTTCAAGTTTTGCTCCTTACTTTTGAGTTGCAATTCCATACAGAAGTAAACCAAAAATAAAAAAAAATAAAAAAGAGGAAGAAAACCATAACCGTATAATATGCTTAAAACCAGCAAATGGAGTATAGCTTATATACCTGAAAGATTGTGTGGTATGGATGGTCAATGTCCATTTTCTTCACCAGTGAAAACAAAGCAAACTGCATAGTCCAACAATCCTGGTTAAAAATGAACACCCAACTCTATATGTATAAGAATATCACCTCAGTTTCAAACCTAAAAATTATGTGGCCCTGAAGTGTCCTTCAAGCTACCCATTCTTGATGGAATTCGGTACACTAAAGGTATGAATTTGTAAGACTGAACCTATATATATATATATATATATTTAAGAATAAGACATCAAACACCCAGAAGATAAATTCTTAAATAAAGGGAAAAAAAACATTTTAAGAAGTAACTAACTATGCTAATTTCAATGTACCGCATTAATTGTGCTAAGCATGCTGTTTACAACATTTTGTCTAGAAAAGGTGAATCACAGGGAAACTAGTCAAAACACCTGAAACCACACATGTTAGATCCTCCAAGGAAGCCATTTTCTCTTTACTTAAAATTCATGCAAAGTAATTCAGATTCAGCGTCATATATTCTCACATAACATGATTCAAGCTTTTCGACTTTATCCATTTCACCCAAACAGTGCATAACAAGTTTTAATTCGTTGAACAGAGGACTTGGATAAATAATTTCATACTACTCACATCATATTTGATATCCCTCCAATGCTACATTGAGAAAATTGTCTCTGCCATCCTGCAAGATTATATGAAACCAATCACATAATTTGAATTAAATTTAATTCAAACAATAGTTTATAGGATGAACAAGCAACCATGTAAAAATTAAATATAAATCTTCCAAGTATGATGCACTGGCAACTCCATCAAGTGGGTTTGAATACAGAAACAAGTTTGTACATTTATATGCTCAGCAGATTACTGATTGTACATAAGACTCATTCTCAATACCCGCAATTTTTCAGCCTCTTCCTCATCCATTGCAAGTTTCTTTTGTAATTCTTGTATTTTTACCTAGGTTGCACCAACACTTCATTTTTGGCAACGTGTCGGTGTCCGACACGTGTCAGACATCAGAACGAGTACTACTCGCCAGACTTCGGTGTCCGAGCAGTCTCTTTTTTTTTTCACTTCTCCGACATGGAGCCGACACGGCTCCGACACGCCAGCAGTGAAAAAAAAAAAATCACAAATTTTGACAGATAGACTTACCAATACCATTGATTTTGTGATATACCCTAAAACAAAAAAGCAAGCTCAGAGTCTGAGAAGTCATTAGACTGAAAGTTGAAACCCACATCTCAAGTTCTCAACCCACCCTCCCTCAAACCTCTACCCGCTGTCCCTCGCTGGAGCTAGATCGAGCCGATCGGCGAGCTCCATAGACGTCAACGCTGTGCCCTGTCCCTTCCGATCTCTCTCTCTCTCTCAACATGGACAACAAGTCCGACACTCCGACCTCTTCTCTTCCCTCTCTCCGTTTTTTTTTTTTTTTTCAGATAGTTTGGTGAATGGGTATACTGTTACTCACTTATAAGTTATAACGCATTTGTTTTTTTTTTGTTTTTTTTTTTTTTTTTTTTTTAAATCCTACTCTCACTGTCACAGTGTCACTGTATTATACTTTTTATTATGAATTTTTTTTTGTTTCTTTACTCAACCTTTTATGTTTTTAGTTTGATGTTGAATGTAGCCTATTTAAAATTTTTGTTTGTACTGTAAACATTTTATGTGTATTATTGTACTATTTTGGGTGTTAGTTTACTTATTTGTAGTTCTTACATAATTTAAATTCTAAACATAAACGTATTTTATGTCTAAAAATATTTAAAAATATGTCTAAATATAAAATTTAATTAATTATTTAATTGCCGTGTCCACGCCGTGTCGTGTCCTTATTTTTCAAAAATTACCGTATCCCCGTGTCCATGTCAGTGTCATGTCAGTGTCGTGTCCGTGCAACTTAGATTTTTGCAGAGTAGTCAGTCTTCTCCCCCTAAAATATTGTACATGAAAATCTTATTAGAAAGGTAAAGCAACTTAGTGGGCATACCACTATGGAACCAACAATACAGAATTCACCAATAATATAAGTGGATTAGGCATCAGAGTTCACCTTTGATGAACTTTTCAAATGTCTAATAAGTGCTTCCAATTCTATTTTCTTCCAAATTAACATACCCATGAAATATTAAAAAAGAAAAAAGTGTAACTTAGGATTGCAAGGATCTCACAAATTAGCAGGCATCTGATACCTTGTGTTTCCTTAAGCGCATTGCAGCTTGCCACTCATTAGAGGTAAGTCTATCCTCAGAACTCCTAAATAGAGCATCTGCATAATGCGCAAGATGAAAATGAGTTTGGCTTTGTCCTTGAATAGACTTCTTCTTTGTCATCTTTTGATCCTCAATCGAGAAAAAAAACTAAAGCTTAAAGCTGATGCTTGAGAAAAAAAAGACATTTTAAAAAACTATAAAGAAAAGTTAAAAGCTAAAGCTTAAAGCTGATGCCAAACTCACCCTCAATATGACAATTAATAAAAATAAATTAATACTAGTTCTAACAGTTTACAATAAATTTAAAAAAAAAAAAAAAAAAGTTTATAATTCCATACATAAGGAAGAGTTTTGGAGACTCTCGACCCTTCCAAGCCAATACAAGGTTTATTGCTCTGTGGCTTCAAGATATAGGAACTTAAACTCATGCAAAGCTGCAGTGGCATCTGGAGCCCTATAACCGAAGAACAAGATATCAGAAATAGGATTAAGTCAAGGTTTCTGGATTAAAAAATAAATATACAAAAATAACCATTGATCATACCTTACAAAGTGTGGAATGCAAATTGCAATAGATGTTGCATCTTACAATTTTTACAACTAAGAGTCTGTTTGGGATCCGCTTATTTTGTTGAACTGAAAACTTTTTGCAGAAAGTACTGTAGATAAAGGTAAAAATTAGTTGAAATAATATAGTGTGTCCCATGAATAGTACCAAAAAGTGCAGTGGGGTTTATGAATAGTAGCAAAAATAAGCTAAATAGTAAAATAAGTTGGCAAAATTAATTATGCCAAATGGACACTAAGAATTTGAAGAATTACTCTCCTAAGTGCTATAAATGGTTCAAATAGATTCATATGTAGGTGTGATCTTTCCAAAATGGACTTACAATCCGTATTCAACCATGACAACTACTTGACATTCAAAATTTTCAATAAGAAGAATATAAAAAAATATATATATCTTCTTCTTTTCTTTTTTCTTGTTTTGTTCCATCCCAGTCTCTTTTCCTCTATATGTATACATATATTTTGGGTGTGAAAATGGAAATATGCTGCAAAATTCAATCACAATAGACTTCCGCTATAAACGTACATTATTATGATAATTATGAAGCTTCTTCTCTACATGACAATCTGGTTTAAAGGAATAAAAATGACAATTATCTAGGAAATATTGTAACAAAAGTTTTCTTAAGCATCTAGGAGCACCCTCTCATTGTGGATAAGTATAGAACAGGCTCAAATCTTATTCCGCAAAGACCTCAGCCATCTGACTTGTCACAATTACAATTTCAGAATGGATTGAGGAAGTATGTTGCCACAAAATTAAACATTAGAACATAAATGGAATTGAACAACCTATTAAAGGCAATGCAGTTTCTATTGTTTAGGAATAAAGGATCTATCAGAGGAACCAACATCATCAACAGATTAAAATAAAACAACAACAAAACAGAAGAAGAGAGTGCATTTATAGAATCAAAGACAGCCGCTTCATCGCCAAAGCAAGATTGATAACAAAATACCTGGTTTTTGGGGTTGGAATTACAGGTTCAGAAAATATTTTCTGCTTCTTAGCAAAGAATTTTATTCTCTCACATGAAGAAGTCTAACGTAAATCCCAAGCCATGACAAGATGATAAAAAATCTGCACAGAGGAAATGGACACAATAGAAATTTGAAACAAACACTATTATAAAGAAATATATATATATATATATATATATATATATATTCATTATTAGCAACACAAAAAAAAAAAAAAATAGACCTGCACAGTGATTTTGGTATTAAAATTTCACAGAATTTCAAACCATTCAAATACATACTAGACTTTGTGTTAGTACCCACCAAAATCAACATCTATTGAAAGAAAATCTGTGAAATTTATCTTTCCTACGTTTTCTAGAAGTTCAGCAACTACCAGGATTGACTAAAATCAATTATAATTATCCAAAGAGAATTATTACAATGTCAGAAAGAACCACAAGTTATAATTTGGACTTGATCTCCAAAAGTAATAAAAAATTATCACTTCCTAATATCTTAAACTTTTGGATTAGCTTGTGGGAGAATCAGTAATTTAACAAACTTTAATTAGTCAACAATAGATTGGTAATGGGAAAATTTAAAAATATGATGGAGTTGAGCTACCAGTATTGCATGCACATAAATGGACACTACACAAGCAAATAAATATCCAAAGCATCATCTTTGTTTTCAACATTAATAGAACAAAATAACACATTGGTGGTCAAATAAAAGGGACAATAGGTTAACAACATTTAGACTTATAGAGTCCACAAATGCACTTTCTTAACAACATTACCTCCACAAGTGCAACAAAGCATACAACACAAGCAACCAAGCAAAAGAGAATTGATCACATTAGTTCCTCCAAAGACTAACAAAGAATATCAGAGAAGTACTTCAACTTTCAGGAAATTTAAGTCTGTTAAGATGAATGTTCACACAGATCTTTTAAAAAGTAAACAGTTCAATCAGTTTCAAGAAATTTTAGACACTACCCACCAAAAAAAAAATGACTAACTAATAATGCAAAAAAAAAAAAAACAACAAAAAAAAAAATCGATAACAAATAAAAAAAACAAGGATGCAGATAATAAAAATCTAACCATGACTAACTGATAATGCAAATAGAAAAAACAGGATGCATTTTATAACTCAGACAAGGATCAATAGCAACAACTGCACACATCAAAAATACAACAGGATTGAAGCAAGTTTTAAACATCCTAGGTATTTTTTATGCCCCACACCATGGAAAACAAATAGATCGATAAGAAAAAGACAACTTAGATGAATAGTATCTATATATGAACATAAATTGGGAAGTAATCTAATCTTCTACCAGCAATTTGAATACCCTTCAATAGTTGTGATGAAACTTAATATCTAATTCTTGTTCTCTAAGTGGAACAAATCAATCAACTCTTGATGTTGCCCTCTTTGCCTCAACATCAAGATGAGGGATGCCAATAAACAAAGATTTTGTGTATAAAGGCATTGAAGATGCAGGTTGTCAGATGCATTTTGGAGATTGACCAATTTATCAATGGTGAATTTTTTAACAATAATGAACTGGTCTTGTTCAGAATTCCCGCTCATCAATCATGAAAAATTACAAGGTATCTATCCACTTTGATAGCACAAAATCTTAGGTGGAGATCTCGAATTACAAGAATGGACATCTTCCCCACCATTTCATATTCGTTTTTTTTATTGGTAAATTCATATTCAAATTACTGTCTTTGATTTTTCTTTTTACTGGACTTGTTGTCCTTTGCCTCACATAAAACAACGCACTAAATAAATAAATAAATGAAAAGGCATTCCATATACCTCCATCTCTACTTCCTCACTATAAATAGCAATGTGCATTAGAGTAATAATTACAGTTTCCAACGTGGGTTGAGGCTGAGGACAAGCAGCTAGGAACTCCCTTGCTGTAACAAGTTTTTCTTTTGAGGAAACCACCAATGTAACACCATAGTTCAAACTAGAAGAGAAGATTAAAAGACATTAGAATTGAGAACCACATTTTCGAAATCTAAATATCAATCTCTATTAAACAAAATAACATTTATATTCAAAGAAGAATCTAGTAACAGCAATATATACAGTTGCAACCACATGACAATAAATATTGACCATAACAATAATAGGGCTCTAACAGTGCAAAATTCTATTTGATTATGTTACTTCTCTAATGGATCAGCACTTCGAGTCTCTAGTGATGCAGGTGGCAAAAGGTTGGCCTTGTTTTATTTTAGTTTTATTTTCTTTTAGTAATCATGGGTCTTTTTGGAGCTTTAAGGGTTTCCAGAACAGCATGTAGTTTCAAACCTACTGTTATTTTATTGGGCTTCTTTTTTTCTTTGTGGTTTTTAATAGTTAGAAAAAGATAAATTTGCAGCTATAATGGAGTTGAGGTTTGTTTGATGCAATTCCTCCCAAAGCAATGTCAAGCACCCTAGGTGTAAAGCCTGCAAAAAAAAAAATGTACAATGTCACTTATAAAAAAAAAAAAAATGTGCAATGTCTAGATTTATCTTTTTTTTACTTCTTTCTCTTTAATTTCCAGCAACCAGAAATCTTGAAACTAGATCATAATTCCACACCCTGAGAACCCTAAAAAGAATAGGAAAAAAACCCTTGTACAATCCACAGACCAATATCTGCATTACTGAGTTAGTCGCTTACTGCTAACAGTCAACCAGATCTTTCTTCCTTTTTATCACCAGTTTTGACTGTTGACCTCCAAAATATACCCAGCTTGTTAATCCCTAATTGAATCTTAATCAACCTATTTCTCCAGCATTACCAACCACAAATCCCTAACCCCAACAACCCTAACTCCCTCAAATACATGCTACAAAATTAAATCCTCCATCCTTAATTCCTATTTCCGCCCCATGAAACCCTTCAAAATTCAACATTTCAAAGTGCAATTTAAGTTATAAGCCATCTACATCTTTCTTCTGCATAAATTCCAGATTTTAAGTCACAAGCATAGATTAACAGTGAAGAAATACAAGGGGCCAACATCAGATACCAATGGATGCAAAATATCAAAGTTCAACACCATAATGTTGATATTGCAGAATGCCTTAAACATCCTACATCAAGAATCTAATTTCGTGCCTAAAGATCCTATATCAGCAATGGTATCAAAGCTCATTCAAGCTCCTGTCCTGCATCAGAAGATGACACAAACCTCGTGAAACATGAGCTATATATGAAGTTTAAAAATATTGCGCATCTAATGAATATATCTGAAATAGGTCACTTTTCAATTTCCTTGTCCACAAGAGATCCAAGAATATAAGTCTCCATTTCCAGCGGCAGCTGATCTCTCAAATGCCAGGGAAGCCGTACACCCTGATGACTTTGAAATGGGGAAACCAGAATAAAATCGAAGAGAGGAATTTATCGAAAAATTAATCATATAAAATCCAAAGAGATGGAGTGATTCTCAACACAATATTTCAGTGCTTCAAAGCCACAGTCCTGAACAATTCTAGCAAGAACTTCAACAGAGCACTCAAACACCTCATGAAGACTATCATGCTCAAAGTCTTCAGTCTACAAGCACAATCAAATTTTGGTTTCTCAGAGAAAACCAACATGCATGTGATCCAAAGAAGGATGGTAATCAAAACAGAGCAACACAAACCTTAACCTGTTCTAGTGTGGCCTCGGCATCATCTACAAAAGAGTACAAAAGCAAAAACCCACTGTAGCATTTCTTAAAGGAGCACAACCAGCACAAAGAGCATACAATGCCGCAGGCAAAAATAATACCACCCGCTCATTTAATATAGAAGGCACCTAAATAAATAAAAATAAAAAACAGTAACTAGTACATAATACCACAACATTCAAAAAATAATCAAACATAAGATCCTTACCAAGTACTAACATAATTTATCAATGATTCAAGTGTGCAGGCTTCAAAAGTGAAAAATACACATCAAATAGAAGAAATGAAATATAAAGCATCTTATAAAACCCTTGGACAATCCACAGACCAATATCTGCATTACTGAGCTAACAGCCAACCAGGTCTGCCTTTCTCAACTTTTCTCACCTGTTTTGACAGTTGACCACCAAAATATAACCAGCTTGTTAATCCCTAATTGAATCTTAATCAACCTATTCCTCCAGCATTACCAACCACAAATCCCTAACCTCAACAACCCTAACTCCCACAAATACATGCAGTGAAATTAAATCCTCCATCCTTAATTCCTATTTTCTGCCCCGTGAAACCCTTCAAAATTCAACATTTCAAAGTGCAATTTAGGTCATAAGCCATCTACCTCTTTCTTCTGCATTAATTCTAAATTTTTAAACTCGTAAATTACACACATACCCATGGATCTTGAACCCATCGGTTTTCCACTTAATATAGGACTGGTATTTCTGTAAAAAGACCATCAACTTATTTGAAGAGAAATTGTTAGGAAAATGGTGAAAGTGAATATGACTATCCAATATTATCAATTGACAATTAAATCAAGAACTTTCAACAGTGACCTGGTTTACTGATGGCATTCCTAATCTGGAAAAATCCTGAAAATCTTTAACAACTGTAATGGTCTCAACCAAACAGGGAAGAATAAGTGAAGTTGGTTGTCATAGTTCAATCTAGCAAATAGAAATATAAAACAGGTACATGCATTAAGGCATTGCAACAAAGCAAATAAATGGGCAACAAACAGAAATCACAGCTAATGATGATCAAACTCATTAAAGATGGTAACAATATCCATAATGTACTTTAGGCAATAGTCATGATGTTATCAGGAATGAGATCAGGTGAAAATCTGATTTGACTTGTGTTGATGGATTATGGTAATCTAAAGACATCAACATCACAGATTCACTTGCCAGTAACTAGTGTGTGAAGTAAAAAATTTTGAAGTATTAGATATTCTATGACAGTTTGGTTTTAACAATTATGGACAATCAGATGCAATTTGGGAAATTTATCAACCCAAAAGTTCACCCGAGATATAGGTGTTTGAGAAAGAACAAAAGGCTACAACTGACAAAATATGTCACAATGTTAACAAAGGTCCAATTCAATAATTCTAGAATGTAACTCTCCACCTTTAAAATAAGCAAATCATGCTAACAAATTCTATCTTGCACAAGAATAAAACATATTATGGTGGCTACCATTTAAAGGAAAATAAAAAATTTACGAGTGCTTACATGCACGTTTGTACCTTACAAAAAACTGTTTACACCACATATCACGTAAATTAAATAGTCAACTAAAATTGACAAAAAATACAAACCTCCTAAGTAATGCAAATGTTTTCTCCTTGGTTCCTCTATTTAAAACACCATAAAGAAGCAAGCATGGAGAATCAAAAGGAATTTGTTTCCACGGACATATAATTCAAGTAAAATCTTACACTGATGGCATTCTTTTAAATAACCTAAGATCCCACACATCTTGAGGTATGACATACGTGTTTATTAAATCCTGGAAGAAGAATAAGTGACATAAAAACACTTTCAAAACAAAAGTACACACATCAATGTAAATGGACTATTATAGAAGGAGATTGCCTAATTTCTTAGAAAAAAGGATAATGCAAATAAAGTGTGAGAACACAGTCTAAGAGGATACACGTTCAATATAAGATGAAGAAATATACAAGAACTCGAACCCTCAATTACTGAGACAATCAAAGAAGATTGACACTGGTAATCCATGCATGAGACAACACCATATTACTTGCCAACTATAGTCAAATTGCAAAATTTTATTCAAAGAAACAGTCGGTTTTTAGATTTCAGTATGAGGATAACAATATCAATTAGAGCAATACATAAGACATATATGTTCAATAATAGGATTTATAATTTTGCGATACTTAAAAAATTTCTTGCCAAAAAAAAGAGGAACTCATCCACACAAAAGTGCAAAGGAGTTTTCCCATTCAAGAAATTTATAGAACTTTCCAATGCCTAGAGAACCTATGTTGCACGGACACTGACACGGACACGGACACGACACGGACACGGACACAGGGATACGGCAATTTTTAAAAAATAAGGACACGACACGGCGGGGACACGGCGGTTAAATAATTAATTAAATTTTATATTTAGACATATTTTTTAATATTTTTAGACATAAAATACATTTATGTCTAGAATTTAAATTATGTAAGAATTACAAATAAATAAATTAACACCCAAATTAATACAATAATATACATAAAATATTTATAATACAAATCAAAAATTTAAATAGGCTACGTTCAAATACTAATAATAACACTAAAATTAATAATCAAAATAATAATATAAATTATTTTTTTTTGGTCCAATGGCATATTAATGACATCATGTCATTGATACATGGTGCTCAAAAGTTTAAATCTGAAATTGAAAGTTACTTTCACGTGGGTGGGCAGTTGACACACAAAACAAAGAGGTAATAAATAAAAAAGTATTATAAAAGTTTAAATGAAGAGAAGAAGACATAAGGCAGCTGGTTCTGCGAAGAAAAGGAAAACGAAAAAGAAGCAGAAGAAGAAGAAGAAGAAGGAGAGAGGAGGAGCTCGCCGATCGGAAGAGACAGGGCACGCCGGCACAGCGTCGACGTCTATGGAGTTCTCCGATCGGCCAGATCTAGCTCCGGCGAGGGACAGTGGGCAGCGGCAGCGAGCAGAGGGTGGAATCTGTGATTTTTTTTTTTTTTTTTCCACTGCTGGCGTGTCGGACGCATCGGATCCGCGTTGGCGCCGTGTCAGAGCCGCGTCGGCGCCGTGTCGGAGCCGTGTCGGAGAAGCGCAAAAAAAAAAAAAAAAAGGGACACCGCCGGACACCGGAATCTGGCGCGTCGTGGCCGTTCCGGTGTCCGATACGTGTCGGACACCGACACGACGCCAAAAATGGCGTGTCCGTGCAACCTAGTAGAGAACAATAAAAAGATAGACCTAGCCCAAAGGAAAAATCAAGTAACTATTGCATATAAACTAAAAAGTCAGTCTTCTCCCCCTAAAATATTGTACATGAAAATCTTATTAGAAAGGTAAAGCAACTTAGTGGGCATACCACTATGGAACCAACAGTACAAAATTCACCAGTAAAATAAGTGGATTAGGCATTGGAGTTCACCTTTGATGAACTTTTCAAACGTCTAATCAGTGCTTCCAAATCTATTTTCTGCAAAATTAACATACCCACGAAATATTAAAAAAGAAAACAAAAAAGTGTATCTTAGGATTCCAAAGATCTCATTAATTAGCAGGCATCTGATACCGTGTGTTTCCTTGAGTGCATTGCAGCTTGCCACTCATTAGAGGTAAGTCTATCCTCATTACTCCTAAATAGAGCATCTGCATAATGCGCAAGATGAAAATGAACTTGGCTTTGTCTTTCAATAGACTTCTTCTTTGTCATCTTCTGATCCTCAGCAAGTGAAACTGCAAGTTTCAAATACTTCTCTAAAATAGTTCTGGAGCTGCATTTTAAACAAGCAGTGTGCCAAGCAATTAAGAAAATTAAAGAAACTAGCACATATAAAACCCAAAGGGACACAACAAATTTTTTGAATATATATATTTAGAGTATAACATGCTAGCTCGAGTTTCTGCCAGCCACTTCCCAACCAAGCGATATACATCTGAACCTCTTGATTTAACACATAATTCTGTATGATATATTTTGCAAGGCTGATGGAAATCTCATCCTGACCTTGGGCACACAAAAGCTTTGCCTCTTCATGCTGCCATCACACAAGTGTTTATAATAATGCATGTGCCAACTATGTCTGAGCAACGTCTCAGCAATGCACATGAAATAGATGTTTACAATTGGGTAGAAATCAATGTATTTAAACGAATAAGCACAATGTTTCTACAGAAACCAAAAATCTTGATAGTTAGTTTTCTCTCCATTTAAACCAAGGATAATGACTAGAATAATCATGTTCTTCCACAGGTGAAAAGGGCCTGTAAAAAGATTTTCTGCACAAAGGCTAGCAAATGTTCTGAGGGAGAAAATAGACATATAAAAGAGATATAAAATCAATGCAGCAACTGAATAAATGAGTACGTGCATTAAGGCATTGCAACAAAGCAAATAAATGGGCACCAAATAGAAATCACAGCTAATGATGATCAGACTCATTAGAGATGGTAACAATATCCATAATTTACTTTTGTCGATAATCATGATGTACATTTCTGCCCAGACTATGAGACTAACAAAGAGTTGTAATCAGGAAAGAGATCAGGTGAAAATCTGATTTTAGTTGTGTTTATGGAATGAGATGGACACGCCACATTAAAGGATAAAGCACAAGAAACAGTTGCACTAAATCAGGTATAAAAAAATGTGGTTTAGGATAAGAGAGATAGTGAAAGTATATCGCCAAATCAAACTCTGCCACTTGCCCTACCAAGCACCCAAAAGAAATTCCATTTTCTGTCAACATGTCAATATTGAGATTTTTAAAATTCACTCTGAATTGCAAATGTTACAAAACAATGAACAGAAGAACAATTTTCTAAATGTAAACCAATATTTCCCTTGCATTTAGAATGATGTTTAAAGCATACCAACAACTCGTTTCTTATATGGCTTATAAATGACAAAATTGATGATCATATATTCTGAAACGTTGCGAAAAGTACAAGTAGATGGCAGAAAGAGAAAAAAAAAACAAACAAACAAACAGGACAAACAAGCCGCGTAGAACTGGAATTAGTTAAAACCAAACAAATCGAGTAAGAAATACACACAATCAAAACACCAAATTTTGCAGCAAAAAAGTTATGATAAATATCACTATTCAATATATAATTTTCAAGGCACAATAAGGAGAAAAGAACCAACATGAGTGTTAGACTTACGGTTAAGTGATTAAATTCACCATTTCCTAACAACTTAAGCTTTTGGGATAATCGATAATTTAACATGGTATCAGAGCAGAAGATCCTGAATTCGATCTTTGGCTTTACTCTACCTCCCATTTAAAATGTTAAATTTCCACTTGTTAGGCCCCCACTTATTAAGGAAAGTTTAGGCTCACAAGTGAGGAAGAGTGTTAGACTTATGGTTAAATGATTAAATTCACTATTTCCTAACAGTTTAAGCTTTTGGGATAATCGGTATTTTAACAATGAGATTGTTTGGAAAACAAAAGATAATCATGATCTCAACCCAACGTCACTCCAACAAATTAGTTTTCTAACTCATAAAACTCTTAACCCAATAATTAAACCTTTAAACTTTAGAAGAAGAATATTGAAATCAACGAAGAAAGAGAGACTATGGCCTTAGTTCCTGATCAAACTTTGAAGGCCAGGTAGCTATACCAGCGTTAAATTTTTTAAACATGGTAATTGCAGTAACGTTGTCTTAATAAAAATGAACCAAATTGATCTAGTAAAGCCAACTTTGCCGAAACATTGATACCTTCAAAACTACCAAGCACCAAAAATCCATAAAATAAATTCAACAAGGGATAGTATCAAGTATAAGAGAACAGTAAATTTAATATTTATAATCAAATAGTTAGAAGCCAAGTTTACTACAAGAAAATCCCTAAAAAGTAGCTAACTAAAAATACGCTGAGACTGCTGGAATTAATTAAAATCCACAAATGCAAAAACCCTCATTATTATTCTCGAGCAAACCATATTTAGATCGAAATCCTCAATAATCTAACTACTCCACTCCAATAAGAGACATTACCACATTCAAATTAGATACGAGCATGCCAACACAAAAACTAAAACAAGACAAGTGGACAAAGAGAAAAGAATTGGATTGGAAGTTTCAAACCCTCATTAAGCTACAGTAATTTAAAATCCTCTTAGATTCAAAGCCTAAAAAAAGCAAACACTGCAACAATTTGAAAGAATTAAAACAACCAGAAACTGTACTTATAAAGTGGGGATTGTAAGAGTAACAAATACACAAGGATAGGAGAGAGAGAAAGAGAGAGAGAGAGAGAGAGAGAGAGAGCATATCACAAAGTCAAACTCCGCCACCTACCTTGCCAAGCACCCAAAAGAAAATTCCATCTTCTGTAAACAAGTCATGATTGAGATTTTAAAATAACACCAAGAACTGCAAAGTTGCAAAACAATGAATAGAAGAACTCTTCCAAAAGTAAACCCAATACTTACCCTAGCATTTAGAACGACCATGTTTAAAACATACAACTCGTTTCTTACATGGCTGCCAAATGACAACATTGATGATCTCATATTCTGAAAAGTTGTGATAAGTACAAGTAGATGGCAGCAGAAAAAAAAGCAACCAGGATAAACAAGCCGTGTAGGACAGGATGTAGTTCAAACCAAACAAATAGAGCCAGAAATACAGAGTCCAAACACCAATTTGTGTTAACAAAGTGACAATTTTAAACCCATAAATTTATATATATATATAACATTAAAAATAGCCTTGTAAAAGAGAATAGTTTAATATATATATAAATGAATTAAATGTTGTCACAATTTAATATTGCAAGGCATACTATAAAATGAACTTCTACATTCTGTAATTAGTATAAAAGAAAGGTGATTTCAATGAGAAAAAATTAAGTCAGAATTTAGGGGAACTTATATTTTGTAATCCTCCATAAATTGATTCACTGATCTATCTTCTATAAGTAACATGAAATTTGTTCAAGTTTCATTTGCAGGCAACATTTCTTATTTATCTGCTAAAGAGGAGCAGCAGCAGTTTGAGTTAAAATGCAATACCATGAAAAAGAGATGGACATGCCACATCAAAGGATAAAGCAGAAGACATAATAGCACTAAATCAGGCATAAAGTGGTTTAAGATAAACTCAAACCAAGAAAATAATCATTGCCTAATCTATTTCACAAACAGAAGACCATACACATTGGTTAGCTTAAAAATAGTAGCATCTTGTACATGACTTGAAGGACTAACCTGTAAAGAATTTGTTTCCTGGCAATATAGTATAAAATTCATACATAAAACCTTCTTTCCTTATTCCTTTTCTTTTTTACATAAAAATGCATAATTAAAACATAATATTCAAGTTTCCCATCAAGCATATATATCAATACCCATGAATTTTCAAAATATCCATGCCTTATGGAACAGAAACAATTTGATTACGGAGCTGAATTATGCGACCCTGAATCATTTCCAGTTCAAAGAAAGGACAGCTTTTTGAAACACTTCAAAATGATATCACCCTGCTTTGTACTGGAGAATGTCATGTAAAAACAATGTGAGGAATATTACAACTTTACTTACAGCAGATAAAGTGGGAAACAAATTAATGCTTCCTTCTAAGGGAGCAGACGCCATCCTTGACTGATTCCTTAATCGATACATCAAACCGTAGACACATATCGGGCCCTAGTAATTTTGTGAGCATAGTGCTTATATCAGCTACTTCTACAAAGTGTCAATCCCAGATGTTCTTCCCTTTGTCTGGTCTAAGAAGATAAAGGGGAAAGGCAAAGTCCTAAAAGTACAAACTTATAATAATAAACACCCAAAAAATAATCACAAAGCTAAGAACAAACTTATAATTTAATTTTTGTAATGTATTTCAAGACTTAAAATTTTGTCTCCCAATCACTACAAACTTAGTCCTCAAACAAAGTAAGCTGCAACCTATGCCAAATATGACAGCAATTTCCCTACCTATGTTTTAGAAAACTATATTAACAATGAGAGTTGTTCACACACACTAAGAGAAATTAAAAGGGTTCTTGGTGGACAAAATGAGCAAATTACCTCCACAAGTGCAACTAAGCTTACACCACAAGCAACCCAGCAAAAGAGAATTGATCCCATTAGCTCCCCCAAATACTGCCAAAGAACACAGAAAATTCAAGAATATCAGAGAAGTACTTCAACTTTCAAGAAATTTAAATCCATTTAGATGAATGTTCTCACAGATCTTTTAAAAAGTAAATAGTTTAATCAGTTTCATTAAATTTTAGACAATACCAAGAGAAGAAAATTATATTCATCACCTTCAACATAGATGTGTGTACTTAAGCTGTCTGGATAGAATATGAAGTACTGCATTCACCAATTCCCAGAAAATAAATAAAAAATAAAAAGGCAGCAGATAATAAGAAACTAACCAGGACTTACTGATAATGCAAACCGCAAAAACAGGATGGATTTTATACCTCCGACAAGGATCAATAACAGCAACTGCACACATCATAAATAAAACCAGGATGAGCCACCAAGAATCAAGAAATAAACATGATGAGTTTGAAACATATGCATGAATTTGAAATTCCAATACCAGGATTGAAGCAAGTTTAAACATCCTAGGTACTTTTTATACCCCACACCATGGAAAAGAAACAGGTCAATAAGAAAAAGACTACTTATATAAAAAGTATTTATAAATGAAGATGCATTGGGAAGTAATCTAATCTTCTACCAGCAATTTGAATACCCTTCAATAGCTGTGATGAAACTTATTATCTAATTCTTGTTCTCTGAGGGAAACAAATCAATCAACTCTTGATGTTGTCTTCTTTGCCCCAACATCAAGATTAGAGATGCCAAAAAACAAAGATTCTGTATATAAAGGCATTGAAGACGCAGGTTGTCAGATGCTTTTTGGAGACTGACCACTTTACAAATGGTGAATTGCTTAACAATAATGAATTGGCCTTGTTCAGAATTCATGCTCATCTATCATGATAAATTACCAGGTATCTATCCACTTTGATAGCACTGAATCTTAGGTGGAGATCTTGAAACCTTCATTATTAACACTTTCAAAGAAGCTAGGCATTACAAGAATGGACACCTTCAACACCATTTTATATTCTTTTTTTTTATTGGTAAATTCTATTCTAATTACTGTGTTTTTTATTTTTCTTCTTATTGGACTCGTTGTCCATTGCCTCACATAAAACAAAGCTCTAAATAAATAAATAAATGAAAAAGTCACTACATATACCTCCGGCTCTACTTCCTCACGATAAATAGCAATGTGCATTAGAGTAATAATAACAGTTTCCAGAGTGGGTTGAGGCTGAGAAACAGCAACTACAACCTCCCTTGCTGTAACAAGCTTTTCTTTCGAGGAAACCACCAATGTAACACAAAAGTTTGAACTAGAAGAGAATATCAATAGATGTTAGTATTGAGAATCAGTTTTTCGAAATCTAAATATCAATCTCTATTAACCAAAATAACATTCATATTCATAGAAGAATCTAGTAACAGTAATATATACGGTTGCAACCACACAACAACAAATATTGACCATAACAATAATAGGGCCTTAATAGTGCAAAATTCTATTTGATTGCGTTACTTCTCTTACGGATCTACACTTCAAGTCTCTAGTGATGCAGGTGGCAAAAGGTTGGCCTTGTTTTATATTAGTTGTATTTTCTTTTAGTAATCAAGGGACTTTTTGGAGCTTTAAGGTTTTCCAGAATGGCTTGTAGTTTCAAACCCATAGTCTTCTTATTGGGCTTCTTTTTTTATTTGTGGTTTTTAATAGTAAAAAAATAAATAAATTTGCAGCTATAATGGTGTTGTGGTTTGTTTGATGCAATTCTTCCCTAAGTAGTGTCAAGGACCCTAAGTGTAATGCCTGCAAAAACTAGGTACAATGTCACTTGCCAAAAAAAATGTGCAATGTCTAGATTTATCTTTTTTTACTTCTTTCTCTTTAATTTCCAGCAACCTGAAATCTTGCAACTAGATCATAATTTCACACCCTGAGAACCCTAAAAAGAATAGGATAAAAACCCTGTGCAATCCACAAAACAATATCTGCATTACTGAGTTATTGCTAACAGCTAATATACGAAGTTTGAAAATAGCACACATCTGACGAATATATCTGAAATAGGACTTTTTCAATTTCCTTGTCCACAAGAGATCCAAGAATATTAGTCTCCATTTCCTGCGGCAGCTGATCTCTCAAATGCCAGAGAAGCCGTACACCCTGATAATTTTGAAGTGGGGAAACCTGAATAAAATCAAAGAGAGGAATTTATCCAAAAACTAATCATATAAAATCAAAAGAGATGGAGTGATTCTCAACACAATATTTCAGCACCTCAACACCACAGTCCTGATCAATTCATGAAGACTATCATGCTGAAAGACTTCTGTCTACAAGCACAATCAATTTTTTGGTTTTTCAGAGAAAACCAACATGCATGTGATCCAAAGTTGGATGGTAATCAGAACAGATCAACACAAACCTTAACCCGGCCTGGTGTGGCCTCGGTATCATCTACAAAAGAGTACAACAGCAGAACCCATTGTAGCATTGCTTAAAAGGAGCACAAACAGCACAAAGAGCATACACTGCCACAGGCAAGAATAATACCACCCGTACATTAAATATAGAAGGCTCCTACATAAGAAAAATAAAATAAAAAAACAGTTACTAATACATAATACCACAACATCAAAAAATAATCAAACATAAGATCCCTACCGAGTACTAACATAACTCATCAATGATTCAAGTGTGCAGGCTTCAAAAGTGAAAAATACACATCAAATAGAAGAAAGGAAATATAAAGCATCCTATAAAACATCTTCAACTAATGGCGAAATGAAACACCAAAGATCCATATGCAAATTTAAAACATAAGTCTATCGCAATAGTTTCAAAATAAGAAAATGTCAATCTCTGGCTCTTTGAAGTATAGATAATATTTAAGGTTTCATAAAGCTAAGGGTTCAGTTAAAATAATTTTGGCATAACCATACAATTTTCCTAGGAGCCTACACACATTTCTTATGTGAGTAAAATAAATTCGTGCCTCTTGTTTTCACGGACTAATTATGTACAAAGTACTTTTATCATGGTCACATTAAGACGGTAGCTGTGATGGTCAAGGTAAACACAGGCCAGTAATGCAAGTACATCCACTAGTCAACTTCTCAAACACTACTAATAGTTCAAGTCCTTTTAAGTTTCAGGGATGAGAAAACACAATCAACTAAATGTTGCTGTTCTTCATCACCCAAAACCAAACCAAGGAAAATTGAGCGGACCAAGATATTTTTAGTCACGGATATCCAATACATGGAGACTACAAAGCACAATGGATGAAAGCAATCTTACCACCCAAAAGTCAAGTCTACCAAAAGTAGTGCAAATTTCTTAGACGCAAGATCTTTTAGACAATTGAACTTTAGAATTCTAACCCATAAGGATTATTTCTGCGTGGTAAACTAAATTACTTAAAGTATCAATCTTTAAGATCACATTCACAAGTACCACAATAGATTTTAGCATCACATTGACATCTATACTTCAATAAATTAGAAATAATGTAAACCAAATGAGAACAACTAGAGAACTAAAGAGTGTCATATTCATAATACTACAAGCAAATAGACTGTCTAGTTAGCATGTCCCAAAATTGCACTCAGGAGACTCTTCTTGAAATTTAAAATGTCAGGAATGGAATGTCACCCTGCACAAAAATGAAGAAAGTGAATATGAACAAGTACACATGTTACAACACATCCCATAACTGAAACTCATTACATAGAAAAATACCCCATGTAAGCATTAAAGTAAATTGCATTTTCGATTGCTTGAAGAAAGATCTGATGTGTGGCCAATCCAAGAATACATCCTGACTCATACAAAAGTCAATATAACCCAAACTCATATGAAACTTAAATGTTCTGCAACACAAAACCAGCTTCATTAAGTTGATAAGTACCTTGTGTTTTTTTATTCTCAGGAAGTGAATAGGGTAAAAACTAAATTACCCTAACATGATACATTTCATTTATATGATGTTTCTAATCATTATAACTAATTTTTCCCTAGCATATATACTACTCATAACACAAGTAATGGTTTCAAGGGAACTGTGGCCAAAGTAGTATCAATGCGGGTGAAGGAGGCAATCAAGGAAGACACGTGAGGAGAACTAACACTCGTTGAGGAATGAGAGGAATCATATGAAGAAGACTCAATAAAAATGACATCAACTCTAACAAAGTGACAATGAAGTAAAGGGAAATAACACTCGTACCCCTTATGATTACGAGAGTAAAATATACTTACAAGATCCAGAATCAAGTTAGTCACACCCTAGACCTAAAATGCGAACATACACACCCAAAAATCATTGGAGGTAAATGGAACAAGGGTGTTCAAGAGGTAGCACAATTAAAGGAATCTAACCATCAAAAACAATTGAAAGCATACAGTTGATATGATAACAAGCTGTCAATACTGCATCACTCCAATATGTTTTTGTAACATTCATATGGAAAAAAAGAAAATATCTCAATTACATTTCGGCACACCATTGTGTTGTGGAGTATAAGGAGAAGAAGACCGATGAAGTATATCATGATCATCGAGAAAGTGGGACAAAGAAGTATGAAAATATTTATGAGCATTATCACGTTGAAAAACACGAATTGAAGCATTAAGCCTTTATTTTCATATAAATGGATAGAAAAATTGAGTACAACTAACATTCTATCCTTCATAAAATATAACTCCAAAATAGCATCAATGAAAATTACAAAACATCTATAAAGTAAAATACAAACCACAGATCTATAAAGTAAACAATCCATGTCACAGAAACTATAAAACAAATGATAAAGAAGTAAATGGATTGGGGTAGCAAAATTAAAAACATAAAAATAAGAAGGAAACTTCCATACTCACAACTGCTGATCTAGCTACAAGAAGATAATCAATGCAAAGCCAATAAACCTATGAACAAGTAAAACATGTTAGAAAAAGAACAATGGAAGAAAAAACTGTCGCATTTAATGATCTTAGTCAAATAAAGACTTAATCCCAATTAAATATGAACATAAGGCGCCACAAAGGAACACAGATAAATCAAAAAATGTCGAAAGGCAATGCACATTTCCAAAACAACATCAACAACTGTTTGAACCACATGCATAATCGTAACCATGGAAAATAAAGGAACCGGAGGATCTGATGCACAATAGGCATAGCTGCAAAAATCAAAGAAGCCAGACAACATATTATAACTAAAGACAGTTTAAAAAATTCACTTAATCCTGCCTAACAAGAAATATAAATTAGTTTAACTTTTTATCAACTAGAATATATATCAGAACACATCAGAATTTGCATAACAAACCTCTCATGGGGAGATGCACATGGAATTTAGTGATGCTGTACCATTGGGCTGGATGGAGAAGAATTGTCCATTGTGGATGCCCTAAACTAGCTCGTGGACCCTACTCAGTTTACAGATTTCTTTAATCCAATAAGAACCATGGAAGTTGATACATAGTAGATTATTTTTTTGACAATTTCTGTCTTTTCATAATTTATTGAAAATTTCTTTAGAATTAAAAAATAAATATAATTCTAATAAAAAACCTTCAAAAACAACAACCAAGCCCTAGTCCAAACACTTGAGTCAAACATGGATGCTTAATAGACTAGAAAGGGTCAGCCACATGTATTCTTTTCCATCCACTTGAGGCTCTTCCTCTAAGTCAGGGTGGTCACACAAAATAAAGTATATATATTTGCCAAAAAAAAAAAAACTATATACTAAACTAATCTAGTGTGACAGCCCTCATAAAAATGTTAAACACCGGACTTGAAAATCAAAAGAACTTGATTTCAACAAAAATAAGAGTAATGATACATCTACAACAATTTCACAACAAATCCTATGTAATAGGAAGTTATTTATTCTAATTTGAGCTCAACACTGATATCACTTTTAAACCTACTAATAACAGTTTGTCATATAAAATTTATTGTGAAAATGTAGTCAAAAAATAATTGTCCCCCAAACATAATCGTTGATCCCTTAAACACCCCCCCCCCCAAAAAAAAAAAAAAAGCTAAATAACTAAGTACAAAAATTAAGACAGATGTATATATAAAAAGCTACCTTAGGCAAATAGAACAAAGCAGTCCAAAAATTTACAAGGAAAAAAAAGGCAAAGAAGAAATTACAAACAGGGAGGAAACTAAGAAAGAAGGTGAATCCCTAAGCTCGAGACCAGTCAAATAGAGAACCACTAATAGAAGCTAGAAGTCGATCTCTCGATCTATCCATGTCCTCAAATGTCTGCCATTCTATTCCATCCAAAATCATGCTCTAATATTCCCTGATTGACACATTATTTTTTTACTACCTCTATTAATGTTTTTTGGGTCTTCCTTTACCTATTTTCATTCCATTAACTTGAATCAATTCACTTCTTCTTACTAGTGTATTAATAGCATTTCTCTAAACATGGCCAAATTATCTCAAGCAACACTCCCTCATCTTTTCATCAATAGAAGTTACCTTGATCTCTAAAAGAATTTCCTCGTTTCTATAGGAAATGGTAAAATTCATCTTGTTCCAAAAGTTTAAACTAATAGGAAATGGTAAATTTAATCATTTAACTTTTATTCTAATACTACCCCTCACGAGTGGGCTCAACCTCCCCTTCATATGCGGGGTCTAAAACCTAGAATTTTTAAGTTTCTAAATTGGAGGTAAAGTGGAGACAAGTTTTCAACTCAAGATCACTTGCTCCAATACCATGATAAACTATCACCTGCCCCAAAAGCTTAAACTGATGGGGAGGGTGAATTTAATCATTTAACCATTATTCACTCACATTTAAGATTATGGCAGATTATTGAAAAATAACAACTTATAGCTACATTTGATTTCCTAGTATCTCTCTATCACTGTTTCTTTCTCATTCATCTTCTACTTGCTCTTTAATGTACTCTTGTTATTTCTCTACTTTAATCGAGTGATCTAAAAATTAGATCAAATCAAATCTGCAAGTGCAAACACCCCTAGAAGCCTAATAAACCATAAATCTTACACCCAATACTTTTCACTATCAAACCCAAATTCGCCCTACCCCTTTCTAAATCAACCCTAATCCCAATTCCCCAAAATAGAGTTATAAGGTGCAGGATTAAGCTGCTGCCTTGCTTCAACTAGCATAACACAAGGTGCAGGACTCAGCTTCTGCCCTGCTTCAACTAGCATAACACTAAAATCGACAAAATACCAATACATAGCACCCACTATACACATGATAACCAATTATTTCTTTAAAAAAGAAATTAAATAAGCATAAGCCATTCTTTCTATGATTTAACATAATTTCTCAATCCTTCAAGCATATCAATAAATAAGATTATAGTTGATTGGAGTTGCATATGCAAGAGGACAGGCGAGAACCAAGATCATTTCCTACACCACTGTTCTATTGCAAGGGACTCGTGTTAGATCGTCCTTGGGATGTTTAGAGTTTGGTGGGTGATGCCCAAGACTATGCTTTTGTCGATTCAAGGTTGGAGAATGAAGCCAAACTCCTTCCAACACAGAGCTTGGGATTTAAATCAACCATGTTTAATGTAGACTATGTGGAATGAAACTAATCAAAGGATTTTTAGGGAGCATCAATTGTCAACTATGAAAATTAAGTTGACATTGGTAAGCTTATTGTTTTCTTGGCTTTTAGTTGATACAGGGTGGCCAACAAGTTTCATAGATTTCATATCCTCTTTACATTCTTTGGTTTTTGGAGGAAGACACCCAGCATACTCATCAAACCAAAGATCGGACATCTTGGTGACTCAAATTTTTCAATAAAATTTCACATTACATATCCAAAAAAAGAAAAAGATTAGACAGTTTGAAAAGCCATGAGATTATGTGATATCTTTTAATTTAGACTATATCAAGCTGAAATTAGAGTTTCCCATCCCCTAGTTATAAAAATGAGATAGATATTAGAATATGTAGATACCTTAGTGACCCAGCTTAGGTTGGTGCTATCCCTACGCAGAACCAGAGCTGGAAGAAGCCAATGGCAACATTACTGTATGAAATAACTAGGTTCGGAATCTGAAACTAATAGTTGATGTATCAACTTTGAGCAGATGTGATGTGGTCGATGGAACACTTATGGATGCCATATCTCAAACCAAGAAAAAACCGTTAGAAGAATATAAACTTTGTTAGAATTATGGTTAAAGTGATTAAATCCACTATTTCCTAATGGCTTAAGCTTTTGGAACAATTAATAAATTAACATAGTATCAGACCAAGGGATCTTGAGTTTGATGCTTGTCTCCACTCTACCTCCCATTTAAAATGTTAAAATTCCACATTATGGGGGAGTTGCGCCCACACACGAGGGGGAGCGTTACAATTATGATTAAGTAATTAAATTCATCACTTCCTAATATCTTAAACTTTTGGATTAGCTTGTCGGAGAATCAGTAATTTAACAAACTTTAATTAGTCAACAATAGATTGGTAATGTGGAAATTTAAAAATAGGATGGAGTTGAGCTACCATTATTGCATGCACATAAATGGCACTACACAAGCAAGTAAATATCCAAAGCATCATCTTTGTTTTCAACATTAATATAACAAAATTACACATTGGAGGTCAAATAAAAAGGGAAGATAGGTTAACAACATTACCTCCACAAGTGCAACTAAGCATACAACACAAGCAACCAAGCAAAAGAAAATTGATCCCATTAGTTCCTCCAAAGACTAGCATCAGAGAAGTACTTCAACTTTCTGGAAATTTAAGTCCATTAAGATGAATGTACACACAGATCCTTTAAAAAGTATATTTCAATAAGTTTCAAGAAATTTTAGACACTACCAAGAGAAGAAAATTATATTCATCACCTTCAGCATGGTTGCGTACTTAAGCTGTCTGGATAGATTATGAAGTACTGTATTGAAAAATTCCCAAAAAAAAAAAATCAACAAATAAACAAAATAAAATAACAAGGCTGCAAATAATAAGAAACTAACCATCACTAACTGATAATGCGAACAGAAAAAACAGGATGGATTTTATAACTCTGAAAAGGATCAATAGCAGGAACTGCACACATCATAAATACAGCCTGGATGAGTCATCAAGAATCATGAAATAAACATAATGAGTTTGAAACATAGGCATGAATCTGAAATTCCAATAATGGGATTGAAGCAAGTTTTAAACATGAAAAAGACTACTTATATGAAAAGTATTTATATATGAACATGCATTGGGAAGTAATCTAATCTTCTACCAGCAATTTGAATACCCTTCAATAGCTGTGATGAAACTAATTATCTAATTCTTCTTCTCTAAGGGGAACAAATCAATCAACTCTTGATGTTGTCTTCTTTGCCTCAACATCAAGATGAGAGATGCCAATAAACAAAGATTTTGTGTATAACGACATAGAAGATGCAGGTTGTCAAATGCTTTTTGGAGATAGACCACTTTATCAATGGTGAATTGCTTAACAATAATGAATTGGCCTTGTTCAGAATTCATGCTCACCTATCATAAAAATTACCAGGTATCTATCCACTTTGATAGCGCTAAATCTTAGGTGGAGATCTCGAATTACAAGAATGGACATCTTCACCACCATTTCATATTCATTTTTTTATTGGTAAATTCATATTCAAATTACTGTGTCTTTGATTTTTCTTTTTACTGGACTTCTTGTCCTTCTCCTCACATAAAACAATGCTCTAAATAAATATAAAAATGAAAAGGCATTACATATACCTCCAACTCTACTTCCTCACTACAAATAGCATTGTGCATTAGAGTAAAAATAACAGTTTCCAGAACGGGTTGAGGCCGAGGACCAGCAGCTAGACCTTCCTCGCTGTAACAAGTTTTTCTTTGGAGGAAACCACCAATGAAACACCAAAGTTCGAACTAGAAGAAAAGATTAATAGACATTAGTATTGAGAATCACTTTCTTGAAATCTAAATATCAATCTCTAATAAACAAAATAACATTCATATTCATAGAAGAATCTAGTAACAATAATATATACGGTTGCAACCACATGACAATAAATATTGACCATAACAATAATAGGTCTCTAACAGTGCAAAACTCTATTTGATTTTGTTACTTCTCTAATGGATCAGCACTTTGAGTCTCTATGGCATGTAGTTTCAAACCCATAGTTATTTTATTGGGCTTCTTTTTTTCTTTGTGCCTTTTAATAGTTAGAAAAAGATAAATTTGCAGTATAACAGTGTTGAGGTTTGTTTGATGCAATTCTTCCCTAAGCAATGTCAAGGACCCTAGGTGTAATGCCTGCAAAAATAAATGGCAATGTCACTTATCAAGAAAAAAATGTGCAATGTTACTTATAAAAAAAAAATGTGCAATGTCTAGATTTATCTTTTTTTAACTTCTCTCTCTTTAATTTCCAGCAACCTGAAATCATGCAACTAGATTGTAATTCCACAACCTGAGAACCCTAAAAAGAATAGCATAAAAACCCTTGTACAATCCACAGACCAATATCTGCATTACTGAGTTATTGCTAACAGCCAACCAGATCTGCGTTTCTTCCTTTTTCTCACCTGTTTAGACTGTTGACCTCCAAAATATACCCAACTTGTTAATCCCTAATTGAATTTTAATCAACTTATTTCTCCAGCATTACCAACCACAAATTTCTAACCCCAACAACCCTACCTCCCTCAAATACATGCTGCAAAATTAAATCCTCCATCCTTAATCCTATTTTCCACCCCATGAAACCCTTCAAAATTCAATATTTCCAAGTGCAATTTAAGTCATAAGCCATCTACATCTTTCTTCTGCATAAATTCTAGATTTTAAGTCATAAGCATAGATATCAGTGAAGAAATACAAGGGGCCAACATCAGATGCCAATGGATGCAAAATAACAAAGTTCAACACCATAATGTTGATATCGTTGAATGCCTTAAACATCCTACATCAAGAATCGAATTTCGTGCCTAAAGATCCTATATCAGCATTGGTATCAAAGCTCATTCAAGCTTCTGTCCTGCATCAGAAGATGACACAAACCTCTTGAAACATGAGCCATATATGAAGTTAAAAAATAATGCGCTTCAAACGAATATATCTGAAATAGGTCACTTTTCAATTTCCTTGTCCACAAGAGATCCAAGAATGTAAGTCTCCATTTCCTGCAGAAGCCGTACACCCTGATGGTTTTGAAGTGGGTAAACCTGAATAAAATTGAAGATAGGATTTATTCAAAACTAATCACATAAAATCCAAAGAGATGGAGTGATTCTCAACACAATATTTCAGCGCTTCAATGCCAGTCCTGATCAATTCTAGCAAGAACTTCAACAAAGCACTCAAAAACTTCATGAAGACTATCATACTCAAAGTCTTCTGTCTACAAGCACAATCAAATTTTGGTTTCTCAGAGAAACCCAACATGCATGTGATCCAAAGTTGGATGGTAATCAAAACAGATCAACACAAACCTTAACCTGGTCTAGTGTGGCCTTGGCATCAACTACAAAAGAGTACGACAGCAGAAACCCATTGTAGCATTACTTAAAAGCAGCACAACCAGCACAAAGTGTATACACTACTGCAGGCAAAAATAATGCCGCCCGCTCACTTAATATAGAAGGCTCCTACATAATTAAAAAACCTATAAAAAAAAAACAGCTACTAATACATAATACCACAACATTCAAAAAATAATCAAACATATGATCCCTACCAAGTACTAACATAACTCATCAATGATTCAAGCGTGCAGGCTTCAAAAGTGAAAAATACACATCAAATAGAAGAAAGGACATATAAAGCATCTTCAACTAATGGCGAAATGAAACACCAAAGGTCCAAATGCGAATTTAAAATGTAAGACTATCGCAATAGTTTCAAAAGAAGAAGATGTCAATCTCTGGCACATTGAAGTATAATAATATTTAAGGTTTCATAAAGCTCAGGGTTCGGTTAAAATAATTTTGGCATAACCATACAATTTTCCTAGGAGTGTATATACACATTCCTAACCCTAGTAAAAGAAAATTCCTGCCTCTTTTGTTTTCTCAGACTTATTATGTACAAAGTACTTTTATCATGGTCACATTAAGACAGTAGTTGTGGTGGTCAAGGTGAACAGAGGCTAGTAATGCAACTACATCTACTAATCAACTTCTCAAACACTACTAATAGTTCAAGCCCTTTTTAAGCTGACTGAAATATTTTTAGTCATGGATATCCCAGTACATGGAGACTACAAAGCAAAATGGATGAAAGTAATCTTACCACCTAAAAGTCAAGTTTACCAAAAATAATGTAAATTTCTTGGAAGCAAGATCTTTTAGACAATTGAACTTCAGAATTCTATCCCATAAGGATTATTTCTGCATGATAAACTAAAATATTTGAAGCTTCAGTCTTTAAGATCACATTCACGAGTACCACAACAGATTTCAGCATCAACATTGAAACCAACGCTTCAATAAATTAGAAATAATGTGAACCAAATGAGAACAACCAGAGAACTAAAAAGTATGTCATATTCATAATAGTATAAGCAAACAGACCATCCAGTTAGCATGTCCCAAAACTGCTCTCAGGAGAATTTTCCAGAGATTTAAAGGAAAGTCACCCTGCACAAAAATGAAGAAAGTGAATATTTTCAAGTACACATCCCAGAACTGAAACTCATTATATAGAAAAATACCCCATTTAAGCATTAAAGTAAATTGCATTCTAAATTTCCTAAAGAAAGATCTGATATGTGGCCAATCCAAGAATACATCCTGACTCATACAAAAGTCAATAAAACCCAAACTCACAAGAAACTTAAATGTTATGCAACTCTACCCCAACTTCATTAAGTTGGTAAGTACCTTGTGTTTTGTCATTATCAGGAAGTGAATTGGGTAAAAACTAAATTACCCAAACACAATACATTTCATTTATATCATGTTTCTAAAGTAGACTAACACAAAGGAGAACTGACACTCAGAGGAAGGAGAGGAATAATATAGAGTAGACTCAATAAAGATGACATCAACTCTAACAGAGTGACAATCAAGTCAAGGGAAATAACATTTATACCTTTATGAGTACGAGAGTACACAAGAAAAATACACTGAAAAGATCAAGAATCAAGTTAGTAACCCCCTAGACCTAAAAAGAATAGGATAAAACCCTTGTACAATCCACAGACCAATATCTGCATTACTGAGTTATTGCTAACAGCCAACCAGATCTGCCTTTCTTCCTTTTTCTCACCTATTTTGACTGCTGACCCCCAAAATATACCAAGCTTGTTAATCCCTCATTGAGTCTTAATCAACCTATTTCTTCAGCATTACCAACCATAAAGCCCTAACCCCAACAACCCTAACCCCCACAAATACATGCAGCGAAACTAAATCCTCCATCCTTAATTCCTATTTTCCACCCCATGAAACCCTTCAAAACTCAATATTTCTAAGTGCAATTTAAGTCAGAAGCCATCACCCTCTTTCTTCTGCATAAATTCTAAATCTTTTAACTCGTAAATTAATCCACATACCCAATGGATCTTGAACCCACAGGTTTTCCACTTAATATTAGAACTGGTATTTCTGTAAAATGACCATCAACTTATTCGAAGGGAAATTGTTAGGAAAATGGTGAATGTAATAGTTGAATATGACTCTCCCATATTATTATTTGACAATTAAATCAATAGCTTTCAACAGTGATCCGGTTTCCTGATGGCCTTTCTAATCTGGAAAAATCCTGAAAATCTTTAAAAACTGTAATGGTTTCAACCAAACTGGGAAGAGTAAGTGAAGTTGGTTGTCATAGTTCAATCTAGCAAATAGAAATATAAAACAGGTACAAAATTGATGCAGCAACACAATAAAAGAGTCATGCATTAAGGCATTGCAACAAAGCAAATAAATGGGCACCAAACAGAAATCACAGCTGATCAGACTCATTAGAGATGGTAACAATATCAATAATGTACTTTAGGCGATAATCATGATGTTATCAGGAATGAGATCAAGTGAAAATCTGATTGGATTTGTGTTTACGTATTATGGTAATCTAAAGACTGATATCAACATCACAGATTCACTAGCCAGTAACTAGTGTGTGAAGGAAAAAATTTTGAAGTATTAGATATTCTATGACAGTTTGATTTTAACAATTATGGACAATCAGATGCAATTTGGGAAATTTATCAATCCAAAAGTAAACCACCAACTAGTTCTGTCATCTGCCCTCCCCAGGGATGGCATAAAATTGTCACACAATTCCCGAAGAAAAAATCCCCCAAGAGATAAGTGTTTGAGAAAGAACAAAAGGCTACAACAGACAAAATATGTCAAAATGTTAACAAAGGTCCGATGCAATAATTCTAGAATGTAACCCTCCACCTTTAAAATGAGCACATCATGCTAACAAATTCTATCTTGCACAAGAATAAAACATATTATGATGGCTGTCATTTAATGGAAAATCAAAAATTTATGAGTGCTTACATGCACATTTGTACCTAACAAAAAAGTGTTTACTGCACATATCACGTTAATTAAAAAGTCAACTAAAATTGACAAAAGATACAAACATCCTGAGTAATGCAAATGTTTTCTCCTTACTTCCTCTATTTAAAACACCATAAAGGAGCAAGCACGAAGAATCAAAAGGAATTTGTTTCCACTGACATGTAATTAAAGGTAAATGCACTTACAATGATGGCATTTTTTAAATAACCTAAGATCCCACACATCTTGACCAATGACATATCTGTTTATTAAATCCTGGAAGAAGAATAGGTGACATAAAAACACTTTCAAAATAAAAGTACATACATTGGCGTAAATGGACTATTATAGAAGGCAATCACCTAACTGCCTAGAAAAAATGATAATGCAAATAAAGTGTGAGAACACAGTCTAAGAGGATACACATTCTGGCACCCACATATGAAATTATATTTCCAAGCAGCACCAAAGCAGCATCTACCTGCAGGCTATGTTAGTAAATTTCACAACAATTGGATCTTTTAGGCTATGTATATTTCATAATATCAACAAACCAGAGAAAGGCTGTCAATCATCATAACTATAATTCAGTAAAGCATAACTTATAAAAATAAAAGTACACACAAACAAACAAACGAACAAACATAAAGAGTCAAGCTGGGTGAACATTTAAGGTGCTCAAAGAAAAATAAGTTGAAGAAATATAAAAGAACTCGAACCCTCAAGATAGTAAGACTATCAAAGAAATTTGACACTGGCAACCCATGCATGAGACAAATCCATATTACTTGCCAACTAAAGTCAAACTGCAAAATTCTCTCCAAAAAAAAAAAAAAAAGTCAGTTTTTAGTTTTCAATATGAGGATAACAATATTAATTAGAGCAATACAGAAGACATATATGTTCATTAATAGGGTTTATAATTTTTTGATACTTAAAAAAATTTCTTGCAAAAAAAAAGAGCAACTCAACGACACAAAAGTGCTAAGGAGTTTTCCCATTCAAGAAATTTATAGAACTATACAATGCCCAGAGAACAATAAAAAGCTAGACCTAGCCCAAAAGACAAATCAGGTAACTATTGCATATAAACTAAAAAGTTAGTCATCTTCCCCTAAAATATTGTACATGAAAATTTAATAGAAAGGTAAAGCAACTTAGTGGGCATACCACTATGGAACCAACAGTACAGAATTCACCAGTAAAATAAGTGGATTAGGCATTGGAGATCACCTTTGATGAACTTTTCACACGTCTAATAAGTGCTTCCAAAACTAATTTCTGCAAAATTAACATACCCATGAAACATTAAAAAAGAAAAAAAAGAGGGTAACTTAGGATTCCAAGGATCTCATAAATTAGCAGGCACCTGATACCCTGTGTTTCCTTAAGCACATTGCTGCTTGCCACTCATTAGAGGTAAGTCTATCCTCATAACTAATAAATAGAGCATCTGCGTAATGCGCAAGATGAAAATGAGTTTGGATTTGTCTTTCAATAGACTTCTTGTTTGTCATCTTCTGATCCTCGGCAAGTGAAACTGCAGGTTTCAAATACATCTCTAAAATAGATCTGGAGCTGCATTTTAAACCACAAGCACAGTGTGCCAAGCAATTGAGAAAATTAAAGAAACGAACACATATAAAACCCAAAGGGACACAAAACAAATTTTTTAAATATATATTTAGGGTATAACATGCTAGCTCGAGTTTCTGCCAGCCACTTCCCAACCAAGCGATAGTCATCTGAACCTCTTGATTTAACACATAATTCTGTATGATATATTTTGCAAGGCTGATGAAAATTTCATCCTGATCTTGGGCATGCAAAAGCTTTGCTTCGTCAGGCTGCCGTCACTTATAATAATGCATGTGCCAACTATGTCTGAGCAACGTCTCAGCAATGCATGAAATAGATTTTTACAATTGAGCAAAAATCAATGTATTTAAACGAACAAGCACAAAGTTTCTACAGAAACCAAAAATCTTGATAGCTAGTTTTCTCTCCATTTAAACCAAGGATAATGATTAGAAAAATCATGTTCTTCCACAGGTGAAAAGGGCCTGTAAAAAGATTTTCTGCACAAAGGCTAGCAAATGTTCTGAGGGAGGAAAGAGAAATATAAAAGAGGTACAAAATCAATGCAGCAACTGAATAAATGAGTACTTGCATTAAGGCATTGCAACAAAGCAAATAAATGGGCACCAAATAGAAATCACAGGTAATGATGATCAGACTCATTAGAAATGGTAACAATATCCATAATGTACTTTTGGCAATAATCACGATGTACAGTTATTCTGAAACTATGAGACTAACAAAGAGTTGTTATCAGGAATGAGATCAGGTGAAAATCTGATTTGACTTGTGTTTATGGAATGAAATGGACATGCCACATTAAAGGATAAAGCACAAGACATAGTTGCACTAAATCAGATATAAAAAAAATGTGGTTTAGGATAAACTCAAACCATGAAAATAATCATTACTTAATCTATTTCTCAAACAGAAGATCATACACAATGGTTAGCTTAAAAATAGAAGCATCATGTACATGACTTGAAGAATTAACCTGTAAAGAATCTGTTTCATGGATAGTATAAAATGCATACATAAAACCTTATTTTCTTTTTCTTTTTGTTTTTATGGTAAAAAATGCATAATTAAAACATAATATTCAAGTTTCCCGTCAAGCATACATATCAATACCTTTGAATTATCAAAATGTCCATGTCTTATGGAACGGAAACAATTTAATTACGTGGTTGAATTATGTGACCCTGTATCATTTCCAGTTCAACAAAACAACAGGTTTTTAAAACACTTGAAATTGATGTCACCCTACTCTGTATTGGAGAAGGCCACGTAAAAACAAAGTGAGGAATATCACAACTTTATTTACAATGTTTCCTTCTAAGGGAGCAAATGCCATCCTTGTCTGATTCCTCAATCAATGCATTAAACCGTAGACACATAATGGCCCCTAGAAATTTTGTGAGCACAGTGTTTATGTCAGCTCCTTTTCCAACAAGTTAAGATGTATGTAATAAAGTGCAAATCCCAGATGTTGCTCCCTTTATCCAGTTTAAGAAGATAATGGGGAAAATTCCTAAAAGTACAAACTTGTAATAATAAACCCCCAAAGAATAATGACAAAGCTAAGTACAAACTTCTAATTTAATTTTTGCGATGTATTTCAAGACTTAAAATTCCGATTCCCTATCTCTACAAACTTTGTCCTCAAATAAACTGAGGTGCAACCTATGCCAAATACGATAACAGTTTCCCTACCAATGTTCGAGAAAACTATATTAACAAAGGGTTTAACTATTAGACATTTTCTCCCATTTTCCACTTCCCTTTTTTGTTCTGATTGTCTACCCACCTCCCCCCCCCCCCCAACCATTTATGGGTTGTTTGCGGAGGGTTGTGTTTTTGGGGGGTAGGGGCACAGTGGCATACCTAAAATCCCCCTAAGCACAGCACTCCAGGTAGCACTACACACATAACCAGCACTAGAGTACAAAAGATACTGATAATGGGTTATAAGGACATTCAAAAAGGAAAATAATATAAACTAACCTTGTGTAGAATTACCACACCTATAAGAGGCATTACCACATTCAAATTAGATATGAGCATGCCAACACAATGACTAAAACAAGACAAGTGGACAAAGGGAAAAGAATTGGATTGGAAGCTTCAAACCCTCATTAAAACAACCATAAACTGTACTTATAAAGCGGGGATTGTAAGAGTAACAAATACAGAAGGATGAGAGAGAGAGAGAGAGAGAGAGCATATCACCAAATCAAACTCCGCCACCAGCCTTGCCAAGCACCCAAAAGAAAATTCCATCTGCTGTAAACAAGTCATGATTGAGTTTAAAAATAAAATAAAATAACCCCACGAATTGCAAAGTTACAAAACAATGAATAGAAGAACTCTTCTAAAAGTAAACCCAATACTTACCCTAGCATTTAGAACGACAATGTTTAAAACATACAACTCGTACATGGTTGCCAAATGACAACATTGATGATCTCATATTCTGAAAAGTTGTGATAAGTACAAGTAGATGGCAGCAGAAAAAAAGCAACCAGGACATACAAGCCAGGTAGGACAGGAAGTAGTTAAAACCAAACAAACAGAGCCAGAAATACAGTCCAAACACCAATTTGTGTTAACAAAGTGACAATTTTAAGCCCATAAATTTATGTGTATATATATATATAAATGAATTAAATGTTGTCACAATTTAATATTGCAACGCATACTACTCATATTTACTACTCAACACTTGTAATGGTTTCTAGGGAACTGTGGCCAAAGAAGTATCAATGCTGGTGAAGGAGGCAATGGAAGCAATCAAGGAAGACACGGGAAGAGAACTGACACTCATTGAGGATGGGGAGGAATAATATGAAGTAGACTCAATAAAGATGACATCAACTCTAACAAAGTGACAATGAAGTGAAGGAAAATAACATTTGTACCCCCTATGAGTATTAGAGTACTTAAGTAAAATACACTTAAGAGATTGAGATTCAAGTTAGTCACCCCCTAGACCTAAACTGCGAACATACACACCCAAAAATCTTATGAGATAAATGGAACAAGGGTGTGTAGAGACAGCACAGTCAAAGGAATCTAACCATCAAAAACAATTGAAAGCACACAGTTGATATGATAACAAGTTGTCAATACCATCACTCCAATATGTTTTTGTAATATTCATATGGAATAAAAGCACACAGGGTAAGTGGGTGACTACCAATAAATGTCTCAATTGCATTTCGGCACACAATTTTTTGCTGTAGAGTATGAGAAGAAGACTGATGAAGTATGTCATGATAATCCAGAAAGTGGGACATAGAAGTATGAAAATATTTATGAGCATTATCAAATTGGAAAATACAAATTGAAGCGTTAAGGCTTTATTTTCATATAAATGGATATAAAAATACAGTACGATTATCATTCTATCCTTCATAAAATGTAACTCCAAAAAAGCATCAATGAAAATTTCAAAACATCTATAAAGTAAATACAAACCACAGATCTATAGAGTAAACAATCCATGTCACAGAAACTGTCAAATAAATTGTGCAGCAAAATTAAAAACATAAAAATAAGAAGGAAACTTCCATACTCACAACTGCTGATTTAGCTACAAGAAGATAATCAATGCAAAGCTAACAAACCTAGGAACAGAAAAAAACATGTTAGAAAAAGAACAATGGAGGAAAAAAACTGTCACATTTAATGATCTTAGTCAAACAAAAACTTAATCCCAATTAAATATGAACATAAGGCTCCACAAAGGAACACAGATAAATCAAAGAATGTAGAAAGGCAATGCACATTTCCAAAAAAAAAACTCAACAACTGTTTGAACCACATGCATATTGGTAACCATAGAAAATAAAGGGACCGGGGAATCTGATGAATGAGAGGCTAGAGATAGAATGTGGCTGACAATAGATAGCTGCAAAAATCAAAGAAGCCAGACAACATATTATAACTAAAGACTGTTTAAGAAATTCACTTAGTCCCAACTAACAAGAAATATAAATTAGTTTAACTTTTTATCAACTATAATATATATCAGAACACATCAGAATTTGCACAACGAACCTCTCATTGGGAGAAGAATTGTCGATCCTGCCCAATGTTGTACCATTGGGCAGGATGGAGAAGAATTGTCCATTTTGGATGCCCTAAACTAGCTCATGGACCCTACTCAGTTAAGTTCTTTTAATCCAATAAGAATCCATGGAAATCAGCTGATACATAGTAGATTATTTTTTTGACAATTTCTGTCATTTCAGAATTTTTTATTAAGGTTTTAATGTATGGACAGGATTTAACGGTGGGGCGAGAGTTTGTTTTTCTTAGGGTTTTCTTTAGCTACAAAAGAAATGCAATTCACATAAATAACCTTCAACAACAACAACCAAGTTGTAGTCCAAACACTTTGGAGTCAGACATGGATCCTCGACAAACTAGTAAAGGTCAGCCACATATATTCTTTTCCATCTTTCAATTTTTTATTTTTTATAGCACATGCCACATTACAGCATAAAGCACAAGACATAGTGGCACTAAATCTGGCATAAAAATAAAGGTGGTTTAGGATAAACTCAAACCAAAAAAATAATCATTACTTAATCTATTTCTCAAACAAAAGATCATAAACTTTGATTCGCTTAAAAATAGAAGCATCTTGTACGTGACTTGAAGAATTAACCTGTAAAGAATTTGATTCCAGGAAATACAGTATAAAATGCATACATAAAACTTTTTTGCCTTTTTCTTTTCATTTTTTCCGTAAAAATGCATACTCAAAACTTAATAGTCAAGTTTCCCATCAAGCATATATATCAATACCTTTGAATCATCAAAATATCAATGCCTTAAGGAACAGAAACAATTTGATTACGGGGTTGAATTATGTGACCCTGAATCATTTCCAGTTCAACAAAAGATCAGGTTTTTGAAACACTTGAAACTGATGTCAACCTACTTTGTATTGGAGAATGTCATGTAAACAATTTTAATTATCCATCCCAATCCAAACGCACACTTATAATTTAATTTTTGCGATGTATTTCAAGACTTAAAATGTTGTCTTCCTCTCTCTACAAACATTGTCCTCAAATAAACTGAGGAGCAACCTATGCCAAATATGATAGCAGATTCCCTACCTATGTTGGAGAAAACTAAATTAACAACGAGGGTAGTTCAAACACACTAAGACAAATTAAAAATGTTCTTAGTGGACAAAAAGAGCACATTACCTCCACAAGTGCAAAGCTTACACCACAAGCAACCAAGCAAAAGAGAATTGATCCCATTAGTTCCTCCAAAGACTGCCAAAGAAAACAAGAAATTCAATAGTATCAGATAAGTACTTTAACTTTTAGGAAATTTAAGTCTATTGCGATGAATGGTCTCAAAGATCCTTTAAAAAGTAAATAGTTCAATCAGTTTCACTAAATTTTAGACACTAACACAAGAAGAAAATTATATTCATCACCTTCAGCATAGATGTGTACTTAAGCTGTCTGGATAGATTATGAAGTACTGCATTTTTGACCAATTCCCTGAAAAACATAAAAAAAATAAAAAATAAAAAGGCTGCAGATAATAAGAAACTAACCATGACTAACTGATAATGCAAACAGAAAAAACAGGATGGATTTTATACCTCTGACAAGGATCAACAGAAGCAACTGCACACATCATAAATACAGCCTGGATGAGCCATCGAGAATCATGAAATAAACAAAAAGAGTTTGAAACATACGCAAGAATTTTAAATTCCAATAACAGGATTCAAGCAAGTTTTAAACATCCTAGGTATTTTTTTATGCCCCAGCCCCACTCCATGGAAAAGAAACAGATTGATAAGAAAATGGCTACTTAATGAATTGGCCTTGGTCAGGATTCATGCTCATCTATCATGAGAAATTACCAAGCATCTTTCCACTTTGATAGAACTGAATCTTCGTTGGAGATCAAAAAACCTTAATTAATGACACTTTCAAGGAAGCTAGGCATTACAAGAATGGACATCTTCACCCAGATTTCATATTCATATTTTAATGGTAAATTCAGATATATAATGAATAAATAGGCAGATTAATTTTTCATTTTGCATAAATGGAAAGAAAGAAAAAAAATTTGAGGGGGGGGGGGGTCTTTGATACTCGTTGTCCTTTGCCTCAAATAAAAAAAAATGCTTTAAATAAATAATTAGATGAAAAGGCATTACATAACAATATCCACCAATGATAAAGAATCACTTTTTCGAAATCAAAATATCAATCTCTATTAACCAAAATAACAATATCCACCAATAATAAAGAAAAAAAAAAGTGAAGCACCCCCAGACCAAGAAAATCTGAAATATAAAAGAAAATAAGCCAATCAAAAAGCAAACATCACAAATTACATTAAGAGCAATCCAGCAAGTGATCATATACCCTCACTAATAATTGAAACTAAGAGAACAACTTCAAAAATAAAAAATGAAGAGAGATAGGGGGGAGAAAGACAAAGTGATTATAAAACATATATAAGAAAGAACTGAGAAGAAAAGATAACAAAAGTGGCTGCGAGCTGACTTCAAAACTACTTGAACAGAGCTATTAAAATAAAATCTTTTAAAGCCTAAATATAATGAAGTGTCTGTGCAACCTCGTCTAAATCTCTAGGCCCCATAACATCTGAGAACATTTTTTAAAAGGGGAACTTAAACATATGAGGCCTTAAACAGCAGCACCGCTTCCTGTCCACCTCAACCATGTCTTAATATACCAAAATAGATACTAATGGGCAAATTCTAGGTACCTCACACTAACAACTAAAACATAAAGCTTCTCAATGTAAACTCACTTAGAAGTGCTTGAAACAGCAGCTCTGTGCCCAATAATACTTATAAGAACCTCAATTCCAGCCAACCGATGACATTTATGCCTATGATGAACAGCTGCAGCTATTTTATAATGCATTTCTACTAAAAACTGCACTATGCAAGGAAACACTAAGAAATAAGAAAGAGATCTGGATTTTGCAAGAGAAATTTCAGAAAACCCAGAAACAAAAATATATTGGATGAAAATGCAACATCACCATGAAAACTCTATCTGGGCGAAAAAAATGTTAATCTTATCTACAACACCAGCAGTTATAGGATTGTCCTCCCTGCATAAGTCCAGTAAGAACAAATATGAACATAAGGCTCCACAAAGAAACACAGATAAATCAAAAAATGTAGAAAGGCAATGCACATTTCCGAAAAACCATCAACAACTTTTTGAACCAAATGCACAATGGTATCCCCAGAAAATATAGGGACCGGAGGATCTGATGCAGAAGAGGCTAGAGACAGAATGTGGCTGACAATAGATAGCTGCAAATAACAAAGAAGCCAGACAACATATTATAACTAAAGACATTTTAAAAAATTCACTTAGTCCTGACTAACGAGAAATATAAATTAGTTTAACTCTTTATCAACTATAATATATATCAGAACAAATCAGCATTTGCATAACGAGCCTCTCATGGAGAGATGCACATAGAAATTAGTGATGTTGTACCATTGGGCAGGATGGGGAAGAATTATCCATTGTGGCTGCCCTAAACTAGCTAATTGACCCTACTAAGTTTAAGAAGTTCTTTTAATCCAATAAGAGTCCATGGCAATCAGCTGATACACAGTAAAAAAAAATTTTGACAATTTATGTCTTTTCAAAATTTTTAATTAAGGTTTAAATGTATGGCCAGGATTTAATCAAAGGTGGAGCCAGAGTTCGTTTTAATTAATGTATGGCCAGGACTCACCAACACAAAGAATGACTAAAACAACACAACAGGACAAAGGGAAAAGAATTGGAATGAAAATTTCAAACCGTAATTTGTAATCCTCTTAGAAACAAAGCCTATGACAAGCAAACACTACACCAGTATTTGAAAGATTTAAAACAAGCAAAAACTGTCCTTATAAAGTTAAAGTTAGGATTGTAAGAGAGAAACAAAAACAGAAGTACATGAGAGAGAGAGTGAGAGCTTATCGCCAAGTCAAACTCTGCCACTTGCCCTACCAAGCACCCCAAAGAAATTTCATTTGCAGTCAACATGTCATGATTGAGATTTTTAAAATGCACCCTGAATTGCAAAAGTTACAAAACAATGAACAGAAGAACAATCCTGACACAGTGGTACACGGTTGAATTTTTGGGGGTAAGGACACAGTGGTACACACAAAATTTCCCTAAGCACAGTACTCCGAGTAGCACTACACAATCAGCACCAGGGTACAAAGATACTGATAATGGGTTATAAGGACATTCAGAAAGGTAAATAATATAAACTAACCTTGTTTGACAGGATGATCCCATACAAGCTGTCAGGTTCACTGATTTGAGTGACTGCCAAGACTAGTATTTCAACATGAAGTGCTAACTGGTGATCAAGAAGACCAAAACAAACAAAAAAAGACAGCAATTACAAGAATCTTCAAGAATGCAGAGGACCAAAACAGAAATAATAACAGTTCAAATGTAGTCGAAGATTACATGGATCCTTAGTGGCTATCTATTTTTCTACAACAAATTGGTCCATAAACATGATCCTGAATAGCAGGGGGGAAAAAACCTCCATATCCAAAATGAGTATGGCACACAGTATCTCCATGAGACTTACAATTTTATTATGGGAGAAATCTAGACTCCCGGTATGAGGCTATTGAAATGCTCTTCACACCAATAGCCAATGTACATCATAGAAGTAAAATACAAACCATAGATCAATAAAGTAAACAATCAATGTCACAGAAACTGTCAAATAAATGACAAAGAAGTAAATGGATTGGGACAGCAAAATTAAAAACACAAAAATAAGAAGGAAACTTCGATATTCACAATTGCTAATTTAGCTACAAGAAGATAATCAATGCAAAGTCAATAAACCTCAGAACAAATAAAACATGATAGAAAAGAACAATGGACCAAAAAACTCTCACATTTAATGATCCTAGTCAAACAAAGACTTAGGGTCCGTTTGAATACAGCTGAAAACTGAAAACATTATAGCAAAATAATTTTTACATATGTGAATAAAGACCCATTTTTAATGAAAAAGTTGCTGAAAAGTGAAATTTGTGGATCCCATGAACAGTGCACAGGACCCATTGGTATGCACTGTTTAGGGGAAAAAGTCAACAATCAAAGCTTGAAAAAAAAAAAAAAACGCTGAAACGCCAAATGCCTAAGTTTTCAACCGGATCCAAACGCTTCCTTAATCCCAATTAAATCAAAATTTTCATTATGATAAATAACTGAATCCAATTTTTTTGAAGCTACAAGCCAAATACAACAGCTTTATATAAACACAAATTTATAAGTTTGTGTGCATATAGATAATACCTGGTCCCACAAAGATGTTGCCATTTCTACTGCACTTGATGTAGTAACTAAAACCTTTACTTTTGTGGAACAAGATTTGGATTACTATTGTGGAAAGGGATTTTCAGCAATAACTTGAAGGCTTCGCAGACCACAGAACAAAGCAGTATATTTTTTGGGGAAGGGGTAGTGGGGTCATTAAAAAGAACTCCCAAATAAACCATGCACTCACTAAAACTAGTGTATTTAACCTCAATGGGTTTATCATCACTGACCCAAATGATAGAAGTTGAATTGTCATGAGAATAAAAAAACTTGTTAAGGATTTGTGATCCCATCAGTATTTTTTTTTTTCTTTAAGTAAAGCGTTTTTGTGGGTAACAGCATCAATTAAGTTAAAAAGATAACTGCATAAATTCGACAGTAGACAATCTCAATGACAAGTCATATTGACTGCAATGTGACATAATTGAACAAAATTAGCCCTGTATAAAATGACAACTAATTAATAGCCCAATTTTCAAAGAACAATTTCACAGCATTAAGTGAAAAAAATACAATATCCACCAATGATAAAGAAATAAAAAAATAAAAACTGAAGCACCCCCAGACCAAGAAAATCAAAAATATAAAATAAGCCAATCAGAAAGCAACCCTCCCAAAATACATTAAGAACATCCAGCAAGTGAGCATATGCCCTCACTAATAATTGAAACTTAGAGAACAACTTCAAAAATAAAAAAAGAAGAGAGATAAGTGGGGAGAAAGACAAAGTAATTATAAAACATAGATAGGAAAGAACAGAGAAGAAAACAAAACAAAAGTGCCAACAAGCTGACTTCAAAACTACTTGAACAGAGCTATTAAAATAAAATCTTTTGAAGCTAAACCTAATGAAGTGTCCATGCATCCTTGTCTAAACCTCTAGGCCCCACAACATCTAAGAAGACTTTTTAAAAGGGGAATTTAAACATATGAGGCCTTAAACAATAGCACTGCATCCCGTCCACCACAACCACATCTTAACATACATAAATAGATACTGATGGGCAAATTCTAAGTACCTCAGACTAACAACTAAAAAATAAAGCTTCTCAGTGTAAACTCACTAAGAAGTACTTGAAATAGCAGCTATGTGCCCAAGAATATTAATAAGAACCGCAATTCCAGCAAACCGATGACATTTATGCCTATGATGGACAGCTGCTGCTATTTTATAATGCATTTCTACTAAAAACTGCACAATGCAAGGAAACACAAATATATAAGAAAAGAGATCTGGATTTTGCAAGAAAAATTTCAGAAAACCAGGAAACAAAAACATGTTGGATGAAAATGCAACATTACCAAGAAAACTCTATCTGGGCCAAAAAAAATGTTAATCTTATCGACAACACCAGCAGTTATAGGATTGTCCTCCCTGCATGAGTCTAATAAGAACAAATATGAACATAAGGTTCCACAAAGGAACACAGATAAATCAACTTATCAAAAAAAAAAAAAAAGGAACACACATAATTCAAAGAATGTAGAAAGGCAAACCACATTGCCAAAAAACCATCAACAATTGTTTGAACCACATGCATATTGGTATCCCTGGAAAATATAGGGAACAAAGGATCTGATGCACAAGAGGCTAGAGACAGAATGTGGCTGACAATAGATAGCTGCAAAGAACATCGAAGCCAGATGACATATTATAACTAAAGACTCTTTAAAAAATTCACTTAGTCCAGACTAACAAGAAATATAAATTAGTTTAACTCTTTATCAACTATAATATATATCAGAAAAAATCAGCATTTGCATAACGAACCTCTCATGGAGAGATGCACATTGAAATTAGTGATGCTGTACCATTGGGCTGGATGGAGAAGAATTATCCATTGTGGATGCCCTAAACTACCTCATTGACCCTACTAAGTTTTAGAAGTTCTTTTAATCCAATAAGAGTCCGTGGAAGTCAGCTGATGCATAGTAAATTATTTTTTTGACAATTTGTCTTTTCAAAATTTTTAATTAAGGTCTTAATGTATGGCCAGGATTTAATCAATTGGTGGGGCCAGTTCGTTTTAATTAATGTATGGCCAGTATTCACCAACACAAAGAATGACTAAAACAACACTACAGGACAAAGGGAAAAGATTTCAGATGAAAATTTCAAACCATAATTAAGAAAGACTGTAATTTTTAATCCTCTTAGAAAAAAAAGCCTATGACAAGCAAACACTACACCAGCATTTGAAAGAATTAAAACAAGCAGAAACTGTCCTTATAAAGTTAGGATTGTAAGAGAGTAAAAAAAACAGAAGTATAAGAGAGAGAATGAGAGCTTATCGCCAAATCAAACTCTGCCACTTGCCCTACCAAGCACCCAAAAGAAATTCCATTTGCTGTCAACATGTCATGATTGAGATTTTTAAAATGCACCCTGAATTGCAAATGTTACAAAACAATGAACAGAAGAACAATTCTCAAAAAGTAAATCCAATATTTCCCTTGCATTTAGAATGATGATTAAAGCATACAACTTGTTTCTTATATGGCTGCCAAATGACAAAATTGATGATCTTATATTCTGAAAAATTGTGAAAAGTACAAGTAGATGAAAAAAAAAAACAAACAAACAGGACAAACAAGACGGGTAGAACTGGAATTAGTTAAAAGCAAACAAATGGAGTAAGAAATACACACAATCAAAACACCAAATTTTGTCGCTCCAGCAAATTATTTTTGTCAACCAAGTAGTTAAGGGAGTATTAAGATCAAAGGTAAATAAAATCTAAAACACAGTAGCAAAAAAGTTATGATAAATATCACTATTCAATATATAACTTTTAAGGCACAAAAGGAGAAAAGTACCAACACGAGATTGTTGAGAAAACAAAGAGAATCATGATCTCAACCCAACATCACTCCAAAAAATTAGTTTTCTAATTCATAAAATCTTAATCCAATAATTAGACCTTAAACTTTAGGAGAAGAATACTGAAATCAAAAAAGAAAGAGAAACTATGGCCATAGTTCCCAATCAAACTTAGTTGGTCAGGTAGCTATACCAGCATTTAATTTTTTAAACATGGTAATTGCGGTAACGTAGTCATAAAACCCCAAAGCATCCCCACGCCTGGTCCAACAAAACAAGACAAACCCATACAAGTAAAAAGTTTGAAATCCTATGTAATGTTTACCCTATTAGATAGCCCAAAAACAATGACTCACAATATTGACAAAATATCCAAAAGGAATAAGAGGGGAAACAAATAGATGAAATTAGGTTCCATGTTTTTTTTTGTATTTTCCAATGAGCTTAAGTTCAAAAATGTTGTCATAAGTGCAAATTGATGGCAATAGAAAAGGAACCAGGACAAATTTGCTAAGCAAGGCAAGCAAATGCAACCTGAAAAGCCTGAAATAAATGCAAGCACCAATTTTCATTTACAAAGCAAATATTTAAATACTTGAACACATAATAACCAGCAAGCCAACAATAAGGGAATGGAAATTTACATTATTGTACTCTTAAAAAAAATGAACCGAATTGATCTAGTAAAGCCAACTTTGCCAAAACATTCATACCTTCAAAACTACCAAGCACCAAAAATTCATAAAATAAATTCAACAAGGGATAGTATCAAGTTTAAGAGAACAGTAAATTTAATATTTATAAGCAAATCGTTAGAAGCCAAGTTTACTACAACAAACTCCTTATAAGGTAGCCAACTAAAAATACACTAAGACTGCTGGAATTAATTAAAATCCACAAATGAAAAAACCCACATTATTTTTCTCATGCCAACCATATTTAGATCAAAATCCTCGTTAATCTAACTACTCCACACCAATAAGAGGCATTACCACATTCAAATTAGATATGAGCATGCCAACACAATGACTAAAACAAGACAAGAGGACAAAGGGAAAAAAATTGGATTGGAAGTTTCAAACCCTCATTAAGCTACTGTAATTTATAATTCTCTTGGATTCAAAGCCTAAAAAAAGCAAACACTGCAACTGTTTGAAAGAATTAAAACAACGAGAAACTGTACTTATTAAAGTGAGGATTGTAAGAGTAACAAATACAGAAGGATAAGAGAGAGAGAGCATATCACCAAATCAAACTCCGCCACCTGCCTTGCCAAGCACCCAAAAGAAAATTCCATCTGCTGTAAACAAGTCATGATTGAGATTTAAAAAAAAACACCAAGAATTGCAAAGTTGCAAAACGATGAATGGAAGAACTCTAAAAGTAAACCCAATACTTACCCTAGCATTTAGAACAAGCAACTCGTTTCCTACATGGTTGCCAATGACAACAATGATGATCTCATATTCTGAAAAGTTGTTATAAGCAGGAAAAAAGCAACCAGGACAAACAAGCTGGGTAGGACAGGATGCAGTTAAAACCAAACAAACAGAGCCAGAAACACAGTCCAAACACCAATTTGCGTTAACAAAGTGATGATTTTAAACCCATAAATTTATATATATACACATAAATATATATGTATATATATATAAATGAATTAAATGTTGTCAAAATTTAATATTGCAAGGCATACTATAAAATAAACTTCTACATTCTGTAATTAATATAAAAGAAAGGTGATTTTGATGAGAAAAAATTAAGCCAGAATTTAGGGGAACTTATGTTCTGTAATCCTCCATAATTGATTCACTGATCTATCTTCTATAAGTAACATGAAATTTGTTGCAGGCAACATTTCTTATTTATCCACTAAAGAGGAGCAGCAGCAGTTTGAGTTATCCATGCATGCAAAGATTAAATTAAAGAAGCCACAAAAGATGCAGTTCCTTTTGAAAATGCAAGGGACACACTCTCTTTCTTGTTCTGTTTGTCTCCCCCCAACCCTTTTTGGGTCGTGTTTTTTGGGGGGAGGGGCACAGTGCTACACAAAAAATCTACCTAAACACAGCACACCAAGTAGCACTACACACAATCAGCACAAGGGTACAAAAGATACTGATAATGGGTTATAAGGACATTCAGAAAGGTAAATAATATAAACTAACCTTGTTTGACAGGATGATCCCATACAAGCTATCAGGTTCATTGATTTGAGTGACTGCAAAGACTAGTATTTCAACATGAAGTGCTAACTGGTGATCAAGAAGACCCAAACAAACAAAAAAGACAGGAATTACGAGAATCTTCAAAAATGCAGAGGACAAAAACAGAAAAAATAACAGTTCAAATGTAGTTGAAGATTACATGGATCCTTAGTGGCTATCAATGTTTCTACAACAAATTGGTTCATAAACATGGGTATGGCACACAGTATCTCAATGAGTCTTACCATTTTATTATGGGAGATATCTGGACTCCCCAGTATGAGGCTATTCAAATGCTCTTCGCAATAATACCCAATGTACATCATAGAAGTAAAATACGAACCATAGATCTATAAAGTAAATAATCAATGTCAAATAAATGACAAAGAAGTAAATGGATTGGGACAGAAAAACTAAAAACACAAAAATAAGAAGGAAACTTAGATACTCACAATTGCTAATTTAGCTACAAGAAGATGATCAATGCAAAGCCAATATACCTCGAAACAAATAAAACATGATGGAAAAGAACGATGGACCAAAACACTGTCACATTTCATGATCTTAGTCAAACAAAGACTTAAACCCAATTAATGATAAATAACTAAATCCAATTTTGTTGAAGTTAAAAGCCAAATATTACAGCATAATATAAACACAAATTTATAAGTTTGTGTGCATGTAGATAATACCTGGTCCCGCAAAGATGTTGCCATTTCTACTGCACTTGATGTAGTAACTAAAACCTTTACTTTTGTGGAACAAGATTTTGATTACTGTTGTGGATTGGGATTTTCAGCTATAACTTGAAGGCTTCGCAGACCACAGAACAAAGCAGTATATTTTTTGGGGAGGGGGTAGTGAGGTCATTAGAAAGAACTCCCAAATAAACCATGCACTGGAAAAACTAGCATATTTAACCTCAATGGGTTTTATCATGACTGACCCAAATGATAGAAGTTGAATTGTCATGAGATTAAAGAAACTTGTTAAGGATTTGTGATCACTTTAGTATTTTTTTTTTTTTTAAGTAAAGTGTTTTTGTAGGTAACAGCATCAATTAAGTTGAAAAGATAACAGCATAAATTCAACAGTAGACAATCTCAATGAGAAGTCATATTGACTGCAATGTGACATAATTGAACAAAATTAGCCCAGTATAAAAGGAAAACTAATTAATAGCTCAATTTTCACACAACAAATTCACAGCATTAAGTAAAAAAAAATATTCACAAATGATAAAGAAAAAAAAAAAGAAAGTGAGGCACCCCCATACCAAGAAAATCCAAAATATAAAAGAAAATAAGCCAATCAGAAAGCAACCATCCCAAATAACATTAAGAACATCCAGCAAGTTATCATATACCCTCACTAATAATTGAAACTTAGAGAAAAAGTACAAAAAATAAAAAATAAAAAGAAGAGAGATATGGGGGGAGAAAGACAAAGTAATTATAAAACATAGATAAGAAAGAACAGAGATGAAAAGACAACAAAAGTGGCTGCAAGCTGACTTCAAAACTACTTGAACAGAGCTATTAAAATAAAATATTTTGAAGCCTAAATCTAATGAAGTGTCCATGCATCCTAGTCTAAACCTCTAGGCCCCACAACATCTGAGAACACTTTTTAAAAGGGGAATTTAAACATATGAGGCCTTAAACAACAGCACCGCTTCCTGTCCACCTCAACCACATCTTAACATACATAAATAGATACTAATGGGCAAATTCTAAGTACCTCATACTAACAACAAATACATAAAGCTTCTCAATGTAAACTCACTTAGAAATACTTGAAACAGCAGCTCTGTGCCCAAGAATATTTATAATAACCTCAATTACAGCCAACTGATGGCATTTATGCCTACGAAGAACAGCTGCCTCTATTTTATAATGCATTTCTACCAAAAACTGCACAATGCAATGAAACACAAAGAAATAAGAAAGAGATCTGGATTTTGCAAGAGAAATTTCAGAAAACCAGGAAACAAAAACATATTGCATGAAAATGCAACATCACCATGAAAACTCTATCTGGGCAAAAAAATGTTAATCTTATCAACAACACCAGCAGTTATAGGATTGTCCTCCCTGCATGAGTCCAGTGAGAACAAATATGATAAGGCTCCACAAAGGAACACAGATAAATCAAAGAATGTAGAAAGGCAAAGCACATTTCCAAAAAAACCATCAACAACTGTTTGAACCACATGCACAATGGTATCACTGGAAAATATAGGGAACGGAGGATCTGATGCACAAGAGGCTAGAGACAGAATGTGGCTGACAATAGATAGCTGCAAATAACAAAGAAGCCAGACAACATATTATAACTAAAGACTCTTTAAAAAATTCACTTAGTCCTGACTAGCAAGAAATATAAATTAGTTTAACTCTTTATCAACTATAATATATATCAGAACAAATCAGCATTTGCATAACGAACCTCTCATGGAGAGATGCACATTGAAATTAGTGATGTCGTACCATTGGGCTGGATGGACAAGAATTATCCATTGTGGATGCCCTAAACTAGCTCATTGACCCTACTAAATTTAAGAAGTTCTTTTAATCTAATAAGAGTCCGTGGAAATCAGCTGATACATAGTAAATTATTTTTTTGACAATTCATGTCTTTTCAAAAATTTTAATTAAGGTTTAAATGTATGGCCAGGATTTAATCAAAGGTGGAGCCAGAGTTCATTTTAATTAATGTATGGCCAGGATTCACCAACACAAAGAATGACTAAAACAACACTACAGGACAAAGGGAAAAGAATTCGGATGAAAATTTCAAACCATAATTAAGAAAAACTGTAATTTTTAATCCTCTTAGAAACAAAGCCTATGACAAGCAAACACTACACCAGTATTTGAAAGAATTAAAACAAGCAGAAACTGTCCTTATAAAGTTAGGATTGTAAGAGAGTAAAAAAAACAGAAGTGTAAGAGAGACAGTGAGAGCTTATCGCCAAATCAAACTCTGCCACTTGCCCAACCAAGCACCCAAAAGAACTTCCATTTGCTGTCAACATGTCATGATTGAGATTTTTAAAATGTACCCTGAATTGCAAATGTTACAAAACAATGAACAGAAGAACAATTCTCTAAAAGTAAATCCAATATTTCCCTTGCATTTAGAATGATGATTAAAGCATACAACTCATTTCTTATATGGCTGCCAAATGACAAAATTGATGATCTTATATTCTGAAAAGTTGCAAAAAGTACAAGTAGATGGAAGAAAGGAAAAAAAAAAACAATCAAACAAACTAGACAAACAAGACGGGTAGAACTGAAATTTAGTTAAAACCAAACAAATGGAGTAAGAAATACACACAATCGAAACACCAAATTTTGTCACTCCAGCAAATTATTTTCATCAACCAAGTAGTTAAGGGAGTATTAAGATCAAAGGCAAATAAAATCTAAAACACAGCAGCAAAAAAGTTATGATAAATATCACTATTCAATATATAATTTTTAAGGCACAATAAGGAGAAAAGTACCAACATGAGATTGTTGAGAAAACAAAAGAGAATCATGATCTCAACCCAATGTCCCTCCAACAAATTAGTTTTCTAACTCATAAAAATCTTAATCCAATAATTAAACCTTTAAATTTTAGGAGAAGAATATTGAAATCAAGAAATAAAGAGAAACTATGGCCTTAGTTCCTGATCAAACTTTGTTGGCCAGGTAGCTATACCAGCGTTAAATTTTTTAAACATGGTAATTGCAGTAACGTAGTCACAAAACCCCAAAGCATCCCCATGCCTGGTCCAACAAAACAAGACAAACCCATACAAGTAAAAAGTTTGAAATCCTATATAATGAACACATAAAGAAGCACACGTTTAAAGCACCCAAATGTTTACCCTATTAGATAGCCCAAAAACAATGACTCACAATATTGACAAAATCTCCAAAAGGAACGAGGGGAAACAAATAGGTGAACTTAGGTTCCATGTTTCTTTTTGTATTTTCCAATGAGCTTAAGTTCAAAAAAGTTGTCATAAGTGCAAATTGATGGCAATAGAAAAAGGAACCAGGACAAACCTGCTAAGCAAGGCAAGCAAATGCAGCCTGAAAAGCCAGAAATAAATGCAGGCACCAATTTCCATTTACAAAGCAAATATTTAAATACTTGAACACATAATAACCGGCAAGCCAACAATAAGGGAATGGAAAGTTACATTATTGTACTCTTAAAAAAAATGAACCAAATTGATCTAGTAAAGCCAACTTTGCCAAAACATTCATACCTTCAAAACTACCAAGCACCAAAAATCCACAAAATAAATTCAACAAGGGATAGTATCAAGTTTAAGAGAACAGTAAATTTAATATTTATAAGAAAATCGTTAGAAGCCAAGTTTACTACAACAAACTCCTTAAAAAGTAGCCAACTAAATATATGCTGACTGCTGGAATTAATTAAAATCCACAAATGCAAAAACCCACATTATTTTTCTCATGCCAACCATATTTAGATCAAAATCCTCATTAATCTAACTACTCCACACCAATAAGAGGCATTACCACATTCAAATTAGATATGAGCATACCAACGCAATGACTAAAACAAGACAAGGGGACAAAGGGAAAAAATTGGATTGGAAGTTTCAAACCCTCAATAAGCTACTGTAATTTATAATCCTCTTGGATTCAAAGCCTAAAAAAAGCAAACACTGCAACTGTTTGAAAGAATTAAAACAACGAGAAACTGTACTTATAAAGTGAGAATTGTAAGAGTAACAAATACAGAAGGATAAGAGAGAGAGAGAGCATATCACCAAATCAAACTCCGCCACCTGCCCTGCCAAGCACCCAAAAGAAAATTCCATCTGCTGTAAACAAGTCATGATTGAGATTTTTTTTTTAAAAAAAAAACACCAAGAATTGCAAAGTTGCAAAACAATGAATAGAAGAACTCCTCTAAAAGTAAACCCAATACTTACCCTAGCATTTAGAACGACGATGTTTAAAACAAACAACTCGTTTCCTACGTGGTTGCCAAAATGACAACATTGATGATCTCATATTCTAAAAAGTTGTGATAAGTACAAGTTGATGGCAGCAGGAAAAAAAGCAACCAGGACAAACAAGCCGGGTAGGACAGGAAGTAGTTAAAACCAAACAAACAGAGCCAGAAATACACAGTCCAAACACCAATTTGTGTTAACAAAGTGACAATTTTAAACCCATAAATTTTTATTTATATATATATATATATATATAACATTAAAAATAATTTACCAGCCTTGTAAAAGAGAATAGTTTTATATAAACACACACACACACACACACACACATAAATAAAAATATCACAATTTAATATGCAAGGCATAGTATAAAATAAACTTCTACATTCTGTAATTAATATAAAAGAAAGGCGATTTCGATGAGAAAAAATTAAGTCAGAATTTAGGGGAACTTATATTTTGTAATCCTCCATAATTGATTCACTGATCTATCTTATATAAGTAACATGAAATTTGTTGCAGGCAACATTTCTTATTTATCTGCAAAAGAGGAGCAGCAGCAGTTTGAGTTATCCATGCATGTTAAGATTAAATTAAAGAAGCCACAGAAGATGCAGTTCCATTTGAAAATGCAAGGGACGCACTTTTATCATGATAAACATTACATATATGTTATGCAAAAGAAAGAGAAAAAATCGCATGCGTTTTGAACTATAAACCCTAAATTTTTTGGGAGAGACGAATCGAAAAACTAACAAAAAAAAAAACCCCAAAATCAGAACACAACATCGAACACCATTAATACACTAACAGAATCGGACACATAAAGAGAAAAACAATTTCACACATAATAACCCTATCAGATCACTTAAGACTCAAATTTTTCCTCCACTTTCTCGGTAACCAAACAGAGAGAGAGAGAGAGAGAAACTGATCTTACCTAGGAGTAGGAGGGAGAGCGCTGTGGGATTTGTGGAAACTGGAGAGAGAGAGAGAGAGAGAGAGAGAGCGCTTTGGGATTTGTATTTTGAGAAAGAGAGAGAGTGAGAGTGAGAGAGCGTTTGGGTTTTTTTTTACAAACTTATGGGTGAAGAGGGAGAATGAGAGAGCGGGATGCATGAATTTAAATTATGTGTGGACCCACAAATTTTGGGTTTTGTTACAAAACTGCCCTACAGTACCAGTGGGTTTTTTTTTTTTTTTTGGGAGAAACGGTACCAGTGGGTTTAAATGCAAAGAGAGAGACCCTATGGGCTATGGGTAAATTACTATTTGGCATAGTACAAACCTTTTTATACGTGAATGTTAGAGAAAAGTTCAAAAGTTTAAGAGTGTTTGGGATTTTTTAGAAAATAACTATAAAAGTCAAACAATATTATTAGTTGGCAACGTTTCAAACATATTGCATTTCTAATAGCTTGACTTCAGAGGAGTTGATTTTACTGTTCATATCACCTGTTTTTGCGCCACGTAGATAAAGAAATCGAGTCCTTTGAACTCATAATACACAGAAACCGACTTCATTAGAGTCGTTTTATATACAAAGAAATCGACTTTAATGAAGTCAATTTCTTTCTATAGAAAACGATTCCGGCGAAGTCGATTTCTTTGTATAGAAACCAAAATCCCAACGACCCAGTACAACTACAAACTGCAAATAGCCTCAATCCCCTCAAGCAACCAAATCATTTCCAAAAAAAAACGAAACCCAAACAGGAATGACAAATCCAAACCCAAACGAAACCCAAACCCACGAATGACAAATCTGATCTGATCTGATTTCGAACCTGACTCGTCAATGTTTGTGGAACTGGAAGACTTCGGTCAGACGAACCTGACTCAGCGGATCCATGAGGTTTTGTTGAACGCCAACTCGGAGGGTACGACGATGCTGGAGCTCATTCAGAATGCCGACAATGCAGGCACCACCACCGTCCGACTCAGCCTGGACCGCCATGTCCACCCGCCTATGCCCGGCTCCATCCCAGTAGCTGTAAGTAATTTGGAGTCTCGTCTGAAATACAAGCTTGTAGGAACATAGTTGGAATATCTATACAAAGAAAACGACTTCACTGAAGTCGTTTTCTGTGTATAAGAAATGAGTCCGAATGACTCGATTTCTTTATCTACATGGCGCAAAAAATAGGCAATATGAACAGTAAAATCGACTCCTCTAAAGTCGAATTGTTAGAAATGCAATATGTTTGAAACGTTGCCTAACTAATAATATTGTTTGAGTTTTGTAGTTATTTTCTAAAAAATCCCGTGTTGGTATATATATTTGAAAATATATGTTTTGTTGTTTAAAAATAAGTGTAGGTGAAAAAGTATGTAAAAATGCGTGTAATATTGTTTAAAAACTGAAACACATGTGTTAGAGTTTGTCTACTAAACAACCCCTTCCAATTGTCACTAAACACTAGTGCCAAATTCTAATATTTTTCTTTTTTAAATTTTATTTTCGTGAAACTCTTTGACTATAAAATTTTCAAAAACTTCCTAATTCTAGGTTTGTAATAAGATTCAAAGTTTAAATTAACCAAAAAAGTTCTACCTTTCAATAAATTTTAATGGTTCGAAATCATGGTAACTGTCATTTGCTACACGTATGCTCATTAATTTTCTTTAGTGAATTTTTTGATAGTGGGTTTACAATTTATTTTTTTATTGAATTTGTAATCAAGTTAAGGCATGTAACAACTTGGATAAACTAAACCATCTTCAATTATATCAAATGACTTAGCCTAGTTTCATATGTCTAATGTTTTGAAAATTAGTAGAGATTTACAATTAAAATAAGAGAGTCAATTTTATATTGTAAGTCATTTCGTTTTATCTATTTTACTTCTCTTACGGGTTTGTACTTTGTAGCGGAAGAGCTATTTTGCCATTACCATTTGACATGTATTTTTTTTTTTTTTTTTTTTTTTTGAGAATCAAAAAAAGGGGGTCTTTATGGTCATATTACACCCTCGAACAGGGAGCCAGTGGTCTCGGTCAAGGAGTCCGTAGTCAGTACCCATTCTATACCCTCTATGTGGGAGTCACCTCACATTTTGTGAGTACACCTCACCACTAAATTTACCCACCTCACATTTGACATGTATTTGGAAAGCATGGAAATTTGTGTTCTAATTTTGGTTAATATGCTTTTGGTCGTGGTTTGACCAATAGATAGTGCGCACTGTGTACATTCCCACAACCTATTTCGTGGTTTGTTTTCAAGAATAATGAGTATGGAGCCAATGGAATTTTGGATGATTTGGACCATCCATGTGTTGTAATTCTTTTATGTGTGCTTTCTAGAATATATATATATATATATATATATAGTTTTTGTTTACCTCTAATACTTTTTTAGTTGAAACCTCTTTTTTATTTTAATGAGAATCTGTTACATCATTCATTAACTAAATAAAAGGTAAAGATTAAAACTTACCACCGTTTGGCATTGTATATTTAAAACAAAAGAATGTGTCCAATTAAAAGGTAAGTCAAACCCTATATATATATATATATATATATATACACACACACACACATGTGGGCGGTAAAAAGCCCAGCCTAATATATTGGGCCTAAGGCCCTGTTTGAGTACTGTTTGTCCGAGGAGATGAGCGTATTTGAGAAGAAGCCAATGTAAAAGGAACATACCCGAAGATGAACGTGGGGCATTGTCCGAAGAGACATTCAGTTGTCCGAAGAAGCCATTGTCCCCGGATTCGAAGAATCTTGGTCAAACGAGTGTCTAGAGAGTTCAAATAATCCTCCTGACAAGTCTAATGATGGAGATGACCCTCAGGCACGCATGGAGATGTTAGGAACAGAAAAATATCTAGAAGACAAACTTCAACCACCACATTAAATGCACTGCATCTACTTTTCTGGCCGCATTGATGTGGAGAAGACCCCTGAACAGTACAATCTCAGCTACCGCCACTCACACAAGACTAAAGAAGATACATGATGAAACATGCACTCAAGTGGGTGTTTAGATGATGAACAAGTGGACGATGAAGATGAAGGGAGAGGGCGCTATATAAGGAGGAGAGACCTCTGATAAAAAAGGGAGAGGGGAAGAAAAAAGATCTTTACGGAAGCCCTATTATGAACTGTAACCAACGTACATTCAATAAAATTCCTCTTCGGACGTTCATATTTGCATTTGTCCAGGCATGATTGCATGTTAATTTATTCACAAACATCCCAATCCACTACTGTTTAATTCATTATTAGCTCAGCTCTTTCACCCACTCTTTACAAATTCATTGTACTGGGTTCATTGGGCTCACAACCCATAGATTTTGGGCTTGAGCTATAAAAACTGACCCTACAATTGGCGACGTCTGTGGGGAGAGCTTGTGCAAGGGTGAAAACGACAGTTGATGATGGCAGGACGAGGTCAACAACAAGCAGAATCCAGGGCATCCCAACACGTGGACCCTTTTCTTAATTTGGAAGGGAGACAAGATCGTGAGGGTAGCGTACACATTGTGCTTATTGGCCAAAGCCAATCACACGGCGGAAGTCATATGTCCCATGCAGAGCAAAACCGAGATTTGCAACTGAAGGTAGAAAAACTAAAAAGGAAGTTGCGCCATGCAAAGAGGAAACAGATTTCGTCGTATTCTGATGAGGATTCCGATGATGAGCAGGATGTCATTTATCACCAGAAATCTCGGACACTAGCCAATGAACCTATTCCTATGAAGAGGAATCTCATCATAAGAAGCAACACAAAAGCCCATCACGAGAAGACGCAGGGAACGATGCCATGAGCAGGGCCTTGAATCAAATTTCTAGATCACCCTTTATGCGCAGCATTGAGGAAGCAAGACTCCCTCGGCATTTCAACCAACCAACGTTCACCATATACAATGGTAAAACAGACCCCGTGGAGCACGTGAGTCATTTTAACCATAGAATGGCCGTCTACTCTAGAGATGAAACTCTGATGTGTAAAGTTTTCCCTTCCAGTCTTGGTCCGGTTGCAATGAGGTGGTTTGACGGTCCGAAAGCAAACTCCATCAACTCCTTCAAAGAGCTCACCCAGGCATTCGGCTCCCGTTTTGTCATATACCGAATAGTGGCCAGGCCCTTGTCTTCACTGCTATCCTTGACCATGCAGGAATGTGAGACCTTGAAGGCATATTCAGATAGATATTGGGAGATGTTCAATGATATGGAGGGCAACTCTGATACAATGGCCCTCAGCACATTCAAGCTCGGCCTCCCTACTGACCACGGTTTGAGGACATCCTTATCTGGTAAATCGGTTACTAATATGCGTCAACTCATGGACCGCATAGAAAAGTACAAAAGAGTTGAAGAAGACCAGTAGCAGGGGAAGGGAAAGGACAAGGTTATCCCCTAGGAGAGGAGGGATTTCAGGTCGGACCGTTATAACCATAGCAAACCGCGAAGAGATTTTGCCGGACAATCAGGATCAACGAATCCTCAAGCAGTGAACACTGTATTCAAAAAGTCAGTACACCAAGTTTTGGAAAAAATCAAGAACGAACCATTCTTCAGGTGACCGAACAAGATGGTGGGAAACCCTGAAAGACGCAATCATAACCTCTATTGCCAATATCATCAAGACCATGGGCATACCACAGAGGATTGTAGGAGCTTGTGGGATCACTTGGACCAACTGGTTCGTGATGGTAGATTAAAACACCTCCTCCACCCCTCCAACGACTGAGGAAGGCAGATGGGCTTAGGGCCACGAAGAGATGACCCATCAAAGCCGCCACTAGGAACTATTAATGTTGTCTTCGCCGCACCAGGAAGGACAGGATTCTGGCCATTGAAAGTTATGTCGGTAGTCCGACCGCCAACGGGGGATTTAGATCGAGGTTCGAAGAGAGTTAAGTCTGGTGCTCCACTAGTTATAGGGTTCTCAGACGAAGACATGATTGGCACCATCCAACCCCATGACAACGCGTTGGTCATCACCCTCAGAATTTGGGGGTACAATGTGAAGAGGGTGATGGTGGACCAGGGTAGTGCTGTGGAAATAATGTACCCTGATCTCTATAAGGGGTTAGGCCTAAAACCCCAAGACCTCACACCATACGATTCCCCCCCCCCCCCCCGGGTGAGTTTTGAAGGAAGGGTTGTCACTCCAAAAGGCCAGATACGCTTACCTGTGCAAACCGGCTCTAAAGTGGTAAATGTGGATTTTATAGTTGTGGACGTGTATTCACCTTATACGGTAATTGTTGCCCGACCTTGGCTTCATACATTAGGGGCTGTTTCCTCTACTTTGTACCAGAAGGTCAAGTACCCATCCGGAGGGCAAGTTAATAAGATCCGAGGAGATCAGTCCGCAGCCCGACAATGTTTAGTGACTGCCATCTAACATGAGCTCGAAGCCGAGCCCTTCTCCAGGGCCGAAAGGAGTTTATAGCAGTTAAAGTCTCAAGAATTGCCCGACGAAGGTTCAAACAAGGGCACTCGATGCGAAGATTTACTGAAAGTGGTTATTGGAGATGATCCTGATAAGTTCTTCCAAGTCGAATCTCAGCTACCTCTTCAAGAAAGGGAAGAGCTAATAGAGTTCCTCAAGAAAAATCTTGATGTATTTGCCTGGAGTGCTTACAAAGCCCCAAGGGTGGACCCAGAATTCATATGTCACCACTTGAAGGTAAACCCACTGATCACCTCTAAGAAACAGTCTCCTCGGCGCCCGTCCAAGGAACATGCTAATGCGGTAAGAGAAGAAGTAGCTAAGCTTAAACAAGCTGGAACTATTAAGGAAGTTTTTTATCCTAAGTGGCTAGCAAATACCATAGTTGTAAAGAAAAAGAGTGGGAAATGGCAAGTGTGCGTGGACTTCACTGATCTGAATAAGGCCTGCCCCAAAGACTCATTCCTTATGCCGAAAATTGATCAGCTGGTGGACGCCACTATCGGCCATGCTCGGATGAGTTTCCTGGACGCCTTCCAAGGCTATCATCAGATACCACTAGCCTTGGATGATCAGGAGAAAACTATTTTTGTCACCCCTATTGGTAATTACCACTATAAAGTGATGCCATTTTACTTGAAGAACGCGGGGTCTACCTACCAGAGGATGATGACGAGGATGTTCGAGTCACAGCTAGGCAAAAATATCGAGGTCTACATAGATGACATAGTAGTAAAGAGTAAGGTTGTTGTTGAGCATGTGAAGGACCTTAAAAGTACCTTTAAGGTTCTAAGGAAGTACAAGCTGCGCCTGAATGCGTCTAAATGTTCATTCAGGGTAGGATTCAGCAAGTTTTTGGGATATGTGGTGACTCATAGAGGAATTGAGATTAACCCCGACCAGATAAAGGCCATTAACGATTTGCGAGCTCCTGAGAATCCCAAGGAGGTTCAGGAACTGACCGGAATGACCGCTACCCTAAATCGATTCATCTCTAGATCAGTAGACAGGTGTCGGCCTTTCTTCTCTCTGCTCAACAAGTGGAAGGGATTCGAATGGACTGAAAAATGTGCTTTGGCCTTTCAGCAACTCAAAGATTATTTAGCTCGACCACCAATCATGTCCAGTCCTGAGCCAGATGAGGTATTGTTCGCCTACATCGCCATAGCTCCCTATGCGATGAGCCTGGTGTTGATACAATCAGACCGTGGTGTGCAAAGACCAGTTTACTACGTAAGCAAGTCGCTGCATGAGGTTTAGATCCGTTACTTACCTCTGGAGAAGGCTATCCTAGTAGTGGTGCTTGGTACACGGAAGCTGCCTCACTACTTCCAGGCCCATACGGTCATTGTCCTCACTCAACTCCCACTCAAGGCTATACACCGAAGCGATGATTACACTGGGCAGATTGCCAAATGGGGTACGATATTAGGGGCTTTCGATATAAAATATATGCCTCGCACATCGGTCAAGGGCCAGGTCCTTGCGGATTTAGTGGCTGAGTTCACGGAGCCCCAACTAGAAGAAGTAACGCCTACGTTGAACATGGATGAAAAATCAGTTGGCATGATCTCACAACAGAGCCCCTCTCATTGGGAAGTGTACGTTGTTGGCGCAGCAAATCAAAAAGGCTCTGGAATTGGGCTAGTGTTAATATCCCCTGAAAAAATCATTATCGAAAAGTCATTAAGGCTGGACTTCTCGGCAACAAATAATGAGGTGGAGTACGAGGCCCTACTGGTAGGAATGGCCATGGTCTGAAGAATGGGAGGAAAGGCTGTGGAGTTGTTCTCGAACTCAAGGTTAGTCGTAGGTCAAGTACATGGCGAGTTTGAGGCGAAAGATGAAAGAATGCAGGGGTACTTGAGCCGAGTTAAATGTCTACAATCGGAGTTCGACTCTTTCAGTCTGATACACATCCCCAGAAGTGGTAACTCACATACTGATTCTTTGGCCATGCTTACTACCTCCTCGGCGCAAAATTTGCTGAGAATCATCCTTGTCGAGGACTTACATGGGCCTACAGAGGCAAAAAGGGAGGTAATCCAGGTTCACCAAGTCCGGACCGGGCTCTGCTGGGTGGATCCCATAATCAAATTCTTAAAAGAAGATATTTTGCCAGAAGAAAAGGGGGAAGCTGACAAAATTCGGAGGAAGGCGACCAGATTCTGGCTATCCGAGGACCAGAAATTATACAGACGCTCCTATTCAGGACCATACTTGTTATGCATGCATCCTGAGGCATTCGAGTTACTACTAGAAGAATTAAATGAAGGAATATGTGGAAGCCATACTAGGGGGAGGTCCTTGGCTCACCGGGCTATTACGTCAGGAAGTGCGATCAGTGTCAACGCTTCGCCCCAAACATTCATCAGCCAGGGGGAACTCTTAATCCGCTATCTAGCCCATGGCCTTTTACCCAATGGGGCTTGGATATCGTGGGACCATTCCCTAAAGCTGCAGGAAACAAGAAGTACCTTCTAGTTGGCACAGACTATTTCACCAAATGGGTCGAAACTGAGCCTCTAGCCAATATTAGAGACGTAGACGTTCAAAAGTTTGTGTGGAAGAATATTGTCACTCGATTTGGTGTTCCTCACACTCTTATCTCGGACAATGGCCTACAGTTCGATAGCAAAGCATTCAAGAGTTATTACAGCGAGCTGGGAATCATAAATAGATACTCCACCCCTGCCTATCCCCAGGGTAATGGACAAGCCGAAGCTGTCAACAAGGTCATAGTGAATGGCTTAAAGAAGAGGCTAGATGACGCAAAGGGCAAATGGGTAGAAGAATTGCCTTATGTGCTCTAGGTTTACAGAACTACGCCCCGCAGATCTATTAGAGAGACTCCCTTCTCAATGACCTATGGGGCTGAGGCTGTCATACCTTTGAAAACTAGTTTCCCAATGTTGAGAACTAGCTCGTTCAGTTCAACCAGTAACAATGAGCAACTAGAGAAAAGTTTGGATCTGATTGAGGAAAGGAGGGAAAGTGCAATGGTTCGGCTGGCACATTATCAACAAAAGCTCAGGCAGGGCTACGATGCTAACGTAAAGCTAAGGCCTCTAGAACCTAGTGATCTGGTGCTGAGAAAAGTGGTGGGCACTGCAAAGAACCCAGCTTGGGGAAAATTAGGACCCAATTGGGAAGAGCCATATCGCATCACTTCAAGAGCTGGCATTAGGGCATATTTCTTAGAAGACCTAGATGGTCGTGTAATACCGTGTCCTTGGAATGTAAATAACCTTAAGAGGTACTTTTATTAATCGAATCTTTTCTCCAGCTGATATGCCAATTCGCCACATGAAGTGTTCTCTTAAGTGTTTAAACTTAAATCCAATCATGCCTGTTGTCCTCGGACCAGATGATTTGGGCTAGTTAACACTCCGTTCCAGTTCTCTAAGTGTTTAAACTTAAATCTAATCATACCTGTAATCCTCGAACCAGATGATTTGGGTTAGTTAACACTCCGTTACCGTTCTCTAAGTGTTTAAACTTAAATCCAATCATGCCTGTAGTCCTCGGACCAGATGATTTGGGTTAGTTAACACTCCGTTCCAATTCTTTAAGTGTTTAAACTTAAATCCAATCATGCCTGTAGTCCTCGGACCAGATGATTTGGGTTAGTTAACACTCTGTTCCAGTTCTCTAAGTGTTTAAACTTAAATCCAATCATGCTTGTAGTCCTCGGACCAGATGATTTGGGTTAGTTAACACTCCGTTACCGTTCTCTAAGTGTTTAAACTTAAATCCAATCATGCCTGTAGTCCTCGGACCAGATGATTTGGGTTAGTTAACACTCCGTTACCGTTCTCTAAGTGTTTAAACTTAAATCCAATCATGCCTGTAGTCCTCGGATCAGATGATTTGGGTTAGTTAACACTCCGTTCCAGTTCTTTAAGTGTTTAAACTTAAATCCAACCATGTCTGTAGTCCTCGGACCAGATGATTTGGGTTAGTTAACACTTCGTTACCGTTCTCTAAGTGTTTAGACTTAAATCAAATCATGTCTGTAGTATTCGGACCAGATGATTTGGGTTAGTTAACACTCCGTTCCAGTTCTTTAAGTGTTTAAACTTAAATCCAATCATGCCTGTTGTCCTCGGACCAGATAATTTGGGTTAGTTAGCACTCAAATATGTTCGTTCCCTATGGTCCTTGAACCAAATGACACAGGTTAGTCAACACCCCCACACAGCTATTGTCACTGGGGCTTAGCGCCAAAATTCTTGATTGTATTCAAATTGATTCTAACTTATAATTGGCTTCCTTAGTTCTGTTTAATTCAAAGCCGAGGGGTAATAACACTCTTTTTGTACATTTGGAGAGACATGTGAAACTTCCATAATTTCCCGCTACAATCATTGCTTATTAATAACTCTTATACGAACTGTTCTCTTCAGTACCAATTTCGATTATTCATACCATCAGTATGATATAATGATCAAGTTTATTCATATTGTTAGAACTGCAAAGTACAGTTATATGCAGCAATAATAGGTCATAAGACAAGTAATGAAAGCACTGGAAACAACAGGGAAATTGTTTCATTGATTAAAAGAAAAGGGTTTACAATTCCTTACATAAAAACAAAATTAATACAAGTACAAAACAAAAGCCCCTATATCTAAGTCTTCGGTTGAGGGACCACATGGTCGGCAGCCTGGTCTGTCCGAGCAGCAGCAGTTTCTAGGGCTTGGTCCTTGGGCTCAGAAGAGGTCTACTCTCCTTCCAATCCCTTGCACTTCTCCTTGGTTGGCTCAGCCGTTTTGCTCCTATCACCTGGCTGGCCAGACTCCTTGGAGGCCTCAGGGAGAGCTGGAGGAACTTGATCGGCCAAGGGTTGCTCTAAGACCTCTGGGTGTTGTGCTGGAAGAGTGGGATCAGACTCTGGAAGTGCTCGAATATCTGGGTCGTAGTATATGCTCGCAGGTAGCCTTAGCTCTGAGTCAGCAGGCACACTAGCGGCGTCCACGGCCTTGTCCCAGGTTACGTCGCAGTATTCCCTGCTGACCGAGGCAAACTGCTCGGTTAGGCCTTTCTTAGTTACCTCCACTCCAAGTTGGTAGGCTGCTTTCTTCTCGACCTCGGTCGCCTCCTTGGCCAACTAAGCATCCCTCTGGGCCAGCTTGGCAGTGTCCTTCGCCTTTTTGAGTTTAGCGCGAAGATCCACCACAAGCGCTCTCTCAGTTGTCAAGCTAGTTTGAGCCTCATTTAACAACTTGCGCTGGGCTTCGGCCTGGCTTTCAGCATTTTGCAGACCAGCCTTGAGGCTATTCCTTTCAGTGGTCACCTCTTTGAGCTGCTCAGATATTTAGGACAGCTGCTCCTTCAAGTTGCCCGCAGCTTTCTCTGCTTCGGACCGAGATTGGGCCTCTGCTTAAGCTTCAAGGTAGGCGTTTTTACTCCACTCTTCGACCATATGGACTTGCTGGGTAACCTGCATAATGAAGCAAAAAAAGTTAACACGAAACAAGTTAAAATAAGCATGCCAAGCCGAAGAGCTGGATTGATTTACTTACCATGGCCAGGTCCTTCTTCAGGGACATGTAGAGGTCGTACTGGCTAAAATGCCTGTACAACTCCATATCTCGGGGAAGGAGCAAGGGCTGCTCCAAAGCTTCAGCCACTAGTCTTGCTTTCCCCCCATCATAGTTTCTAAGGGAAGTCTCCCATGAAATAGGAGTACCGTCCAGCTCTAACTTAGGAGACCATGTGCGTGGCCCTCGGCGCACATCAGCAAGAGAAGGCTCATCACGGCTCTTAGTGGACGAAGCCCTCTTGCTCCGATGGTCTCGCACCACCTTCTGTTGCTTGGATGTTTTTGGTGGCACCACCACCTCCCTCACATCAGTTTCGAGGGGCCTCTTCTTCCTCGGGTCTAGCAAGGGCTTTAAGCCAGGGTCAGGAACCTAAGGTGGTGGTGGAGGCAGATTCACCACTGGTTGGGAAGTCCCAATGCCTTTTTGCTCGGTCTTCTTTCCCCTATTCTTCATCAATGCCTTTAAGTCAGACATGTCTTCCTCCTCCGAAGAGTCTTCTGGAAAAGCAGTTATCAGAATAGGAGGGTGGATGCTGGATTGCCTATCAATCCCCTCTTCGGAGTCCGAGGATGCTATCACCTGAACCCTTCCTGAGGCCTCTCCCTCAAACTTGAACTTATCAATCTGCGCCTCCAATGAAGAGGTGGAAGAACCAACCCTTTCGCCTACCACCGCCGGCTCTAGAGGAAGTTGTTGGATCGGCTGGATGAGTGGTGGTATACCTTGAGGGTTTGGATGGGGCACGGGGGCAAGCTCGTACGGTGCCAAGAAGCCTTTTCGAGTAACGTCTATTCGGCTGAGGCGATGATCTCCTTGCGTTATTACGTTGCCGATCGGCTGAAATTCCTTTGGCTTTGCTGTATACCTAAGGATAAGCGGAACCAACCGGAGCTGTCCGTCCTCACTTACAAAGATCTTTGATCTTAGCAGGAAATTGAAGGCGGCAGTGTTTGTAAGGCTGAGCCGAGGAGCAACATGGTCTCTATCTGTTAAAAACCAGAACAGAAGTTAGTCAGAAACTTGAGAATAGCAATGCGAAGAGAATTAAAAATTACCGAAGGACGGAGATCCTAAGCTGAACCTAAATCTAGCATATCCCACGTGGCTCTCCTGGCTTCGTTGGGCAATGATGATCGTCATGCCATGCGCCCGAGACGATCACATAGTCGTCCTTCATCCCTTTGTTGGATTTAGGAAGGCAGGAGTCGAGCCTAACAATGTCGGACCAGGATTTTAGATAGTATCCCGCCCCTTGTTGGCTGTGACACTCGTACATGTGAACCACATCCAGCCAGGTAAGCCCCAATCCTAAGTGGCGATTAAGGTCATCCACTGCTCCTAAGATTCTAAACATGTTGGGCGCACACTGGTCGAGACTAATCCTATGGTTTCGAAGGTAGTTAGTGGTAATAGGGCCCATGGGGATCGTCATTCCCCCTTCTAGGAAAGCGATGAGGGGGATTACGACCTCGCCCATTTTTCGGTCTGTTAGTATCTTTTCTAGAGGTAGTACCTCACGCCCACGTTGGGGGGTACGTGGTATGTGGCCCTAAACTCCTCCAACTGGGCAGGAGTATCCACCATATACTGGAGTTTACCCATCACACTGATCGAAGGTAGAGAAAGCGGACCGGAGAGAGGACACCAGAATCGAAAGGATGAGAACTTATAGGAGCTCGACCGAAGACTGATCTTCGAACTCGCAGAAGGGTTTTTAAAGACTCTGAGAAAAGCGGAGATCGGTGACTGGAAAAGCTTGATGGAGTCGTGCGTTTGTTCTCGCTGGGTGGTCTGAAAGTTGGCAAAGTAAGGAAGAAGTGATTTCTTCTGAGATTTTATACGAGGTCAAACGAAGGGGCAAAAGTTATTTCGCCCAAATCCCGGGGAAGAACCACGTCCATTAGATCCACAACCCACTGTTGGATGCAGAGGACAAGGCGTCGCCTAGAGTAATCAATGCAGTGCTTTGGAAACACGAAAACAACAACGGCAATGATGAGGCGCTTATATCTATGCCTACACATGTGCGAGTTTAGGTATTTGTTTGATCTCGAGCTTTTTACTTGGTGACAAGTCAAAATCCCACTTTTTCTCTTCGAATGTGAGGGAAAAATTAAGATTTTGAGGGGTTATTGTGGGGGGTAAAAAGCCCAGCCTAATATATTGGGCCTAAGGCCCTGTTTGAGTACTGTTTGTCCGAGGAGATGAGCGTATTTGAGAAGAAGCCCATGTAAAAGGAACATACCCGAAGATGAACGTGGGGCATTGTCCGAAGAGACATTCAGTTGTCCGAAGAAGCCATTGTCCCCGGATTCGAAGAATCTTGGTCAAACGGGTGTCTAGAGAGTTCAAATAATCCTCCTGACAAGTCTAATGATGGAGATGAACCTCAGGCACGCATGGAGATGTTAGGAACAGAAAAATATCTAGAAGACAAACTTCAACCACCACATTAAATGCACTGCATCTACTTTTCTGGCCGCATTGATGTGGAGAAGACCCCTGAACAGTACAATCTCAGCTACCGCCACTCTTACAAGACTAAAGAAGATACATGATGGAACATGCACTCAAGTGGGTGTTTAGATGATGAACAAGTGGACGATGAAGATGAAGGGAGAGGGTGCTATATAAGGAGGAGAGACCTCTGATAAAAAAGGGAGAGGGGAAGAAAAAAGATCTTTACGGGAGCCCTATTATGAACTGTAACCAACGTACATTCAATAAAATTCCTCTTCGGACGTTCATATTTGCACTTGTCCAAGTATGATTGCATGTTAATTTATTCACAAACATCCCAATCCACTACTGTTTAATTCATTACTAGCCTAACTCTTTTACCCACTCTCTGCAAATTCATTGTATTGGGTTCATTGGGCTCGCAACCCATAGATTTTGGGCTTGAGCTACAAAAACTGACCCTACAACACACATATAGAACAAGATGCTCTAACTTTCCCATAATTTAAAAAAAAAAAAAAAAAAAAGATTCACTAACTTTCTATTATGGCAATTTTTAATATTTCCAAATCAACCAACCAATATATAGAAATTTATTTTAAAAAATGTAAAAGAATATATATATATATATATATATATATATAATTAAATAGAGAAGAAAAAAAAAATTACCTTGACTATTATTTCGCCTAAAGTTTTTAACAGGGGTTATGGTGATGGCTCATGGGCCACACATCTCAATGTCTTGTTCAACCATTTTCTAGCACTAATAAGTTCAAACTTCAAATTTTCTTGCAATACTTAACGTGGTGTTTGGCACTACAAATTCCAAAATTGGTATAATTCAAGTAACATTTTATGATGTTTTTAATAGAGAAGTTTAGGGTTCAAAATTCAAATCCTCATTCTCCAACTCTTTAATGATAATAAGAATAAATAAAAAAATAAAAACTCATTTGTTTAAAATCTCTTACAATTGTTTTGGACTGATAAAATCACATCAAACTCTTGCATTAAGGCTACAAGTTTAGGGCTTTTGTGGTATCATGACCGTTAGAAAGAATATTATTTAATATTAGTTGCATTATTACTATCTATATTAGAGGCGTGTATAGATAGTATTGGGTTTTGGGTATTTTTTTAACCCAACTTGATTTCTTTGGGTTGAGAAAATGTGAACTTAACCCAACTCGTTGGAATTAAGGGTTTGTTTGGTTGGAGGAATGGAAAAGTGGAGGACAGAAAATGGTAGGAGAGTGGAAAAGTGAGGGGATGAAGACTTTAATTTCCCTCCTTTTTGTTTAGTTGGGAATAGAAAAATAGAAGGATGAAAAAAATGTGTTTGTATAAATTTACTCATATACCCTTGTTAAAAAATGATGCCCTATTAAAAACAAAAAACAAAAATTGACAAAAAAAGCAATCACCCAAATTTGTTAGGAAATAAAAATCATATCTAGAAAAAAAAATCACGTTTGAAGAAAAAATAAAAACAAAAAATCACAAAAGAAAGCAAAAAAAAAAAAAAAAAAGAGCAACGAAGCTTGCTTAGGAATTCAAAAAAAAAAAAAAAAGAAGAAGAAAATGGAAGAGGCAATGTACAGACCAGACTAAAAAAAAAAAGTAAAGGATTGGACAAGCCCATATGCAAGTGCACATGGGCATTTTTGTAATTTATCTATCAAATTCCTCTCACTCAATTTTCTCTCCATTTTGGTGAGCCCCGAAAGAAAACACCTGGACCCCACCAAATTTTTTCCCTCCCCTCCCTCCAACCAAACACCCACAAAAAAAAAAATTTCTTCTCATTTTCTCTCAAAAGTTTTCCATCCACTCTATTTTATCTCCAAACAAAAACACCCTAAGTTTGGTTGGTGGGTTGAGGCAATTTTTTGAGACTTAAAAAAAGGTTTTTATTTTTCATTCAACCCATTATTCAATAAAGAAAATTTACACTTTTACAACTAATTACTATTTCATTTTCATCAAAACTAAATCTCAAACTATCAAAATAAATCAAGCTATCCAACTTAAACATAACCCCAACATACATATAAATTAAATAAAAATTTGAAATACATATAATTTCTAAACTATTAATTAAATATTATATTACAGGTTTTTTTATACAAAAGTAATAAAAATATATGAAAATTACAACAACAAAAACTCTGATAATTAAGTGACTTAATAATTTTCACTATCAATTAAAGAAAAACTCTACAATTATATTATTTTCGCTATTACCAAAATAATCATTGACTTAATAATTTTAGCTATTTTAAATTTAAAAAACTCTATGTCCTAGAATTCTATGAGTAACTTAAAATTTTCAAAAAAAAATCCAAAATTTTAAAACTCTATGTCCTAGGTATATGAAAAAGACGGCAGGATGAGCAAAACCAAGTGGATTATGCATGAGATTCTCACTAGGGATTCACTAGAGGGAGCAAACCCATAACTATGCAGCAAGTTAATTCTTTGCGTTATTTAGAATATTGAGAAGAAGGGTTTGGGTTCAGGTTTTAATCATATAGGAAAATGTGTGAATAGCAAATATGTGCATTCTTTCGAGTGCCAATATTAGCAATAGCCTATCCAAACAATGTGGCAAACTAGGAATCATTTGATTGCGTGCCAATCACCTCCCCCAAGCAACGACTTTACTACAACTATTGAGATTGGAACCTTACCTGGGACCTACCAATCAAAAGCGAGTATTAGTTACAATCATACAACAAGTACTGTTACTTGTACTAAAACTAGGATTTATACTTTATTAGTCACCTATACTGAAGCTAGGAAATTCATGCACTAAAAGCACTCACAGCAGCGGTGCTATATTGGTATATTGCTATATTTTAGCTCCTCAAACACTAAAATCTTGCTCTAGCAATGGAGCAAAATCTATTTTTTTTTTAGCTCCGTTGCTACAGTGCACATCTATAGACAGATGTGCACTGTTCATGAGAGCTAAAAAATATATATTATTTTATTCTGCCGGTGATTAAAATAATACCACTTGCCTTTTTTTTTCATTATTCTCCCTCACCGTCACTCTCTCAAGCTCCCTCATTCACCGCCGCCGACCCGACCCAGCCGTCCTAAGCCGCTAATCGCCTCAGACCCACGCCGCCGATTGATCTATTTGTTCTTTGCCCCTATCTCTTTGCTATCTCATTTTTCCTCTACTCTGTCTCTCAATCTTTCTCCATCTCAAACACCAAGACCTATGATCATCGGTGCTGGGTTTTGATTTTGTCGCTGTGATTGACAAAGCAGCGTTGTCACCGTGACTGGGTTTTATGTTGATGGGTTCTATTTTTATTTTGATGAATGGGTTTTGATTTTGTTGGTGGTTAATGAATGGGGTTTGTTGATGGTTGATGAATGGTGGCTGGGTTTCTCTAGTTTTGTGGTGGCTTTTGGCTAATTTGATGGTGGATGATGGGTTCTATTTTTATTTTGATGAATGGGTTTTGATTTTGTTCATGGTTGATGAATGGTGGCTGGGTTTCTCTGGTTAATGAATGGTGGTGGCGGTGGTAGTGGTGGCTGTGGCTGTGGCTGATGGTAGAGGTGGTTGTGGTTGGTGCTGAGATTTTTTTGGGTAGTGTGATATATTATTTTATTGTAAGGGATATATTATTTTATTGTGTTGAAAGCAAAAATAGATCAGCTGCTATAACATGTGTGTAGGTAAAATAGATAAAGTAATTTTTGGTGGAGCTAAAAAGCTAAATTTTTAGCTCCACTGCTATGGATGAGAGCATCCACAGCCGGAATTCTCATCTCATCCTATTTTACCATCCCAAAAGGTCACTTTATCAATTATACAATACAATTTTACACCACCACCACCACCACCATCGGCAACCCATAATCTACCGTCAACACCACACCAAAAAAGGAAAAAAAAAACCAGAATTCTTTCTCTCTCTTTCTTTATGTTCAAGAACCACAATCACCACTACTGCTACACTACACACATTGACACCACCACCACCACCATCGGCAACCCATAATCTAAGGTCAACACCAAAAAAAAAAAAAAAAAAAAAACTAGAGAAAAGACCAGACCCACGCAGCCAAGCCGCTGCACCTACTGCCCTCTTCGACCATCACCACCACCACCACCACCACCACCACCACCACCCTCTCCGACCATCAACACCACCAGGAAAAAAAAACAATAAATAAAAAATAGCAACCCACAATCAAAAACCAGAGCTGCCACTGCCGAAGCTCGAAGGAAGTGGATTTGCTGCTGGGAAGCTTGAAGGAAGTTGATTTTGTTGACCCACGCGGAGAAGGAAAAATGAAAGAGAGAGAGAGAGTTGCCAGAGAAGGAAAAACGCAGAGACCCACCGCCGTTGATCTCGCCGATCTTCGACTCAACTGTGCCACCATGCCGATCAGAGAGACGAAGAGGATGATGACTGCTTGCGTTGAGTTTCCATTGGGTTGGTGATAGTTTAGTATAGAGTGAAGGTAATTAGAAGAATTAGAGAGCAAGAATAAGAGAAAGCAGAAAGAAAGAGAGAAAAGGAAGAGAGAGAAGATGGTACTGTAGAAAGAGAGGCAGAGATAATATAATAATAATTTATAATTATACAATGTTGCTACAGTACCATCTTATTTCTAAGATGGTACTGTAGCAGTATTGTAAAATTTTTTACAATTGACACTTTTTGCAAGTCCGGTTGGAGCAAGATTTGAAGGCTGTGATGGTAAAGTATCTAAACATATGCCAGATGCCATTTGGGTTGTGGATGTTTTAACCAAGTGTTTGATTTAGAGGGAACCCAACAAAGTAACAAAATTTGCAGACTTCACCAAAAGATAGGTATGGTCATGGGTTGTCAACCACTAACACTCAGTCCACTCTCCACTATCATTGCCTAGTGGGTTTGAGTCTAAGAATTAGGGCCATTTGGATTTTGGTGTTTCCATTATCTATCACTCTATTTCCATCACTTATCACTCAAAAATGGTGGGTTCCATAGAGCAATAGCTTGTTTGGATGTGTTTTTAGACTTTGTTTTCATCACCCAATTCTCACCAAAGTGAGTAATGGGTTATGAACACTGAAAACAAGTTTGAGGTGTTTTCAGATAATTGAGTTATGAGTTACATGGCAATTTGGTCATTAAATGGAATTTGTGGGACCCAATGCTTTGTGTTGTCACACCAAACACCAAAAGCTTTTCACTTCTCTTTCTTTCTTCTATCCCATTTGCTCCTCCTCCTTTCTTTCCACCCGTTGCAGGTTCACATTTGGATTTTTTTCCCCCTTCTTCCTTTCTTCACATCTATTGCTTCTTTAGCTAAAACATCATCTTTCATTAAATTCACCAAGTCCTCGGTCACCACAACCAAAGTTGTTTCTGGTATTTGTTTCAGTCATTGGTTTTAGTCATTCTCAAGCACAAAGCTTTCTTCTCATCAATGGAAAAATAGTAGTTGTCTAAAGTGAGCACCAAATAGTATTTGTTTCAGATCGAAGATGGGTCTGTCAAGGATGCTAATGAATTTTTTGGGTTTGTGCTTCAAGCTCAGAACCGAAGTGGTTGTTGTGGGTATTGGGGGTTGAAGGAAAAAAAGAAATAAGAAGCTCTTGGGTTTGGTGAGTGGTTTTTGTGGGTATTGGGGGTTGAAGGAAAAAAGAAAAAAGAAAAAAGAAAAAAGAAAAAAAAAAGAAATAAGAAGCTCCTAGGTGTTGTGAGTTTGGGTATTAGGGGTTGAAGAAGGAACAAAAAAAAAAAAAAAAAATTAATAAGTAAAAGTTACACCAAGTCAATCGTGGGTCCCACAAAAAGTTAAATTTTTTGAGTTATCAAAAGTTGGAAGCAAGTACCAAATGTGCCACCTTAGGAAGTTGGGGTATTTTCAGTGATAAGTGATGAGTTATTGAGTGATGAGTGATGAGTGATGATATTTTAGTGATGACTGATAAATGATCATTTTTTTCATCCAAACAGCCCCTTAGTCTCTCCAAACTGTCTACCATTCATTTCTCCTAGACTACAACTATGCTATTACTACTGGTATTGGTACTTCATCAAGCGCCAACGTTCAAGTTAAAAATCCACATTGGCCAAGTCTTTAATTTAGAAGGAACTCAGCCAAGCAAGAAGATATACAGACTTCATCAAGATGTGGACATTGGCATGGACATAAATAATCTACCAATAGGTAGTGGGTTGAAGCTCAGAATTCAACATTTTCAAGATGTCCATCAATCATCTCTCCTAAACACTACACAGATGGGAGCTTTGTACACAAACTACATCTCTGATCAAGAGACATACATAGACATGCCCAAACTACCATTGGATGGTGGGTTCTAGTTTAGGAATCAAGCTATCCAAGATGCCTATCAATCATCTCTCCCACAACTCAAAAAGATGGGAGCTTTGTACTCAAACTACAACTTTGATCAAGAGATAGGCATGGACATGCCTAGTCTACCAACCACTAGGTATTGGGTGTTCAAGTTTCGAAATCAAGCTATCCAAGGTATCTATCAACCATCTCTCTCAAATCCCACAAGAAAGCAGGTTTGGTGAGAGTTTTGAGATATTTTCCATGATCAACTTGGTCATTAACACTACCTTCCTTTTTCTTAGCTACGTAGGGAGGACCTTTGATCAACTTCTTGTCACGTATGTTTTGTTTTTTTGTTTTTTCATTTGGCTGCTCATTAAAATTGTACACATTGTTTCTTTCTTGGGTTTGAAGTGGAAGAGTTGCATTGCAAGTAAAGTCTAAGGCTACAGGCTATAGACGAGGGTAAAAGAAATCTGAAGGGAAGAAATTGTACTAAAGGCCAGGCATGAAAGCTTAATTTTTTAATTCAATATAGAACCAGAAATAGTCACAACTCACAAGCACTTCTAGAGTTATAGTTAAGACTAAAGAGTATGTAGCTATGTATATTTATTTTCTTTTTTTGCATAATATCATTACCATTTTACATGTATTTAAATGGAGATTTAGATTTTCCAGAGTTTCTAGGAACCCTACCAAATGGATTTCCTTAAATCCCAATTGTTCTTTTACAAAATAATGGTCCAGATTTTGCCATTTCAGCAATCTACTAACAATATCCATAAAATAATAGTGCAAACAAAACAATTACCTATTCAATGTTAACATTCCATTATCCCAAAAAAAAAAAACAAAAAATGTTAACACTAAAAAAAAAAAAAAATCTCAAAACCTCTTCGCAGAAGCAAAACTCCATCTCTCATCCTCTCTAGAATCATCCGAAAATTTTTCCAAACTTTTGGTTTTCATCATCTTCTACTAGTCAATCTCTTCAAATCGCCATGCACTTTTGTGTACATAATTGTTTCTTATCCAAATCTGAGCTTTTACATTTTGACTATTTGTTTATTCTAAGTGTGGAGATTGTTGAATTTGGTTTGTAGATGACTAAATTTCTAGTTTGAAATAAATCAAACAAGTAAAATGGTTTCACAAATGCAAATTTGTATTGATGAATATGTGGTACAATTCTCTATGATTACAAAAGAGTGATATCTGATTCAATCTCCTTGCAAGACTTGTTGATTAGAATTGTAGTAATGTGATTTTGACTTGAACACCAAAATATCATTCAATTTGGCTAAAGGATGGATCGAAGACCCTTTAACAGAATTACAATGAATCTCTGGCTATGAGTTTGTTAGAAATTCTTTGTTATTTGTGTTCTTTGTGTGTTCTTCATGCATTCTTTGTCTTCAAAGGTTTGTGGTGGAAGTTTTTTGGTGCTTTGGAGGCTTGAATTCGTAGAGTTTTGCTGATTTATGGTTTGTTGAGGTTTCTGGAGGCTTTTGAGCTTGATTCCAGCAAACTTTATGATCTAGGCAGATAGTTTGGATGGTTCTGCTTCGAATGTTCTTCAATTTTGAGGTTGAAGTTTTTGAAGGTTTTGAGGCTTGATTTCTGTAGAGCTTCAATACTTTTGAGTGCTTCTGAAACTTCTCTGATGCTTGATGTGCTCTAGATACCTTTGTGTGTAGAAATGCATTGAGAAGGCTTCTATTTATAGGAGTTTGGAGGTGGGTGAGCGACACGTGCCAAAGTTTAATTGGTGACATGTGTCATAGTCTAATTGAAGGGGCTTTAAGACTTTTTCTCCAAGACATGTGGCATCTTTTGATTGGCCAAAATGTTTGATTTTCAAGATGACACATGTTAGCACCTGATTAGACTATCTATGTTATTGCTTACAAGCGTTGGGCTGCTTATGTCATCGCTTACACACGCTGATGTGTGTTTGGTTTTTGCATGCATTTTATGCCCCTATTTCAACGACACTTGGCAAATTTTTGTTGGTTTCTGAGTAGTGATAGCAAAACCTAGTAGCAGTAAGTGGTCTTTGTAATTGGCCATATTTTGTAGCCTTAGTAGTATGATGTGTCAGCTCGTGATAGGTTGGGAATTTTACCTCTCTAGATGGTTAATAACCTTATAATTTGTTTGTTTGTTCATTGTTGTTGTTGTTGTTGTTGTTTTTTTTTTTTTTTTTTTTTTTGAGATGAACAAACATGATGGAATTTTTAAAGCTAGTGACTTGAAGGCTCGTTCATTATCAAATAAAATAATATAAAATATTTTTTTTTCTCCTTTACCATAATTCTAGGTATTCCAAAATTTTCCAAGAAAATAAAAATTTTCTTTGGAAGCAAAAATTTAAAATAAAAAAACTCAGATGAAGAATTAGGCCCATTGTATGAAATATACATTGTTGTGCAAGATTCTTCAGGGGTGTATCATTCCAGCCAATACTATGAATTGAAAACCAATTAGAACTAAAGTTTGCAGTTGCAATCTTGATGTAAAGGATAAGACTTAGATACAGTACTTAGGTGCTATTCCTTAGGTTCTATTCTTAAGATTTTATCATGTGGTTTTTTCTTATAGGATGGAAGTGTATTTTTTAGTTAAGTAGCCACATGGTTGAATTTTAAAAGAGACACCTAAGGAACAATACCTAAGATACTGTACCTAAGTTTTGTCCTGATGTAAATATCGTGTTTTTGTTCTAATGAAATGCTTGAGTTGTGTTGAAAAAAACATTAAATAAAACCCAGAGCCAAATCTTTGAATAGATCGGGACCTATTTCTTACCCTCAACCACATATAGACCAAATCATACAACACCTTACACCACCATAACACAAATTCCTTCCCACACATCACTTGAAATCAGCAAACCTATGTTGAAATTCAAACACTCAAGCCCTAACAGTCACCACTTGCTCCTATTTGTGAATTTAACAAACTTTACTTCATGGATTTGTTTGATGCCATGTTTTCTAAAGAGAAACAAACCTAATAAGCCAAAACTTTGTTTGTTTTCAATAGAGCAACATATTATATAAAATGCCATCTATAATGCTGATTAACAGAGTCTTTTTGCAAACGATGTCCTTAACGATGTTAATTTCTAGACCATTACATTTTTAAAAGAATGGTTAAGATTTAAAAAAATCTATTTAGTAGAGTATCCTAGAAATTATAAAGGATCTGAAATTTTTAAAGGGTAAAACGGGTGAAGATAGGGTTGCGTCGGTTTGGTTTTGGTTGGTTTTCTAAGTGTTGGCCAACCAAAACTGAAATTTTCGGTTTGTGAAATTCTCAACCAAAACCGACCGAAATAATTGGAAATCAATCGGTTTCGATTGGGTTTCGGTTTCGGTTTCAGTGGGTTTTTTTGGTTTCCTATTTATTTTCTAAGAAAGCAAACAAAGAAAAAAAATAAACAAACCCATAATATAAAACACTAAAACAGAGAGAGGAAATTGAAAAAATAAACAAACTTAGAATATAAACAACCAAGCACATGGCTTTTTTCAAAACCCTAACTTTATTTGCACATAAAAATTGAAACAATAGCATTGATTCAATATTAAACAAACCCAGAATATAAAAAAGAGAGAGGAAATTAAGGAGAAATTAAAGTGAGAGAGAGGGTCACCGTGGCTTTGTGAGAATGGAAAGATTAGGCCAGTGTAGGGAGCCCGGCGTGTGGAGACCGGCATGTTGAGGCCGGCATAGGAAGGCCGGCGTGTGGAGGTCGGTGTAGGAAGGCCGACGTGTGGAGCAGCATGTGCAACGGTGAGAGAAGAGAAGGGCTGAACTCTGAAGAGTGGAGGCCGTGACTTGTGAGAAAGAAAGTGGGTTGTGGGTAGGGAGTCAGGGAGGGGGTCGGCGCTGAGAAGAAGAGAATTGAATAAAATGCTAGGGTGAGAGAGAGAAAAAATGGCGAGAGACAAAAAAAATGGTGGAGGGGCGGCTGGAAAGAAAAGGGTCGAAGGGTCAAAACATAAGATGCTAGGGTTTTAACTTTTAATGGTTTTAAAAAATTAAAAAACTTGAAAACGTTTAGGCAAAGGCTCGAACAAGAGAACACTTAGTCATTAAAACCACATCATACCATTAATCTACATACGCGAACGTGATTTAGTGTTTCATAAATATATATATTGGTTCAATGTATTCAAACCAGCCACCGAAAACCGAACCTAATATTTTCGGTTTTAAAAATTCAAAATCGAAACCGAACCAAACCGAAAATTTAGCAACGATTCGGTCGGTTTGTTCAGTTCATCGGTTTTTTGCCCACCCCTAGGTGAAGATATAGTTAATATGTATTGGGATTCAAGTTATTGGTAATGGTAAGCGTAGAGATTTGTGTTCCAATTTTTGGAACTGTGTGCTTTTGGACTTAGTTTGACCAATGCATGGTGCGCACAGTGTATACTCTCGTGGCATATTGAGCGGTTTGTTTTCAAGAATAATGAAGTTTGGACTTTCCACGTGTTGTAATTGTCTTATGCGCGCTTTCCAGAATCTAGATATATTCATTTTTATGTTTTTAATATAATTCAAAAAGGGAAAGGTGGGTTGGTTCATTTGGAAATATTAAAAGTTGCCATAAGATTATCATAAATGAAGCGCCCCCCTTTTTTTTTAATATAAAGTTATAGCATCTTGTTCTTCCATTATGATATATATATATATATATCGTAAATTAAATATAGAATTAAAATACTCTGCCAAATATTTGATTGGAAAATAAGTATCAATTGTTTATTCACATCCATATTTGGAGAAATTTGCCAAATTCTAGTGGAAAAAAAAAACTACCTTGACTATTATTTCGCCTTAAGTTTTTTAACTGGGTATATGCATGGGTGATGGTTCATGGGCCAGGGCCACTGATCTCATTTTCATGTTCCACCATTTTCAAGTTTGGAACGGGAGGCTTGAAAGTGTACTGTGTATATTGTTATTGGTTATTATGGGCAGGTAAAAAGTAATTTAAATTGTGGATTCAAATTAAAATTAATAATAACTAATTAAATATAATTTGTTGTAAAAATGTTGTAGACGTAACACTTTTCAATCTACAATTAATATGGAAATTAAAATTTTTTAATTTTGTTTATTGATTTCTTTTGGAGTAGTTCTAGACTATATAAATTGCCATAACTTTTGTTTTTTAATATTTTAAGATTTTGATAAACTTATTAAAGATCGTAAAAGATTTTTACTTAATTAACTAAGGAGCACAAACAAATTATAAATTGCTTGGGCACTACAAAAAGCTAAAAATTGTAACATCATACAATTATGTCACAGATTTTGATGGTTGAAATTGAAAAAATATACCCATCAATAACGTTTATTCTTGTAGGTTTGTAACACTATAAATGAGCCCAGTTTGAGATTTGAGTTATATTCTAATATAAAAAGAGTAGATAAAACAATCCAAAAAAGAAAGTTTGAACTTTGAATAAAACTTCATCATATTCAAATCAAAGATGTTAACGAATGGATGCTTTTAGATAAGAAAGACAACGACATAAAGGGGAAAAAATAGAGTGACGTACTACACAACACAAGCCATGATAAAATCCTAGAAAAACCTTAATTCACAGCTAAATTAAAGCCTGAAACAAAGAAAGAAAATGGTTTAGCAGCAGTAGTTGTTGCCACAGTTTGCCACAATGGACCTTTTACGACGCAACTCTTTCTTGATTAGGCGGAGAAGGAACTAGTGCTGTGCAAGAAGTAGAAGCTGGAGGAGGCTGATAACAAAGCTTGTTGTTGCCTTGCACATTGTTATGGACCACAATTTTGCACTTTTCAATGTTTTCTGCATCTGCCTTCTGAGTTTGGACTTGAAGAACCGGCTTGCTGCTAGTGTTGTCCCCGTTGGCAGAACTAGGACGAGGGTAAAAGAAATCTGTAGGAAAGAAGTAATATTGAAGGCCAGCCATTGATGAATATCTAACACAAGAGTTACAAAGGTTTTGAGTCTTGGTTTGGTTTACTTTAGGAGCTTTTGATATGTGGCTGTATTTTGATGGTTTTTATGTATATATATGAAGAGAGAAATAGTTCATAAAAAAAAACTAAAGAGAGAAAGACTGACCTTGGCCCTTGGGTCATAACTTGGGTCACAAGGAGTGATTGGTGGGCGTACGTTGCGTTATTCCTTTTCATTTTCTGAATAGAATTTGTTTTCTACTTTTCCTTCACGGATAGAACCTCCTTTCTTGGGTGTTAAATCAAACCATATGGGGAAGGCCTTCTCAAAAAAAGGTCATATGCGAGGTGAGTTTTCATTTTTCAGTCTAGGTGTCGACGTGTGGTGACCACTTGCGCAAAAGGTGTGAGTGACCGTATGGTATGGTGAATTAGGCTAGCCTACATCAGAAAGAAACCAGGACTTGTGGTTAGGGAGCAACTTTGTTGCTAGTTGTGTATGGTGGCTTAGCCATTGTGGTGTTTTTTATTTTTTATTTTATTTTTTTGTGACTTTGATGCGTGTTGTTGGGTAAAGACAATTATTTTGTTTGAAATTTTTTAAAAGGCCAGTTTGTTTGTTTTGGGTAAAATTGATTGATTAGATTTAATTTTTTTTAGCTTTATTATTGGTAATTTTTGTTATTGGGCTAATTTTTTTGGGCTTGTATATTTTGTTTTAAAATTTAAATTTATAGATTTTTTTATGGTCTTTAAAAAGAAAAAAAAATGCTAGAGTTACAATTTTTTTTTTTTTTTTACAAATTACTAATATGGTGAGTGGTTATTGATAAGTAAAAAAGGGTCTATATGCGAATCAATAAGAATTTGTTAACTCAATAGTTTTTAAAAATATTGTAGAAAAAATTTGTAACTATAACATCACTCTTAAAAGAATTAATGATATTATTAATTAAGATGATAAAGTATAATTTTATAGAACAATATTACTAAAATTAATACGTAGTAAATAATATAATATTTTTTTTAATTCCCTGGGCTACATGTCCTTCATTTTATGGTATTAGTGTGCGGAGATCATGAGAGAGAGAGAGAGAGAGTCAACTAGTCAGTCAATTTCAATAGGATTGAGAATCTTTAAGTTAAAATTCACTAAAAAATTGACTACCTATCAAGTATTCTCAAAGTTTTTTTTTTTTTTAATCACTTTTCAACCAAATTTTCAGTAGTATTCAATTTTTTTTTTTTGGTAAGCAAAAAATGGATAGAGGGGGGTGACCAGTGTAGCTTCACTACTTGAGCGTGACCATAATAGCACTCTACTCGCTCTGGGCGAGACCCCATACTTTCGGTCTATGAGAAACTCACTTATTATTTTTTTGAACCATTTGGGATGAAGATGGGATATAAAAAGCACAAACACACAATTAGTTGTTGAGTCTTGAACCCAAGTTCTGAGACTTGTCGGCCTAGTATCTTTCCAACTAGGCCACCCAAATGTTGGTAGTAGTATTCAATATTCATCCATAAAAACACCCACATTGCCACATCCCAATAGTTATTTAGAAATCTTCAAATTTTTAAAAAACAATGCAACTTCAAATGATTGAATTAGTGGTTTTTAAATCTTCGTAATATCCATATTTCACCTCGCAGTAACTTTTTCCTCGCTACAATCTTGTAATAGCTCGGTGTGCATAGGATTGAGAGACTATACTACATACTCAAGCACTCAAAGATGGAAGATCTCTAGTGATATTCTAGTTATGTAATATATTATAAGTCTGTTTAAAAAACTCTATATACTACTTTCGTGTTTGTATGTTTTAATAAGTATTACTGTTTTCTAAAAAAAGAAGACCTTTAGTATGCGTTTGACTTTGACTTTTTTTTTTTTTTTTTGGTGCAAATAATTTTTTCCCAAGCTTGCTTCTAGATGCTCTTGTTTCTAAAAAAAAAAAAAATGTTTAGTTAACAAGTGTTCTTATGATATTTGTTAATGAATCATTAAAAAAGTTGTAATACAAATTTCGTAAGAAATATAAAAACTTGTCAAAAAATCAATTGCTTTTGTTATTTTTCATAGAAAATTTTCCTAAATAACTTAACAAAATCCACAAACAAAAAAACAATGTTACTAACTAAATTTTTTTGAGAAAATGTTATTGACTAAATGCAATAACTTGCTTCATAATACATGAAAATGGAAAATTATGATTTTATTTTATTTTATAAAGAATAATGATTATTACAGCATCACTTTTACATCATTATTACTAAAATAATTTGAATTGTACTACCCAACACAACTTATAAAATTGTAAAATTAATTAATTTTTAAAAATGCTCTTCCAAAGACTTTAGGTGTTTGGTACTGTTTTTTAAATAATAGGTTTTAGTGTCACGTATTTCCATAACACTTAAGGGGGTGTTTGATATTGTTATTTAAACAATAATTTTAAGTGTTTAAACACCACAACATATATTTTCACAATATTTTTTAACCCACACATAATTTTACAACACTTAAACAACATATTAGAATCTCCAAATAACCATACTAGAAATCTCTTATATCTAGTGACCGTTTGGATTGTGCTGAAATTCATTTCAGCATGTTTGCGTCTGTGTCAGTGACTCCTGTATAATGTTCATAAAATCTACAACTTGTCTAATTTAGTAAAATTTTCATTAAAATTGAGTTTTACAGTACTATTCACACATTAGGCATTTTACAACAGGACCAAAATACCCTTTTTTAAGTTCTTTCATCTTCCTTTCCTCAGCTGGTACTTTTTCTCAGCCGGTACTTTTTGAGTTTTTTCTTTTTTTCAGATCTACAAAAACCACCATCCAAATACCCAAATTTCAAACCCAAGCCAAATTGTCAAGCTTTTCACGTTCCAAATTGAACCCATTCACCAAAGCAACCCAGATACAACCAAAAACAAAGAAAGGAAAAGTAGAACCAAAGGCAAAAAGAGAGAAAGGAGAGCGACGGCTGTAGAGGTGGTGGTGGCGCCGGTGAGCACAGCTAACAGAAACGGTGGTGGAGCTCAAGGCTTTGGTCTTGGCTGATACGAGGGAGAGGATCGAGATAGCAGAGAGGAAGTGAGACAGATCTGGTGGTGGTGGATGGGTTACAGATCTGGCGGTTGCGGTGGCGTTGGTGGACTTTTTTTTCCCTGGGATTGAAACGTTAGAGAGAGTGAGAGACCAAGAGAGAAGGAGGAGTGAGAAGGGAAGAAGAGAGAGAAGGCTTCAGACGTTAAAGACAGAGAGAAGGGTATTTTTGTAACAAATTTAACTTTTCAAAAATGTTTCTCTTTCTTCAATAAATGTGAATCCACGTGTAATTTACTTATTATTTAATTCCTTTTTAAGGTGCTGTAAATCAACCGTTAAGAGCACTCTCATCAGGTGTGTCAAATGCCAAATATTTGGCATTTGACACACCAAACACCAAAAACCCACCATCATCAGACGTTCCAAATCCCATAAAATTTGGCATGGAGCTACAGTACGCTCTCAAATATGAGAGCGTACGGTCAAGAATGCCAAAATTTTATATGCTTATTTTATTTACTTTTCCTCTCTCTCTCCTCCCAACACAGACAACAACTTCAGAGTCTCCCAAGGCGCGCCCCAAGCTCTGGACTCCGCCACTGTGCTCTCCGGTGACCACTTCAAGCTCACTTCAACTCCGGCCTCGTCCCCTCCGTCGTCGAGCGCCTCGGTGACGCCAAACAGCCCGTCCGCGACACCGCCCGGCGGTTCCTCCTCACGCTCAAGCAGCTCGGTTTGATTTGGGATGGGTTTGATGAGTCTCCCACCTCCGACGCATCACTTCCACGCCGATCTCCCTCTAGCCATGGTTTTTCTGTGTTTTTTTTTTTTTTTTTTTTTTTTGTGGTTTGATGGGTGGGTTCGGATGGGCTCTGTTTGATTTGGGATGGGTTTGATGAGTCTCCCACCTCCGACGCATCACTTCCACGCCGATCTCCCTCTAGCCATGGTTTTTCTGTGTCTTTTTTTTTTTTTTTTTGCTGTAGTTTGATGGGTGGGTTCAGATGGGCAGTGGTGGTGGTGTTATACTGATTTTGGTGGTTTGGTTGATTGGTTGATTTTGAGTTTTGAGTTTTGATTATGGTTGTCAGCGGTGGTGGATTGTGGTGGTTGTAGGGGTGAGCTATTATGGGCAGTGGTGGTGGTGTTGTGCTTTGGGCGGCGGTGGTGGTGGTGGGCTGTGTAATATATATTACTGTTTGAAGTTTTTTTTTAATGATATTTTAATGTATTGTATATATTATTTTAATGTATTGTATATATTATTTTAATGTTTAGAACTAAAAAATAGAATACCTGATAAATGACATATTGTATGCTAAATTAATAAAGTAGGTGTTTGATGTGTTAAAATAACATTTTTTATAAAACAGCCGATAGAAATGCTCTAAACTCTGCTTATAAATTATTTTACTACAATATTTTTAGTTTTCAGCAACAGGGATCGGCGAAAGTGACGCCTGAAGTGCAGCGTTTTGTGTTATCCTTATTTTAGCGAGCTTCATTCTATCAAAAATCAGAACTCAGACCATAGCTCTCCCAACGTCTCTCTTTTGATTTTGAACAGAAATCAACACTCTCTCTCTCTCTCTCTCAGACCCAGAACAAAAGATTCACAAGCCACACGGAACAGCGTCGAGTTCTGTTCAATACCTGCTCTCCACATAGTTCTTCTTGGTATGGTATCTTCTTCTCTCTCTTGCTGTAATGCTTTCACTTTCTTTCTTTTGTATTTCAGCTTGCCACAAATTTGTTACATTTTGCTGTGCTTTTTGATTTCATAAGTTGGTATTATCCATTTTTGTTGAATTGGGTATAGGGAAAGTGCTTTAGAATTTGGAAGAACTGTTTGCCTACTCTTTTTCATATGCAACTGCCAACAACCCCAAAAAAAAAATGTTGAATAAATTACTGTTGAGTGTTTTTACCTAATTTTAGACCAAAATATACTTAGCCCATTAGCAATTTTAGTCCCTGAAGTTTAAAGTCATCGCTTTTAGTACTTAACAAACTTAAAGAAATTGCTTTTAGTCCCTGTAAAACTTGAAATGATCAAGTGGTTGCTTTTAGTCCATTTGGAGTGATGAAGTGTTAGTTTTTCATTTGCAAGGTTGTCTAATGGACTAAAAGTGATCACTTTAAACTTTAGGGTCTAAAATCATTTATGGGCTAAACTTTAGGGAGCAATAGTGCATTTAAGCCCTTATTTTATTTAGACCTTATTTGAGCATTGACTCATGTAAATTACCAGATCATGTTTGGTTGTAACCTTATATTGTTTAAACCACTAATGTTGACTCATGTTATGCATTTTATGAAAGCTGCAACTACTTTATCTTCTTTTCAATTGAGTATAAACACATTTGGTTGTGGGATGAATGAAAACATTACAAAAGGAAACAAAATCCCCTTGTTTATGGATGTAGCATATTGGGAAACTAAGGCAGACCTGAATTAAATAGTAACTAGTAAAAACTAAAATTATCATGGAATGGTGATGTGATGTGCAATTTTTGCAATTATCACCAACTCGTCGTCAGAGTCTCTGTCATTAAAGAGAAAAGAAGAACCAGCAATGGAGAGAAAACAAAGAATAAATGAAAAATGAACTTGGGTTGAGGTGAATGCAAAGTTGAGAGTAAATGTTCTCATTTATAGTGAAAAAAATATGACCACCAAAAAAAATGTAAGTTAGAAAATGGCTGTTTCAGTCTCTCAGACACATGACTGTTTTCAAAATATGACCATTAGAAAGAAAGAACATTTCTATGTAGTAATGGAGGGATAGAGTGTGGGATGTGGGCTGTATCTTAAAAGTAGGTAGTTAATATAGAAAAGGTTGTTTTTTCTTTCGAAATTTGGTTGAACTATACAAATCCAGATGTGAATGCCTTTAATAGAAAATTAAAAGCTTAAACAATTAAATCTCATGTGAACTCCTAAATGCTGCGCTTATGTTTATCTAAGTCCCTCACACCCTTCCCCAAAGTCCCAGGCTCCTTCTGTTGCAGTGTCTGTGTATTCAATTTGATACATTACCACTTTTGTTGCTTGAAGAAATGGCTGTGTTGTTATCTACAACTCTTCCTTCAAAAACCACCAAGCTGAGCCTGAAATGTTTTGGCACTAGCATTATACAAGAAAAACCAATCATAGAAAGTTGTCTTTTCACAGGTAAACTTCAATCTCCCTCTCTATTTGCCTTCACTTTCTTGCATTTCTCTTTAACTAAACTCAATTGCCAAATATCTGTTTTTTTTTTCCTCTCAGGCTTTAGTATAGGGAATGACAAAGAAAAACAGAGGAAGAAAGTTTCATTTATTAATTTAGCAGTAAAGAACAAGCAAACAATTGTTGAAACAACCCAGAATGTCAATGGGAGAATAACACCAAGAAAAGGTGGTAGAAATCCTGTTTTGAGTGAGGGAAGAGACGAGGATGAGAACTATGGACCTGTATGTCCTGGATGTGGGGTCTTTATGCAAGATAAGGACCCAGACCTTCCTGGGTATTATCACAAAAGGAAGGTTGTACCAACAGATTTGTCAGATGGTGAGGAGAGTATAGTGGGTGAGTTTGATGGAATTTATGATGAAGAAGAAGAAGAGGGGTTTGTGGATGACATTGAGGGTGAAGTTCAGGAGCTTGATGCAATAGAAGGTGATTTGGGAGGGGAGGATGAGTTTGATTGGGATTCTGATGAATGGGAAGCTAAGTTAATGGAGGAAAAGGAGGAGGTAAAGTTGGATTTGGATGGATTTGCTCCTGCTAGTGTCGGTTATGGTAACATTACAGAGGACACAATTGAGAAGGCTAAGAAGAAGAAGCTGTCGAAAGCAGAAAAGAAGAGAACTGCTAGGGAGGATGAGAAAGAAAAAGAAGAGGTTACGGTGTGTGCTCGGTGTCATTCATTGAGGAATTATGGGCAGGTGAAGAACCAAAAAGCTGAAAACTTGATACCTGATTTTGATTTTGATAGGCTGATTGCTACCCGGTTAATGAAACCCTCTGGGAATGCCACTGCTACTGTTGTGGTTATGGTTGTTGATTGTGTTGATTTTGATGGGTCGTTCCCGAAACGGGCAGCAAAATCATTGTTTAAGGCATTGGAAGGAACTAAAGATGACTCCAAGCTTAGCAAAAAGTTACCAAGGCTTGTTCTTGTGGCTACGAAGGTTGATCTTCTCCCTTCACAAATTTCACCTGCTAGGTTAGATAGATGGGTTCGGCATCGTGCTAGGGCTGGAGGGGCACCCAAGCTAGCTGGGGTTTATATGGTCAGTTCCCATAAGGATTTGGGTGTGAGGAATCTGTTGTCCTTCATCAAGGAATTGGCTGGTCCTCGAGGGAATGTGTGGGTAATTGGGTCTCAGAATGCTGGCAAGTCTACTCTAATCAATGCATTTGCAAAAAAGGAAGGGGCAAAAGTTACCAAGCTTACAGAAGCTCCAGTTCCTGGAACAACTCTTGGCATTTTGAGAGTCGGAGGGATTTTGTCAGCCAAGGCTAAGTTGTTTGACACTCCAGGGCTTCTACATCCATATCTAATGTCCATGAGATTGAATAGGGATGAACAGAAAATGGTTGAAATACGGAAGGAGCTACAACCTCGGACTTACAGGATGAAGGCAAGTTGTTGTTACTATCACACTTAATATTTGTGACCTATATATCATATATAGTATATAATTGTAGTTATGTATCATGTATTGTGTATATGTAAGCGTCACATATATTTTAACTAAGAGCTTATGGAAGACTAGGGGATGAAACTTCTCAGTAATGAAATGACTCATTGACTGTCTACAACTGGTTAAAATTTGACATATGATTATACATTGCAGCATGTGAACTGTTCAATATACCAATTGAGTCAAGATTATTCTATTTCATCAACATGATTTTTGAAGAAAAATAAACGTAACCTTTTAAGATTGTCTTTCTTCTGATCCATTTTGTAAACTTGTCATTCTTGATGGATATACTGATCCCTGTTCTCATTATTAGTGGACAAACATACTTGTTCCCTAGTCTTAGTTTGACCTTTAAAGGCAAACTAAGGGCTTTTCAGAATTTTTCTTGTCAGATTGCAATATACAGTTGTCCAAGTCATATGAACATAAATCCTAGTTCAAATTGGAGGGATACCCAGGGGAAACATTTGTCAACGAATCAAGGAAAAACTGCACATTTCCTAGAAATGATAAGATTCTAAAAAACTACTAATGTGTCTATTGCTTCAAAAAGCTGTATAGAGAAGTGCCAGCTGTATGTAAGATGAATAGGTTCCTTTTTATCTTTTTTGAACACTGTCAACCTCATCATTGATCACAGTGTAGATGTTTCCAATATTTTCTAAAAGTAATAGCTATATCAGAATCTATGATGCTATTGGATCTAATATTTTTAGCATGTTTAATGTTTGCAGGCTGGGCAGGCCTTACACGTTGGTGGTCTGGTGAGACTAGACCTTAGTCAAGCTTCTGTGCAAACAATTTATGTTACAATTTGGGCATCCCCAAATGTATCTCTACACTTGGGAAAGGTAGAAAATGCTGAAGATATTTGGAGAAACCATGTTGGTGTTAGGTTGCAGGTAAATTTCATCCTCTGGCTCTTAATTTAACTGGTTCTATGCAGCGGATTTAGTATTTAGCATCGGTTATTGGGGCCCACTGGCACTATTGCGCCTGTGCTTGATGATATCATACATATTCAACATATAAAAACCAAGTTAGTTAAAATTTTATGCAATTTGTTGAGTAATTTGCTTTTGGTTTTTGTCTCTGTAGGTACCACAAATTTTGGGGGGGAAGGTGGGGGTGGGGGGTGGGGGGGGGAACTCTTAGATGAAATTCTTTCATAGCTCCCAAAACTGTTCTGCGCTTTTAGAAAAGAAATAATATGATTAGATTCTAAAAGAACACATTGCAAAGGGAAAATATGAGCGCAAGCTTGTATGAAGTTAATGATTTTAACTAAAGAGAATCTCATTTGAAGGAAAAGATTAAGAAACAGAGAAAAATCATTTGGAGGAATGAAAAAGTAAGGAGTTAAATCATATTAATGCAATTTTCAGAGGCAGAGTGCTGCATATAACATATATGAGATTATATGTCTGGAAATGGAGATCCGTACCATTTAGGAAGAATTGGTGGCAAGGATAGGAAGGCCGATGGAAGATATTAAGGATTTATGATTATGTAACTAATGGTAGCAGGTAGGACACAATATAGATTTATAAGATCCATAGTTTATGAAATTCCTCATTAAATGTATAAATGTAAAAATTGATTTCCCTGCATATCAGAATGGGCCCAGAGTTTCCCAAACTGGAGACAGTAACAGACTTTCTGAATTTGTGGTAATAAGATAATAAGTACCCATTTTAACATTTCCAATACACTCAGTCTTCCAGCCAACAAAAAATAGAAGATGATTAGACAGAAATAAGATTTAGATTTAATGTAGGGTATACACATTACCAACTTGTAGAGGAGCTCATCAATTTTAAATTGGTAAGCAATGGATAGAAATTAGTCTATGCTATAGGCCTCCCAAAAGTGGCTAAGTTCTTTGAATTTGAGAGAGGTACGGCAAGGGTTTGCTACACCCTTGAAGAAAGGGCTAGCAGTCAAGTCAAGACCTCATTTTAAAAACAAGCATATCAAGTTGACACACGAGTTGAATATCTTCAAACTATATGTTACCTGTTCGAATCAGGAAAGATATATCTTCTACGATGTGGCATAAAACCTGATTTGCAATACATCATTTGAAGTCGTCATGCCCTTGTTTTCTAAATTTCTTTCACAAAACCTAGCATACTTGGAAGATTATGGGATGCAAGTGTCTTAAAGTAATGTATATTCAATTACTAGGGCTGAAAGTAGGCTATGTGTAATTGATTTATTCATTTTCTATAAGTTTATGTCTTTCCAGAACTTTAACCTAGGTTGTGAGACTCTGAAGTGAAATACATCCCCTTTGAGGGAATCTACCTTTCAACTGATACTTTCTGATGAAAGGAATACTGCTTTTCTTTTTCTCAATACCAATTCCAAACACCCCCCCCCCCCCCCCCCCCCCCCCCCCCCCCCCCCCCTTCCCTAATTCCTCCTCCTCCTTTACAATCAATGATGAAAGGCTGTTGCCTAAGGGATATGAAATAAGATCATGTCACTTTCAGGATTTTGATTTATGTATTTGGTAATAAATATTTTCCTTAGAAAAAGTGGGAAGAGTGCATTTGCACTTTAGGTAAAGATTTTAGTTTTACTCTCTTTTTTTTTTGCCAGGGATTTCATTTTTGGAATTTTGAAAGCCTTGGAACATAAAAGGGGATTTTTTGTTGTTGTTGTTGTTGCTCATTTGATAAAATTTTTAGCTTGTATAACTCTTTTGGGCTTCTCCTTGTCTCAGCCTCCCATTGGTGCAGATTGTACTTCTCAATTAGGCAAATGGGAAGAGAAGGAAGTCAAAGTGTCCGGAATGAGTTGGGATGTGAATAGCATTGATATTGCAGTGGCTGGTTTAGGTTGGTTTGCTTTAGGTCTCAAAGGCGAAGCAACCTTGGCATTGTGGACATATGATGGCATTGAAATAACTTTAAGAGAACCTTTGGTTCTTGACCGAGCACCGTTCCTTGAGAGACCTGGGTTTTGGCAACCAAAGACCATATCTGATGCCAGTGGCACCCAAACTAAACTTAAAAAAAGGAAAAAGCTTCAACATGTGAGTAGAGATTTCCTTTCAGATGTGTCTGTTTGAAAAGAAAAAAGAAGCCCAACTGATACATTAATTGAATTCAGCAATGTGATTGAGCTTGAGAAGCTGTAAGAAGCCAGCTTAAGTATAGAATAGAAAATAGGTTTACAGGCTTTTAATCTTCAGGTTATAGAACATCCAGATTTTTTCAGAGTATTTCAATTATGGATGTGTGTAATAAGATTAGCAATTCAAATGCCAAGAGCCCTGTAGCTTGGTAACATTGCTTGGTCTTCTTTACCAAGAGAATCAAGGTTCAAATCCCTTCTCCACCATTTGTTGTAAAATTGAATTATCGAGAGAGAGAGAGAGAGTAGTTCAAGGGACGGGAGTGCATAACTGATGCTGGATGCAGTGTGTATCTTTGTAAATGTATTAGGTACAAGATTTTGCCAGCTGCTTTTTAATGAGACATGATCAACTTATGTCGATTTTGGAGGATTGTATAATTTGTTGTTGAATAGTCTACAGCGTAATAACAATAATAGTAGTAATTTGCTGTTTACCAAGTATCATTTGTAGCACCAAAATACTAAAAATCTCACACTACAAATCTGCTTAAATTTTTTGTAAGTCTTTTGCCTGATCAAATCAGCTAACTTGTATGCATTACAACAAATAACTAGATAAATAAGTATGAGTAGTCACTTGAGCCCCATTTGGGAAAATTGTAATCCACAGCAATACTCACACCATAAAGAAAGAAATAATATATTTTCTAAATTTTAAAGCACTGAAAGCGATTATTAAAACTAAAAACAAATAAAAATAACTGAAAGTTAGCATTTTCGTTGTGTTTTATAAGCAAGGTCTTTTGTTTATGCAACAGATTTTTTTTTTTAAATAAAAAATAACTAAGTGGGCCACTCAAATTGGGATTTCTAAGAAGAGCGGGCCCAATAGAAACAAAACAAAACAACATTTAAAAAAAAAAAAAAAAACCACTGAAAGTAGCATTTTCGGTGTGTTTTATTATCAGATTCTTTTAATTATGCGGGTTATTATTTATTTAATTATTTTTAATTTAAGCAGCCCAATAAACCGACTAAAAAAAGGGGGAAAAAGAAGAAGAAGAGATTCCGCTGCCAGGATTTGAACCTGGATTTTATAATCATCAAGAATTGCCAATGTGCTACAGCGGATTTCACGTCTTGCTCATCATCGTTTTTTGTTTTATTGAATATTCTCCAACAAGCTAATAAGAACAATTGGAAGATTTTACCTTAAAAAACTATGCTTTAAATGGATCACAAATAAAATCCTTTATTTATTCATATTATAATTTTTTTTAATAATAAGCATGTATTTATAAGTGTAGATGTACAACTTTTTTGGATTTCCCAAAAATACACCGTAAAAAATCATGGACAAGTCCAAACTCCAATATAATCAAAAAGATCAGCACATTTATTTGTTTCATGATAAATGTGTTGAATTGAAACCTGTTAGGGTTGGATATTCACACATACACATATATTTCTAGTAGTCTAGTGTGATCACTGCCCATGACTTTTTTATACCTGACTCAAGCATGACGTGTGACTACTCGTGCAATAGTGAAGTTTGCCACTATTTAAACCCAAAATTTCTAGACTCGCAATTGTGATGAGTCACAATAACTTCCTATTAATAAGCCAATTACAACTTGAAAATCAAAGTTTTAAAAATTTATTTTTATTCAATCATCTTATCAAATTATTCATGTGATTTAAGGGGATCATAGTATGTTCTTTATAAAATTGAACTAAATATAACTAAACATTTTTTTTTAAATCACTGAAAGTTAGCATTTTCGGTGTGTTATTACCAGGTTCTCTTAATTATGCAGATTATTATTTATTTAATTATTTCAATTTCAGCAGGCCCAAAAAAAGCCCACTAAAAAAGAAAAAAGAAAAAGCCCACTAAAAAATAGAAAAGAGTTTCCGCTGCCAGGAATTGAACCTGGATTCTATAATCATCATCAAGAATTGCCAATGTGCTACAGCGGATTACTTGTCATATTCATCATCGTTTTTTATTTTATTGAATGCTCTCTAGCTAGCTGAAAAGAACAATTGGAAAATTTTACCTTTAAACACTATGCTTTAAATGGATCACAAATAAAATCCTTATATATAAATTTTTTAATAATAAGCATATATTTATAAAATAATATAATCCAAAATATGCATATTATACAAGTGTAGATGTACAACTTTTTCTGATTTCTCAAAAATACACACAAAGTAAAGAAATCATGGACAAGTAAGTCCAAACTCCAATATAATTGTAAAGATCAGCACATTTATTTGTTTCATAGTAAATGTGTTGAATTGAAACTTATTAGGGTTGGATATTCACTCACTCACACACATTTATTTTTAGTAGTCTAGCAAATGTGTCTTCCTTTGCAACCTTAAATTTTGATAACTTGATATTTGACCTTTTCTTTTTTTAACTCAAGAGAAAAATGGACTTGTAGGTGTAATCACTACCCATGGCCCTTTTATACCCAACTCAAGAATGACATGGGACCACTAATGCAATACTGGAGCTTGCCATTACTTAAACTCAAAACTCTTAGACTCGCAAGTGTGATGAGTCACAATAACTTCCTATTAATAAGCTAATTTTGACTTGAAAATCGAAGTTCTAGAAATTTATTTTCATGCAATCATCTTATCAAATTATTCATGTGATTTAAGGAGATCATTGATGACGACCACTATGTTTTTATAAAATTGAACCAAATATAATTAAAAATTTGTTTAAAGCATGTGATTAAATTTCATCACTATCTACTTTAATTAATATATATATATATATATATATATTACATCACTATTGAAACCACATAACTTGTGTGTTTGTAAGAATATCCTCATTAGAGGTTGACAGGTTTTAATTTAACATATTTACCATAAAACAAATTAATGTGTTGATGCTCTAGCTATTTTGGGAATAACTATTACTCAACCCTTACATGTATTAGACTTGTCCATCATCTTTGCAATTTGTGTATTTTTGGGAAGTCCAACAAAAAAAATTGTACTTCTAGACTTGTATAATATGCATATTTTGGATTATATTCTTTTTTTTTTATTAGGAAAAAAAATTAGGGTTTAATTTGTAATCCATTTAAAGTGAAAATTTTCTGATTGTTTTTCAGCTTGTTGGAAAAGCATTAAATAAAAGAAAAATCAATGAGAAATAAATTGTTAGTGAACGGTTTTAGACCCCTTAAACCAACCAGATTGATTAGCCTAGTTAATTAGCCAAGTTGTTACTTAGTCAAATTATGCAATTCTAGGTTAAAACAATCAAACAATCATATCAATAATATAAAGCAGCGGAATAATAAATAACACAATGATATGATCACCCAGGAAATCACACGGTAAAAACTTGGGGAGGATTTAACCCACCGATCCTCAAGGCAAACCTGAATCCACTATGAAAGAATCGAAGTTCATACAAAAGGACTTACAAGCTCCCCGCTTGACTTCCTAATGCTACCAACCAGTAGAACTTACTGACACAACTACGTGTAAGCTCCGAATCCACGAACTCCTTTTTTCTTGGATTCTCCAATCAGCTACAAGCACCCACGCTTGTTATTCTTTAAGCTCCAATGGCAGCAACCGAGTTGATAATCAAGATGTTGATACTATCTCCACCTTGAAAACCCTAAGCTTTGTGTAAAGGAAAACTCCTCTAGATCTCACAAGAGATTTACACAAAACAGAAAAGTATGAGCAACAATACAACAGGAGCAACACATAAAACGTGGCTAGGGTTTTGCCTTATATACCTAGGGCAAAAACATAAAACCCTAAACGTTTAATGAGGTAGGGCTGAGTTGGAAATTCTGCAGAAAACGCAATTTAGCCGACTTTCGATCGATCGAGTCTATCATTCGATCGATCGAGCCAGGCCGAAATGCACCAATGCATCTGCAGCCTCTCGATTCCAACTTTACAATAATTAATCAACTTTGATCAAGACTAAACAAGACTAAACATATTGTTTTGATCATGGTTTGCCGACATTACACATTAGAGTTCTAAATACATAAATTCCTAAATCTTTAGAACCTAACAAACTCCCCCTTTGGCAATCCGTGAAAAACACAAATTAAAAACTCAAAGTTTACAAGTAAAAAGCCATTTACAAAAAAATGCTCATAAACTCAATTCCAATCCTAACTACTATCCATCAATTGCAAGTGTAGACAGCAGCTCAATTGAATCAACCTGTATATTCTTGAAATACTCAACAAACGCATAAATGCTTGTGTGACAGAAAATAGTAAAACAACAGGTATAACATTCTTGTAAGATTCACACAACACACAATAAAGACATATATCAATGAACAACTCATAAATATAAATCAATAAGCAGTGAATCACAAAACAACAAGAATCAAGTATATATCATGTATATCAAAAACAATGTTACTCCCCCTAACATGAATATCCCCAAAAAATGATATACATAGTGAAGCGTCTATATACAATCTATAAACTCAACTAACTCCTCAAAAACAAAAAGTATACTCCCCCTAACTACAAAAACCCCTCTACAAGTCAAAACTCTACTCCCCCTTTTTGTGACGGAATGCCAAAGTGCAATCACAAGCCATCATCAAAAGAAGGTGGTGAGGGTGAATGAAGATGCGCGAAGTCAGCTCGCAGAGCACGAATCTCATCAAGCAAGTCCACCAAAATCTGACCATGAGCCGCCTGAACGGTCATGACAGTCTCCAAGGTACGACGTACATCAAACTCGTCCGAAGGAGGTGGAGGAACAGCAGCAGCATCACCAACAGGATCAGGACCATCCTCACTAGCAGGACCTGTAAAAGAAGAAGGAGGAGGTGCGCTACTAGAAGGCTCAGACCTAGGGTGTTTAGAACAAGCTTTAAGATGAGCGACCTTTTGTATAAGGAAAGACGCACCTATGGGAGCAATCACATGAACGGGCTCAAAGGAAGGGAAACCACCAAGATCAAGATAAAGCAAAATCCTATGAATGAAAATAGGACGAACAAGGGCATGAGAAGAAGATGAACTCCTATAAACTTCGTTCAAAGAACGAAGAAACAGATGAGGAAAACTGATAGGAGTATCAGTAACAAGAGCGTACAAAAATACACACCTCTCGAGAGGAATGGTGTGAACATGAGATATAGGCCAGATAGAATGACAAGCTATCCTAAAGAAGAGATAGTGCAACTCAGAAAGCTCAGCAAAATTGATCCTAGGATCAGAACCCCACTGGATAGATGACCCAGTGATGTAAGACAAGACATCACTCAACTCGGGAGACTCATTATAAGGATAGACAGGATTCTGGACCAAAGGTACCCATAGAGCATCAGCCACTACCTTGGGAGTAATGGAGTACTCTACGTCTCATATCCAACTTTTTACCAAAGTGTTGGAATTATAGACGTGGATAGAGATGTTCGAAAAGAACTCTCTAATCAAGGCAGAAGGTGGAGGAGGATCAGAAATATCCACCAAGGGTAACCAGCCCCGACGCTTAAAGTTTGCCCTAATGGCAGGATCAAGTTCATCTAATAGAACAAAACGCTCAGCCCAAATCTTTCTCCTAAGGTTTAGCTTCTCAAAAATCTCTTGGTTTTTCTCACTCGGAAACTTCTCACGGTCAAAAGAAGGAGGGGGTGGAGAAGATGAGGAAACAGTCCTACGAGCCTTAGTCCTCGGCATAGTGCTAAGGAGAGGACAAAGACACAAGAGAAAATCAAAAGAACAAAATAAAAAACAAAATCAAGGGCAGACTGCAAGTTAGCACAAAAAATATAGAACAAAAATCTATATGATGCATGAACAATAACAATGTTGTGATGCATGAACTAATGCAGTAAACACAGTTCAAATTAAGTTCAATTACACAAAATTGGCTTGAACATAGAGTTTCTAACAAAAACCCTAAAAAATTTGAAAAACCACTTGATAATTTTGAAACAAATTGATGAATTGATCATTACACAATGTTGAAAACAGATTAGCATAATCAATTTCATCAAAACAACAAGCCAATTTCATCAATTTCAACCTAATTGAACAAAATCCCCAATTCAGAATTAATACAAACCCTAGAAATTTCAATTTTTCATAAAACCCAAAATTGATCAAATTAAACTATCAAGATCATGTTTATAGCATGTCCCCACAAAAACCCATTGATCAATTGCACGAAATTGGGCTTGAATCAACAAAAATCCCAAAAAGAAAAAGGTCCAAAAATTTGAGGATAAATGCATGAAAAATGCATGAAATATGTAAATAAACTCAAAAAGGAAGGGCAAAAGGGACTTACCGGCTTGAGGAAAGAGAAATCTTGCAAAAATTTCGGAGGAAAACGACAAAAATTTGACTGTGGAGCCTTGCCTCGTCGGAGAGAGAAGAAAAGTTTGAAATTTTTTTTTGAAAAAGTGTTTGAATTAGTCAAGAACAGTGTTTTAAAAAAAACTGATTGACGACTTTCGATTGATCGAAAATCACATTCGATCGATCGAATCAATCCGTCATTTTTAAACAAATTAAAGCACTTTTTCGATCGATCGAAAAATAGAATGGATCAATTGAACCAGGCAGAGGCTCACAAAATTTTTGAGAAAAATCACAGTTTTGAAAATCACAAACCATATTTTAAAAACAACTCCTCAAAGCATTAAACTTATTAAAACAAAATGCATGAGTATGAGATGGAATGCTTTTTCAAAAACCCAAGTTTTAATCCCAGTTTCTCCAAATAAAATTTCAGCCATTCTTCCTTTAAATTCTCAAGCAAAAAAAATGTTTTGCATAATTCTCAAAGTATTTTCAAACTTGGTTGGTCAGACCAAAAACACACATAATAACATGTACAAAGTTTAGCAAAGAGTACCCAAGTTTTAATCCCAGTTTCTCCAAAGAAAATTTTAGCCATTCTTCCTTTAAATTCTCAAGCAAAAAAAATGTTTTGCATAATTCTCAAAGTATTTTCAAACTTGGTTGGTCAGACCAAAAACACACACAATAACATGTACAAAGTTTAGCAAAGAGTAACTTGTGTAGTGTGTGCAACTAGCAAAAACTTGAGATACATGTGAGGTGATATGTGAATAGCAATCAATTACAAAGTCTACAAAATCCATCACATATAATTCAAAAGAGACTATCATCTAAAAAGTTACATCATATAACTCCCACATCTCCTAGAACATAAGCTTGCAATCATGTAAGTTTCTTGAATTTTGCCCCATTATTAGATGTAATTTGGCATCAAGCCTAATAGTACACACCAGTTGTAATTATGTGAATTGGCATCAAGCCTAATAGTACATAGTAATTTTAAGCATTAAGCAATTAATAGAGGCTACACCTTATGTTCTTTTTGTGCATGTGCTACACTTTTTCGAGTACAAAATCTTATGATATGCACTAAGGTGTTCATGATTGCCTAGTGAACAGTGGTGAGATGGTTATTCATACATTTTTCAAAAGGATCAAGTCCAATAGTCAAAAAACATATGACTTCAAGATTAAGACAAAGTGATAAACACCATAAACATCTTTCCCACACAATATGTACTACAAAGTTTCAACTAGTAAAATGCAATAAATAAGCTCATCAAAACTAAACAAGGTACATAAGACATGTTATGTATAAATAAATTGACCAACCTTGTTTTCAAAGACCACGAAAAAAGTGCCAAAACACAATTTGCTTTTCTCCCTTTTTTTTTTTTTTTAAAAAGAGAAAACAAATAAATCCTAGAATGAAATGCATGAATGTTATGCAATGCAAATCCTAGAAACAAAACAAAAAAAACACAAAAACCAAAGAACAATGGTCACAAAGGAATGAGCAATTAAGCACAAGAATCATGTCAGAAAAACTCAATTAGGTCGAGTCTTTTGCATCCAAAACCTTTTAGATGCACCACGAGCATTGGAGTTCCTATTCACATTCGAGTGATTTCCAACTCCAGGTTTGGAATAAAGGTTCAACACCTTTACCAATTCACCAATAAGTGCCATAGGATCTTGTGCTTGAGGCACAGACACTTTTGGTTTGTTTGCTCTCTTTGCAGCTTGAAGCTTGTAACAGTTAGGACGAATGTGTCCAGACCTTCCACAATAATGACAAACCCAAGCAGGTTTACCATGCATCTTGTCCTTAGAAAGGATAGAATCCTTAGGTTTAGTCTCTCTCAGATCAACCCTAGTCTTCCTAGGAGGTGAAACTTCTACAGGTTTGACAACCTCACTCACAGAAGGTTTGACAGTTTCACTCACAACCTCACTCACAGAAGGTTCAAAAGAAGATGAAGGAACAAAGTTTGTAGAATTAGGAGCAGACACAGAGATGCTTTCAACATAACCTAACCCAGATTTATCAGAATGATACTTTTGAACATTCAGCACGTGATCAAGTTTAGAACTAGCAAATCTAGCAATAGATAAATCATGTTCCAAAGTTTTAACTTTATCAAGCAAAAGCATGTTCTCAGATTTCACATGGTTCAAAAGATCATTAGCATCAAATAGTTTAACAAGCAAATTCTTCTTTTCAAGCTCAAGAGAAACAATTTTCTTCAGGCCAAGTTCAACATTCATAGCATCCTTTGCAGCAACTTTGCAAAGTTTATTATAGGCCTCTTGAAGATCTGCATCCTTAGAGAGTTCCCCATCAGAAGGGTTCTCCTCAACAGGCACGCTTTCATTGACTACAGCCGTAGCAGTGAAAGCAATGAAGTTTCCATCCTCGTCACATCCAGACTCATCATCAGAAACCTCATTATCACTAAGGGTTACAGCCATAGCTTTACCCTTAGTCCTCAAGAATGTAGGACATTCAGATTTAACATGACCATATCCTTGACAACCAAAACACTGAGCACCCAAAGAATTGTTTGAAGATTGACCTACTTTTTCTCTAGGTTTTTCAAAATTATCAACCTTAGTGGGATCATTCTTCCTAAAGTTTCTAGGTTCAGCAGTGTTTGTATTTCTTGCCCTTCTGTTAGTGTTTCTCAGAAAGTTTCTAAAATTCTTGGCAAGGTAAGCTATCTCAGTAGCAGAGAGCTCATCATCAAATCCACCAATCTCAACATCATCAACAGACTTAAGAGCCATTGATTTGGATTTGTTTGTTTTGGGTAGGTCAGACTCATAGGACTGAAGAGATCCTACAAGTTCATCAACAGGAATAGAGTCCATATCTTTGCTTTCAGTAATGGCAGTCACTTTGGGTCTAAAGTCTTCAGTTAAAGATCTAAGAATCTTCCTAACAATTTTAGGTTGATCATAGATTTCACCCAAATTAAAAGCAGAATTAACAATGTCATTCAGTTTGGCATAAAATTCATCAAAGGATTCATCATCAGACATCCTAATGCTCTCAAACCTAGAAGTTAATTGCTGCAGTTTGTTTATCTTAACTGCCTTTGTGCCTTCATGCACAGTTTGGAGGATTTTCCAAGCAATATGAGCAACCTCAACATTAGAGATTCTCTTAAATTCCTCCATGGAAATAGCATTAAAGATGGCATTCATAGCTTTGCTATTGAATCCAGCTGCTTCTTTTTGAGAAGTTTGCCACTCACTCACAGGAGTAGTGGGCTTCTCCCATCCGTATTCAATGGAATTCCAAACTCTCTCATCAATGAATTTCAGGAATGCTTTCATCCTTACTTTCTAATAAACATAGTTATTCCCATCGAAGTGAAGAGGAACAACAAGAGAGTGACCGTGTTCCATGACAACAGGGGTCAAGGATCAGCTTAGAGATAAAAAAAAATCTCGGACAAGAAGAGCTACCCGCTCTGATACCACTTGAACGGTTTTAGACCCATTAAACCAACCAGATTGATTAGCCTAGTTAATTAGCCAAGTTGTTACTTAGTCAAATTATGCAATTCTAGGTTAAAACAATCAAACAATCATATCAATAATATAAAGCAGCGGAATAATAAATAACACAATGATATGATCACCCATGAAATCACACGGTAAAAACCTGGGGAGGATTTGACCCACCGATCCTCAAGGCAAACCTGAATCCACTATGAAAGAATCGAAATTCATACAAAAGGACTTACAAGCTCCCCGCTTGACTTCCTAATGCTACCCACCAATAGAACTTACTGACACGACCACGTGCAAGCTCCGAATCCACGAACACCTTCTTTCTTGGATTCTCCAATCAGCTACAAGCACCCACGCTTGTTATTCTTTAAGCTCCAATGGCAGCAACCGAGTTGATCATCAAGATGTTGATATAATCTCTACCTTGAAAACCCTAAGCTTTGTGTAAAGGAAAGCTCCTCTAGATCTCACAAGAGATTTACACAAAACAGAAAAGTATGAGCAACAATACAACAGGAGCAACTCCAAAAACGTGGCTAGGGTTTTGCCTTATATACCTAGGGCAAAAACATAAAACCCTAAACGTTTAATGAGTTAGGGCTGAGTTGGAAATTCTGCAGAAAATGCATCTGACCCGAGATTCGATCGATCGAGTCTATCCTTCGATTGATCGAGCCAGACCGAAATGCGCCAATGCATCTGCAGCCTCTCGATTCCAACTTTACAATAATTAATCAACTTTGAGCAAGCCTAAACAAGACTAATCATATTGTTTTGATCATGGTTTGCCAATATTACACATTAGAGTTCTAAATACATAAAATCCTAAATTTTTAGAATCTAACAGTTAGGAAATTTAGACCTCGGTTGATAGAATTAACAAGCTTTAAACCCAAGTTGTTAATTAGATTTATTATGAATAAATCTTGTGAAAACAAACAAACATCAATATCATGCACAGTGGAATGGTAAATAAGATAAGATATGATGACCTAGGAAAACTAATGAAACAAATTAGTTTCACAGTAAAAAACCTGGGAAAAAACCTTCCCGAAAAGTAATTCACTATAGTAAAGAGAAGTTTCAGATCTAGTACAAAATTTTTGTTCTTAGACTCTACAATCCCTGTAGATGAACTTATAGCAGAAATTTTCTACTGCTTCAGAACCTCTGAACTCTTCAATACATGAACGCCATCCTTTTACACGGATCCCAGTACGTGACTAACTCCAGCAACTTGAAGATATTGTTGGCTGCAAAGTTTTTCATTTTATCAGCAATAAAGATCAAGAAGTACTTGATTACAAAACCCTAAGGCGCAAAAGACACATTAACTTATTGCAGTGAGAATAAGGCTCTAGGTCATTTTTTGCATGTGTTTTCCATATATGACGGCCTTTAAAAATAAGCCTTATATATGTCTAGGGTTGTGAGAAAAGAAACCCTATAAAAATATACAAACATGAGCTGAAAATTAGATTTGGAAATTCTAATTTCGTAAGTCTCGACAGAAACAGCTTGTGTTGAGCTTCAACATTAAATCTCGATAGGAAGGATTCTGTCGAGACTTCTGTCGAGCTTTAATGAACAGCTCTTCTTCACTTGTTTCTTGGTCAGATTTTCATGGTTTTAACACTTGACTTGAACAACATGTTTCTTGAAGTTTTAAACCCATCATGGATCTACCTAATTACAAGTAAAATGTATTTTATCAAAGGATTAGTCAATTACATAAAATATGTCCCTAACATAAATAAATAAATATATATATATATATATGAAATCCGCTGCATACATTGGCAATTCTTGATAATTATAGAACCTGGGTTCAAATCCAAGTAGCAGAAACTTTTTGCTATTTTTTTTTAAAATTTTCTCTTGAGGCTGTACTGGCTTGTAGTAGTTGTAGTTCTATGATTACTATGATGTTGTATATGACAAATTGTCAATCAGTTTTTACACCCCTTGAATACTTAGCAAGTCTGTCTTGCTGCAATTCAATTTTAAAAGGGTTCTTGACTAGTTTGGGAAAATTAATAGACAAGCCTAAGCCTAACAAGTCCAAATTAAAATCATATATATATATATATATATATATAGCTAAAGCTCAGAGAAAATTCAATTAGATTTCAATTGGATTATCAATTTTGCACCACGTGTTTTATTTAATTTTTAATTTTGTGCCAAGTAAATTATTAAGTGTAAAAATCAAAGAGTTCAAATCCAGTTAGATTCTAATTTGAAGTCCAATTTTTCGCTAAGTGTTCATCTAAAATTTTAATTTTTATGGCAAATGAATTATTAGGTGCAAAAATTAAAGTGTCTAAAACCAATTAAATTCTAAATCTCTCTCTCACACACACACACATATATAAAATGAGAAACCATTACATATTTTAAAAATGTATGGTTTTAAAAAAGTGTAAGTTAATATTATGTATAATTTGAATATCTTCTATAAAAAATAGGTATAATTTGAAACGTATAATTGTGATTATTTTTAATTGTACCTGTACATATGCACGGGGCTACACAGTAGTTAAGTTAAAATACTAAAGTTCACATTAACATCTAGTACTTTATAATGCACATAATAACCATTAACTGAACTAGACCAAAACAATGATCTTGCACTGCTTCAATTATTTCAATATCAAATTTAACATAGTGGGTTCCAGTTAATTTAATTGGTAAAGTCTCTAATGGTTGTATAAGAAATTTGGGGTTCAATCCCTGCCACTGATTGCTGTCTTGGTCTGATGATTGTCTTGATTTGATGATAAAGAACTATTATCAAGAGTGGACACTATAGGTTGAAACTCTCTAAAAAAAAAAAAAAAAAATTTAACATATTTCCTTGTCCAGTGTTTCAACCTGAGATTCAGTCACATTGACAAGAAACTATGATACCATCCTTTACCTTCTCAAAAAAAAAAAATGATACCATCCTTTAATTTTTTTTTTTCTTTTTACATGAGTAATCTTTCCTATGAGCTACCGAGCCAATGCCATGCTTTATTTATTTGATAAGTAATAGATTTTATTTTGGTAACAGTTAAAGAATGATGTTAATTGCAAGAGAATTAGAATATTTTTCTGTTATTCAACGAAATTGCCTTGTCTTTGAAGGATCCAAAAATAAAATAAAAATCAGGGTTTAATTTGTGATCCGTTTAAAGAATAGTGTTCAAAGTGAAAATTTATTGGAAAGCATTAAATAAAATAAAAAACGAGGATGAATATGTCATGAAATCCGCTGTAGCACAATGGCAATTCTTATGATGATTATAGAATCCAGGTTCAAATGTTGGCAGCGGAAAGCTTTTTTGCTGTTGTATTTTTAGTGGGCCTAACGAGATTAGATGTTGTCATTGGGCCCACTCTTCTAAGAAACTCAATTTTGCCCGCTTAATTTAAAAAAAAAAAAAACATAATAAAAAAAATTGCATAAGGAAAAGAATCTGGCTGATCAAACACACCCCAAATGCTCACCTTTAGAGTAGTTTTTTTTTTTTTTTTTTTTAATATTTAATTTTTTATTGGCTTTCATTGCTTTTGGATTTAAAAAAGATATTATTAATTTCTTTATGGTGTGAGTACAACTATGGATTACAATTTTCTTTTTATTGTAATGCGTGGGCTTGACGAGATTAGATGTTGTCATTGGGCCCACTCTTCTAAGAAACTCAATTTTGCCCCGCTTAATTTAAAAATAAAAACATATTTTATAAAGAAAAGAACCTATGCTAATCAAACACACCCAAAATGATCACCTTCAGAGTTTTATTTATTTAATTTTTTATTCACTTTCATTGCTGTTAGATTTAAAAAAGATATTATTAATTTCTTTATGGCGTGAGTACAACTGTGGATTACAATTTTTTTTTTATTGTAACTCAATAAATTTTCTAGTTTTTAGGGGTTTTTTTTTTTAGAAGATACTTGAGTTATTACTCAAATATGTATAATATTAGCTGAGACTGGAATTGGAAGATTTAAAATTTGAGTGCAAGTGGTGTGGTTGGAAGGATTGCAGCTTGGTTGGGGTTAATTTGAGATTCATTGTGAAATGGGTGGCTTTAAAGAGGGTTGAAGTCTTGAAGATCATGAAGAACTTGACTAAAGTTGAAATAAAAAAGGTTATGCTTATACAATTTCTTTTCTAACCAGAAACAACAACAAAAAAAACAAAATTTTCTTATATTTGGTAGCTACAAACAACTTGACAAAAATGGAGGAACATAATATATATAACCGACCCTAGCTAATCTGTTGAGGATCCATAACTGACCTCAAATTTTGGGTCCAAAACTTTGTTGTTGTTTTTGGTAGCTACAAGCAACTCAACAAAACTGGCTAATAAATTAGCCGAAGTCAATACCATTTTACACATATCCTTGAAGTAAATCAATAAAACAAATTAGACATGCAAAATTGTTGAGTACCATCATGTCAATTAGCTATCTTCCTTTTCTTTGACCTCTTTGCATGAGATTTTACTTTCTTCTTTGATAGATTAGTGGGCTATTTCGGCTTCTAGCTTTGATGCCTTCGAGGCACTCGCTTCTCATCGTCGTCATCCTTAGCAGAGAGGGTATCACTAACAGACTCTTCTTCATCAGAACTGAGTAACAACTCTTCTACAACATCTTCTTCCACAGCTTTCATGATGTGCTCTACCACCTTTCTCTTCTTTTTCTTCTGTTCCATTATTCAACTACATAGATACAAGAACGCATACATCTTATTCGAAACATTGGAAAAGAACTCAGATGTTTAAATTGCACTTCCAACATTCTATTACTTAGATCTTGTATTATCTTGGCTAAGTACCTTATTCATAATGCCAAATAAACACTACCCAATACATTAATTAAAGAAACCATGTTAACCTTACAACAGTAACTACAATAGTAACTAAAAGTGTCTTATAAAAATTTCCGGAGGTTGAATTTTGAAAAAGAACCTATAGTGTTTCTCAGAGTTCATTTCTCATGTAAATTAGTAATAGATCTACCAACATATAATTGAATAAAACCACCCATTAATTCCAGCCCCTAATATAAAAGAAAATTCATAACTTTCCTCCATTTTTTTAAAAAAAAATAAAATTCATAACCTAGACTGTCTCTCAGAGTTTTATTTTTTATTTTTTTTAATTTAAAATTTAAATTTTTTTTATTATTTTATTTTATAATAAAAGTTTGAGAGAGAGAACGTAAATATTTTTTTTTTGACAAAAATTGATTTTGAAAAATTTGAGAACTTTACGAAATTCTTAGATATTAAAAGAGTTTATGAAAAAATGTTGTTTCAGTCTATGTTTTCTGTTAGTTTTTTTTTAATTTTTTTTAAAGAATCCTTTGGTTGATTTATTGAATATTTTGATAAAGTGATTTTTTTTAACAAGGAAAAGTGCTTTTTTCTTTTTATTTTTCTTTTTGAATATGACTAGACAAAATTCTTTTTCTCTATTTCTCAACAAAAGAATAATTTTTTTTTTATAGGAAATGAAAAATAAAAATGAAAACTTTGTTTTCTCTGTGAGGACTATTTTTTTTTTTTATATATAAAAAAATCTGATTGTATAATGGGGTGATTTCAATTTTGGACTCAGTTAAAAATACAAGTGTCACTTGAACTATAGGACTCTTGATCTTATGAGGATTATTAAGATTAATACATGTTTTTTTTAGAGAGTTTCTACCTATGGTGTCCGCTTCTGATGATGCTCTTTATCATCAGACCAAGACACCAATTAGTTTTTGGTGTATGTGGAGATTGAACCTCATATCTCTTATTCAACCATCAAAGATTTTACCAGTTGAGTTAACTGAAATCTACAGATTAATACATGTTGAATGTGGTCAATGAACTCTAGCTCAATGACACCTCATGCCTTATAATAGCTAAGTGGAGGGTTAGGTTATGGGTTTAAGACCGGTTGGGTGCGGCTTAAAAAAAGAAGAAAAAAGAAGAAGAAGTTGTGTGGGTTGTGGGTTGATTGTTGTGTGTGAAGACATATAATGTAATGTGCTTAACATTTTGGCAGCTGCTCTCACGTTGGGTTTTCTAAGAAGAGAGCAGGTTCTTTTTATTTATGCAACAACTTTTTTTAAAATTTAAGTGGGCCACTCATATTGGGTTTTCTAAGAAATGAAGGCCCAATAGACCCACGGAAAAATACAACAAAAAAGTTTTCTAATACTGGGATTTGAACTCAAATTCTATCGTTACGATGAATTGCCAATGTGCTATAGCGGATTTCATATCTTATTTATCATTGGTTTATGTTTTATTTTATACATTTCCAACAGGCTCAAAAATCATTCAGAAAATTCTCACTAATATGTGTCATATTGTTATTAGTTGTTATAGATGAGGAAAAAAAAAAAAATAATTAAGTGGTGAATTCCATTAAAACCAATAAGACAATAACAATTTACCACCAAAAGTGTCGTTATTGCCTTATTGGTTCTAATTTGTTGAATTCAAATTCAAGTAATTTATTGCAAAAGTTTTGCAAAAATGTTGTAAATATCGCAATTTTCATACTTTAAATGGATTAAAAATTAAACAATGATTTTTTTCCTAATAAAAATTTATTTTTAAAATAATATAATCCAAAATATGAATATTATCTAAAAAGAGTGGGCCCAATAGGCTCACTAAAAATACAACAAAAATGGTTCCTTTGTAAAATAGTGTAATCCAAAATATTCATATTATCTAAAAAGAGTGAGTTTAAAGGTCTGTTTGGGATCCGCTTATTTTGCTAAAACTAAAATTTTTTTGCTAAAAGTACTGTAGATAAAAGTAAAAGTTAGCTGAAATAGTACAGTGAGACCCATAAATAGTACCAAAAAGTGCAGTGGGACTCATGAATAGTTGCAAAAATAAGCTGAATAGTAAAATAAGTTAGCTTTTTAAGCTGGAGCCAAACACACACTAAATACAAAAAAAAAAGGGTAATTGTCCTATATTGTTTAAGAGAGTATATTGTGTGTAGTATAGCTTGCTCCACACCCCCCTTAAAAGTTATTATGACTTTTGAATGAAGTTTGTGGTGTATTTTTGTGATAGAACCCATTTTCTTCTTCCTTGCATGTATGAGTGTATTTGTTTCCAAAAATAAATAAATAAATACAACAAAAGTAGTTATTTATTTTTTTTGGGACAAAACTTAGGTACAGTATTTTAGGTGTTGTTCCTTAAGTTCCTCTTTTAAGATTCAGTCATGCCCATATGACTACTTAACTAAAAAATACACTTCCATCCCATGAAAAAAAATCCACATGGCAGAATTTTAAGGGGGAAACCTAAAAAATATCGTCTAAGTACTGTACCTAAGTCTTGCCATTTTTTTTCTTAATAAGAATTGATTTGTAAAATAATATAATCCAAAATATGTATATTATCTAAAAAGATTGGGCCAATAGGCTAACTCAAAATACAACAAAAATGGTTGCCCTCTTTTTTTCTAATAAGAATTGATTTGTAAAATAATATAATCCAAAATATGTATATTATCTAAAAAGAGTGGGCCAATAGGCTCACTAAAAATACAACAAAAATGGTTTCTTTGTAAAATAATATGGATATTAGTTTTGTCCTCTTCCTTGCATATGTGAGTGTGTTTGTTTCTAAAAATAAATAAATATAACAAAAATAGTTATTTTTTTTCCAGACAAAACTTAGGCACAGTACTTTAGGTACAGTTTCTTAGGTTCTCCTTTTAAGATTCAGCCATGTGACTACTTAACTAAAAAATATACTTCAATCTCATGGGAAAAAATCCATATGGCAGAATTTTAAGAAGGAAACCTCATAAATAGCACTTAAATACTGTACTTAAATCTAGCCTCTTTTTTTTACTAATAAGAATTAATTTGTAAAATAATATAATCCAAAATATGTATATTATGTAAAAAGAGTGGGCCAATAGGCTTATAAAAATACAACAAAATGGTTGCCCTCTTTTTCCCTAATAAGAATTGATTTGTAAAATGATATAATCCAAAATACGTATATTATCTAAAAAGAGTGGGCCAATAGTATGATTTCTTTGTAAAATAATATGCATATTGCATTTGCAGCAGTGTAGTTATAATGCTATAATGCTATATTTTAGCTACACTAACACTAAAATGATGCTCCAGTAGTGGAGCTAAATCTATTTTTTTTAGCTCCAATACTACAGTGCACATCTGAAGATAGATGTGCATTGTTCATGAGAGCTAAAAAAAAAAAAACTATTATTTTATTCACCGGCTTGATTAAAATAATCCACTCTTTTTCATTCTTTTCTCTCTCCTTCACTCTCATCTCTCTGAAGCTCATTTCTCTCTCGTTCACTCTCATCTCTTTGAAACTCATCTCTCTCGAACCGACGCAGTCCCAACATCCCATCTCTCTCAACTCCAGTCTCTCAACTCCCACTGAAGCTCGACCCACCAGCCGTCCCAACCGCTGATCGCCTCAGAGTCTCAGACCCAAGCCGTCCCAACCGCCAATCGAAGCCCCAAGCCGCCAATCCACATCTTTGACCCACGCTCCGCCGGCCTCAACGTCATCAGCCCAAGCCGATCAAGCCCCAAGCCGCCGATACACGTCTCCGACCCACGCCTCCGCCCAGTCCTCCATCTCCAGCTCTGTGATTGTTTTTTTATATATTTTGTTTGTGATTGGAGATTTCGGTTGGTGGTTTTTTTTTTTTTTTTTTTTTTTGCTGTGGACTGGTGGTGGTGGTGGTGGTTATGGCTGTGGTTGTGGCTGTGGCTGATGGTAGAGGTGGTTGTGGTTGTGCTGTGAATGTTTTCTTGGTAGTGGGATATATTATTTTATTGTGATGTTTATATTATTTTATTGTGTTGAAAGCTAAAATAGATCCACTGTTACAGCATGTGTGTAGGTAAAATAGATAAAATAACTTTTGGTGGAGCTAAAAAGCTAAATAAAGCTAAATTTTTAGCTCCAGTGCTGTGAATGCTCTAGTGAGCTTAAAACAACAAAAATGATTTCCGCTGCCAGGATTTGAACCCGGATTCTATAATCATCATATCAAGAATTGCCAATGTGCTACAGCGGATTTCATGTATTATTTATCATCATTATTTGTTTTATTTAGTACTTTTCAACAAGCTGAAAAACAATAAATTTTCACTTTGTACGCTATACTTTAAATGGAACACAAATTAAACCCTGCTTTTTTTTGGGATCTTTCAAAGACAAGACAATTTCGTTGCTTCCAAACCAGATAAGCAGTAATAGCAAAATCTTCTAATTCTCATGCAGTTAACATCATTCTTTAACTGTTACTAAAATAAAACCTATTACTTATCAAAATAAATAAATAAATAAATAAATAAAGCTTGGGCCTGCATGGCCTTGGCTCGGTAGCTCATGGGAAAAATTACTCAGGTAAAAAGAAATTAAGGATGGTATCATAGTTTCTTATCAATGTGACTGAATCTCGGGTTGAGAAACTAGACAAGTGAATGTGTTACATCTGACATTGAAATAATTGAAGCAGTTCAGGATCATTGTTTTGGTCTAGTGCAGTTAATGATTAGTAACTTAGTATGTGTATGATAAAGCACCAGATGTTAATGTGAGCTTAGTATTTTAACTTAATCATAATGTGATTATGATATAATTTGGACTTGTTAGGCTTAGGCTTGTCTATTAATTTTCCCAAAGTAATCAAAATCCTTTTTAAAACTGGATTGCAGCTAGACAGACATGCTAATAAGTATTCAAGGGGTGTAAAAACTGATTGACAATTTATCATATTCAACATCATAGTAATCATAGAAGTACTACAAGCCAGTACTGCCTCAAGAAAATAAAATCGTAGCACTACTACAAGCTAGTACATTCACATGAAAATAAACTAATAAAATACAAGTCTCTAGTACTTCTTGAGGCTTCCAAATTAGTTGTCAACCGCTTGTTCTCCAAGCCTCTACTATGTCTTCGTAGTTTGTATGATGAAATTATCATGTTACCTGTTTCTTGCCCACAATTGTTGTGCTTTGCCCTCCTATATATCATTTCATTCATTTGTTTAAAGATGATTTGAAATTTCTTGATCTGAGTCTAAATTTTGGGGCTTAATCTTCGTTAAGGTTTGGAAATTATTTCTTTTAGTTCAGTTTTTTGACCATGAGCCCTCACCAAAAGTTCAGTTCGCTGCATGTTAGTTTTGATTCACAGACAGATCATTTTAATATGACATTGTTTAACCCTTGCAGTGAACATAAGTCTGGATTCTTGTGGCTCAGGTGAAGTCATATAATTTTTTAATATGACTTAAATTAATTCTTAAATATTATATTTGTGACCTATATATCATATATAGTATATGATTGTAGTTATGTATCATGTGTTGTGTATATGTAAGTGTCACATATATTTTAACTAAGAGGTTATGGAAGACTAGGGGATGAAACTTCTCAGCAATGAAATGACTCATTGACTGTCTATAACTGGTTAAAATTTGACATTTGATTATACATTGCGGCATGTGAACCGTTCAATATACCAATTGAGTCAAGATTATTCTATTTCATCAACATGATTTTTGAAGAAAAATAATTATTAACTTTTAAGATTGTCTTTCTTCTGATCCATTTTGTAAACTTGTCATTCTTGATGGATATACTGATCCCTGTTCTCATTATTAGTGGACAAACATACTTGTTCCCTAGTCTTTGTTTGACCTTTAAAGGCAAACTAAGGGCTTTTCAGAATTTTCCTTGTCAGATTGCAATATACAGTTGTCCAAATCATATGAACATAAATCCTAGTTCAAATTGGAAGGATACCAGAGGAAAACATTTATCAACGTATCAAGGAAAAACTGCACATTTCCTGGAAATTATAAGATTCTAAAAAACTACTAATGTTTCTATTGCTTCAGAAAGCTGTATAGAGAAGTGCCAGTTGTATGTAAGATGAATAGGTTCCTTTTTATCTTTTTTGAATACTGCCAACCTCATCATTAATCACAGTGTAGATGTCTCCAATATTTTCTAAAAGCAATAGCTATATCAGAATCTATGGTGCTATTGGATCTAATATTTTTAGCATGTTTAATGTTTGCAGGCTGGGCAGGGCAGGCCTTATATGTTAGTGGTCTGGTGAGACTAGACCTTAGTCAAGCTTCCGTGCAAACAATTTATGTTACAATTTGGGCATCCTGAATGTATCTCTACACTTGGGAAAGGTAGAAAATGCTGAAGATATTTGGAGAAACCATGTTGGTATTAGGTTGCAGGTAAATTTCATCCTTTGCCTCTTGATTTAAATGGTTCTATGCAGCGGATTTAGTATCAAGCATCAGTTATTGGGGCCCACTGGCACTATTGTGCCTGTGCTTGATGATTTCATACATATTCAACATATAAAAACCAAGTTAGTTAAAATTTTGTGCAATTTGTTGAGTAATTTGCTTTTGCCTTTTGTCTCCATAGGTACTACAAATTTTGGGGGGGAAGGTGGGGGTGGGGGGGGAGAACTCTTAGATGAAATTGTTTCATAGCTCCCAAAACCGTTCTGTGCTTATAGAAAAGAAATAATATGATTAGATTCTAAAAGAACACATTGGAAAGGGAAAATATGAGCGCAAGCTTGTATGAAGTTAATGATTTTAACTAAAGAGAATCTTAATTTTGAAGGAAAAGATTAAGAAACAGAGAAAAATCATTTGGGGGAATGAAAAAGTAAGGAGTTAAATCATATTAATGCAATTTTCAGAGGCAGAGTGCTGCATATAACATATATGAGATTATATATCTGGAAATGGAGATCCATACCATTTAGGAAGAATTGGTGGCAAGGATAGGAAGGCCCATGGAAGAAGGTAGGAGTGTAGGACACAACATAGATTTGTAAGATCCAGAGTGTATGAAATTCCACATTAAATGTATAAATGTAAAAAGTGATTTCCCTGCATATCAGAATGGCCCAGAGTTTCCCCAACTGGAGACAGTAACAGACTTTCTGAATTCGTGGTAATAAGATAATAAGTACCCATTTTAACATTTCCAATACACTCAGTCTTCCAGCCAACAAAAAATAGAAGTTGATTAGACAGAAATAAGATTTAGATTGAATGTAGGGTATACACATTACCAACTTGTAGAGGAGCTCATCAATTTTAAATTGGTAAGCAACGGATAGAAATTAGTCTATGCTATAGGCCTCCCAAAAGTGGCTAAGTTCTTTGAATTTGAGAGAGGTACGGCAAGGGTTTGCTATGCCCTTGAAGAAAGGGCTAGCAGTCAATTCAGGACCTCATTTTAAAAACAAGCATATCAAGTTGACACACTAGCTGAATATCTTCAAACTATATGTTACCTGTTCGAATCAGGAAAGATATATCTTCTACAATGTGGCATAAAACCTGATTTGCAATACATAATTTGAAGTCATCATGCCCTTGTTTTCTAAATTTCTTTCACAAAACCTAGCATACTTGGAATATTATGGGATGCAAGTGGCTTAAACTAATCTATATATTACTAAAAGCTGAAGCGTAGCGTTTAATGCTGCTGCTCTCAAATTGCACCACATCAGCTGCCACATCATTTTTTTTTTTAATATAATTTGTCCTACAATTTTAAAATGATTTTTTTTTTTTTACAATTTTCAGCCCTATAAATGCATCCCACTACTTATTTATTTACTTCCACTATCACCCTATAATAAATCTATATAATTAATCCAGCTTACCTTTTATTTATTTAGTTCCACTATCAAACCCAATCCAAAACCTTTTCAATTCAGTTTTAGGGTTAAAATAAATAAATAAATAAAACGTTGAAGCCTTTCAAGCTTTAGGGTTTTTTTTTTTTTTTCAATTTTCCTATAATTATTTTTAACATTTATTTTTTTTTTAAATATTTACCCTTCTCCAATCTTTCTCTTTCCTTTACCATTTCATCTCCCCACTACTTCTTCAATCTTTCTCCCTCCCTTACCTTTTTATCTCCCCACTTCCCTCTACATTAATATCATTCTTCCTCTTTCCCTTCATCTTCCTTTATTTTTGGCTCTTCTTATTCACACCATCTTACTATAAATTTGTCACTATCTCTTCTATTTTATGCATAGTTTTCCTTCACAAAAAAGGTTCTTTTTCTCTCTCTCTCTCTCTCTCTCTAAATTTTTTGGTGGATATTTTTATTTTTCTTGCATCTCTATTTTAGGTTGATAATTTGTTATATTATTTAAAACTCTATTTTAGGTTAATGCAATTTAGTTTTGTTTTTTAAATTGTTGTTGTTGTTTTATTTTTTATTCTCTTTGATTGTTAAATGCTATCCTATTGCGTTTTAAAGAATTAAATATAGCATATAAAAATATAATATTATTCTATTATATAGCATGATTTTGATAATTTGGTATTTATTTTGTTACATAGCATGATTTTTTATAGTGCTCAATTTAGATGTTAAACTATTAGACTTTATTAATTTTTGTTTATTTTCTAATCCTTTGTGGTGGACAAAGTACTCTTAATAATTGTATTAGAAGTGCTCTATAATGCCATTCATTTAAAGAAAAACAAAGGTTAGCCAAATGAAAATAATCGGATAGGTGACAAATTTTAACTTTTGCAATTTTATTTTAATTATTATTATTTTAAAACAATGCCTATATTAAAATTTAATTCTTAGATTTTGCTAATAATTGTTTATTTGATAATATGTTTTGGGTGGCTGAAATTATAATTTCTACAAAGAAAATAACCTTAATAGATTATTAAAAACAAAATGTTATCCTAATATTGGTTCAATTAATCATTGTTAAGTTTTATTAATTTTTTTTAGTTTACGTTTTTTGGTGTTTTGGATTGTTTCTATATTACATTTATGATTTTTCCTATAATAAATAAAAATATAATTACGAAATGCATTACTCATTATTAGATTAGTTTAAATTGTAAATTTTTTTTTTTAATAAAACTACCATAAAAATAATTATCACGCGCAACGCGCGGGTTCGCGGCTAGTGTATATTCAATTACTAGTGCTGAAAGTAGGCTATGTGTAATTGATTTATTTGTTTTCTATAAGTTTATGTCTTTCCAGAACTTTAACCTAGGTTGTGAGACTCTGAAGTGAAATACATCCCCTTCGAGAGGGAATCTACCTTTCAACTGATACTTTCTGATGAAAGGAATACTGCTTTTCTTTTTCTCAATAACACCCCCCTCCACTTTTTTCCCTAATTCCTCCTCCTCCTTTACAATCAATGATGAAAGGCTGTTGCCTAAGGGATATGAAATAAGATCATCTCACTTTCAGGATTTTGATTTATGTATTTGGCAATAAATATTTTCCTTAGGAAAAGTGGGAAGAGTGCATTTGCATTTTAGGTAAAGATTTTAGCTTTACTCTCTCTCTTTTTTTTTTTTTTTTTTTGCCAGGGATTCTCATTTTGGAATTTTGAAAGTCTTGGAACATAAAAGGGGATTTTTGTTGTTGTTGTTGTTATTGCTCATTTGATAAAATTTTTAGCTTGTATAACTCTTTTTGGCTTAAAAGGCATGATACACCCGTCAAGGGGGATCAGACAGGGTGATCCATTATCCCCCTTCCTATTGCTATTATGTACTGAAGGCCTACATGGTCTAATCAGTAAAGCAGCAGCCAATAGTGATATTCGGGGTTATTCTCTTTGTAGAAATAGCCCACGCCTAACTCACCTCCTTTTTCCAGATGATAGCCTGTTGTTTTGCAGGGCAACAAATCAAGAGTGCCAAAAAATCCTAGACATCCTGGATTGCTATGCTTAATGTTCGGGACAAAAAATAAATCAAAGCAAAACCACAATCTTCTTCAGTAAATCCACTTCTGAGGAGACTAGAGAGCACATCAAGCAAGCTTTGGGAGTCCTAGAGATAAAGTAATATGAGAAATATTTGGGGTTACCATCTCTTGTGGGGAAAAACAAGAAAGCAAGCTTCAACTACATTAAGGAGAGGGTGTGGAAGAAAATTCAAGGGTGGAAAGAAAAGCTTCTATCTCAAGCCGGGAGAGAGGTTTTGATCAAAGCTGTAGTCCAAACTATTCCGACATATACTATGAGCTGCTTCAAACTTCCGACGGGGTTTTGTGCACAAAAATTGAAAGTCTCATTAGGAAGTTTTGGTGGGGACAAAAAAGGGAGCAAAGGAAAATACATTGGGTGAAATGGGAAACTCTTTGTCAACCAAAATCTGATGGGGGTATGGGATTTAAAGATCTAGCCTTTTTCAATGACGCATTATTAGCAAAACAAGCATGGAGGTTATTGCATAACAAAAACTCTCTATTTTATCGAGTTTTCAAATCAAAGTTTTTTCCACATTGTTCCATTATGGAGGCTTCGGACTCAAATTCAGGCTCCTATGCTTGGCATAGCATCTTAAGGGGTTGACCTCATTGATCCAGCTTCAAAGCAATGGGATTTGGCTTTGTTACAAGGTCTGTTCAGCAGTCAAGAGGTAGAAATAATATCAAGTATCCCCTTATGCAGCAACCACGTGGAGGACAAGCTTGTTTGGCCATTTACACCTTCAGGTATGTACACAGTAAAGTCTGGATATTGTTTTCTCACCAAAGAAAATTTTGTTCAGCCAACTACTGTAAATCAGAACCATGGTGGAGGAGTTTGGAAACTTATATGGGGATTAAATGCCCCAAACAAAGTGAAGAACTTCCTATGGCGGTCTTGTAAAGAAGCACTCCCTGTCAAGGAAAATTTGAAGAGACGAAAAATCATTCAAGATGACAGTTGTGACCACTGCAAGCAGCAAACTGAGAGTACATTGCACGCTCTTTGGGAATGCTCAGAGATCTCAGCGGTTTGGGATTCATTTCCGGAGTTGAAGTCTCATCAGAACCAGCGGTTTTCATCAGTTACAGACCTCATCATCCATGCACATGAAAGGAAAATAACTTGAACTTGATGGCAACCATCCTATGGACAGTGTGGCATAGACGGAATCAGATCAGAACTTCAAACAAGGACTATCATATCACCCAAGTGGTCCAAAACGCCAAGCAAGCCCTTCAGGACTTCCAGAACGCGAACATGGTACAATCAGCTCAAGTACCTATTAGTGCTCGTCCTCGGGTCAGATGGAAGCCTCCACCTGATGCTTCTCTAAAAGTTAATTTCGAGGGCGCAACTTTCAAGGATATCGGGAAGGCAGGTCTAGGTGCTGTGATTCGAAACTCGTCTGGACAGGTTCTAGCATCCATATCTGAGCAGGTTCCTCTCCCACACACATCGGATATCGTCCAAGCCTTGGCAGTGGCACGAGCCATTTCCTTTGCACTTGAACTTGGCTTCTCATCCTTTATTCTTGAAGGAGACTCAGAGGTAGTAATAAAGAGCCTCAAGAGCGATGAAGCGACACTTTCCCCCTTTGGCCACATTCTAGACTCGGCCAAACAAAAAACAGAGACCAGCTGCTGTATTTCATTCTCTCACATTCATAGGCTTGGTAATTCCATTGCTCACAACCTAGTGAAACATGCTAGACATGTTCGAGGTTTTTCAGTGTGGATGGAGGATGTTCCTCCACACCTTTTACCTGTACTTGCAGCTGATTTTGGCTAACTTTTTGATGAAAATCCAAGTTATTCCTTCTCAAAAAAAAAAAAAAAAAACTCTTTTTGGCTTCTCCTTGTCTCAGCCTCCCGTTGGTGCAGATTGCACTTCTCAATTAGGCAAATGGGAAGAAAAGGAAGTCAAAGTGTCCGGAATGAGTTGGGATGTGAATAGCATTGATATTGCAGTGGCTGGTTTAGGTTGGTTTGCTTTAGGTCTCAAAGGGGAAGCAACCTTGGCATTGTGGACATATGATGGCATTGAAATAACTTTAAGAGAACCTTTGGTTCTTGACCGAGCACCATTCCTTGAGAGACCTGGGTTTTGGCAACCAAAGACCATATCTGATGCCAGTGGCACCCAAACTAAACTTAAAAAATGGAAAAAGCTTCAACAGGTGAGTAGAGATTTCCTTTCAGATGTGTCTGTTTGAAAAGAAAAAAGAAGCCCAACTGATAGATTAATTGCATTCAGCAATGTGATTGAGCTTGAGAGGCTGTAAGAAGCCAGCTTAAGTATAGAATAGAAAATAGGTTTCATAGGCTTTTAATCTTCAGGTTATAGAACATCCAGATTTTTTCAGAGTATTTCAATTATGGATGTGTGTAACAAGATTAGCAATTCAAATGCCAAGAGCCCTGTAGCTTGGTAACATTGCTTGGTCTTCTTTACCAAGAGAATCAAGGTTCAAATCCCTTCTCCATTTGTTGTAAAATTGAATTATCGAGAGAGAGAGAGAGAGTAGTTCAAGGGATGCTGGATGCAGTGTGTATCTTTGTAAATGTATTAGGCACAAGATTTTGCTAGCTGCTTTTTAGTGAGACATGATCAACTTATGTCGATTTTGGAGGATTGTGTAATTTGCTGTTGAATAGTCTACAGCATAATAACAATAAGCAAGGTCTTTTGTTTATGCAACAGATTTTTTTTTTAAGTGAGCCACTCAAATTGGGATTTCTAAGAAGAGCGGGCCCAATAGAAACAAAACAAAACATTTTTTTTAAAAAAACCACTGAAAGTAGCATTTTCGGTGTGTTTTATTATCAGATTCTTTTGATTATGCGGGTTATTATTTATTTAATTATTTTTAATTTAAGCAGCCCAATAAACCCACTTAAAAAAGGAGGGGAAAAAAAAAAGAGATTCCGTTGCCAAGATTTGAACCTGGATTCTATAATCATCAAGAATTGCCAATGTGCTACAGCGGATTTCATGTCTTGCTCATCATCGTTGTTTGTTTTATTGAATACTCTCCAACAAGCTAATAAGAACAATTGGAATATTTTACCTTAAAAAACTATACTTTAAATGGATCACAAATAAAATTCTTTATATATTCATATTATAATTTTTTTTAATAATAAGCATGTATTTATAAGTGTAGATGTACAACTTTTTTGGATTTCCCAAAAATACACAGTAAAAAATCATGGACAAGTCCAAACTCCAATATAATTGAAAAGATCAGCACATTTATTTGTTTTGATGATAAATGTGTTGAATTGAAACATGTTAGAGTTGGATATTCACACATACGCATATATTTTTAGTAGTCTAGCGTGATCACTGCCCATGACTTTTTTATACCTGACTTAAGCATGACATGTGACTACCCGTGCAATAGTGGAGTTTGCCACTATTAAAACCCAACATTTCTAGACTCGCAATTGTGATGAGTCACTATAACTTCCTATTAATAAGCCAACTTCAACTTGAAAATCAAAGTTCTAAAAATTTATTTTTATTCAATCATCTTATCAAATTATTCATGTGATTTAAGGAGATCATAGTATGCAGATTATTATTTATTTAATTATTTCAATTTAAGCAGGCCCAAAAAAGCCCACTAAAAAAGAAAAAAAAAACCCACTAAAAAAAAAGAAAAGAGTTTCCGCTGCTAGGATTTGAACCTGGATTCTATAATCATCATCAAGAATTGCCAATGTGCTACAACGGATCACTTGTCATATTCATCATCGTTTTTTTACTTTATTGAATGCACTCCAACTAGCAGAAAAGAACAATTAGAAAATTTTACATTTAAACACTATGCTTTAAATGGATCACAAATAAAATCCTTATATATAAATTTTTTAATAATAAGCATATATTTATAAAATAATATAATCCAAAATATGCATATTATACAAGTGTAGATGTACAACTTTTTTTGATTTCCCAAAATTACACACAAAGTAAAGAAATCATGGACAGTAAGTCCAAACTCCAATATAATTGAAAAGACCAGCACATTTATTTGTTTCATAGTAAATGTGTTGAATTGAAACTTGTTAGGGTTGGATGTTCACTCACTCACACACACATTTATTTCTAGTAGTCTAGCAAATGTGTCTTCCTTTGCGAGCTTAAATTTTAATAACTTGATATTTGACCTTTTCTTTTTTTAATTCAAGAGAAAAATGGGCTTGTAGGTGTAATCACTGCCGATGGCACTTTTATATCCGACTCAAGAATGACACGGGACCACTAGTGCAATATTGGAGCTTGCCGCTATTTAAATTCAAAACTCCTAGACTCGCAAGTGTGATGAGTCATAATAACTTCCTATTAATAAGCCAATTTTGACTTGAAAATCGAAGTGCTAGAAATTTATTTTTATGCAATCATCTTATCAAATTATTCATGTGATTTAAGGAGATCATCTATGACGACCACTATGTTCTTATAAGATTGAGCTAAATATAATTAAAAACTGTTTAAAGCATGTGATTAAATTTCATCACTATCTACTTTTATATATATTACATCACTATTCAAACCACATAACTTGTGTGTTTGTAAGAATATCCTCTTTAGAGCTTGACAAGTTTTAATTTAACATATTTACCATAAAACAAATTAATGTGTTGATGCTCTAGCTATTTTGGGAACAACTATTACTCAACCCTTACATTTATATTAGACTTGTCCATCATCTTTGCAATTTGTGTATTTTTGGGAAGTCCAAAAAAAATTGTACTTCTAGACTTGTATAATATGCATATTTTGGATTATATTCTTTTATTATTAGGAAAAAAAAAACCAAGGTTTAATTTGTAATTCATTTAAAGTATAGTGTTTGAAGTGAAAATTTTTTGATTGTTTTTCAGCTTGTTGAAAAGCATTAAATAAATGAAAAATCAATGATAAATAAATTGTTAGGAAATTTAGACCCCGGTTGATAGAATTAACAAGTTTTAAACCCAAGTTGTTAATTAGATTTATTATAAATAAACCTTGTTAAAACAAACAAACATCAATATCATGCACAACGGAATAGTAAATAAGACAAGATATGATGACCCAAGAAAACCAATGAAACAAACTAGTTTCACAGTAAAAAACTTGGGGGAAAACCTTCTCGAAAAGTAATTCACTATAGTAAAGAGAAGTTTCTGATCTAGTACAAAACCTTTGTTCCTAGACTCTACAATCCCCATAGATGAACTTACAACAGAAACCTTCTACTGTTTCAGAACCTTTGAACTTTTCAATATATGAACGCCACCCTTTTGCATGGATCCCAGTACGTGACTAACTCTAGTAACTTGAAGATGTTGTTGGCTACAAAGTTCTTCACTTTATCAACAGTGAAGATCAAGAAGTACTTGGTTACAAAACCCTAAGGCGCAAAAGACACAGTAACTTCTTACAGTGAGAATAAGACACTAGGTCACTTTCTGCATGTGTTCTCCATGTATGACGACATTTAAAAATAAGTCTTATATATGTCTAGGGTTGTGAGAAAAGAAACCCTATAAAAATATACAAACATGAACTAAAAATTAGATCTGGAAATTCTGATTTCGTAAGTCTCGACAGAAACAGCTTGTCTCGAGCTTCATCATTAAATCTCGATAGAAAGGATTCTATCGAGACTTCTGTCGAGTTTTAATGAACAGCTCTTCTTCACTTATTTCTTGGTCAGATCTTCATGGCTTTAACACTTGACTTGAACAACATGTTTCTTGAATTCTTAAACCCCATCCTAGATCTACCCAATTACAAGTAAAATGTATTTTGTCAAAGGATTAGTCAATTACATAAAATATGTCTCTAACATAAATAAAAAAAAAAAAAAAAAAAAAAAAAAAATATATATATATATATATATATATATATATATATATATATATATATATATATATGAAATCCGCTGCATACATTGGCAATTCTTGATAATTATAGAATCTGGGTTCAAATCCAAGTAGCGGAAACTTTTTGCTGTGTTTTTTTTTTTTTAAATTTTCTCTTGAGGCTGTATTGGCTTGTAGTAGTTGTAGTTCTATGATTACTATGATGTTGTATATGATAAATTGTCGATCAGTTTTTACACCCCTTGAATACTTAGCAAGTCTGTCTTGCTGCAATTCAATTTTAGAAGGGTTCTTGACTAGTTTGGGAAAATTAATAGACAAGCCTAAGCCTAACAAGTCCAAATAAAAATCACATATATATAGCTAAAGCTCAAAGAAAATTCAATTAGATTTCAATTGGATTATCAATTTTGCACCACGTGTTCTATTTGATTTTTAATTTTGTGTCAAGTAAATTATTAAGTGTAAAAATCAAAGAATTTAAATCCAGTTAGATTCTAAATTGAAGTCCAATTTTTCGCTACGTGTCCATCTAAATTTTTAATTTTTGTGGCAAATGAATTATTAGGTGCAAAAATTAAAGAGTCTAAAACCAATTAAATTCTAAATCTCTTACACACACATATATAAAATGAGAAACCATTATATATTTTAAAAATGTATGGTTTTAAAAAAGTGTAAGCTAATATTATGTATAATTTGAACACCTTCTATAAAACATAGGTATAATTTGAACTGTATAATTGTGATTATTTTTAATTGTACCTGTGCATATGCACGGGACTACACAATAGTTAAGTTAAAATACTAAAGCTCACATTAACATCTGGTACTTTATAATGCACATATTAACCATTAACTGCACTAGACCAAAACAATGATCCTGCATTGCTTCAATTATTTCAATATCAAATTTAACATAGTGGGTTTCAATTAGTTCAACTGGTAAAATCTTTGATGGTTGTGTAAGAAATTTGGGGTTCAATTCCTACCTACACCAAAAACTGATTGCTGTCTTGGTCTGATGATAAAGAACTATTATTGGACACCATAGGTTGAAACTCCCTCAAAAAAAAAAGAAAAAAAGAAAAGAAAAAGATTTAACATATTTCCTTGTCCAGTGTTTCAACCTGAGATTCAGTCACATTGACAAGAAACTATGATACCATCCTTTTATTTTTTTCCCTTTTTACGTGAGTAATCTTTCCTATGAGCTACCGTGCCAATGCCATGCTTTATTTATTTGATAAGTAATAGATTTTATTTTGGTAACACTTAAAGAATGATGTTAATTGCAATAGAATTAGAAGGTTTTGCTGTTACTACTTATCTAGTTTGGAAGCAACGAAATTGCCTTGTCTTTGAAGGATCCAAAAATAAAATAAAAATCAGGGTTTAATTTGTGATCCGTTTAAAGTGTAGTGCTCAAAGTGAAAATTTATTGTTTTTCAGCTTGTTGGAAAGCATTAAATAAAATGAAAAACAAGGACAAATATGACATGAAATCCGCTGTGGCACAATGGCAATTCTTGATGATGATTATAGAATCCAGATTCAAATCCTGGCAGCGGAAAGCTTTTTTAGTGGGCCTCAGGAAATTAGATCTTGTCATTGGGCCCACTCCTCTTAGAAACTCAATATTGGCCCACTTAATTTAAAAAAAAAAAAAACATAATAAAAAAAATTGCATAAAGAAAAGAACCTGGCTAATCAAACACACCCAAAATGCTCACCTTCAGAGTTTTTATTTATTTAATTTTTTATTGGCTTTCATTGCTTTTGGATTTAAAAAAGATATTATTAATTTTTTTATGGTGTGAGTACAACTATAGATTACAATTTTCTTTTTATTGTAATGCGTGGGCCTGAGGAGATTAGATCTTGTCATTGGGCCCACTCCTCTTAGAAACTCAATATTGGCCTACTTAATTTTTTTTTTTTTTAATTGCATAATGAAAAGAACCTTGCTAATCAAACACACCCAAAATGCTCACCTTCAGAGTTTATTTATTTAGTTTTTTATTGGCTTTCATTGCTTTTGGATTTAAAAAAGATATTATTAATTTCTTTATGGTGTGCGTACAACTATGGATTACAATTTTCTTTTTATTGTACTGCAACAAATTTTCTAGTTTTTAGGGTTTTTTTTTTTTTTTTTAGAAGATACTTGAGTGACTACTCAAATAGGTATAATATTAGCTGAGACTGGAATTGGAAGATTTAAAATTTGAGTGCAAGTGGTGTGGTGGGAAGGATTGCAGCTTGGTTGGGGTTGAATTTGAGATTCATTGTGAAATGGGTGGCTTTAAGAGGGTTGAGAGGGTTGATGTCTTGAAGGTCATGAAGAACTTGGCTAAAGTTGAAATAAAAAAGGTTATGCTTATGCAATTTCTTTTCTAACCAGAAACAACAACAAAACAAACAAAATTTTCTCATATTTGATAGCTATAAGCAACTAGACAAAAATGGAGGAGCATAATACATATAACCAACCTCAACTAATCTGTTAAGGATTCATAGCCGATCTCAAATTTTGGGTCTAAGGCTTTGTTGTTGTTGTTGTTGTTATTGGTAGCTACAAGCAACTTGACAAAACTGGCTAATAAAATAGCCCAAGTCAATACCATTTTACACATATCCTTGTAGTAAATCAATAAAACAACTTATCAAAAAAAAAAAAAAAAAAATCAATAAAACAAATTGGACATGCAAAATTGTTGAGTACCATCATGTCAATTAGCTATCTTCCTATTCTTTGACCTCTTTGCATGAGATTTTACTTTCTTCTTTGATAAATTAGTGGGCTATTTCGGCTTCTTGCTTTGATGCCTTTGAGGCACTTGCTTCTCATCGTCGTCATACTCAACAGAGAGGGTATCACTAATAAACTCTTCTTCATCAAAACTGAGTACCAACTCTTCTACAACATCTTCTTCCACAGCTTTCGTGATGTGCTCTACCACCTTTTCTCTTGTTTTTCTTCTATTCCATTATTCAACTACACACATACATGAACACATACATCATATTTGAAACATTGGAAAAGAACTCAAATGTTTAAATTGCACTTCCAACATTCTATTACTTAGATTTTGTATTATCTTGGCTAAGTACCATATTCATAATGCCAAATAAACACTACCCAATACATTAATTAAAGAAACCAGGTGAAAATGGCCAAATACCACAATTTTGTAAAATTTGTAGCAAAAAAGTACTGTTTCGGAGCTAAATGGGAATCAACCACTTTTTATGTACTCGAGCTCACTAAACTCGAGTTTACTAAGCTTGAGTTCCTAGTTTCATTCCACTGTGTAGCTGACCTGGAATTTTTTCAATTAAAAAAAATAATGTGGTACTCGAGTTCGGCAAACTTGAGTTCCATGCAACAAAATACTCTAGCATACCAGGCTCGAGTTCTTTGTAAATAAAATGGTGGTTATTTTTTTTCTACAGTACTCAAGCTCACCAAGCTCGAGTTCCTTGTAATATGGAACTCGAGTTTGGTAAACTATTTTTTTTGGATAATCGACAAATAAACATAAACTTAAAAATAAGTAGTTTTTTCTATGTTTTTATGGAACTCGAGTTCCTTATAATTTTTTTTTTTTTGTCGATAATCAACAAATAAACATAAACTTAAAAATAAGTAGTTTATTTATTTATTTAAATAGAAGCATTGTAAAATATAGAGATTTTAATTTCAAAATATGAATTTTTAGGCCACTCATACCCCTTGTTCATTCATTTTTAACAAACTCATCAATTTCTTACTTCTCGGAAGCGTTATGGTCAAATTGGTTAAAATATTGGGGTTAAAGAAAAATCTCACTCCATTTTTAGCCATGGGCACACCGAAAGAAGTTTAAGCTACATATTATTACTTTATCAATCCTGTTTGGAATTACCGTATGGTCAAATGATTGATAAGTATTGCAGAAAGAGTGGACCACTCAGATATAAAGAAGAACTTAAGCTTTACCACATCTAGATATGTAAGTTCTTCACTTGCAGTGTTTCTAAGAGGAATGTGAAACATTTTTTTATGTATATCTAAATGTTTTGCTGATGATGTGAAAGTCGCTTTGGCAACTTTTTTTCTTGGCGAGTTGTAGCACCCCATGTTTAGATATTGTTCACTGTTTTCTCATAAAACACCTCCTGAAATTGTGTTCTCTAAATTTAAAAGCCAAATCTGTATGCTTTTACATGTTTAAATTTCACAATAATTGAATTTGTTTTTTTGCATTGATAAAATCTGTTTCTACATTAATAAAATTTGCTCTCTGCACATCATGTTTACTGTATATTCAAATTTGCTTACTGCATTCATAAAATCTGTTTTCTGCATTAATTAAAACTGTTCATTGTTTTCTCATAAAAATTGTTCACTATTTTCTGCATAAACTATTTCTAACATTCTGCATAAAATTATTTTCTGTTTAGCATTATTTAAAAAAAAATTCACTCTCTTTTCTGCATAAATTATTTTCTATTCACTATTTAAAAAATTGATCACTATTTTCTCATAAAACACCTAGTGAAATCGCGATTTCTAAATTTAAAAACCAAATCTAAATGCTTTTTCATGTTTGAATTTCACAATAATCGAATCTATTTTTCTGCATTGATAAAATCTGTTTCTACATTAATAAAATTTGCTCTCTGCACATCATGTTTGCTGTATATTCAAATCTGCTTACTGCATTTATAAAATCTATTTTCTGCATAAACTATTTCTAGGATTTTGCATAAAATTATTTTCTGTTCAGCATTATTTAAAAAATTGTTTACTCTCTTTTCTGCATAAATTATTTTATGTTCACTTATTAAAAAATTGTTCACTGCTTTCTCATAAAACACCTCCTGAAATTGTGTTCTCTAAATTTAAAAGCCAAATCTGTATATTTTTTCATGTTTAAATTTCACAATAATCGAATCTATTTTTCTGCATTGATAAAATCTGTGTCTACATTAATAAAATTTGCTCTCTGCACATCATGTTTACTGTATATTTGAATTTGCTTACTGCATTCATAAAATTTGTTTTCTACATTAATTAAAATTGTTCATTGTTTTCTCATAAAAATGTTCATTGTTTTCTTCATAAACTATTTCTAGGATTTTGCATAAAATTATTTTCTGTTCAGCATTATTTAAAAAAAATTTCACTCTCTTTTCTGCATAAATTATTTTATGTTCACTATTTAAAAAATTGTTCACTGTTTTCTCATAAAACACCTCCTGAAATTGTGTTCTCTAAATTTAAAAGCCAAATCTGTATGCTTTTTCATATTTAAATTTTACAATAATCGAATCTATTTTTCAGCATTGATAAAATCTGTTTCTACATTAATAAAATTTGCTCTTTGCATATCATGTTTACTGTATATTCGAATCTGCTTGCTGCATTCATAAAATCTGTTTTTTGCATTAATTAAAATTGTTCACTGTTTTCTCATAAAAATTGTTCACTGTTTTTTGCATAAACTGTTTTTAGCATTGGTGCGGTTACTGCACTTAAATGGTTTTTGTGTTTTTTTAAATATGTAAACATATGAATAATGGACAAACTCCATGAAAGAAAAATGAATGATTCGTATAAATTACCTAATGGTAAATGCCTCGAATAATTTGAATTTGTAAAAAAGTTCAAATTAGTTGAATGTGGAAATTCGGGAAAAATTGAAGGAAAATCAATGAACACACCAAATCGTGAAGGTGTACATAAGATGTACAGATAGTCTAGACTTGTTGAGAAATTTGACTTCGTTGAATGTACAAAATAATGAAAATTCAATGGAAAAGTATGTACGTTAGATGTATAGATTGTATGAATTTGTTTAAAAATTTGAATTTGTTGAATGTACAAAACTGTGAAAACTCAAGGAAAAATTGTGTACATTAGATGTACAGATAGTACGAATTTGTTGAAAAATTTGAATTCGTTGGGTGTGTAAAATCATGCAAATTCAAATGAAAATTGAAGAACATACCAAATTGGGTAAACTCAATGGTAAATTAATTACATTAGATGTACAGATCGTCCAAATTTGAGGTTGTCAAATGTACAAAATCGTGAAAATTCAATTTAAAACTGTGTACTAATGTACTAATCATCCTGATTTGATGAAAATTTCGAAATCGTTGAACGTACAAAATCGTGAAATCTTAATGGAAAATCGAAATTGTTGAACATACCAAATCGTGAAAATTCAATGGAAAGTTGTGTACATTAGATGTACAAATATTCCGGACTTGTTGAGAAAATTTATTTCATTGAAAGTACAAAATCATGAAAATTCAAGAGAAAATTGTGTACATTAGATGTACAGATCGTTCAAATTTGTAAAAAACAAAATTTATTCGTTGAATGTATAAAATCTTGAAAGTGCAAAATAAAATTTTGTAAATTAGATGTATAGATAGTCTGAATTTGTTGAAAAGATTGAATTCGTTAAATGTACAAAATCGTGAAAATTAAATGGAAAACTGTGTACTAATGTATTGATCATCCAAATTTGTTGAAAAATTCGAAATCGTTGAATGAACAAAATCGTGTAAACTCAATGGAAAATCAAAGAACGTACCAAATTTGTGTATTCACGTGGCGAGTCCTTACTTTAGGAGCCATATGGTTTTTTTGTGAAAGAATGGTTGGTCTGTGTGGTTTGGGTGAGTCTGTGTGGTTTCCTACATTACAAAGCAGAAGACATTGTCCAACCAAAGCACAAGAATCATATATAGCAACAAAGAATAGCAGGGAAAAAATGAGCAAGTGATTTCATATAAACTTAGCCAAAACTAATGAATAGTTAATCTTTAGATTTGCAAAAGTTGACTGTACATAACCATCAGTTGTCAGACATTAACAACAATATTCTGTATTGCACAGAACATGTAGACATTAACAACAACGTCTAATGTTCGTAGGTAGAAATTTTTGGAAATCATCTTTGCTTGAATCTGAGAAGTCTGAAATATCTCTTTCATCATCTAACGCAGTAACTTCATTAATAGACTTGATGACACACTCTTATGCCTTCCCCTTTAGATGCTTCCTAGCTTTTTGGATTGCATGAAAACGGTCTAATCGCCTTTGCATTTGATTGTTCTCTTGTTCAAGACGTGCAAAAATGTTGGCAGGTTCATCTCTAGGTAACTCGGCTGAGCGTGCCTTAGGAACTCGTAACCCGTGTCATCGACAATACACCTCCAACTCACACCTCTTCTCGTATAGGGTTGACCATGGTGGTTCCGCTACGGTGAACTCTATTGCGGTGGTATCTGTACTTAGTTTTGTAGGTTTGCCGACCATGATGTGCCCGACGCTTCCAAGACTTTCGTACATGTATATTGGCATATTAAGGAAATCTCTCTTCTTTCCAACCCATTTCCCTCCATAGTGGTCAGTGTATGTCTGTAGTTGTTGACCTGCTGGAACTTGTGATAATCCATTTGTTGAAGTAGATCCAAACTTGTTTCGCATTGTACGATTTGATGTTGAGGCGTTGCGACTCATAGCTTAGTCAATCTACGAAGTTAGTGGGGTAGAAATAAGATCATTATTGTGGTGCATTTATAACCTCATTTCATGTTCCAAGTATTATAATTTCAGTTATTAGGGTTTGTCATGTCAATACAGGTTGGAAAAACACTATCTGAATAGGATTTTAAATGTTCCCAATGTCACAGTGAGATTTGAAGATGTGGGTGGTAGTTGCAGTGTTCTTGAACAGAGCATCATACTTAATTGACACAGTGCTATGTCCCTGGCACCAGGGTACGAAGAGAAAGGTTACAAGATTACAAGAGGGGGAGAGAGTACAAAAGTCTTTTTGAGGGAAAGGGAAGGTTATTACAAAAGGCTTTCTAAAACTTGGAACTTAAAAGCTTAGAATCTTAGAAACTTAGAAACTTGTATTATGTCTTCATAGTCCGTCTCTTTTATAGGTGAAATGAACCATGGTAAAGTAACCTGAGTAGGTAAATTTAACTCAAGTTAATTTGTCGCTGGTATGGAAATTAGAACTGACGAGTAGTAGTCTGTCTGCTTCTGTTTGAGAATCTTTCAGATCTCGGGAATCTATCAGATCTCTTTTTACGCATGCTAGTAAACAGTAGTAACTTTTGAACATTTGTCTATATTTGTCTAGACTGTCTTGATTTTTCTGGAAGCTATTCACGCGTGCTGGTAAATAGTGAACAATTTATGCAGAAAATAAATTTTTTAAATGATGCTGAATAGAAAATAATTTTATGCAAAATCCTAGAAATAGTTTATGCAAAAAAAGTGAACATTTTTATGAGAAAGCAATGAACAATTTTAATTAATGCATAAAATAGATTTTATGAATGCAGTAAGCAGATTTGAATATACAGTAAACATGATGTGCATAGAGCAAATATTACTAATATAGAAACAGATTTTATCAATGTAAAAAAACAGATTCGATTATTGTGAAATTTAAACATGAAAAAGCATACAGATTTGACTTTTAAATTTAGAGAACACAATTTTAGGAGGTGTTTTATGAGAAAACAGTGAACAATTTATGCAGTGAACAGAGAATAATTTATGCAGAAAAGAGAGTGAACAATTTTTTAAATAATGTTGAGCATAAAATAATTTTATGCAAAATCCTAGAAATAGTTTATGCAGAAAATAGTGAACAATTTTTGTGAAAAAACAATGAATAGTTTTAATTAATGTAGAAAACAGATTTTATGAATGCAGTAAGTAGATTTGAATATACAGTAAACATGATGTGCAGAGAGCAAATTATATTAATGTAGAAACAGATTTTATCAATGTAGAAAAATAGATTCGATTATTGTGAAATTCAAACATGAAAAAGCATTCAGATTTGGCTTTTAAATTTAGAAATCATGATTTCACTAGATGTTTTATGAGAAAATAATGATTTTTTTAAAATAGTGAACAGAGAATAATTTATGCAGAAAAGAGAGTGAACAATTTTTTAAATAATGCTGAACAGAAAATAATTTTATGTAGAATGCTAGAAATAGTTTATGCAGAAAACAGTGAATAATTTTTATGAGAAAACAATAAACAGTTTTAATTAATGCAGAAAATAAATTTTATGAATGTAATAAGCAGATTCGAATATACAGTAAACATGATATGCAAAGAGCAAATTTTATTAATATAGAAACAGATTTTATCAATGCAGAAAAACAGATTCAATTATTGTGAAATTGAATCATGAAAAAACATACAGATTTGGCTTTTAAATTTAGAAATCATGATTTCACTAGGTGTTTTATGAGAAAACAATGATTTTTTAAAAAAAAATAGTGAACAAAGAATAATTTATGCAGAAAAGAGAGTGAACAATTTTTTAAATAATACTGAACAGAAAATAATTTTATGCAGAATGCTAGAAATAGTTTATGCAGAAAACAGTGAATAATTTTTATGAGAAAACAATGAAACAATTTTAATTAATGTAGAAAACAGATTTTATGAATGCAATAAGATTTGGCTTTTAAATTTAGAAATCATGATTTCACTAGGTGTTTTATGAGAAAACAGTAATTTTTTTTAAAATAGTGAACAGAGAATAATTTATGCAGAAAAGAGAGTGAACAATTTTTTAAATAATGCTGAACAGAAAATAATTTTATGCAGAATGCTAGAAATAGTTTATGCAGAAAATAGTGAATAATTTTTATAAGAAAACAATGAACAGTTTTAATTAATGCAGAAAACAGATTTTATGAATGCAATAAGCATATTTGAATATACAGTAAACATGATATGCAGAGAGCAAATTTTATTAATATAGAAACAGATTTTATCAATGCAGAAAAACAGATTCGATTATTGTGAAATTGAATCATGAAAAAGCATACAGATTTGGCATTTAAATTTAGAGAACACAATTTCAGGAGGTGTTTTATGAGAAAGCAATGAACAATATCTAAACATGGGGTGCTACAACTCGCCAAGAAAAAAAAATTGCCAAAGCAACTTTCACATCATCAGCCAAACATTTAGATATACATAAAAAAATGTTTCACATTCCTCTTAGAAACACTGCAAGTGAAGAATTTACATATCCAGATGTGGTAAAGCTTAAGTTCTTCTTTATATCTGAGTGGTCCACTCTTTCTACAATACTTATCAATTATTTGACCATACGGTAATTTCGAACACGATTGATAAAGTAACAATATGCAGCTTAAACTTCTTTCGGTGTGCCCATGGCTAAAAATGGAGTTAGATTTTTCTTTAACCCCAATATTTTAACCAATTTGACCATAACACTTCTGAGAAGTAAGAAATTGATGAGTTTGTTAAAAATGAAAGAACAAGGGGTATGAGTGGCCTAAAAATTCATATTTTGAAATTAAAATCTCTATATTTTACAATGCTTCTATTTAAATAAATAAAAACTTAAAAAAACTACTTATTTTTAAGTTTATGTTTATTTGTCGATTATCCCAAAAAAAAAAAAAAAGTTAGAAGGAACTCGAGTTTACCAAGCTCGAGTTCCATAAAAACATAAAAAAACTACTTATTTTTAAGTTTATGTTTATTTGTCGATTATCCAAAAAAAAAAAAAAAGTTATAAGGAACTCGTGTTTACCAAGCTCGAGTTCCATATTACATTGAACTTGAGCTTTGAGCTTGAGTACCGTAGAAAAAAAATAATCACCATTTTATTTACAAAGAACTCGAGCCTAGTATGCTCGAGTATCGTGTTGCATGGGACTCGAGTTTACCAAGCTCGAGTACCACAGTATTTTTTTTAATTGCACAAATTCCAGGTCAGCAGCGCCACGGTGGAATGAAACTAGGAACTCGAGTACATAAAAAGTGGTAGATTCCCAGTGAGCTCGAGTTTAGTGAGCTCGAGTACCGTTTAGAACTCGAGTTTAGTGATCTCGAGGATTCTTTTAAAAATTCATTTTCTTTATTTTTTTTTCTTTTAATTAATCTTTTCAGAATTTTTTTGTCTGACATGGATTTCTTTTATTATTAAAATGCTGAGGCTTTTATAATAGGAAAATGCTAACGAGTGCCCTAAGGGCTCTGGTTAATAATCCATTTAAAGAAAGTTTTTATGGGGAATGATAAAAAAGTAAATAATATTTTGACAGTTTTTTTCATTTCCCATAAAAGTGATATAAAAACTTTCTTAAAATGGATTATTAATGAGTTCCCTTAGGGCACTCGTTAGCATGACCCTTTATAATATTTAATTAATTGATTTTATATTATTATGTTAGCCACATGTGCGCCAACAAGGCAGACTGTTTGTCTCGTAAACATTTTTCGTTAGTGAGTTAACGGTAGGGACTAAATTGACTACAAGTTGAAAATAACAGGGACCAAATTGATTGCTACTAAAACGTATGGACCAAATTGACTATAACCCCAAAATGTAGGGACTAAAATGATGTTTTCGCCTATAAAATAATGTATCACCAATAACTTAAAAGTTTCAAATATTGGATATATGTGTTTGGGTCTTGATTATAATGTAATTTATCGCTTATTTTTTCTTATTATTAGTAGGTTCACGTGAGCTTCTTATTTATTTTATTTAACTTTTAGTTTTTATCTACAATAAGCAATTCTGACAATTATATTCATTAATTCTGACATGAAAGCTCCCTGCCAAGTCATCTCTTACGCGTAACCAAGTCCTCTCTCTGTGTGAAATTATTGAATGAGAAAGTATAGTAAATGTTCCTACAAAATAGAGCCTTACTTTTTTTTTTTTTGGCTAAACAAAATAGAGCCTTACATTTTTTTTTTTAGCTAAACAAAATAGAGCCTTATAAGTTATACACGCAGTTTGAGTTGACTAAAAGATAACCACAGACACATAACCCATCTCCACCATTTTTATTTGCGTTATCAACAAAACATACCTAACCGTGTTCAGAGATTTAATTATATATTGAGTTTTAGAAAATATACCGAACGGTGAGACTTCAACGGCGTTCATGGATGGCGTTACTGGCTTCGTCACAGCGAGTAGCAGGGTGATGTACGTTTGGCTGGAGTGACTTTATTTGCTTAACTTTGTGAACCTCCAGTTCAACTGGGCGTTCTCATAAATTAACCAAAAAAAGAAAAAAGGTAAAGTTGTTTGACCGATCTGATGAATGGAGAGATTTCTTCCCTAGTTTATTTCCCTTTCATTTTTTCTTCAGTAGTATTTGATTTTTTTTTCTTTTTTTTGGTATGCAGATCTATACATACATACATATATATATATATATATATATATATAGTGATTCAATATTTAGTAGTAGTGTATTTGCAATGGCTTTAATGGGAATGGAAACTGCCTCATCATCTTTCCCAAGTTCTTCTATTGAGCGATGGAAGTATGATGTTTTCCTCAGCTTTAGAGGCGAGGAAACCCGAAACAATTTTATGGATCATCTATTTATTGCTTTGACAGAGAAAGACATTAACACTTTTAAAGATGATGAAAACTTTGAGAAAGGAAAATCCATCTCACTAGAGCTGTTGAAAGCAATAGAAGAATCAAGATTTGCTATTGTCAATCTCTCAAAAGACTACACATCTTCTACTTGGTGCTTAGATGAACTTGCAAATATCATTGCGTGCAAGAAAGATAGTGAAATGGCAGTTTTACCTATTTTTCACTATGTTGATCCATTTGATGTACGAAAACAAATGGGAACTTTTGCACAAGCATTTGTTAAACATGAAGAAAAGGAGGAAAAAACAAGGGTGGATAAATGGAGAGATGTTTTGAGACAGATGGGCAACCTTGTCGGATGGAATTTAAAGGATACTAGGTAATTTATCCCGACATATTTGTTTCATTTAAATATTCAAATGAGCCACTTTTTATATATAACTTTATTTGGAACCTTAAGCAAATCTATATACATGTTTCATTGTACTTCTTTCATTTTTTTCCTGAGCGGATCAATGTACATGTTTTTGTTTCAGTCAACAAATTTGAACTTTAAATATGAATTGTATTTTTTTATTTAACTTATTGGTGGTTCAAACTCAACCCATTTCTTACTTTTTTAATTGCAGACCTGAGTCACTAGATATCCAAGAAATAGTAGAATGGATATCGCTCAACTTGAAATATGATGCATTCTCATATATTACCAAAGACCTAGTAGGAATATACTCTCGACAAGTGGAATTGGAGTCATGCTTAGCTCTAGGTTCAAAAGATGTCCGCTTTATAGGGATTTGGGCGATGGGAGGGATGGGTAAGACAACTCTTGCTAGAGTTGTTTATCATATGGTTTCTAAAGAATTTGAAGCTTGTGGTTTTATTGAGGATGTTAGGGAAAAGTTTGAAAAATATGGTCTTGTTTCACTACAACAGAAAATTATTGATGAAGTTTTGAAGGAAAAGAATTTGAAAATAGAAGAGGAGTATGACGGAGTTCTCAAGATCAAGAATAGGTTATGTCGTAAAAGGATTCTTCTTGTTCTTGATGACGTTGATAAAATAAAACAGTTAAAAATGTTAGCTGGGGAGCATGATTGGTTTGGTTTTGGTAGTAGAATTATCATAACAACAAGAGATGCGCATTTGTTGGAGGCACATCAAGTGGATAAAATATATGAAGTTAAAGGATTGAATGATGAAAATGCTCTTCAACTTTTTTCCTCGAAAACTTTTAAAAAAAAGCATGTCCTTGATGATTATAGAGAGTTGTCTAACCATTTTTTGAATTATGCCGCTGGCCTTCCTTTAGCTCTTGAGGTTTTGGGTTCCTTTTTGTTTGGAAAAAGTACTGTTGAATGGAAAAATGCATTAGAGAGACTCCAAGAATTTCCAGACGAAGCAATTCTCCAAGTACTTGAAATAAGTTTTAATGGACTCCAAAAACCACAGAAGGAAATATTCTTGCATATTGCATGCTTTTTTAATAATCAAAAGAAAGATTATGTATCCGAAATACTAGATATTCTTGGCCTTTACCCTGTTATTGGATTGAAGGAACTTGCTGATAAGTCTCTCTTGAAAATTATGGATAATGATATAGTGTGGATGCATGACTTGCTTGAAGAAATGGGTAGGAACATAGTTCGTCAAGAGTGCCTTGATGATCCTGGGAAGCGTAGTAGATTGTGGGATTACGAGGACATTGACAAAGTGTTAAAAAAAAATAAGGTAAGAGGTTATTTAAAGAATTTGAGTTTATTCCCTACCTTCATGTTTAACAATTTGGAATTTGAATTGTAATGGTAATAATTAATTTTGCAATTCACCAATTCCTTCTTGATTATTAGGGGACAGGAGCACTTAAAGCCATGGATATTGTGAGTACTTATAATGAACAACAAGATGCATGTTGGAACCTTGAGGCCTTTTTGAAGATGAACAATCTTAAACTTCTTAGAATTTGTGGTATTCTTCATGTCCCTACACAGCTCCCTAATGATTTAAAAATTCTTGATTGGATTTTGTATCCATCAAAATCTTTGCAATCAAGTTTCCAGTTAGATGAGCTTGTTCAACTTTGTTTGCAACAAAGCAAAATTGAACAACTTTGGATTGGAATAAAGGTAAGTATCCTCCTAAAACTTTGCTTTTTTAAATTACAATAAATGGACACTAGGAAGCTAATTATTCTAACAATTGTTTTTCTTTATACAAAATTTTGACAAGTTGAAGTTCATTGACTTGACCGACTCCTCGGACCTGATTGTAACTCCAAACTTCACTGGAGTTCCAAATCTTGAGAAATTGGTTCTTGTAAGGTGTACAAATTTACGCAAATTTCACTCATCCATAAGAATTCTTAAAAAACTTATTCATCTTAATTTACAAGATTGCGAAAGACTAATTCGTCTTCCAAGAAAGTTTGGAATGGAGTCTCCTGTGACTCTTGAACTTTCTAATTGCTCAAACCGCAAGGAAAATCCAAAATTTGTGGTAAACAAGGAATTCTTACAGGAGATTCTTTTGGATCGCACTGCTGTTGTGGAACTAATTAAAAACTTGCCAGAGAACCTATGGATAGTCAAAGGCCTAGAGGTGCTTGATTTGAGCAAAGCGGATATAGAAGAGCTGCCTTCATCAATTGAACGTTTGACTAACCTTACTTCATTGACGCTAAGATATTGCATGAATCTTGTGCGCCTTCCTAACACCATTTGTGGTTTGAAGTTGCTTAATTCTATTGATCTTTTTGGATGCTTAAAATTTGGTAACTTGCCAAAGAACATAGGAAATGTAAAAAGTTTGGAGCTGCTAAATTTGTGTTGGACAGCCATAACAGAGGTTCCTTCTTCCATTTTTCTCCTTAAAAATCTGAAACATCTTTATATTTGTAGATGGAAGTTATCTGAATCTTATTCCCTGCCAACAAGTCTTGAGCTGATGGGCTTAGTATTTCCTTCATTAATTTCAGCAAGTCATGTGAAGGCCATATTGCATCAGACGAGGTCAGAATTTGTTTCCATGCAAATAGTTACTCAATCATTATTGTCTTCCTTATTAGGTATTCAATCTTTAACATATTTGCATCTTAGTGACCTCAATCTTTTGTCAATGCCCGATGACATTGGCTGCTTGTCCTCTTTAGAATGCTTAAATCTAAGTGGAAATCATTTTGTTTCCCTTCCTGAAAGCATGTCTCAACTCTCTAATCTTCGAAGACTCCATTTGGAGTGTTGCAGACGGCTTCAATCATTGGAAAATGTTCCTTTAACTATTGATTTTGTAATTGCAAGCCATTGTAATTCACTGAAGAGATTGCCAGAACTGCAATTTTATCCTTTTATGTCAGATCACTCCCACTTGAATTTCCAGTGTGTTAACTGCTTCGAATTGGCTGACTATATTCAAAGTAGCGATAACATACTTCAGGTCTCTCTCTCTCTATCTATCTATCTCTCTCTCTCTCTCTCTCTCTCTCTCTCATCTAAACATTATTTATGCTTTGTATATTTCAGGGACAATGTGGTAGACTACCAGACATCTTTGACATTATTATTCCTGGAAGTGAAATTCCAAAATGGTTTAACCATGAATTTGTGGGTCATGAATTGAGCGTACAAGTGCCTTATGGCTGTGATGAGCTGATGGGAATTGAATTGTGCGTTGTTTTTTCAGTCCCAAAGGTTTCTCATACCTTTACAAATTTTCTACTTACATGTTGGATTAAAGTCAATGGATTTGAACGGGCATCATCAATACGCTCTTCTTTTAGGACAAAATATGGTAAAGTTAAATCACATCACCTTTGGCTGCTCTATTTGTCTCCTCGCTATTTCAACTCCCAATGGGGAGAAAATATTCGACAAATTGATGCAAATGGATCCAATAAAATTGCGATTAGAATAAGTACTTCAAGTAACTTGGAGGTGGCGAAAATTGGGATTCATTTGGTATACAAACAGTGTCTCTGTGAGGATCTGGGTGTAATCCATCATGATATTAATGATTCAGCCTCCAAAGGTACCCGAAATAAGCGAAGACGTGATGAGGATGATGGGGCTGCACCTTGTGGAGAAGGCTATTCTAATGACTAACCACTTCGTAAGGCTATTAGAGAATTTATTGACTTCTTTTCCCATAAGTCATTATCATTCTTCTTTCTATTACAATTTACAAGTCTTGATGTTCTCTTTATTTAGGACAAACTATGGCAAAGTTATATCACCTCACCTTTGGCAGCTCTATTTGTCTCATTGCTATTTTGACTCCCAATGGGGAGAAAATTTTCGTCAAATTGATGGGAATGGATCCAATAAAATTGAGATTAGAATAAGTACTTAAATAACTTGGAGGTGGAGAAAGTTGGGATTCATTATGATATTAATAATGATTCAGCCTCCAAAGGTACCCAAAATAATTGAAGCCATGATGAGGATGATGGGGCTGGGCCTTGTGGAGAAGGCTATTCAAATGACGAACCACCTCCAAAGACATGGAGGATGTAAAAATGAATCAAGTATAAGAGACTTTATTGACTTCTTTACCCGTAAGTCATCCTCGTTCTTCTTTCTATTACAATTTACAAGTCTTGATGTTCTCTTTATTTTGGGGAGGGAATCCAATGAAATGAAAGTGTGGGTTTTGAATTATTTTAGCATGATAACAAATTTAATTTGTTCTAGGTATATAATAGAGATTTTTTCTTTTTGTATTTCCCTTACTGGCATTTTAAAAAATAAAATAAAATCATTGTATTGTGCTAGTTGTACCTTGGCATTACCTTTTGGCTTTCATATAGCCACATTTTTCCTCTCTCTCTCTCTCTCTTTTTTTTAAAATCAGGTTGAAATCAAATTTTCCTGTTGTCTTGTTTGTGCACTTTAATATAATGGAAGGAGGAGATCAAATGTCCAAGAATCTTGCAGCCCATTGCGGTGGTAATTAAGAGGGATAGAAACCAAAGGCACGCTGAAGAATTAGCAAACCTGGGCTCTTGCTGAAGTTGTCAAGGACTCAAAATGGTCAGCTATTATTATTTGATTAAATCATGTTCTTTTTTTTTTTGGTGATCTACAAATGCAATGCTCTTTTAAACTTCTATATACAAATGCATATTGAAATTTCTCTTCCTTAGTATTAATATAATTGTTGTTTTGCTTTTTCTTCCTTGGTTTGGTGTTTACTGTTCTCAGATTATGGTGTAACCGTTTCTCCTGTACTTTGGGAAATGCCCATTTGATGGTTCCTTTTGTTGATTTTGTGGAAATGACAATGTTAAAGCCGGGTTCACCTGAGCTTGAGATAAGTTTTACCATGGCCTGGCTGCAAGTTCTGTCGAGACTTTGTGCAGCACCATGGTGGAATGTTATTGATGAATCAAGCTGTTACATTTAGTCTTGTTATTGGAATACAAGACCTCATGGTGGACTCTTCCAATTTCAGGTTGATAGTTCCATTGAAGTTGAATGAAAGCTATTTGTTTGAGGCCAAGAAAGATATAAAAGTGCTCACACTGCAGGTTGTTTTAAACAAATTTCTTCAGTTTTCATGCAATATTAAAGAAAAGTAATTTAACAGCACATGGTTTAGTGGGGTATGCAAAGGAGAATGGGGAGATCTCATGATTGGAGGACTGTCTTCTCTTTTTTCTTCCTACCTTACAGAAAATTTAAGCTAATTAAAATCTGTCTCTTTAGTTTCTTTTCTTTTTACTTTTATAAAAAAAGTTTATTTTCTTTTCTTAAAAAAAAAAAAAAGGACAGTCCGATATATTTATGTTTTCTATATATTTTTTCCCCATGCAACAGACCTGCTTCTTTTCAGAACTTGATTTTGGACCGTGATTTGCATACCTACATGTAATTGAAAGTTTTTTAAGGACTTTGATGCACCAACAAAAGAAGCTTAGCTCTAATGTACTCCAATGACTCTGCACTTGAATAGGTACCAGGCTTTATCTGAAACATTTTGAGGACTTTGATGCACCAACAAAGTTTACTATAATAGATACAAGGCCATCTCATCTTACTGGCTTCCAAAAACAGTTTTTCTTTCAAAACACTTGACACCCTTTCATTTGATCCACTGGCAGCATCATATATGACTCAAGTACCGTTCTTCTGAATTAGGACTCCGTCTGGATTCCACCAATCATGCCATAGGAAAATACTACAACTTGATCCCACTTCACACTTCAGTAATGGCTTAACAGTGCTTCTAAGATTTAGAATTTTCTTCCAACCTCAATAGCTGTCTTGAGGAATGTTAATACTCCAGAAACTCATCTTTTAAAAGATTAGATTGAACCCAAGCTACCCAATTTGAGCCTGCCTTTGCAAAAAAATCCCATATATGTCTCATTATGGCTGCTTTGTTCAATTCTTCCACTCTTCAAATCTAATCCACCTTCTCTCTTTTGCTTGTATACAATACCCCAGGCCCAGGATACTTAGCCCCTAGAGCTGAACCATTCTTTCCTTTCCAAAGTTAACTATTAAATTTATGTTCAAAAGCCTTGATAATCTACTTTGGCAATATGAAGATGCTGGACCAGTAAACCAAAAGGCTATAAAGAACTGATTAAATCAACTGGAGCCATCCTGCAAAGGAAAGATTCCTTGCTGCCCAAGATTCAATTATGCTCTTATCATGAAGGGGCTTACATTTTTTTGCACCAAGTCTACTAGAAATGAGAGGAACCCAGAGATATCTTACTGGTAGTGAGCCTTCTTTGAATTGCAAGAGCTCAAGAGTTCGCTTCTTCAGCCCATCTGGAACAGCAGCATGGCAAACTCACTGTTTTGAGAGTTAGCAAGCCAAACCAGACAGACATCTATATACTAGGAAAAAAAAAAAAACCTGCAAATTAGTTTCTTATGTTTATAGTTGTGTCTCGATTTCCATTTACATCCAAGAAATGCAATATGCTCATACATATCTTTAGGGTGGCAAGGTACAGTTCTCATCCCAATTGAGATGAGAATCTTGAACGGTGAACCTCTCAAAGGAGCAACTGGGGTATGGTAGATGTGTTGTGGCTAGAGCAGAGATCAGTGCCCATCTTTGGGAGCAAAGGACATTGTTTTTTTATCCAAGGGAAGGGGGTAAGTAGAGAAGCTGGCAACACCACAACCAATATCCAAAACCTGAACTACCCCTGTAGAACAGATATCCCTCATATCAGTTGTCACATTTCTCAACTTGAATTAACAACATTATTCACTTGTATATGTGACCAAAACCAACATATTGACCCTGACACAAAATATAGAAGTCATAAATTCACACACCTGCAAATACATATACATATACATACATGTATGTATGTGTATATAAATATGTGTGTACATTGTGTAGTATGAATGTAGGAAATGATGGGTTTGCATGACAACAAGCTTTATACCTATTCATTCACTATAAGACAAATCTTTAGCAATAGGCCAGGCGGAATCTTCATAGTATGAATCAAAATTATTAGGAGAAAAATGGACAAATTATTAGACTAGATACCGGATATAATAGAGCAAATTATGTTAGCTTCATTCTTCAAGTAGTCAACTCCCAAAACATGGATAATTGTTGCTGATATATAAATAACATTAAATATTCCTTCAAACAAATAATATTAGGTAAAATTCCCGTTTGTAATTTTTGAAGTAGGAAAGCTCCAGCATTGAACATGAGTACATGACAGTATATATTAAAAGATGATTATCAAAATAGACAAAATGGAACTTGCAGTTGAAATCGAATTTTAGTAAAAAACGTGGATATCTTGTTTCGGTCACTTAAAAAAACAATAAGAAAAATACCATACATGCTAATAAGTAGTAGGAAAAATTAAATAATTATCAACAGAAAGTGACTTAAAATGTCAGTTTCAGACTGTAATTCACATCTACACCCCTTTCATTGGACCACTTCTTTCCACTTTTTTGATACGTCAGTCATTCTTCCTTTCATTTTCCCTTTTTCCTCCCTCTCTTCCTGGGGAAGACATTACTTGGGACTATTGGTTTTCCAGCACCAGTTTGGCTTACATATCTTTACTCTTTAGTTGGCTGTTGCTTTTTTTTTTTTTTCTTTTTTTGGTTGGGAGTTTTGGGGGGGGAAGCATGACTAAATGGGCCATAAAACCAAATAAATGATATTTTTTCTAATTAGAAAATTCAAAAAATTCATGCCATTATGACTTCAAATTTACCTGTAAGATGAATCTTATTTTATGTAAATGACAAACAAAAGCAGTCATGCCACTGGAGAAAGCAAACACATGTAAACAAAAGAGGGGTATGACAAACAATTGTCCCTTTGAACAGACTCAACCACCCCATGTATAAAATGCATAACACCACCTAGGAACCACCAAAGCCAATTCACCCAAATTTGTCAATTCATGTATGATTCACATTACTTCACCACACAATCCCTTCTGGTTGGCCATTTATGGGTTTCATATAATCTTTTGGCAGAGGAATAAAGCAAAACAAGCGTGTCTCATGTGGTCCTTTCTGCCAACTGCATGTTAAAATTAAGCTCGCTTGTCATTTAGCCCCCTCCTATTTGAACATGTGGATGCCAAATCTAAACCAGGATAATGTCTTTGCTGGGCTATTAGAATGCACCACTTGCACTCAATCAATAAATTTAGGCAAATACTACCATACAAACTCCTGTATCATCTGAATTAAACATGCCAATATGCCATAAATCTCCTTTATTTGATGGTGTGATCTACTGCAGAAACAAATCCATGGATCTTCCCTTTAGCCTCAATGCAACTCCACCCTGGTTTCTTTTTCAGATCCTTCTCATTCCATTGTCCAAAACTTGCCTGTAGATTACTCAACAGAGTATGATACCCAATATTATCAGGTTCCAATCCAAAAGCCTTTGTACTGTATATTCCTAGAGTTTGATATCTTCATGGACTCTACAAGCTGCAAGAAAAGAACCCCAAATCCTACTATCAGGAAAATCACCATTTTCAATATTAAGGCTAAGGCCTCTTTTAAGTTTTCCATATCGAGCCAAAAGATCCACAATGCAAGTGTAATGATCCAAATCAGGTTGAATACCAAATATGCATTTCATGGAAATATAAACTTCATGCCCTTCTTTGACAAGACCAGAGTGGCTACAAGCAGACAATAAGCTCAAAAAGTGACACAGTCTGGTTTATTCTTTCCCCCCAGCATTAGACCAAAAAGTTCTAGGGCTTCAAAAAAAAAGCCCATGAGTTCCAAAGCCTTCAATCATTGTTATCCAGGTTACTAAATCTTTGACCAATATCTCTGACCCCACAAAGATGCCATTGGAGCCACTTTGCATGGTGGTGGCAACCTTGAAATTTGGTGAGGAACCCAGTGATTCCCACAAGCTTTTCGCAGCATTCATTGACACTTTGGTTGGGCTTATAGTAGTGACGACGACAGATCAATGCTTGCTTGTTGGCCGACAATGGAGAGGTATGGCTTGAGGTGGTGCTTACTGTTGGAGATCAAAGGCTGGGCGCACCTAAGTCTGGCAACATATGTGAGATTTGGGTAGCAAAATTTTGAGATTTGGTTTGTTTGATAAAGGGGGCTTTTGATTTTTGTATTAACTAGTCGCTAACTCGTGCTATGCACGGGAAAGTTCAGCAATTTTATTTTAATATATTATACGTATTTGTTTTCTTTATTAAGCACTAACAAATAAAATTTTAATTAATTGCATATTAATCATGATATAAAATTATATATGTAATCTCCAGAGTATATTTGAACAAATAAATCAATGTTTATAGTCACCTGAGGGTTATACCATAGGTTCATATAACAATTTCCACATTAAAATTGCAATAATATAACATCAAAAACTCACATACAAATAAATACAAAAATAATTTGTTTACGCTTGTATGCTTCCACTTCTCATGGTTGAAAATCTTCATTACTGTATACAATTGTATTTTGTATGATGTAATCTAATTTTCAACCTCAAGGCAAAGTTAAATCATAGTCCCAAAGAGCAACATAAAGTTGTTTTCTGCCCCTGGCAGTGTTCTTTCTTTTCCATGGTACCCTAGATCTCCCAAAAATGCAGCTTATATGCCTTGAAAACGAAAATAACTTATTAACTTCCTTGACAATAACAAAGACCTCCACATAAAAATGTCCAATTAACAGAATAAAAATCATATTCTTTAGTTTCAATAATCCACATACTGTCCTTCATTCTCATCATGAAAAACAAAAGATATGAGCATGTGGTTTGTAAATCATCATCTAAAGCATTGCCAAGTCAAATAAGAAACTGAATAGATCAAGTACTGAGCACAAACTTAACACGAAATGTAAAAACCTGGAATTGAATTAGTTTTCCAATATGAAGCTCTTTGATCCTTTTTTTTAACTTGATAGGTACAGCTCTTGATCTAACTTCAAAATTAAAATCTGCAAAATATTTTTAAAAAGTTTTATATCCCTAAACTTATTGTTTAATGGGCAAAGAGAAAGCAAAGAGTTAAAAAATATGCTTTCATATCTATCTTAGACATGAATCCTTTCTACAATCCACACAAAGTCAATCACTAAGCTATCATGCATGAAAATGTTTATGGAGTGGTCTCACTTCCATCAAACCCCATCTGTTCTATAGATCATCATGCACAATTCAAATTCTCATTCTCACTACTTTAAAGTAGCACCACATCAACAATAACAATATTAAACAGTTAAGTGATATTATTACGAATCTTTAGTACTCTTCTCAACTCTTCTCAAATACTACCAATATGCATGAGTATTCATTCATCTAATAAAAAATTTAATATGCATATGAGTAATCAAGTTAGTATGTGGAAACTTAATACGAAAATTTTAATTTGGTACATGCAAAAATGTAAATATGACATTTCAAGTTTAATTTGCATTTAGTAGCATGTGATTTTAGAATCCTTAAAAGTGATGTGTACAACTTTTCTTTTTCTTTTTTTCTCTTTCCAGCTAAATGTGTACTACCATTCTAGAATTTGCAAAGTATATTAGAAGATACTGTAAAACTGGAGGAAAAAAAACCAAAAAGAAATTGAAAGAAGTTGGAAACACACACCTAAAAAGAACCATCAATTTGATAAAGCACTCATTATATATTTATAAATTCATGATCAACTGCATATAAATTGTACATATCAAGAAGCCAACTCTACCTCAAAATGAGAAGTTTGTCTTTGTGAGTTTCTATGGGATTCAGATTAGAGATAAGATTTTTTATTATTAGATAACATATCTACTTCAGTCAAAAAAGATAACAATCTACTTGTTATAGTTAGTACATAGCTAAAAGAAAATCCACTGCAAAAATTTCACAAAATAATATAAATGATTCCATCAATAAATGTGATTGTGCAGCTGGGTTTGTTAATTTTTAATTACCAAAATATCAGTCATCTTATCATATACTACCTTAAGAACACCATTTTTTTTTGTCCATCCCTTCAAAAGAATCAATAAAAATAAGTGATTGTGCTACTGGGTTTATTAATTGTCAAGCTCACATTAATCTTCATCCATGGCTTCTTTGGGATGTTGTTGGTCTAATTTCATCATCTATTAATTTTTCTGACTTGTACATGCCAATTAGATTTTAGATTATTGTCATGATACCCATTGACAAAGCATCAAACAGCCCAAGAAAAACCCTTTCACAAATATTTTCTTTTAAAGTCATAGATGATAGGTCATATATAATGGAGTTGTGGAAAACTATAATGGAATAAGCTTCAAAGCCCCAAGATTTATAAGTTACTTAGGTCAAAAAGTAAATTCTCAATGCCATAGTTTATTTATTCTAAAGACAACCTTACACAAATACATCTAAATGCTAACATTTCTATATAAACAAAATTATAACTCAAAGAAATCAATAAAGACCTATAAAGAATATATAATCAACTTAGCTTTAAGAATTATCAATTACCAAAATATTAGTCATTTTAATCACAAATTCACATAGAAACGATTATATAAATAAATTCACAGGCTTTAACTTATAGCATATTAACATATTTCACAGGCTTAAACTTCTTTTTTCTTCTGGTAGCAAATCTAAGTCATGGATGTTAATGGGGATAGAACAATATACTATCACTTTAAAAAGGTGTAGACACAGATACTTACCCCAAGAGAATAAACTTTTGATGGAATCATTGATTTGAGAACTTCTACTTTTAAGAACCCCTTCAACAGAAAGAAGAATTCTGACATTTTGTCTTTGGAGGATAAATTGACCCAAAGCTATAATCTCTGAGTTTCTCTTCATGTAGGCATTTCAGGGTGGATAATTCCTCTACTTGCTGTCATCCACTGCACAAAAAAATATATGAAACAAAGAGGAATAAGTTTCATATAATAAAGCTCTGACATAAATTTTCTAATTCCTATTGATCAACAGAAAATCAGCAACTGATATGTCTTACCTAGACATCACCGGGTCCAATTGTACACTTATGACTTGCACAATCTTGATGAGTAATGCCTCCCTAAAATCCAAAAACTCAACTTCAGTTTATTTACAATTAAACCCAATAATAATCAAGTAATATAGCTTTGAGACAAAGTATACCTGTAACATGTGCATGACAGTCTCAAAACCTGTAAAACAAAAATCACATCAGAATATACTGAATTAATCATATACAATGAGTCACGATAAATGAATGCACATAATAACATCAAAAACAACAATGAGTGCAGAAGCACTGTGTGGATGATTTGGAAATCCATCGGGAGGAGTCACTACAATCCATATCAATCAAAGAAAATTCAAAGTTGAAAAAGATCAGATTGGAATTTTTCATACATGAAAAATCGTCCAACATCAGAAAAGGATCCAAATTCTTCATACCAATCTTGAAAATTTAATACCCAGAAGATAGAAAGTCAAGAACAAAATAACCATGAATAAAAATTGACACCAACCAACTAATAAAACAAATAAAATAGCTATATAAAGATTCTTGAATCCCAAACACACTAAATAAAACCCCAAAATTATTCATAATTTGATTCGTACAATTACAAAAATCATTATTATTAAAATTTTTTTAAAAAAAAAAACCAAAGCAATGACACAAAGAGAGAGATGGAATATTGTAAATTTGCTAGTTTCACATCAAGGAATTTAGGATTTTGAACATAATGTTGTAACAATGTACAAAAAAGAGAAATCATGAAAATGAAGATAACCTCATCCTGCACAATTAGCTAACATTACAGCAACCCTATTTAGCTTGGCTGGAATGAAATTGAATTTCCACTAATGCAATCTTGGCAATAGAGCATAAAATATTAAAATAGGAGCAACTAAAATCCATAGCTTTAAAATTTGGAGTTAGAAAGAGCATAAAATATTAAAATAGTAGCAACTAAAAGTCCATAGCTCAAAAATTTGGAGTTAGAAGATTGCATAGCAAAGATCACTTGCTGAACATTTGTTTCGAAAATAACAGAAAAATGCCAACATTAAGAGCAAATTAGGACACAACTAACAGTTCGAATATTTTTAGAAGAACCTGCAATTATTTGCACAAACCTACCCTTTATAAATATTTTGAAACCAACAACAACAGTATTTTGTAGAAAATGAACAGCCCAATATACTTTAAACTATATAACAGGTGGTGTGTTCCATCTACTCATACTTAGCACGGGCAATAAATTCGTTTTGCAATCTAGTTGTGAACATCCTAAAAAAAATCAAGTAGAAAGAAAAGGCAACATAACAATCATCCACACCATAGCACTACCCAAAGAAATTAGAGTTAGACACAGTCGTTGAAATCACAAAGGATAAGATCCACCCCAAATACTAAAAAACAAACAGACCCATATATGACCCACAACACAAAAGAGGCAGTAATAAAATTCTAGACAATAAGAGAGAGATGGAATGTTGTAAAGTTGCTAGTTTCACATCAAGAAATTTAGGATTTTGAACATAATGTTGTAACAAACAAAAAAGAGAAATCATGAAAATGAAGATAACCTCATCTTGCACAATTAGCTAACATTACAGCAACACTATTTAGCTTGGCTAGAATGAAATTGAATTTCCACTAATGCAATCCTGCCAACAGAGCATAAAATATTAAAATAGGAGCAACTAAAAGTCCATAGCTTTAAAATTTGGAGTTAGAAAGAGCATAAAATATTAAAATAGCAACAACTAAAAGTCCATAGCTTAAAATTTTGGAGTTAGAAGATTGCATAGCAAAGATCACCTGTTGAACATCGGTTTTGAAAATAACAGAAAAATGCCAACATTAAGAGCAAATCAGGACACAACTAACAGTTCTAATATTTTTAGAAGAACCTGCAATTATTTGCACAAAGCTACCCTTTATAAATATTCTGAAACCAACAACATCAGTATTTTGAAGAAAATGAACAGCCCAATATACTTTAAACTATATAACAGGTGGTGTATTCCATTTACTCATACCCAGCACGGGTAATAAATTCGTTTCACAATCATCCACACCACATCACTACACGAAGAAATCAGAGTCAGACATAGTCGTTGAAATCACACAGGATAAGACCCACCCCAAATACTAAAAAACAAACAGACCCATATATGACCCACAACACAAAAGAGGTAGTAATAAAATTATTAAAAAAAAAAAAAAAACAGCAATCAAAAGAAACAATACTATTAATCTAATCCTCACATTGAATTATTATGCGGGGCAGTCAGAAGAATAGAGGTCAAGAGCGATACCTGAACTAAATCATTCGGCTTCTGTCAGTATTAATATACTGTGAGGAGAGGAAGAGATGAAGGTGGGAAGAGAGAGAGGTTGGCGTTAGAAAGCCGAAGTCTGAAGATTTGAAGTTGTCTTTGGAAGAGAGAGAGCCTGGCGTTAGCAAGCTGAACCGCTAATTTTTTTGAAACCATGAAAGTGGGGAGAGAAAGGGTCTACGTTAAAAATTAAAGACCATTTTTTTGAAACCGTGAAACTGAAAGACAAAGGGTTTTGCGTGAGAAAAAAAAACGTGGGGAAGGGGAAGGAATCTGAAACGTGGGAAAAAGGCGGGATTTAAAAAAAAATAACAATAAAACCCAAACAATATCATAAGTTAGGCAACGTTTGAAACTATATTGGTTTATAACAATTCGAGTTCAGAGAAATCGATTTCACTGTTCATTCGCCTACTTTACCGGTGGAAAAATCGCAAAAATCGAGTTCAGTGGACTCGATTTTCGTACATGGAAATCGAGTCCACTGAACTCGTTTTCCATGTATAAAAACCGAGTCATGCCGTCACAGAACGAAGAACCTAGCAAACGAAGAACGAACGAACCCAGCAAACGAACGTGGTTTCTTGCCGACGAACCCAGGCGCTGATTCTGACCAAACCCCGACGAACCCAGCAACATCGACGAGCAAACGAAGAACCCAGGCACAACCCAGCAAACGAAGAAAAGGGAAGAACACGAAAAAATCGGATCGGATCGGATCGGTGGAGGAGAAGACACGCTCGGGTTTGATTTGTTTTGGATTTGATTTTTTCATGGGTTTTTGGGGCTTGGAAGTGGAGAAACCCAGGCGGCATTTTGGGGAAAAAAAAGGAAAGGGAAACCACGAAAAAATCGTGTAAGTCTTTGGCTGGGTATACTGAAATCGAGTTCAGTGGACTTGTTTTCCATTTATGAAAATCGAGTCCAGTGGACTTGATTTCCATGTATGAAAATCGAGTCCAGTGAACTCGATTTTTGTGTATAAGAAACGAGTCTAGTGAACTCGATTTTTTCACCTTAGCCGTGGGTAAAGTAGGCGAATGAATAGTGAAATCGATTTCTCTGAACTCGAATTGTTATAAACCAATATAGTTTTAAACGTTGCCTAACTTATGATATTGTTTGGGTTTTATTGTTATTTTTTTTAAAATCCCAAAAAAGGGTAAGGAAAATTAGAAAGCTTGAAATCGTGAAAACAAAAAGAGTTTCACTTTAGGACCTTAGGTTGAAAAGGCTTTGAGTTTGGGCTTTAGGATGTAATTAAATTTATAAGAAGTGGGCTTTATGGTGGAAATAAGGCTGTGATTTATTTTATGTTTATTAGGATTTTATAATTGATAAAAACTATTTTAAAATTGTTGGATAAATACAAAAAAGAAAATAGAAATGACATGGCTGCTAACGTGGCTCAACGTGAGCGTAACAACATTAAATTCTACGCTTCAGCTTTTAGTAATATATAGATGGAATTGGAGGGATGGGTTTGATGGCTGCAACTACCATGGAAAGGCAACTCCCGCGTCTTTTTCCAGATTCTGGTGGCGTCTTTGTGGGGTAAGGAGTGGTGGTTCTTCTGTGACAGGAGCAGGAGTTTTTAATTCTATAGGATTTAATATTGTGCGAATGCTCTGAGATCTCTAGCACTGGAGACTTTAAAAAAAAAAAAACATATTTTACGTCATCAAAGTCCACTTTATCTATTTTATTAACGTATTTCGCAACTCACCCAGCATCTAAGTTTCTAAAGTTTCTGATGATTTAATAAAAGATTTGGGGTTTAATTTCCGCCTACACCAATCTTGGTATGATAATAATGAGCTATCATCATACCATAGGTTGAAATGCACTATATATATAAACCAACCATCAAATAATAATATAATATACACTTCACACTTCTCTCTCCATCAAACCCATGGCCAGCAAAAAAAAAAAAAAAAAACCACAACACCAACTACCACCACCGAACCACAACAACCCACAAATCACCAGCCACCACCACCACCACCACCACTAGAGCATTAACACATCACAAATCCAAAAATTTCAACAAAATTTCCATACCCACAGAATCACACCCAACCATCAAGACCCACACCCATTACCATTGTTAAACCTACTGCCGAATCACTAGTCACCATCGCTAATCAAACTCCACGACCCAAGACTGATCTTCAAAACCTAGAAACATCCATCAAACCCAAGACCCACGCGACCACACGGGGTTATGGCTTGATGGTAGGAGTCATTGTCCCAACACCCAAAAAGAAGCAGTTCGAGCGATAGCCCTAACAAAGCCCGTGTGGTATACATGGTATTACCTATTGCCGTCACGTGGCATAGGGTCGATGAGCCCACACCAAAGACCCTATTTTTTTATTCAGCAAAAAAAAAAAAAAAAAAAAAAAAAAAAAAAACCCACGACCCATGCGATATAAACATCGATCAAAGAACATTGTTCTATGATACTTTTGTAAATATGTTAAAAATTGTAGGTCCACCTGATTAGACCACATGAGGGAACTCTCTCTCTTCAAATAAAATAATAATACTTTTATTGTACTTGTTAGCCTTTAAAAAAAAAACACATATACATATCAAACACGCAATTATGTTTTTTCACAATTTAAAGTATGTTATTTGAAATATAGTACCAAACACATTTTTTACACTATGAATACTTTAAACACATGTTTTCACAACACTTTTTAAACCCAGTTTTCATATCATTTTGAACAACAATACTTGAAATCTGCTACCAAACAAGCCCTATGGAATTTGTTTTTAATGGTTAATTTTAATATCAGCCATTGGATCAAAGAGGTTTAAAAAAAAAAAAGAAAAAGTGAGAAGAAATAAAAGATAAACAAGTCAAAACTTTTTAAATTTGATTTAGGGGTAGTATTGGGTGAAAATGGCCAAATACCACCATTTTGCAAAATTTGTAGCAAAAAAGCACTGTTTCGGAACTTATTAGTGATCTACCACTTTTCTAGTACTCGAGTTTTACAAACTCGAGTTCTAAATGGTACTCGAGTTTATGAAACTTGAGTTCCTAGAAGTTCTGTCACTGTGGCACTGCTGACCTGAAATTTGTGCAATTAAAAAAAATAATGTGGTACTCGAGCTTGGTAAACTCGAGTTCCATGCAACACAATACTCGAGCATATCAGGCTCGAGTTCTTTGTAAATAAAATGTTTATGTTTATTTTTTTTCTACGGTATTCAAGCTCACCAAGCTCGAGTTATGGAACTCGAGCTTGGTGAACTTGAGTTCCTTATAACTTTTTTTTTTGGATAATCGACAAATAAACATAAACATAAAAATAAGTAGTTTTTTTTTTAATGTTTTTATTTATTTAAATAGAAGCATTGTAAAATATAGAGATTTTAATTTCAAAATATGAATTTTTAGGCCATTAATACCCCTTGTTCATTCATTTTTAACACACTCATCAATTTCTTTCTTCTCGGAAGCGTTATGGTCAAATTGGTTAAAATATTGGGGTTACAATGAGAAATTAGAACAACATGTAAAAGAAAAATCTCACTCCATTTTTAGCCATGGGCACATCGAAAGAAGTTTAAGCTACATAAATTGTTCATTGTTTTCTCATAAAACACCTAGTGAAATCGTGTTTTTTAAATTTAAAAGCCAAATTTGAATGCTTTTTCATGTTTGAATTTCACAATAATCGAATCTATTTTTCTGCATTGATAAAATCTGTTTCTACATTAATAAAATTTGCTCTCTGCACATCATGTTTACTGTATATTCAAATTTGCTTACTGCATTCATAAAATCTGTTTTTTGCATTAATTAAAATTGTTCATTGTTTTCTCGTAAAAATTGTTCACTGTTTTCTACATAAACTATTTCTAGCATTCTGCATAAAATTATTTCCTGTTCAGCATTATTTAAAAAATTGTTCACTCTTTTTTTTGCATAAATTATTCTTTGTTCACTCCATAAATTGTTTATTGTTTTCTCATAAAACACCTAGTGAAATTGTGTTTTCTAAATTTAAAAGCCAAATCTGAATGCTTTTTCATGTTTGAATTTCACAATAATTGAATCTATTTTTCTGCATTGATAAAATCTGTTTCTACATTAATAAAATTTGCTTTCTGCACATCATGTTTATTGTATATTCAAATTTGTTTACTACATTCATAAATTTTTTTTTCTGCATTAATTAAAACTGTTCATTATTTTCTCATAAAAATTGTTCACTGTTTTCTACATAAACAATTTCTAGCATTCTGCATAAAATTATTTCCTGTTCAACATTATTTTAAAAAAAATTTCACTCTCTTTTTTGCATAAATTATTCTCTGTTCACGGCATAAATTGTTCCCTGTTTTCTCATAACACACCTAGTGAAAATCGTGTTTTCTAAATTTAAAAGCCAAATCTGAATGCTTTTTCATGTTTAAATTTCACAATAATCGAATCTATTTTTCTGCATTGATAAATCTATTTCTACATTAATAAAATCTGTTTTTTGCATTAATCAAAACTATTCACTACTTTCTTATAAAAATTGTTCACTGTTTTGTGCATAAACTGTTTTCAGCATTGGTACAGTTATTGCACTTAGATGGTTTTTGTGTTTTTATAAATATGTAACCATATGAATAACGGACAAACTCCATTAAAGAAAAATGAATGAATCGTATAAATCACCTAATGGTAAATGCCTCGAATAAATCCAAAGAGTAACTAATAATCCTACTATACAGACAACAGCAGTTATTATGCCTTTTTTGGACGAATCACATAGTCCTAAGGTTGTATGTAAACATATTTGCTATATGTAAACATGCAGTGAACAGTGAATAATTTATGCAGAAAAAACAGTGAACAGTTTTTTAAATAATGCTGAACAGAAAATAATTTTATGCAGAATGCTAAAAATAGTTTATGTAGAAAACAGTGAACAGTTTTAATTAATGCAGAAAACAAATTTTATGAATGCAGTAAGCAGATTTGAATATACAGTAAACATGATGTAGCACCAACTGTGGCATGAGTAGTTTTTTGAAGACACGTCACCAGCCTGCTGTTGTAGCACAAACTGTAGTCATACGAACCACATGTGCCAACAGACGCCGTTGTTTCACACGTACTGCTCAACAGCTTGGCACTGTTTCACACACTGTCCAGTCATATCATCCACATTCATGTGAATACTTAAATATATGAATAATCGTCCCCTGGTGCTAGGGACATAGCACTGTGTCAATTAAATATGATGCTCTGTTCAAGAACACTGCAACCATTGCAACCACTGCCCACATATTCAAATCTTACTGTGACATTGGGAACATTTAAAATCTTGTTCATATAGTGTTTTTCTAGCCTGTATTGACATGACAAGCCATAATAACTGAAATTATAATGCTTGGAACATGAAATGAAGTTATAAATGCACCACAATAATGATCTTATTTCTACCCCACTAACTTCATAGATTGACTAAGCTATGAGTCGCAAAACCTCAACATCAAATCGTACAATGCGAAACAAGTTTGGATCTACTTCAACAAATGAATTATCACAAGTTCTAGCAGATCAACAACTACAGACATACACAGACCACTATGGAGGGAAATGGGTTGGAAAGAAGAGAGATTTCATTAATATGCCAATATACACATACGAGAGTCTTGGAAGCGTCAGACACATCATGGTCGGCAAACCTACGAAACTAAGTATAGATACCACTGCAATAGAGTTCACTGTAGTAGAACCACCATGGTCAACCCTACACGAGAAGAGGTGTGAGTTGGAGGTGTATTGTTGATGGCACGGGTTACGAGTTCTTAAGGCACGCTCAGCCGAGTTACCTAGAGATGAACATGCCAACATACTTGCTCGTCTTGAACAAGAAAACAATCAAATGCAAAGACGATTAGACCATTTTCATGCAATCCAAAAAGCTAGGAAGCATTTAAAGGGGAAGGCGCAAGAGAGAGTCATCAAGTCTATTAATGAAGTTACTGCGTTAGATGATGAAAGAGATATTTCAAACTTCTCAGATTCAAGCAATGATGATTTCCAAAAATGTCTACCTACGAACATTAGACGTTGTTGTTAATGTCTACACATTCTGTACAATATAGAATGTTGTAGTTAATGTCTGACAACTGATTATTATGTACATTCAAATTTTGCAAATCTAAAGATTAACTGTTCATTAGTTTTGGCTAAGTTTATATGAAATCACTTGCTCATTTTTTCCCTGCTATTCTTTGTTGCTACATATGATTCTTGTGCTTTGGTTGGACAATGTCCTCTGCTTTGTAATGTAGGAAACAACTTAGGAAGTGAAATGCCTCCAGTTAGATATGTTGATGTTTCCAATATTCTGTTTGTATAATTTGAAATGTTACACACATAGCACTTATCACCCAAATTAGATTTATTGTACACTACTTGTAGCAAAAATTAATAGATTTAATACATACAGACTCATCCAAACCACACAGACCAACCACTCTTTCACAGAAAAACCATAAGGCTCCTAAAGCGAGGACTTGCCACGTGAATACACAGATATGAAACCCTTTGCAATGCACTGCTTTCAAGGATGCAAAGCATCCCTGGAAAGTTTATGCATTAATTTCGGGGGCGAGCTGTGTCCACCATTACTACACTGATGTTCGCAGTTATGCATATGCTACTCAATTTTGGGGGTGAGCTGTGCAGATTTGAATATACAGTAAACATGATGTGCAGAGAGCAGATTTTATTAATGTAGAAATATATTTTATCAATGTAGAAAAATAGATTCGATTATTGTGAATTCAAACATGAAAAAGCATTTAGATTTGCCATTTAAATTTAGAAAACACGATTTCACTAGGTGTTTTATGAGAAAATGGTGAACAATTTATGCAGTGAATAGAGAATAATTTATGCAGAAAAGAGAGTGAACAATTTTTAAAATAATGCTGATCAGGAAATAATTTTATGCAGAACGCTATAAATAGTTTATGCAGAAAATAGTGAACAATTTTTATGAGAAAACAAGGAACAATATTAATTAATGCAGAAAACAAATTTTATGAATGCAGTAAGCAGATTTGAATATACAATAAACATGATGTGCAGAGAGCAGATTTTATTAATGTAGAAACAGATTTTATCAATGCAGAAAAATAGATTCGATTATTGTGAAATTCAAACATAGAAAAGCATTTAGATTTGCCTTTTAAATTTAGAAAACACGATTTCACTAGGAGTTTTATGAGAAAACAGTGAACAATTTATGCAGTGAACAGATTATAATTTATGCAGAAAAGAGAGTGAACAATTTTTTAAATAATGCTGAACAGGAAATAATTTTATGCAGAACGCTTAAATAGTTTATGCAGAAAATAGTGAACAATTTTTATGAGAAAACAATGAACATTTTTAATTAATGCAGAAAACAGATTTTATGAATGCAGTAAGCAGAATGAATATACAATAAACATGATGTGCAGAGAGCATATTTTATTAATGTAGAAACAGATTTTATCAATGCAAAAAAATATATTCAATTATTGTGAAATTCAAACATGAAAAAGCATTCAGATTTGGCTTTTAAATTTAGAAAACACGATTTCACTAGGTGTTTTATGAGAAAACAGTGAACAATTTATGCAGTGAAATAATTTATGCAGAAAAGAGAGTGAACAATTATTTAAATAATGCTGAACATGAAATAATTTTATGCAGAACGCTAGAAATAGTTTATGCAGAAAACAATGAACAATTTTTATGAGAAAACAATGAACAGTTTTAATTAATGCAGAAAACAGATTTTATGAATGCAGTAAGTAGATTTGAATATACAGTAAACATGATGTGCAAAGAGCAGATTTTATTAATGTAGAAATAGATTTTATCAATGCAAAAAAATAGATTTTATTATTGTGAAATTCAAACATGAAAAAGCATTCAGATTTGGCTTTTAAATTTAGAAAACACGATTTCACTAGGTGTTTTATGAAAAAATAGTGAACGACTTATGCAGTGAACAGAGAATAATTTATGCAGAAAAGAGAGTGAACAATTTTTTAAATAATGCTGAACATGAAATAATTTTATGCAGAACACTAGAAATAGTTTATGCAGAAAACAATGAACAATTTTTATGAGAAAACAATAAACAGTTTTAATTAATGCAAAAAACAGATTTTATGAATGCAGTAAGCTTATTTGAATATACAGTGAACATGATGTGCAGAGAGCAGATTTTATTAATGTAGAAATAGATTTTATCAATGCAGAAAAAATAGATTTTATTATTGTGAAATTCAAACATGAAAAGCATTCAGATTTGGCTTTTAAATTTAGAAAACACGATTTCACTAGGTATGTTATAAGAAAATAGTGAACAATTTATCCCTTGAACAGAGAATAATTTATGCAAAAAAGAGAGTGAACAATTTTTTAAATAATGCTAAACCGGAAATAATTTTATGCAGAATGCTAGAAATAGTTTATGCAGAAAATAGTGAACAATTTTTACAAGAAAACAATGAACAATTTTAATTAATGCAGAAAACAGATTTTATGAATGCAGTAAGTAGATTTGAATATACAGTAAACATGATGTGCAGAGAGCAAATTTTATTAATGTAGAAACAAATTTTATCAATGCAGAAAAATAAATTTGATTATTGTGAAATTTAAACATGAAAGAACATTCAGATTTGACTTTTAAATTTAGAAAACACGATTTCACTAGGTGTTTTATGAGAAAACAGTGAATAATTTATGTAGCTTAAACTTCTTTTGGTGTGCCCATGGCTAAAAATGGAGTGAGATTTTTCTTTACATGTTGTTCTAATTTCTCATTGTAACCCCAATATTTTAACCAATTTGACCATAACGCTTTCGAGAAGTAAGAAATTGATGAGTGTGTTAAAAATGAATGAACAAGGGGTATGAGTGGTCTAAAAATTCATATTTTGAAATTAAAATCTCTATATTTTACAATGCTTCTATTTAAATAAATAAAGACATAAAAAAAAACTACTTATTTTATGTTTATGTTTATGTTTATTTGTCAATTATCCAAAAAGAAAAAAAGTTATAAGGAACTCGAGTTCCATATTACAAGGAACTCGAGCTTGGTGAGCTCGAGTACCGTAGAAAAAAAATAAACATAAACGTTTTATTTACAAAGAACTCAAGCCTGATATGCTCGAGTATTGTGTTGCATGGAACTCAAGTTTACCAAGCTCGAGCACCACATTATTTTTTTTAATTGCCCAAATTCCAGGTTAGTAGTGCCATGGTGGCAGAACTTCTAGGAACTCGAGTACTAGAAAAGTAGTAGATCACTAATAAGTTCCGAAACAGTGCTTTTTTGCTACAAATTTTGCAAAATGGTGGTATTTGGCCATTTTCACCAAAGAAACCATGTTAACTAACCTTACAACAGTAACTAAAAGTGTCTTATAAAAATTTCCGGAGGTTGAATTTTGAAAAAAGAACCTAGACTTGTCTCTCAGAGTTCATTTCTCATGTTAATTAGTAATAGATCTGCCAACATGTAATTGAATAAATGGAATAAAACCACCCATTAATTCCAGCCCCTAATATAATAGAAAATTCATAACTTTCCTCCATTTAAAAAAAAATAAAATTCATAACCTAGACTGTCTCTCAGAGATTTTATTTTTTTTAATAAAAGTTTGAGAGAGAGATGAACGTAAATATATATATATATATATATATATATATATATATATTTTTGGACAAAAATTGATTTTGAAAAATTTGAGAACTTTATGAAATGCTTAGATATTAAAAGAGTTTATGAAAAATTGTTGTTTCAGTCTATGTTTTTTTTTTTTTTTTAAAGAATCCTTTGGTTTATTTATTCAATATTTTGATAGAGTGATATTTTTTTAACAAGGAAAATGCTTTCTTCTTTTTCTTTTTCTTTTTGAATATGACTAGACAAAATTATTTTTCTCTATTTCTCAACAAAAAGAATAAAAACTTGTTTTTTTTTTTTTATAGGAAATAAAAATTTGTTTTCTCTATGAGGAATATTTTTTATTTTTTATTTTTTTATATATATAAAAATCTGATTGTATAATGGGGTGATTTCAATTTTGGACTTGCTAAAAACACAAGTGTCACTTGAACTATAAGAGTCTTGATCTTATGAGGATTATTAATATTAATATATGTTTTTTTTACAGAGTTTCCACCTATGGTGTCCGCTCCTGATGATACTCTTTATCATCAGACAAAGACACCAATTGGTTTTTGGTGTAGGCGAAGATTGAACCCTAGATCTCTTATTCAACCATCAGAGATTTTATCAGTTGAGCTAACTGGAACCTACATATTACTATATGTTGAATGTGGTCAATGAACTCTAGCTCAATAACACCTCAGGCCTTATAATAGCTAAGTGGAGGGTTAGGTTATAGGTTTAAGACCAATTGTGGGGCTTAAAAAGAAAAGAAAAAAAGAAGTAGTGTGGGTTGTGGGTTGATTGTTGTGTGTGCAGACATGTAATGTAATGTGCTTAACATTTTGGCAGCTGCTCTCACGTTGGGTTTTCTAAGAAGAGAGCAGGTTCTTTTTATTTATGCAACAATTTTTTTTTTCTTTTTTAAATTTAAGTGGGCCACTCATATTGGGTTTTCTAAGAAAAAAAGGCCCAGTAGACCCATGAAAAAATACAACAAAAATGTTTTCTGATGCCAGGATTTGAACCCAGATTCTATCATTATGATGAAAGATGAATTGCCAATGTGCTACGGCAGATTTCATATCACATTTATCATCGTTTTATATTTATATTTTATTTTTATTTATTTTATACATTTCCCACAAGCTCAAAATTCATTTAGAAAATTTTCACTTTAATATGTGGCATATTGTTACTAGTTATTATAGGTGGACAAAAAAATAATTTAAGTGGTAAATTCAATTAGAACCAATAAGGCAATGACAACTTACCACCAAAAGTGTTGTTATTGCCTTATTAGTTCTAATTTGTTGAATTCAAATTCAAGTAATTTATTGCAAAAGTGTTGTGAAAATGTTGTAAATGTAGCAATTTTCATACATTAAATGGGTTAAAAATTAAACGATAATTCTTTTTCCTAATAAGAATTGATTTGTAAAATAATATAATCTGAAATATGCATATTATCTAAAAAGAGTGGGCCCAATAGGCTCACTAAAAATACAACAAAAATGGTTTCTTTGTAAAATAGTGCAATCCAAAATATGCATATTATCTAAAAAGAGCGAACCTAAAGGTCTGTTTGGGATCTGCTTATTTTGTTGAAATTGAAAACTTTTTGCTGAAAGTATTGTAGATAAAGGTAAAAGTTAGCTGAAATAGTACAGTGAGACCCATGAATAGCACCAAAAAGTGCAGTGAGACTCATGAATAGTAGCAAAAATAATCTGAATAGTAAAATAAGTTGGTTTTTTAAGCTGGAGCCAAACACACACTAAATACAAAAAAAAAGGGTAATTGTCCTATATTGTTTAAAAGAGTGTGTTGTGTGTAGTATAACTTGCTTCACACCCCCTTAAAAGTTATTATGGCTTTTGAATGAAATTTGTGGCGTGTCTTTGTGTTAGAGCTTATTTTCCTCTTTCTTACATGTGTGAGTGTGTTTGTTTCTAAAAAAAAATAAATACAGCAAAAATAGTTTTTTTTTTTTTTTTGACAAAACTTAGGTATAGTCCTTTAGGTGTTGTTCTTTAGGTTCCCCATTTAAGATTCAGCTATATGACTACTTAACTAAAAAATACATTTCCATTCCATGAGAAAAAATCTACATGGCAGAATTTTAAGAGGAAAACCTAAGAAATATCTTGCCCCATTTTTTTTCCTAATAATAATTGATTTGTAAAATAATATAATCCAAAATATGTATATTATCTAAAAAGAGTGGGCCAATAGGCTCACTAAAAATACAACAAAAATGGTTTCTTTGTAAAATAATATGCACATTAGAGTGAGCCTAAAACAACAAAAATGATTTCCGCTGCCAGGATTTGAACCTGGATTCTATAATCATCAAATCAAGAATTGCCAATGTGCTACAGCGGATTTCATGTAGTACCTATCATCATTATTTATTTTATTTAGTACTTTTCAAACAAGCTGATAAACAATAAATTTTCACTTTGAACGCTATACTTTAAATGGAACACAAATTAAACCCTGCTTTTATTTTATTTTATTTTTGGATATATCCTTCAAAGACAAGACAATTTCGTTGCTTCCAAACCAGATAAGCAGTAACAGCAAAATCTTCTAATTCTCTTGCAGTTAACATCATTCTTTAATTGTTACTAAAATAAAATCTATTACTTATCAAAATAAATAAATAAATAAATAAAGCATGGCCTTGGCTCGGTAGCTCATGGGAAAAATTACTCAGGTAAAAAAAAAAAAAAAAAAAAAATTAAGGATGGTATCATAGTTTCTTATCAATGTGATTTAGTCTCGGGTTGAGAAACTAGACAAGTGAATGTGTTACATTTGACATTGAAATAATTGAAGCAGTTCAGGATCATTGTTTTGGTCTAGTGCAGTTAATGATAAAGCACCAGATGTTAATGTGAGCTTAGTATTTTAACTTAATCATAATGTGATTATGATATTAATTTGGACTTGTTAGGCTTAGGCTTGTCTATTAATTTTCCCAAACTAATGAAAATCCTTTTTTAAAACTGGATTGCAGCTAGACAGACATGCTAATAAGTATTCAAGGGGTGTAAAAACTGATCGACAATTTATCATATGCAACATCATAGTAATCATAGAAGTACTACAAACCAGTACTACCTCAAGAAAATAAAATCGTAGCATTACTACAAGCTAGTACATTCACATGAAATAAACTAATAAAATACAAGTCTCTAGTACTTCTTGAAGCTTCCAAATTAGTTGTCAACCGCTTGTTCTCTAAGCCTCTACTATGTCTTCGTAGTTTGTATGATGAAATTATCATGTTACCTGTTTCTCGCCCACAATTGTTGTGCTTTGCCCTCCTTTATATCATTTCATTCATTTGTTTAAAGATGATTTGAAATTTCTTGATCTGAGCCTAAATTTTGGGGCTTAATCTTCCTTAAGGTTTGGAAATTATTTCTTCTAGTTCAGTTTTTTGACCATGAGCCCTCGCCAAAAGTTCAGTTGGCTGCATGTTAGTTTTGATTCACAGACAGATCATTTTAATATGACATTGTTTAACCTTTGCAGTGAACATAAGTCTGGATTCTTGTGGCTCAGGTGAAGTCATATAATTTTTTAATATGACTTAAACTAATTCTTAAATATTATATTTGTGACCTATATATCATATATAGTATATGATTGTAGTTATGTATCATGTGTTGTGTATGTGTCACATATATTTTAACTAAGAGGTTATGGAAGACTAGGGGATGAAACTTCTCAGTAATGAAATGACTCATTGACTGTCTACAACTGGTTAAAATTTGACATTTGATTATACATTGCGGCATGTGAACTGTTCAATATACCAATTGAGTCAAGATTCTTCTATTTCATCAACATGATTTTTGAAGAAAAATAATTATTACCTTTTAAGATTGTCTTTCTTCTGATCCATTTTGTAAACTTGTCATTCTTGATGGATATACTGATCCCTGTTCTCATTATTAGTGGACAAACATACTTGTTCCCTAGTCTTAGTTTGACCTTTAAAGGCAAACTAAGGGCTTTTCAGAATTTTCCTTGTCAGATTGCAATATACAGTTGTCCAAGTCATATGAACATAAATCATAGTTCAAATTGGATGGATACCCGGGGAAAACATTTGTTAACGAATCAAGGAAAAACTGCACATTTCCTAGAAATTATAAGATTCTAAAAAACAAATAATGTTTCTATTGCTTCAGAAAGCTGTATAGAGAAGTGCCAGTTGTAGAGAACTGCCAACCTCATCGTTAATCACAGTGTAGATGTTTCCAATATTTTCTAAAAGCAATAGCTATATCAGAATCTATGGTGCTATTGGATCTAATATTTTTAGCATGTTTAATGTTTGCAGGCTGGGCAGGCCTTACATGTTGGTGGTCTGGTGAGACTAGACCTTAGTCAAGCTTCTGTGCAAACAATTTATGTTACAATTTGGGCATCCTGAATGTATCTCTACACTTGGGAAAGGTAGAAAATGCTGAAGATATTTGGAGAAACCATGTTGGTATTAGGTTGCAGGTAAATTTCATCCTTTGCCTCTTGATTTAAATGGTTCTATGCAGCGGATTTAGTATCAAGCATCAGTTATTGGGGCCCACTGGCACTATTGTGCCTGTGCTTGATGATTTCATACATATTCAACATATAAAAACCAAGTTAGTTAAAATTTTATGCAATTTGTTGAGTAATTTGCTTTTGCCTTTTGTCTCTGTGGGTACCACAAATTTTGGAGGGGAAGGTGGGGGAGGGGGGGAGAACTCTTAGATGAAATTCTTTCATAGCTCCCAAAACCGTTCTGCGCTTTTAGAAAAGAAATCATATGATTAGATTCTAAAAGAACACATTGCAAAGGGAAAATATGAGCGCAAGCTTGTATGAAGTTAATGATTTTAACTAAAGAGAATCTTAATTTTGAAGGAAAAGATTAAGAAACAGAGAAAAATCATTTGGAGGAATGAAAAAGTAAGGAGTTAAATCATATTAATGCAATTTTCAGAGGCAGAGTGCTGCATATAACATATATGAGATTATATGTCTGGAAATGGAGATCCATACCATTTAGGAAGAATTGGTGGCAAGGATAGGAAGGCCCATGGAAGAAGGTAGGAGTGTAGGACACAACATAGATTTATAAGATCCACAGTTTATGAAATTCCTCATTAAATGTATAAATGTAAAAAGTGATTTCCCTGCATATCAGAATGGCCCAGAGTTTCCCCAACTGGAGACAGTAACAGACTTTCTGAATTCGTGGTAATAAGATAATAAGTACCCATTTTAACATTTCCAATACACTCAGTCTTCCAGCCAACAAAAAATAGAAGATGATTAGACAGAAATAAGATTTAGATTGAATGTAGGGAATACACATTACCAACTTGTAGAGGAGCTCATCAATTTTAAATTGGTAAGCAATGGATAGAAATTAGTCTATGCTATAGGCCTCCCAAAAGTGGCTAAGTTCTTTGAATTTGAGAGAGGTACGGCAAGGGTTTGCTATGCCCTTGAAGAAAGGGCTAGCAGTTATTTCAGGACCTCATTTTAAAAACAAGCATATCAAGTTGACACACGGGCTGAATATCTTCAAACTATGTGTTATCTGTTCGAATCAGGAAAGATATATCTTCTACGATGTGGCATAAAACCTGATTTGCAATACATAATTTGAAGTCATCATGCCCTTGTTTTCTAAATTTCTTTCACAAAACCTAGCATACTTGGAAGATTATGGGATGCAAGTGTCTTAAAGTAATGTATATTCAATTAATAGTGCTGAAAGTAGGCTATGTGTAATTGATTTATTTGTTTTCTATAAGTTTATGTCTTTCCAGAACTTTAACCTAGGTTGTGAGACTCTGAAGTGAATTACATCCCCTTTGAGGGAATCTACCTTTCTAATGAAAGGAATACTGCTTTTCTTTTTCTCAACAACACCCCCCCCCCCTCTCTCTCTCCCTAATTCCTTCTCCTTTACAATCAATGATGAAAAGCTGTTGCCTAAGGAGGGATATGAAATAAGATCATGTCACTTTCAGGATTTTGATTTATGTATTTGGTAATAAATATTTTCCTTAGGAAAAGTGCGAAGAGTGCATTTGCTTTTTAAATAAAGATTTTAGTTTTACTCTTTGTTTTTTTTTGCCAGGGATTCTCATTTTGGAATTTTGAAAGCCTTGGAACATAAAAGGGGATTTTTTGTTGTTGTTGTTGCTCATTTGATAAATTTTTTAGCACGTATAACTCTTTTTGGCTTCTCCTTGTCTCAGCCTCCCGTTGGTGCAGATCATACTTCTCAATTAGGCAAATGGGAAGAGAAGGAAGTCAAAGTGTCTGGAATGAGTTGGGATGTGAATAGCATTGATATTGCAGTGGCTGGTTTAGGTTGGTTTGCTTTAGGTCTCAAAGGTGAAGCAACCTTGGCATTGTGGACATATGATGGCATTGAAATAGCTTTAAGAGAACCTTTGGTTCTTGACCGAGCACCATTCCTTGAGAGACCTGGGTTTTGGCAACCAAAGACCATATCTGATGCCAGTGGCACCCAAACTAAACTTAAAAAAAGGAAAAAGCTTCAACAGGCCAGTAGAGATTTCCTTTCAGATGTGTCTGTTTGAAAAGAAAAAAGAAGCCCAACTGATAGATTAATTTCATTCAGCAATGAGCAATGTGATTGTGCTTGAGAGGCTGTAAGAAGCCAGCTTAAGTATAGAATAGAAAATAGGTTTCATAGGCTTTTAATCTTCAGGTTATAGAGAACATCCAGATTTTTTCAGAGTATTTCAATTATGGATGTGTTTACCATAATAAGATTAGCAATTCAAATGCCAAGAGCCTTGTAGCTTGATAACATTGCTTGGTCTTCTTTACCAAGAGAATCAAGGTTCAAATCCGCTTCCTCCATTTGTTGTAAAAATTGAATTATCAAAGAGAGAGAGTAGTTCAAGTGAGTTTCTTTGTAAATGTATTAGGTACAAGATTTTGCTAGCTGCTTTTTTAATGAGACATTATCAACTTATGTCGATTTGGGAGGATTGTGTAATTTTCTGTTGAATAGTCTACAGCATAATAATAATAGTAGTAGTAATTTGCTGTTTACCAAGTATCATTTGTAGCACCAAAATAATAAAAATCTCACATTACAAATCCGCTTAAAATTTTTTGTAAAGTCTTTTGCCTGATAAATTCGGCTCATTCATTTTTAAGAAAAATATTGATATCTTTTCTAAATCTTAAGAGCTCTGAAAGAGATTATAAAAACAAAACAAATTTTTTTTTTTTAAAATCACTGAAAGTTAGCATTTTCGGTGTGTTATTACCAGGTTCTTTTAATTATGCAGATTATTATTTATTTAATTATTTCAATTTAAGCAGGCCCAAAAAAGCCCACTAAAAAAAGGAAAAAAAAAAACAAAAAAAAAGAGTTCCTGCTGCCAGGATTTGAACCTGGATTCTATAATCATCATCAAGAATTGCTAATGTGCTATAGCGCATTAATTGTCATGTGTATCATCGTTTTTTATTTTATTGAATGCTCACCAACTAGCAGAAAAGGACAATGGAAAAATTTTACCTTTAAACACTATGCTTTAAATGGATCACAAATAAAATCCTTATATATAAATTTTTTAATAATAAGCATATATCCAAAATATGCATATTATACAAGTGTAGATGTACAACTTTTTTTGATTTCCCAAAATTACACACAAAGTAAAGAAATCATGGACAAGTAAGTCCAAACTCCAATATAATTGAAAAGACCAGCACATTTATTTGTTTCATAGTAAATGTGTTGAATTGAAACTTGTTAGGGTTGGATATTCACTCACTCTCACACACACATTTATTTCTAGTAGTCTAGCAAATGTGTCTTCCTTTGCAAGCTTAAATTTTGATAACTTGATATTTGACATTTTCTTTTTTTAACTCAAGAGAAAAATGGGCTTGTAGGTGTAATCACTGCCCTTGGCCCTTTTATACCCAACTCAAAAATGACATGGGACCAATAGTGCAATACTGGAGCTTGCCACTATTTAAACCCAAAACTCTTAGACTCGCAAGTGTGAGGAGTCACAATAACTTCCTATTAATAAGCCAATTTTGACTTGAAAATCAAAGTTCTAGAAATTTATTTTTATGTAATCATCTTATCAAATTATTCATGTGATTTTAGGAGATCATCTATGACGACTATTATGTTCTTATAAAATTGAGCTAAATATAATTAAAAAATTGTTTAAAGCATGTGATTAAATTTCATCAATCTACTTATTTATATATATATATATATATATATATATATATATATTACATCACTATTCAAACCACCTAATTTGTGTGCTTGTAAGAATATCCTCTTTAGAGCTTGACAAGTTTTAATTTAACATATTGACCATAAAACAAATTAATGTGTTGATGCTCTAGCTATTTTGGAAACAACTATTACTCAACCCTTACATTTATATTAGACTTGTCCATCATCATTGCAATTTGTGTATTTTTGGGAAGTCCAAAAAAAATTGTACTTCTAGACTTGTATAATATGCATGTTTTGGATTATATTCTTTTATTATTAGGAAAAAAAATCAGGGTTTAATTTGTAATCCATTTAAAGTATAGTGTTTGAAGTGAAAATTTTCTGATTGTTTTTCAGCTTGTTGAAAAAGCATTAAATAAATGAAAAATCGATGATAAATATATATATATATATATATATTTTTTTTTTTATAATTTTCTCTTGAGCCTGTACTGGCTTGTAGTAGTTGTAGTTCTATGATTACTATGATGTTGTACACATTGGCAATTCTTGATAATTATAAAATCTGGGTTCAAATCTTGGCAGCAGAAACATTTTTTGCTGTTTTTTTATTTATTTAATTTTCTCTTAAGGCTGTACTGGCTTGTAGTAGTTGTAGTTCTATGATTACTATGATGTTGTATATGATAAATTGTCGATAAGTTTTTACACCCCTTGAATACTTAGAAGGTCTGTCTAGCTGCAATTCAATGTTAAAAGGGTTTTTGAGTAGCTTGGGAAAATTAATAGACAAGCCTAAGCCTAACAAGTCCAAATTAAAATCATAATCATATATATATATATATATATATATATATATATATTAATAGCCAAAGTTCAGTGAAGATCCAATTAGATTTCAATTGGATTCTCAATTTTGCCCCACATGTCTTGTTTAATTTTTAATTTTGTGCAAAATAAATTATTAAGTGTAAAAATCGAAGAGTCCAAATCCAATTAGATTTTAAATTGAAGTCCAACTTTTTGCCACGTGTCCATCTAAGTTTTTAATTTTTGTGGCAAGTGAATTATTCGGTGCAAAAACTGAAGAGTCTAAAACCAGTTAAATTCTAAATCACACACACACACACATATAATGAGAAACCATTACATATTTTAGAAATGTATGGTTTAAAAAAAGCGTAAGCTAATATTATTTATAATTTGAATTGTATAATTGTGATTATTTTTAATTGTACCCATCAGAGTCGATTGAATGGTAGAAGCAATAGATGCGGTTGCCTAAGGCCCCAAGTAAAAAAAAGCCCCCAAATTTTAACCAATAGGGTTATTTATAATAAATAAATAAAATAATACTATTTTATCAAATGAAAAACAAACAAAAAAAAGAGAAAAATGCTACGTCCATAATATTTTTCATAACACTTTTATAACAAATGCTAAGTAGCAAGTTGTTATAGCTTATTATTGATGGCAAAAAAACAATTATAGTGGTGTTTTCAAATAGAAAGCAAAAAGCAACTTAAACCCTAGAATTTGTTCTGAAAAATATTGTGAATGTTGCACTTCTAAAAAATAAAATAATAATAAGAGTTGAGTTAGCAAACCTTTATTAGTTTTCATCTAACTCTACTATTAAGACTACTTTTTTACTTACCACTATCAATCTGCCACATCAACAAGTGTGAAAATTTTTGTCAAATTTTTTGTATCTATAAAATTTCTAAAAAAAGAAAAAATTATACATAGTTCATGTTAATTAGTAGTAATTTTGCATCTAAAATAAGATAATCAATTTTTGACTTAGGCCCCTAAATGCATCAGGCCATCCTGTTACCTGTGCAAATAAAATAAAAATCAAGGTTTAATTTGTGATCCGTTTAAAGTACAGCGTTCAAAGTGAAAATTTATTGTTTTTCAGCTTTGTTGGAAAGCATTAAATAAATTAAAAAACGAGGATGGGTATGCTATAAAATCCGCTGTAGCACAATGGCAATTCTTGATGATGATTATAGAATCCAGGTTCTAATCCTGGCAGTGGACATCTCTCTCTCTCTCTCTCTCTCTCTCTTTTTTTTTAACATAATAATAAATAAAAATATATCGCATAAAGAAGCGAACCTATGCTAATCTTTTTTTTTTTTTTTTTTTTTTTTTTTTTTTTACAGTGGGCCTGAGATTAGATATTGTCATTGGGGACCACTCTTCTTAGAAACTCAAAATTGGCCCACTTAATTTTTTTTTTTTCAAAACATAATAATAAATAAAAATATATTGCATAAAGAAAAGAACCTATGCTAATCAAACACACCCAAAATTCTCACCTTCAGAGTTTTTTTTTTTTAATTTATTTATTTAATTTATTTATTTGCTTTCATTGCTTTTAGATTAAAAAAAAGCAATGAAAGCGAATAAAATAATTTTAGGGGTTTTTAAAAAAAAAGTACAATTGTGGATTACAATTTTTTATTTATTTATTTTTAACATAATAATAAATAAAAATATATCGCATAAAGAAGCGAACCTATGCTAATCTCTCCCCTTTTTTTTTTTTTTTTTTTTTTTTTTTTTTTTTGTATTTTTACAGTGGGCCTGATTAGATTAGATATTGTCATTGGGACCACTCTTCTTAGAAACTCAAAATTGGCCCACTTAATTTTTTTTTTTTCAAAACATAATAATAAATAAAAATATATTGCATAAAGAAAAGAACCTATGCTAATCAAACACACCCAAAATTCTCACCTTCAGAGTTTTTATTTATTTAATTTTTTATTTGCTTTCATTGCTTTTAGATTAAAAAAAAGCAATGAAAGCGAATAAAAATTTTTTAGGGGTTTTTAAAAAAAAAGTACAATTGTGGATTACAATTTTCTTTTTATTGTGACGCAATAGAATTTCTAATTTTTAGGGGTTTTTTATTTTTTAGAAGATACTGAGTGACTACTCAAATATGTATAATATTAGCTGAGACTGGAATTGGGAGATTTAAAATTTGAGTGCAAGTGGTGTGGTGGGAAGGATTGTAGCTTGGTTGGGGTTGAATTTGAGATTGATTGTGAAATGGGTGGCTTTAAGAGGGTTGAAGTCTTGAAGATCATGAAGAACTTGACTAGAGTTGAAATAAAAACGGTTGTGCTTATACAATTTCTTTTCTAATAAGAAACAAAATTTTTTTTTTTTCCTCATATTTGGCAGCTACAAACAATTCGACAAAATTGGAGGAACATAATACATACAACCAACCCTAACTAATCTATTGAGAATTCATAACTGACCTCAAATTTTGGGTCTAAAGCTTTGTTGTTGTTGTTGTTGTTATTAGTAGCCCAAGTCAGTACCATTTTACACATATCCTTGAAGTAAATCAATAAAACAAATTAGACATGCAAAATTGTTGAGTACCATCATGTCAATTAGCTATCTTCCTCTTTTTTGACCTCTTTGCATGAGATTTTACTTTCTTCTTTGATAAATTAGTGGGCTATTTCGGCTTCTTGCTTTGATGCCTTTGAGGCACTCTCTTCTCATCGTCGTCATCCTTAGCAGGGAGGGTAGCATTAACAGACTCTTCTTCATCAGAATTGAGTACCAACTCTTCTACAGCATCTTCTCTTCTAATCATTACTACCATCTAAAATACCTTACATCATCATTCCAACTTTCTAATCATTACTACCATCTAAAATTCAAAATATGTGAAGAAATTTTTTGGAATATTAAAATTTAGTGGGAGTATTTTAGACATTACACAATGTAATATTTTAAGAATTATAAGCTTTCTTTAGGGTTTAATTGAGAGCATAATAATATGACATATTTGCTCTTTTCCAAAACACTAAGGGGAGAATTGTTTGATTTTAAAGTTTAAGGAGGAGCTGTGAACTATCTCAAACATAAAGGATGAAATGTGTTTTTATCCTAAGTTTTTTTTTTTTTTTTGGGTGCAAAACTATGTGTTTTTACTTAAAATTGTATGTAAAAATAAAAATACAATAAAAAAGACAAAATTTAGCTACAAAATTAGTTATAGTCTTAGGCTGCAACCTTACTAAATATCTTTTTATTGGAGGTAAGTTGTAGTCTTAGGTTACAACTTTGCTCAATAAAATAAATATTACTACATATTTTGAAAATCTAACTGTTGAATTTCATATTCTTTACGCTTTTAATACGCATGTCAAATTTTGTGTCAATCGGATATTATTTACTATATGATCTATAAGCTAGCTTATATTTTATGCATAATTTTAAACTACAAAAACTTGCAATTTAAACAATTTATTAATGACATAGCTATTGATCTTTAATTTTCTTAAAATTTTGCAAGTATGGAGGATATAAGAATACGATGTAACCTAATGGTGAATTTGTCAAAATTCACATCTAATAAAAAAAATATTGAATAAGATTGTAGTTTAAAGCTACAACAAATTTTGTATCTAAACTTTTTCCTAAAAAAAAAAATACAAAAAGTCAACTGAAGAAATTTGTATGTGAAATAGTGAATTTTGGCTAAACAAAGTTGACTAAACCAAAAAAGAAATTTCTAGAAACACAACATAACGGTACAACATTTTCGTAATACCATAATTTTGTTATATTTTATTTTGATTCATAAAAAATTGATACTTTAGTAGTTGCGAAAATATTATGACGACAAAAAATTATCTTAATATTTTCACAAGAGAAACGCTATGTTTCTATTAGGTAAATTATAAGTTTCGAAAATTTAAACTTAGAAAATCAACATTCTTTAGATAATAAATAAAATATCTTATATCATCATTCCAACTTTCTAAGAATTACTACCATCTAAAACTTAAAATATGTGAAGAAAATTTTTGGGATGTTAAAATTTAGTGAGAGTATTTTAGACATTACACAATAAAATATTTTAAGAATTATAAGCTTTCATTAAGGTTTAACTTAGAGAATAACAATATGACATATTTGCTATTTTTCAAAATATTAAGGAAAAAATTGTTTAATTTTAAAGTTTAAGGAGGAATTATAAACTATCTCAAACATATAGGGTGAAAATTGTTTTTATCCTAAGTTTTTGTTTCTATGTGTAAAACTATGTTTTTTTTTTTTGTTTTTTTTTTTATTTTTTTTTATACTTAAAATGGTGCATAAAGAAAAAAAAAAAACAAAAAGTCAACCCAAGAAAACTGTATGTGAAACGGTGAATTTTGGCTCAACAAAGTTAACTTAACCAACAAAAAATTTCTAAAAACATAACAGAATAGCACAACATTTTCATAATAACTTTATAATTTTGTTATATTTTATTTTGACTTGTAAATAATTGACACCTCAATAGTTTTGAAAATATTGTGACGACAACAAGATGTCTTAACATTTTCACAAAAGAAATGCTATATTTATGACATTTTCACAACAAATCACAAGTAGTAAGTTGTTACAGGTTGTTATTGGTGGGCAAAAAAGATTTTTTTTTGAAATGGCAAAAAAGTAATTTCATTAGTAAGTTTAAAATAGAACTAATAATAATTTACCACTTATGATTTGTTATGAAAGTATTGTGAAAAATATTGTGGATATAACATTTCTTTTTTAACAATACTTTTATTTTTAGTTGTGTGGTTGGTTCCAATATGATATTTTATTATTTTATTTTTACCTATAAGGAATTATCACCTCAACAATTGTGAAAATATTGTGCCAATTTATTGTGTTAATATTTTATTATACTGTGAAACAGTGTGAATTGGACAAACCAAAAATAATGTAGCAAAGCTACTATACCTTTACCACATTCACACCAAAAAAAAGAACCGTCAATGAAAATAGTGCAAATTGAACAAACCAAAAATACTCTATTGTAGGTTTTTGCATTCACTATTTTTATATATAGATATAAGGAACTAATACTTCAACAATTATGAAAATATTGTGACAATTTTTTGTATCATAATAACAACTCCTAAACCAAAATACGTGTGTGTGTATATATATATATATATATATATACTAAAAAAAAGAAACAAAAAAACAAACATGTAGCTCAAACCAAACTGATGTACTAATAAAAAAATAGAAAGAAATATGCCAGCTCATTGAAGTGGTGTGTTTTTCTATGGACCAAATTAAAGCTTCTATAGAAAGTACTAAACGGTGCGTTTTTTAGTAGCTAGTGTCCAAAAACTTAACTAAACCAAAAATGACTGTAGATAGAGCCATTGGCTCTTTTTTTATATAGACTAGTAAGGGTTGCACATGCAAGACACGTGCTGCCCTTTGAGTGAGAATATTTAAGATATAATTTTTTTTTAATTAGTATGAAGTTATGTACTTAAATTTAGAATATTTATTTAATATATGACTATTTATTTACTATGATAATTTCTTAGAACCTATTTATTAAAGACAGTATCTACTCATGAAAAAATTCTACTGAGAATGATAACAAATGTCGTCATCTTCTAATAATAAACAACTAAGTTTTAATAAAACACCGTCACAATATTTAAATTTTCGCAACAAATGATGACATATGCTACAATTGAAACTCTTTATCAAATTAAATACCTACAACCATTTGCAATAAATATTTTGTTGTTCCTACTTCCTTTTTTATTATCTTATTTTATGAGCCTAACTACGATATTTAGCTTACTTAATTTTTAATGAACATCTTTTTAAGAAAGAAAGCAAATAAAAAAATAACAGATAACAAAAGTCATATGTTATTGAAGTTTCTATTAGATAAAATTATAAATCTAGAAGATTTAAACATCTAATAAATTAGTGTTCTCTAGGTAACAAATAGAATACCATACATCGCCATACTTTCTAAGTATGACTAACACACAAAACTCAAAATACACGAAGAAAATTTTGGGACATTAAAATTTAGTGAGACATTTTAGATATTGTACAATGAAATATTCTAGGAACCATAAGATTTTGTAAAATTTTAATTAAGAGAGTAACAACGGAGACTATATGCTTATCTACAAAATATAAAGGAGAAAATTATTTGACTTTAAAGTTGAAAGGGGGAATGAAACTACCCGAAACATAAAGGAGAAAAGTACTTTTTTTTTTGTTGGTAAAACTATATATATATTTTCACTTTAAACAATGTGTTAAAAAAAAAAAAGTCAACCCAAAAAAACTGTATGTAAAACTATGAATTTTGGCTTAACAAATTAGCTATAAAAAAAAAAAAAGTTAGGAATACAATAAATGTCATGATATTTTCTCAATACCTTTATTTTAGCTATGGTGGGCTTTGGTATGATATTTTATTATTTTATTTTTGAGTAATTCTATGTTTACAGCATTTTCACAACAAATTCTAGGTGGTAAATTATTATTGGTTTTTAATTGGAACAATCACTTTAAACTATGCATTAAACAAAACAACAAACAAAAAACCAATAGAAGTAAATTGTGTGTGAAACAATGAATTTTGGCTCACCGAATTTGACTAAACTAAAAAAGAAGTTTAAAAACACAACAAAATGTCATAATATTTTCACAATACCTTTATTTTCAGCCGTGGTAAGTTTCAGTCTAATATTTTATTATTTATTTTATAAAAATACTATCTCCATACTATTTTCATAACAAATTTTTTTTTTTTTTTGAGAAACATTTTCATAACAAATTCTAGTTGGCAAGTTGTCACTGATTTAAAAATGGACTCACGACTGATATCACTTTTTTATCTATTAATAGTAATTTACCACCTATGATTTATTGTGAAATTAATGTGAAAATGTTGTGGACTTAGCATTTTTTTTATTTGATCTATATGAAATTGAGACCTTAACAATTGTGAAAATATTGTGATAACAATAAGTGTTACAAAATTTTTGCAAAAAAATTTATTTTCAGTTGTGGTTAGTCACAGTCTTATATTTTATTATTTTATTTCAACCTATAAGAAATCTACACCTCAATAATTATGAAAATATTGTGAAATTTATTGTGTCAGTATAACAATATATATATTTGCCAACTCATATAAATATTATAAAAAAAAAAAGAGCACAAACCGATATGGCGTGATTAAAAAAAAAAAAAAAAAGACAAAACGGTGAGTTTTGCTCACCAATTGACTAAGTGTGCGTTTGGATTAGGATTAAAAATTAAAATTATTTTACTATTCAGCTTATTTTTGCTACTAATTATGGGCCCTACTGCACTTTTTGGCACTATTCATGAGCCCTATTGTATTATTTCAACTAACTTTTATCTTTATCTACAGTACTTTTAGCAATAATTTTTCAATTTCAACAAAATAAGCGGTATCTAAACACACCCTAAACCAAGTTTACCGTCAAAAGATCCATGGGCTCTTTTCATATAGTTAGTTGATATAAAGACTTACTCTCGTTATTGTTTATTATTATAGCAAAAATTTGTTTCTCCGCTTCTAACCCACTGAAATTCTCTCCCCACACACAAAGCAACTGAGAAAGTTTTTTGAAAGATCTCATAACACAAAATGAGTTATAGTGAGAATAGCCGCGACATTGCCGACTGACTTAGCGAAGACAATGCTGATAGACTTAGCTACCTTCCAGAAGCCGTTCTGTTCGTGATACTGTCATATCTTTCCTTGAAAGAATGTATTGCTATCAGCTTTCTTTCGTGAAACTGGAGGGCACTTTGGACTAGAATGAATTGCCTCGATTTTGATGATGCTATTATTCCTAGTGTAGATGGTTACACGTTTAAAGATTTTGTTTCGAATGTATTAGAAGTTCGTAGACAAGCACATATTCCTTCCTCCCAATCTCAAACTCTTAATCGGTTAAAAATTTCTTGGATCCAAGACTGTCTTCCAGAGGAACTTGGATTTTTGGATTTCTATGCTGAGTACAGAGACTATCATTACAAGAAAAAAGACTTAATATAACTAAAAAAGTCGTCACAATAACAACTAATGTCGTTGTAATAGGTGTTAATGCAACGAAAAAAAAGTTGATACAAGCCGTTGTAATAAACTCCGAGCAGTGGCGGAGCCAGCAACTTGTCATTGGGGGGGCCGACTAGTGTACTATTAAGTATTTACACAAATTAATACACAATCACTTTATAATTAATTAATCATATTATATTTATATGACACATTATGTCCATTAATTAGATAACCATGAAAATGAAAAAGTAATATGCTTATTTTTTGTATTTTATTTTATTTTATTTTTTGCGTTATCTATATTTGTGATTTAGTTTTGAAAGTATCCAAAGAAATGGTAAAATAGAACCCTAATTTATCAACTTAATTTTTAGCAAAGATACTCATGTTTTTAAACCGGTCTTACTGTAAATTGATCAACGCCAAAGTGTGTAAACTGTAAAACATGCAAACTTGAAACTTTACTAGTAAAAAAATTCTGTTAATTATCCGTCTTTATCATGTCAATTGTCATCCCTATTTAAAGGGTTTTTATTTTTTATATTTGTAATTTAGTTTATTCTGTATACAAATGCTTGGAGTCTTGCCATTGTACTTAAACTTTACAAATACTAGTATTTTATAAACTAGTCAGTATTAAAAAGTAAGAAATTCAATCTAAATAGTAATGTTTTAGAGTTCCAAGAAGTGTCACTGTATACCTGTCATAAAGTTATTTAAAAAAATTGATTTTACTAACGTGTGCCCTAAGGGCATACAATAGTATACCAATTTTGGAAAAAGTTTTATCGAGAATTGAAAAAGTGTTGGCAGCTTTTCAATTCTCGATAAAATTTTTCTAAAAACGGATTTGTTAATGTATGCCCTAAGGGCATACATTAACCGGATCTAATAATGCTATTAACACAATATTTTTACAATAATTTTACAATAAATTCTAAGCATAAGGATAAACTGTTAGTGGTAAGTAAAAACAATGTTAGTGGTAGACTCAAATAAGAACAAATAATAAATTATCACATAAATTTTGTTATGAAATTATTGTAAAAATGTTATAGAATTATTATTATTATTATTATATCAAAGCCACAGATCTCTAGGTTCGTGAGCAACTAGTTTTAAAAGTAGGTGTTCTGTAAAAAAAAAAAATATATATATATATATATATACACATATCAGTCACTCAATCAGTGTCAAAGTGAGAGAACAAAACATGAAAAACAAGAGAATGGGAAACAATGATAAAAGAGGGATAGAAGAAAGGGAGAAAATAACTTGAGCAATAGTATACCAATTTTAGAAAAAGTTTTATCGGAAATTGAAAAAGTGTTGACAGCTTTTCAATTTTCGATAAAATTTTTCTAAAAACGGATTTGTTAATGTATGCCTTAAGGGCATACATTAACCGGACCCTAATAATGCTATTAACACAATATTTTTACAATAAATTCTAAGCATAAGGATAAACTGTTAGTGGTAAGTAAAAACAATGTTAGTGGTAGACTCAAATAAGAACAAATAATAAATTATCACATAAATTTTGTTATGAAATTATTGTAAAAATGTTATAGAATTATTATTATTATTATTATTATATCAAAGCCACAGATCTCTAGGTTCGTGAGCAACTAGTTTTAAAAGTAGGTGTTCTGTAAAAAAAATATATATATATCAAACACTCAATCAGTGTCAAAGTGAGAGAACAAAACATGAAAAACAAGAGAATGGGAAACACTGATAAAAGAGAGATAGAAGAAAGGGAGAAAATAACTTGGGCAATCTGATCTGCTTGCCTCTGTACCGAAGTATCTGGAATCAGAGGCTTTATCTTCTTAACTAGCTGAGTTTTGTGTAATTTTTTTTAAAAAAGATTTCACTTTACTACCTCCACTGCTTGCCTCACTCCTCCAACCATGGCAAACTCCAGCAAGCAAGAATTTTTTTTTTTTTTTTTTTTTTTGCTTTCTTTTCTTTTTATTTTCCTAATGAGTAATGGAAAAAAACTAAAAACCCTCTCTATTAATCCTATTTATATAAATATAGATCAAAATTTTAATGAAATGGGGGGCCAGTAGGCTTACATACTTAAGAAAGAAATTCAATTTTTTTGAATAACTCATATATGTGCATATATATCTGAAAATTTTGAAAAATTTTGGGGGGGCCAAGGCCCCCCTTGGTCTTAACGTGGCTCCGCTACTGACTCCGAGGCAATAAGTTTATGCAACACTAGATTTTTGTTGCAATAAATTCCATATATTGTAATGATTTATATATTGCAATGATTTACTTTGAAAATCTCATTGCAATAGGTTATTTTTTTATTAAAAAAAAAGCAATAGGTTTATGCAACACTAGATTTTCGTTGCAATAAATTCCATATATTACAACGATTTATATATTGCAACGATTTACTTTGAAAATCTCGTTGCAATAGGTTATTTTTTTATTAAAAAAAAAGCAATAGGTTTATGCAACACTAGATTTTCGTTGCAATAAATTCTATATATTGCAACGTTTTACTTTGAAAATCTCGTTGCAATAGGTTATTTTTTTATTAAAAAAAAGCAATAGGTTTATGCAACACTAGATTTTCGTTGCAATAAATTCCATATATTACAACGATTTAGTTTGGAAATCTCGTTGTAATAGGTTATTTTTTTATTAAATTTTTTTAAAAAATAAATAAATCAATTTTTTAAATAACAATTTTTTCATTAACCTGTTTTGCAATTCAAAAACCATATCTAGGTACTATACTAACAAATTAAAGATATGCATAAAAGATGAAAAATTCGAAATACTTCATTTCAATACATATGTCAAAAAACACAAATATATACACAACTTGTTGAATTTACATTCAAACACATAGTTTCAAAAAGTATGCAAAAATCAATACAACATGAAAGAAAAGTTTCTTCCCGAAGGTGTTATCCAAACATGCTTCACGACTATTTCATTGACTTACCACCTATTTTGGAGAAAAAAAAAGAAAGTATAAAGTTAAAAAACATCATATATATACAACACAATGACAACAATATACACCATCATTGATTCTAAAAAAAAACACATACAAAACAATACTACTTGAAGATTGTACAATTAAATAAAGAAAAATCAAATTAAAATTTAAAGAGAACCAAAAAATTACCTGAAAGTTAGAGAGAAAGTTTTTAAACTGAGAAAGAGTCTCTCCAAGAAGACTATGAATTAAGAGAGACTGAAATTTGAGAGAGAAAATTTAGAGTTAGTAGATATGAGAGTGAGATGGAAATTTGAGAGATAAGTTTTGTAGTTAGTAGATAAATTTGAATTTTGAGATACGCTTAAGAAAGAGGGAAAGTGAAATGAAAAAAAAGAAAAAAAAAGAAAAAAGAAAAAAAAGAGAGGCGTGGGGAGAGAGAGAGAGAGAGAGAGAGAGAAATTGAGATGAGAAAAACATGGAGATAAACGTGGGTGAGAGAAAGGGAAACTAAGATGAAAAAAGAAAAAGAAAAAGAAAAGGATAAAAAGAGGTAGGCGTGAGATAGAGAGAGAGAGAATTTGAGATTAAAAAAAAAAAAAAAAGGAGATAGAGGTGGGTGAGATAAAGAGGGAAACTAAGATGAAAAAAAGAAAAAAGAAAAAAAAAAAGAGATAGGCGTGTGTGAGTTAATTTTGAGATGAGAAAAAATAGGAAGATAAATGTGGTGAGATAAAGTGGGAAATTGAGAAGAGAAAAAAAAAAAAAAATGGAAGTCGTGGGTGAGAGAGAAATATTGAGATGAGAGAAAAAAAAGGGATAGACATGGGTGAGAGAGAGGAAATTAATGAAAAAAAAAGTAGCGCCAATTTCTCAAATTTTCCTGCTATTCAATTACTCACCTCTATTACATCAGCAAAATTTGATGTGAAATAAAGATTTAACCTATTACAATAATATAGTTCGATGTGAAATAAAAAATTACCTATTGCAACAACATATCTCAATGTAAAATAAGAGTTACCTATTACAACAACACATTTTAATGTAACATAATAATTATTGCTATAATCTCATATTGATGTAATAAATTTTAGTTACTATTACAACAAAAAACAACCTAAAGATGTAATAGTATATATATTACATCTATTATTATTATTATTTTTTTTGTAATAATACTTGTTGTATTATGTCTTTTTTCTTGTAGTGTATTCAAGAACTTGATTTGCACCTTGAGCCAAGATCGATATCACGCTTGCCCTGTAATATCTCTACGGTAGCAAGCTGGTGAATTTAAAATTGGAAGGACGAATTGTAATTGATACTTAGAATTATTTTGTATTCTCGAGTTTTAAGATTCTAGAATTAAATGTCTTGTATGAAATGGAAGATTCTTTGACTACCTTTCTCTCTTCCTGCCTAGTTCTTCAGAATTTAAGTATCAAAATTAGGTTTCAAGACTTAGAAGGGCTCAAGATTATTATTTCTCTAGCTACACTGAAACAGTTTTGGTGCAAGATTCTTTTCGATGCACCATCATGTAAAATCAAGATGGATACCCCAAATCTTCTTTTTTGTGAATTTAAAGGCCGTTTAGACCATTCTTTGGAGTTGGAGAACCTTCCAAGTTTGGTAGATTTAGAGTTGAAAATAGAGGCGAGTCCTGGTTCCAGTGTAGAAGAATATAGACACAGAATATTTGGGTTCTTGAAACCTGCCGTTAGAGTCAAATTCTTAGCATTAGACATAGACACCACATTTGTAAGTTTTTTACCTTCTATCTTTAATTAAATTTCAGTTTGTTCTTTTTTTTTTTTTAATTGTGAATTATTAAAAATTAGTTGAGTTCTCACACGATGTGCGGTGCAACTTATTATTAGTTTTCTCCAATATTTCGATAAATTTTGCCAAAAATCTTGTACCTCAACTGATTGACACCTCAATTTCCAATAGAAACATTCAGGATTCAGATCCTCACCCCCAACTATTGATATATAAAAAAGATATATCAATAAATTTCATTGTAAAAAATTGTAATCTTTAGTTATTTTATATATAGACAAAATAGGAATACACTAAGAGTAGTATAGTGATTTGATCATACTATATATGTGTGTGTGTGTTTACAAATTGAAAATTGCATGATATAATAGCTAATATAAATAGGCATGTTTCATGCCTACTAAAAAATGCATATATATATATATATATATATTTTTTTTTTACATTCTTGATTGTGTTACTAAAAAAATTTTCCCCTTATTGTTGGACATGGTTTCTGTAAGGACCTGGTTTGGACTCCTAGCCCAACGGAGGTATGGACCTAAGCCCAAAAAGCCCAAAACAATAAATTTGTAGAGAATGAGTTGGAAAACTGGGCTTTAGTGAATTAAGTAACAGACAATAGATTTTGATGACAAAGAGAGAGAGAGAAATAACAGAAGTTTACTAAGGAAAAATATCCTCAGATTAGTCCGAGGAGACTGATTCTTGAATATTGCTCTTGAAAGAATGATGTCCTTGATTCCATTTTGGACAGTCTTTGATCATTTTAGGAGAAGATTGTCATTGATTATTTTATTATATAGGCAAATTAAAATTTGAAATATTGAGAAGTACCTTAAACTTGGATTCTTCTAAATTCACATCTGCGGATAGCAGTACCAAGAAAAGCATTTTTGATCAAATGAAGTTCCCTGGTAACTTCCTTCATCTTCATTCTGTCTTTTGGTGACTCCATTGAACAAGCAAGTCCAGTTTCAAGGATTGATACTAAGCATTTATGCACATTGGGATCCATTTGGCACGAGTTTGGAATACCTTGAGCTTCCACTTCTACTTGAATTTCATTGCCATTATTATATTCTCTAGCTGCCGCTGTTGCTGTTGGAGCTTCATCAACTTCTCTTGGTAGAAGGATTGGATCCACAATTTGAACAAGTTTTTCAGGCAGTGCCATCTTAGCAAAATTGTGGAGACTGAGACCATCTTTAAACATGTCATCAGTGGGTCTCTTTCCTAAGAACATCTCCAATAGTAATATTCCATAGCTATACACGTCCGCCTCTATTGATGCCTCACCACCCATGCCATACTCTATAATTTAATTATGACATGTATGGGAAAATTTTCAGTTTCATACAATGATATTTGGAATTTAATGCAAGTACAACTTCATTTCGTTGTATATCCAAAATAGCAAAACAAATGTTGAACCTAAAGAAGAACATGAAGACAAAAGCCATCATTTCGAACTTCCAAGTTAGAAGCATTGATAATTTGCGCGCATGTGCATGTTCTAGTACGATATGTTCATAGATTCTATCTATCAAACATCTGTTCGTATTTCTGTTATTTTACATAAATTTTGTAAACTTTTTCATGTGGGACAAATTTATTAAAAAAAAAAAAATCATTTCCTTCCATATTAGTATCACAATCTACATTAGACTCATAACAAGCAGGCAATATTTGTGATTTATGTGTAGAACGGAAAATGTGGTTAATGGTATGGACTAGTTGGACTGGACTCCGCAGTTACGAATGCCTCGATTAGTTGCCCCATGTTCAACAAAAATCATGGTTCCTATTAGTTTCGATTACTTCAATAATGTCTGTTGACAAATTCTTCAATATAGGACACATGAGTTAATGTCACACAACTATAGCACAGAACTGTTTTGAGACTAGATCTACTATATTTGCTATAATAAATTGACAAGCTATCATCAATCATCACAAACATATTGTGTTGGGGAAATAAATGCCTGAAAAATGAAGATACTTTGTCAATGGAGAAAGCTATGTCTCAACAAATCAAATTTATCGAGGCTTAAAACATGCTTAAAGCTTTTGTTTGCTCTATTTTTTTCTTTGTTTTTTGTTTTTGCTTTGAGAATCTGATTTTGTTTCTTTTAAATTCTTCAATTCAAATAAAATTGTAAATTGAGTGGCTAGGTGCGCTTCTATAGTAAGGTAATTTTCTGAAATAAAATAATACAATACATGTAAAGATGTTTTTGAGGGTTTAACTAGAAGAATTCAAAAGAAGTTACCTGGAGCAACGTAACCAATTGATCCTTTTATCCCAATTGTACTAGTTTGCTTTCTAGAAGAATCATTGGTGATTGGGAGGAGCCTTGCTAAACCAAAATCGCTTACATGAGCAACCATGTCATTGTCAAGAAGAACATTGCTTGGTTTTAAATCACAATGAATGATAGGTTGCATAGAATGGTTGTGAAGATAATCTATTGCAGAAGCCACATCAATTGCAACATTTAATCTTTGAAGAAGGCTCAAGTTCCTTGATTGGTTTTCAATGTCTAGCCCTTGATGAAGCCAAAAATCTAAGCTTCCATTTGTCATGAATTCAAATACTAGAGCTTTGAATTGATTCCCATTGTAATCCATGCTGGAGCAACAAGTTAATATCTTAACAAGATTTCTGTGCTGGATATTTTTTAAGGCATTACATTCAACCATAAAGCTCTTGGAAGCACCCTTTTGTTGAAGATTAAGGACCTTTACAGCAATTGGTCTTTCTTCCGGATGAATAAGTCCTTTATATACAGAGCCAAAACTGCCTGATCCAATTAAATTATTTGGAGAAAATCCACTGGTTGCTTGATAGAGTTCTTTGTATGAAACATTTAGAAGGAGGTCCATTGTTGAAACCATTGAAGGTGATTTCTTTCTTGATTTTTTCATCCAAACAAGAAAAGATGAAAATAGAAGGAAAATTTGAACAATAGAAATAATTACAATTGCTAGTTTGAATCCTATAGATTTTCTTGGTTTCATAACATTTACAGGGCATTTTGGCAACTGTAATTTTGGTATACCACCACAAAGTTTAGTATTTCCAATCAATGATATGGCACTTATGTTTTTGAAAACCCCTTCGATTGGTACCTTGCCCTCAAAATTATTGAATGAAAGATTCAAATTTTCTAAGAAAAGCAGCTTCTCTAAATCCTTTGGAATGGGTCCTGAAAGGTTGTTTTTTGAAACATCTAAAAATCGAAGACCTTTCAAAGAAGCCATAGATGATGGTATGGCACCATGAAAGGAATTCCCTTGTAGGAAAAGATATTCCAAGATCAAACAATTTCCTATAGATGTAGGAATTTCACCAGACAAATTATTGTTAGAGATATCCATTAGGTTGATATTTTTCAAATTACCTACTTCAAATGGTAGTTTGCCCGTGATTGAGTTGTGAGATAAATTGATGTATAGTAGTGGTAACGAAGAAGTACCAATAAGCTGCTGGGGTATGGATCCATTAAGGTTATTTTGTGAAATGTCCAAGGCCTGCAAATTTTGGCAGTTTACTAAACTTGGAGGTATGGTTCCTTCAAATCTGTTGTCACCTAATCCAAGTTCGAACAACTGAGTAAGGTTGCCTATGGAGGCTGGTACTTCTCCTGACAATCTATTTCCATTTAAATTCAACACTTGCATCTTCTCAAACTTCCAAAAAGTAGTTGGAATGACGCCTGTGAAGTGGTTGTCATTTAAGCCCAAGGCAATTAATTTAACAAGATTTGTTAATGATCCAGGAATAGTTCCAGATATTTCGTTGTGTCCAAAAAATAAAAAATTGAGTTCGTTTGACAAGTTTGATATAGAATTGGGCAGGACACCATCAAATTGATTTGCATTTATACCCAAACTTTGAAGTCTACTACAGTTTGTCAACGATGTTAAGAAATGGAGGCTCTTTCCTAGATAATTAGTACTCAACCTAAAAAGAAAAAGGTTCGGCAGATTTCCCAAATTGGTTGGAACTGATCCCAAAAACTTGTTCTCACCTAAATCAATTAGTTGAAGCTGAGTTGCATTGACTAATGAAGTAGGGATTGGCCCAAAGAACTCATTTCCACCAAAATAGAAAAATTGGAGATTTGGAAGATTTAGGCCTATGTTGGCTGGAAGTGTGCCATTAAGTTGGTTATTTGAAACTGAAAAGATTCGGAGAGATGACACATTGTAAAGAGAGGAAGGGATCGTACCTGACAATTTATTCATCGTTATTGTGAAAACTCTTAAGCCATTTAATTGGCCTATGGCATTTGGAATATTTCCCACCAAATTATTTTCCGCCAAAGCAAACTTTGTGAGTGAAGAAAGATTTCCTAGAGAAGGTGGGATACCTCCTACCAAATTGTTAATACCAAGCTGAAGTTTTTTGAGTTTCATCAAAGAGCCTAGCTCAATTGGAATCTTCCCTTTAAGCTTATTCCGAAAAAGATCTAAGAACCTGAGATTGGAGCAGTTGGACAAGCTGGATGGTATTTCCCCTTCCAATGTATTATTTCTAAGAAAGAGCCCTTGCAATCTGAACAGATGACTGATTTCTTGTGGAATTTCGCCATAGAAGCTATTATTCTGGAGGATGATGGACCTAAGAAAGCTGAGGTTGCCAATGTAAGGTGATAGAGTTCCACGTAACTTGTGGCCTTGTAGGTCTAAGACTGTGACTCTTTGGTGCCGATGGCCGCATTTGACTCCTAGCCAGTTGCAGAAGTGCATAGAGTCATTCCATGAGCTCAATATGTTATAGGGATCCTGAGGCACAGATTCTTTGAACTTGAGCAAAGCGAAACGATCAGTCTCGTTTGTTGGAGCAGCGACAGTAATGGTGGGTTGCAAGCAGAGGAGGGAAACGAGAAAGAGAAGAATCATGAGATGAAGGAATATGGAATAAGACGAGGATGCACACAAATTGGTTTGGTGAAGCGTCATTTGGTTTGGAGAAGGATAAAGGAAGCTGGTGATATATTTGGTGTTGTATAGGCTAACTAGTGATATGTTGGCTATATATATAAATCAACAAATTGAAATGACCAATATATCCCCGATCATATAAAATTGACAAGTTGGATGGTGAGGTGGTTTTGTATCCATCTTCATTTCCTAATCATCTCAACGTGAAAATCTGGATGGTAGGGTGGTTTTGTTACCATTTTCATTGCATAATTATATCAACTTGACAATTTGGATGGTGGGATGGTGTTTGACACTTCACAAGATATTAAATTTACCTGCCCTGTATGCTATGTTGCCTTTTCCACATTGGATGAACTTTTAATCACATCATTTTCCACTGTGTTTGACATTGCAATTTTTTTTTTTAAATTTCCATTCTGTTTGTCACATTATTATATCCTTAATTCATGTCTAAATTGAAACTATATTGTCGTAAACTTGTTGATCACTCACATTCTAATTTCTTCAAAATTCATGTTCCTGCAAAAGTAGTGCTTAGTTATGTTTGCCAAATGGTAACAAAATTCCCTGATTGAAGAAAAAAAAAAAACTTTTTATTTGGAAACACTGGGGGGGTGGGGGGGTGGACAAATAATCTTTCTATGCTAATAAAAGCATCGGAGAATCTAAGGCTAGTATACACTACTAGGTCAGTTTTTAGTCACACTATGTAATCTATTATTGTCTAAACGTCTGTACTAGCACATTATGTACCTAAGAAAGTGTTGTGATTGTGGTTTGAAAGAATTATTTGGGAATTGAAATGTGTGAAATTTAAGGCCTGTATGCTACTAGGTCAGTCTTTAGTCACTCCATGGCTTATCTGTTATTGGCTAAACTTCAGTATGACTGTAGGGAAATATGTTGTGGTACCTTGGTCGTTTCCATGAATTCCAATACCAAGAAAATCACCTTTTATCTGATGCAACTCCCTGGTGACATCCTACACACTCATTCTTTTGGTAATTCCAATGAACAAGCAAGGCCAATCTTGAAAACTGAAAGTAAGCACCTGTGCTTATTACTATTAGTCTCGGACCTCGCGCATTATGCGTGATAATATTTTTAAAGTGGCCTCATTAATATTTTTTTTTCTTCAATTTGGACTAAATTAATAAATAGTAATGTAATTCATAATAATATTTTCATTTATTATAAGAACAATCACAAATGTAGCATATTAATTTTTGTCATTCCAAAATCAAACTAATACAATTTTTCTCGAGAATTCAAAAGATAAGCAAGTGAAAATATTACATTTTTAATAAAAGTTATTTATAATATTGTGTATCATTAAAAAGTATGTAAAATTTGTTATTCTTTTAGTTCTAAGCAAACTTTCACAAACCCAATTTTTTCTACCATACAATCAAAAACACCGAGAAATGTATCTAAAAAATTAATAAAACTAAAAAAAAAAAAAATACAATTTAAAATATTAAAAAAGAAATTGAAAATAAAAAAGGGTAACTCTTTTTCCTTAAAAAAAAAAAAAACCGAGAGTACAATTCCAAATGGAACAAAGTAGATATATATTTTATTTTGGCTGATTGGCTGTTAGTCATAATAACATACAAGAAAAAATAAAAACATAGAGGGCAAGAAAATAACACAAAGCAACCGTTCTTGCTAAATGCTAATCTTTTGGAAGAAAGTACAAAAACTAAAAGCGACTGAAGTTATTAATGTAGCATAATAATACGTGGAAATAGATGAGGAAGAAATCATATGGACTTGCTTTTCAGGTCATTGCACTACTACGGAAGACGCTGGATAAAGTTGTTTGGTGAAGGTGGATAAAGTGGCTTTGTAGAATTCACAAAGTGAAGTGAACGGATTGCTTTTGTTTTATTAAAGTAAATTCAAGATTAATCATGGAAGAGAATCTTTATCAAACTAACTGAACATGATTACATGGTATAATTGAAATAATATTAGATTTTTTTTTTTAAAGGCAAAAATGCAAAACTGACCCTCTAACTTTCATCTTTTTTCATTTCAGTCCTCTAACTTTCAGTTTTGTCAATTCAGTCCTCTAACTTTCAATTTTTGCCAATGTAAGGCTCCGTTACATTTTTGTTAGTGGCTACCTTTAGACCCACTGAAACGACGCCATTTTGCATTTAATTTTTTTTTTTAATTCGAAAAAAAAAAAAATTTGTTCCCCTTCCTTGAATCAAAACAAAACAAAGAAGACCCAAATTCCTAACCCATCACCGATTCAGAATCCTACACCTATTGCTGCTACCACTCCTCCACACAATCCCAATCCTCTCCTCCTTGCCTCAACCGCTCAATCTCTCAAACGCGGCCTCATCGAAATCCTCCAGCAATGCGGCCTCATCGAATCCCTAACCGCTCAATCTCTCAAACGCGGCCTCATCGAAATCCTCCTTTACTGCGGTTTCGACCTTATTGCTCAATCTCTCCACCTCGGCAACCTCCTCGGCCTCATCGTCCTCTCCTGGGTCCATCACTTCGGCCACCAGCCCGTGAAACTCATCGGCGGTGCCATCGCTCGCGTTGGCGACCCCTCCGGCAAGTCCCTCGAGCGTCCCGACCTCGACCTCGACTCTCTCCGCCGCAACCCCCTCAGCATTCAGTCCACCATTGCCAGAATCCTCTCCGAGAACTCCGTCATCCTCAACAACTACGATTGGTTTTTTTTTTCTCCAGATTTTTTCTTTTTTTCTTTTTATTCCAAATTAAAAAATAAAAGAATAAAATGCAAAACAGCGTCGTTTCAGTGGGTTTAACGGCAGCCACTAACAGAAATGTAACGAAGCCCTACATTGACAAAAATTGAAAGTTAGAGGACTGAATTGACAAAACTGAAAGTTAGAGGACTGAAATGAAAAAATGTGAAAGTTAGAGGGTCAGTTTTGCATTGCCTATTTTTAATTTTTAATTTTTTATTCCTAACTTTCTTTCATTCCCTATTCCAATCAATTTCACTGCTTCACATGAGTTTCTTTCCTCAAAACTTCATTGATGTTTGGCTTTTCCATGTAGCATAAGTGAAGAAGATGAGGAAGGAATCATGTGGACTTTCTTTTCAGGTCAATTTGCTGAAGGACAACAAGGGGACATCAATGGAGTCACCTCTCCTTTAGCGGAAGATGCTGAGAAATTATCATAGTGAGTAAAAGTTGTTTGGTAAATGCGGATAAAGTGGCTTTATAGAGGCCACAAAGTGATTAATGGATTGCTTTTGTTTTATTAAAGTAACTAATCAACATTAATCATGCAAGGGAATCTTGTATCCAACTATCTAAACAATATTACATGGTATAATTGAAATAACATTAGATTTATTTAATTATTTTTTATTCCTAACTTTCTTTCATTCCCTATTACAATCAGTTTCACTGCCTCACATGAGTTTCTTTCCTCAAAACTTCATTGATGTTTGGCTTTTCCATGTAGCATAAGTGAAGAAGATGAGGAAGGAATCATGTGGACTTTCTTTTCAGGTCAATTTGTTGAAGGACAAGAAGGGGACATCAATGGAGTCACCTCTCCTTTAGTGGAAGATGCTGAAAAATTATCATAGTGAGTAAAAGTTGTTTGGTAAATGCAGATAAAGTGGCTTTGTAGAGGTCACAAAGTGATTAATGGATTGCTTTTGTTTTATTAAAGTAGCTAATCAAAATTAATCATGCAAGAGAATCTTTTATCCAACTATCTGAACAATATTACATGGTATAATTGAAATAACATTAGATTTTATTTAATTTTTTATTCCTAACTTTCTTTCATTCCCTATTAAAATCAGTTTCACTGCCTCGCATGAGTTTCTTTCCTCAAAACTTCATTGATGTTTGGCTTTTCCATGTTACTCATGACTCAAATCATGGTCTTCCTTGGCCTTGTATTAGCCTCATCTTCAATTTCTTTTGTGAATAGTAACCTGTCTTTTTTTCTTCTTCTAGCACCGCAGACTACACTAGTGATAAATCCAAAATAAATAATCAATCAATCAATCAATTTATCTCTCTCTCTCTCTCTTATTTTTTTAACTCTTTTACTTCTTATTAATTCCCAAATTATTGTTACACTCTTTCTAACATTTCTCCTCCCTTTTACATTTTCATATCCTCACTACTATCTATTTTAATATCACTCTTTCCTAACATTTTATCTTCCTTTATTTTTGTTCTTCTTATTCTCATCATTTTACTATAAATTTACAATTCTCTCACATTCTATGCATAGCTTTCCCAATTCCTACATAAAAAGGTTATTCATCTCTCTCTCATTTTTTTTTTTTTCATTTTTGGAAGATTTTTTTTTTTTAAAATCTTGCATCTCTATTTTAGGTTGATTATAAACTTTTGTGTTCTTTAGAACTTTGCTTTGGGTTTATGTGATTTAATTTTGTGTTTTTAAGTTGTTATCTTTTTTTTTTCCTTAATTTTATTTAATTTCATAAATGTTATGCAATTGCATTATAAATATAGTATATACAAATATATTTTTATTAGCATGACTATGATAATTTGATGTTCATTAATTATTACTATATCTTTTAACTCTTTTTCTTCTCATCTAATTTTTTTATAAATTTGTTATTATCTCTCTCTCTCTCTCTCTCTCTCTCTCTCTCTCTCTCATAGACGTGGATAATTATTTTCCAATTTTCTACCTTAGAGCACAGTTTGACCCCTCTCCATTACCTATACCAAACAATTATTAAAACCCAGCAGTCATTTGATTGGATTTGGATGGGTGCCACATTTTTTGTGAGTTATCCCATCAAATGTATTATATGTGATTCACATTACTAGATTACCAAATTAACCTATAAATGTAAATGTTGTGAATAATTTTGTCACCCCATGTTGTTTCTTAAGGAATTATTTGCAAGATCACTAACCTCAATTTGGAAATCTAAAAAAACTATACTGCCAAAGTTGGTCAAGATAATTGAATTTTCATTTCCTTTGTTATGAATTTTTTTTGGATGAACTCCTTTATTATGAATTATGATACACCACATGACATGAACACATTGTAATTTCCAAAGCATATAGTAAGCATGGTAGTAGGCATGATCTAAATTTTATTATTTAAAAAGATCAACTATAATAGATGGTTAAAGGAACATAAAACTTTTTTCTCAAAAAAAAAGTAACATAAAACTTATTTACATTTATAAATGGTTTGTAATATCTATATAAAAAAAAAATAATAAACGGTTGGTAATAGAATTTTAATATATGTAATAGTTTTAGAATTCTTAAAACTTTGGTAGTAAAATTAGGCTTAGACCAAATTGTCTTAATAATTTTAATATGTTCGTAATGTCCCAAATGGCATAAGAAGATTCGGAAATCATATAAGAGCATTCACATTGGTGGAGTTATTTTTTTAGCTATTTGGCACCACAAAAAGCTACTTTATCTATTTTACTTACTCACTTTACAAAACATTCAGCATCAATGGATCTATTTTAGCTTGCAACACAATAAAATAATATAAACATCATAATAGCAGTGTGAACGCATAAACAATACATAAGAAAAAAAAATGAGTAAAAGAAGTGTGAACCACAAACAATAGCAGTGTGAAAGCAGAAGAAGAGAAATAAGAATAAAAGAAAGAATAAAAATGAGTAAAATAATCAAAAGCAGTGTGAACACACAAATTAAAAAAAAAAAAAATTCTTTTTACCTTTTAGCTACAGTGCACAGTAGCTTTGGCTTCACCATTGTAGGGCACATTTTGGTATTTGGTGGTATCTAGTTTTAACTTTTATTGTAAAGTTGGATAAAAAAAAAAGTTTTATTATAAATTATATAAAACAATTTGGAGTATGTATCGTCGGTTTACTTGGAATAGGGAACTAAGAAATCTTGTTAGTGCTCTAGGGAAAAGATTTATTTAACCTCTGTAATCTCTATGCTTCACAGATTTCCAAAATAAATCGAACAATACACTGAATGAAGTTGAACTATCTATATCTATATATTATATATATACTATAAAACCAAAGACGATTGACTATTTGTTGACCTTCTAATATTTTGCCACATAAGCTTTAGCAACTTCACAATTTTACACATTATTTTTTGATGAAACTACACTATTAGTCCCTAAAGTTTACCCTGTGAACACAATTGGTCCCTCAAGTTTCACATGAGCGCCATTGGTACTTTGAGTTTTTAAAATGAGCTGTATTAGTCTTTTTATTAACTACTGTTAGTAGTACTGCTTACGTGACTAACGAAATAATGATTTGGAAATTTTTTAAATGTTATGGCATATTTTAATGAAAAATTTCAAAAAATATTTTACACGTCAAAACCCTTAATCCCAAAATACTTGACCTGGCCATTCTCCCATCTGATACTGAAAGTCTGAAACGCATGAGAAAGCAAGGTTGCTTGGAGAGGATATCATTGTTTGTCCATGGCTGTCTCAAGTGTCGCACCAATTCACCATATGGCACCATCCGCAATGACGTTGCAATCAATCCATGGGTTTAAAATTGTGGACAAAACCGTATGAGTATTGAGATTCAATTGTGGCAAACATATATTGTACATCGTGGACCAAAGAGTGGATTGCAATAGTTGTTTGCATAGCTTGCATTTGTTTTGGGTTATATAGATACACATCAGAGTTGGAGGATGTGTGGGTTTTTTTGGATCTAAAACAAAACCAGTGTTAAGCGTAGAAATCATTGATCCTTATGTATTGCAGTGGTTTAATGATTGAGTATATCTCATTTGTGAACCTTTGCATTAGTATTTTTCATCCATTTGAGTTTAAAACTTAATGATTGATTAAATTATGGATCATTAGCAAAGGGTCTTGCACAGTTTCGAATAAAAGAAGGTTATGGTGGGAATACAATTCTGGATCCATGGATTGATTGCAATTTCATTGCGGATGGTGCCATTCCGGTGGATCGGTGCGACTCTTGAGACACCCATGGAAACCAACAATAGTCTCACAGGCAACTTTTCTCTCTTGTGCGTTTCAGAAACTGATAGGGAAAGTTCAGATGACTTAGATCTAAGTATTTTGATATTGGTTTTTTAAATTTATTCATTCAAAAATTCCACATCATTAAACAAAATATGACAGGTCATTATTTCGTTAGTCACATAAACAATAACACTAATTTCAGTTAATAAAGGACTAATATTGCTCATTTTTAAAATTAAGGGATTAATAGCGCTCACTTGTAACTTGAGGGACTAATAGTGCTCACATGGTAAACTTTAAGGACTAATAATGTAGTTTTGCCTTATTTTTTTAGTTTTTATTTATTTAATTTGTTAACTAATTACTACAGGACTCAGAAACCCTAAAACCCCACATGCAGAACCAAACTGTGATAGAGTCACTCTCAAAATCTTCAACACGTCCACTTCCAGCATCCTTGAATTTAAACCCACCACATTGAAAGAGATTGTGCCAGGTGTGCCGTCAATGTTACGCTTTTATATAGAGGAGGCCACCAACTTTCAAATTGCTTCAACAATTGCTTCCTATGGCTTCCACCATTGGTCTTCTTTGTTTATCGTGTGGTGGTTTTGGTACTGTTTTTTGAGGCATGCTTGCTTTTTCTCTTTCTCTCTCTCTCTCTCTCTTTCCCCTTCTTCTTCACCCTTCTCAATGTATTTCTCTCTAATTCTAATCAACGTTCAATCTCTTTTTCGCAGCTGTTTTTCTTGACCTCTATCTAACCCAATCAAAGCAAAATTAGGTCACCTTGATTTCACCTTTTAATTCAGTGCTTGACCTTTTTTTTTTTTTTTTTTTTTTGAAAATTTGATTTGTTTGTCTCTCTTTGTCAATCACCCCTCTAAAAAAAATTCTTTGTTATTTTGGTATGGACTTAATTAACGAGACTTTATGTTGCATGCATTAAAATTGGTTAACAAAATATCTGATTGTTTTGTTCCTATTCCATAATTTGGAATTTGTACCATGTCCATTTTTTCAAGTCTCATTAGCTTGAATTCGAGTTTGACTAACATTACTAATCAATTATAGAATACATGACAGAGCATGCTCAATGTCTAACAAGCACACACGTCAATACATTCTCCATGTCTTACAGATAATCAATATGTAAACCATAAACCCAACTATGTTACCAGTCATATTAGGTGAAAGCTATGTTATTCTGTAGAGATTAAGTTCTTGGTCTCAGGTTCTTAAAAGCTTTATTTGAATTGTCTATATAAAATGTTTTTTATTTTGCTTTCTCTTTATCTTTTTGGTGAAAATGTTTTCTTGATCCAATCATTTAGTTTAGCTCTATATACAAAAATCTACTATAGTCATTTAGCCTCTATTACAGGCAATAAGAAGGAATAATCTTTGTGCCTTTGTGGTTATTGCTGATAAGGAAAATTTTGGACCAACCCTACGAGGGACGATTAGTCCCTACAATGGACGACTAGTCCTTGAAGGGATGATCGGTCCTTGAAAGGGACGACTAGCCCTCGTGAGGGACGATCGCTGACGGATTAGACAACTCCTGATCCAAACAACCCATCCCTAGGGTTTCCCCATAGCTTACGTGGGGCCCATTCATGCATCCTTACATAGAAATTACTTGCACATCACGGCCAAAGGCCTTGCCATGCAATCAGATCTCTTATATATGGAAAGGCAATCCCGAATATCTCAGGGCCCTTCTCTCTACAAGGAAACTCCCCCGTATCAAGGGATTCAAGTTAGCTCTCTACCACTATATAAACCACCAACCTAACCTTTCTTGAGGTATGTAAATCCTCCCTAGCTCTTGCACTCTTGAGTTCTTGGAGAGTCTTCTATTACTGACTTAACTTTCAGAGGGTTTTTGACCGGTACCCCACCAGTGCCCTTTGATTTTTTCTTTAAGTACATCCATTGGCACGTGTGTGGACGATAAACTCACTGACGATTTTTGTGCATCATCAATTGCTATCCACTAATAGGATTCATCATTCCAAATTTTAAGTTCGGTTATTTTAAGGTTTTTTTGTTGGATATTATAGAAGAGATTGTCTATTTGTTAAACAATTAGAAAATATTGAATATGAAGCAAATTTTGTTAAATAATTAGAAGATATTCAGTATGAAGCAAATTTTGTTAAATGGGTATAGAATTTGATATTTTTTATTCTTTTTTTATTGTTTGTTTTTATTTATTTATTTAAATTGAAAATCTATGAGTTATGGGTTATGAATTATGGATTTTAACAAATTTCTCAAATCAATGATAGTGGAGGATTAAGGGGTTTGTGGTTTTATTGACAAGTATTGCAATAGATTACTATGGTAGACACTCATTAAACAATAAATTTAGGGATATAAAACTTTTTTAATGTGTTAAATTCCTAATTTGTAGATTTTATTTTATCAAGATTCAAGAACTGCACTTATTAATTTCAGGTGTGTTAACAAATTCTGTTATGACAGGGCAAAAATATATTGACCCCTTGCAAATTAATTAATTACCCAAGTTAATTAATTAGGTTTAATTACATGCAATAGCGTGGTAGTACAAACAAATCACCAATTATACTAAATACAATGAAAAATAAATTTGACACGGGTGATTTGTTTACGAATGGAGAAAACCACCGAGGCAAAACCCCACTAGGTGATTTTAAGGTCACTACTCCCAAGAATCCACTATTATCAATCACATGCGGTTACAAATATAAAGAATCTTACCAAATCCTTTGGCCTATCTCGAAATACCAACCTACAGTTGAACCCTTACCCCAATACCCAATTGGACTTGTATTGTAGCGGCAATCTTTTTGTTCAATGCACAAATCCCAGTACATGACTAACTCCTTTGCACGAATCCCAATATGTGACTAACTCCACAGCAACCCTTTGATTGATGTAGTTGATTTGCAACAGTTTCACATAGAAACACCAATAAGATCTTCAATGATGGTGTGAGAGACTTTGCTTTATTACAGAACCCAAAGGCGTACAAGAAACACAGCAAGAACTCTTTCTTTTGTGGGAGGAGGCTAGGGTTTCAAAAAGAAAACCTTATGAAGCTCTCTAGGGTAAGGTTTTCCTTTTTCTACCTCCTTGTTTAAATAGGAGCTCAATGGGCTCTCCTATTCCAAATAGGTATACACAAATCTTGGGCTTTCCTAGTCCAATAAGGATTATACAAACCCATAAACTAATAGCCTTTTAGAATAAAAATGTTGCTGGCTATAGTCTGAATCCCGTAAGCTCGATAGATTGAGACACGTGTCGAGTTTTAATGAATCTCGACAGATCGAGCTTCTGTCGAGGAGGTATCGAGACCTGTAGATTGCACTTTTCTTGAGTAATCTTCATGTCTTCAATGTAACCACTTGTAATGATCATCTAGAACCTACTTAGATTTACCCAAATACAAGTAAAGTGCGTTTTGTCAAAAGGATATGCCAATTACATAAAAATATGTCCCTTACATGTTAGTTTATAATAAATTTATATATATATATATATATTTTTTTTTCCATAGCATTTTTTATGCATTGTAAATAATAATAATAACTATACAAGACATTTTTTTTCTTCATTTTATAACATATAATTGTTTAATATATGTTTTAGCTATATAGTGTTATTTACAAATTCAATATCTGCGTTATAGTAAAATAAACCAAGATTAAATCATATATCATACTCAATACATTTACCGTTAGCGACTAGGTTATAATATATGCGTCAATGGCCGTTTTTACTTTTTATAGGTTGGTTCCAGAGCATGTGACAATCTTTTAAAACGAAAGCTTAATATGTGAGTTCTGCGGTAACAATATATTACAGAAAAATAAATAAATAGATAAGCCCTTCAGACTTCCAAGAGGCATGAACTAGAGATCATTGAGTTTGAGTTGTGCTTTTTTTTTTTTTCCTTTCCAAAATAAAAAATTAAAAAGGGGGGGGGGGGAACCTCTACAATAAGGTTGGCGCGGGGAAAAAAAATTTCCTAAAATTGACCGCACCATCTGATTCCTAATTCTCACATGCTACTTTTTTAGCCGAAGCATTAAGATTATGTTTGGTAACAGTTTTTGTTTTCTATTTTCAAAAACTTATTTTTGGGAATATAAAGAAAAAAAAAATTTCTTGTATTTTTGAAATAAAAAACACGTTTGGTTAGTTGAAATTAAAAAAAAAAAAATTGAAGAAAAAAAATAGAAAAATATTAAAATATGTTGTTACTAGGATTTGAACTCTAATGCTAATTCATTAAATGAGACAAATTCATTAGATTAAATGCGTATTTTCATTGATTTTTGAAAATTAAAAACTGAAAACAGTCTTTTGCATGTTTTCAGTTTCCTTCACAAATTGAGTTTTGAGAACAGTTTTTGTTTTCTGTCCATTTTTGATTGCCAAATAAGTTTTTTAGTTTCAAAAATAGAAAATTGTTTTTGAAAATAGAAAATAAGGGGAAAAAACATTTACCAAACATACCCTAAGGATTCCACTTTCTAAATTGTAGGGAGGTCGATTGTATCTTTCTAAATGTGAAGTAAGGTAAAATAAGCCAAATCACATGGAGGAATTATGTAAATGGAAGAAATTTCCTTTAGATTAGTTTGGAAGAAATTACTTTTAACCACTACTTGACAACTCAAAAGAGTACCTATGTATACATTTAATCACATGATCTGTTTAACAATCATATAACTTATTTAAATGATTTACTGAAACACATGATTTAAATTTTAATACATGCTGATGGTCTTATGAACGATAGGTAATGAGTTGGAGGAGATTGGTTTGGAGAACAATTGTCCTATGTAATTTTTTCCCTTACTCCATTTTCTCCCTTTCATCTTGTTTAAAATGCCTTAATAATTATGTTTAATGTGTCAAGAGCCTTATAGTTTAGTGACTTGTCTTCTCCCCTTTATGAGAAAAGCCTTCAAATCTCCAGTGCCCATTATTGAAAATTATTGAACGACTATAAAATATTTAAAGCCCTTGTTAGAGATTTTAAAATTATAAAAAATTATTAAAATATAGAATACAAAGTTATTTAAAAAAAAAAAACTCTATTTTTCAAGAATTTTGGATATATGTCATGTCTTAAATAAATATTCAAATAAAAGTATCATAGTTGATATTCCTAACACAAAAGGGTTTTTATTAATAGGATTGGTTTTCAATAGAAAACAAAATACATACACACTATACTAGAACCTGTAGTAGAAGTGTTTAATATGCTTGTACTACCATATCCCAAAGAAGAAAATATAAGGAAATCATTCCATAAACATTTCAGTAAATGAGATTGAACTAACTGTGGGCGCAACGGGGGGAGTACGCCTCGGCCGAGTGGACCAAGGTGGATAAAAAATGGAGTTGCCACCTGGATTAGGTTTAGGAACCATAAATATAGCGCCATTGTGAAAGGACTGATCTTTACCAGAGCACGCATGCTTTAAGTATGCGTATGCGGGCATGAAGTACGTGCATGCATACATGCCCAAAAACACAGCTTTAAAACAACAAACAAAATGGCAATTTAACATACCCTAGCATACTTATAATACAAAACTAAACAACCTAAACTAACAACAAAGATATCAAATATAAACAAAACAAAATCTATTCCTAAACTTGGATTGGATCTAACAACAAACAAGAACAACACTTAATATATCAAATCATGTTTATCAATATATTTGATCATTCAACTCTCCAGTCAAAACATGATGAGACACAACAAAACAAAATTAAACAAAGCAAAACATATTTCTAAGAACATATAACATATAAATCAATTAAAAACAACAAGAGCATAAGTTATAAAAAATCCAAATTAAGGAAAAGCCATGGAGAGAGACTCGTCTTGCTTATGGAACACAATTTAGTAGATATTTAACCGGCCTCTCAGTGCCTACACAACAAGATTCAATGAGATATCAAAGCAAATAGAATATTTCAATAGTTTGTAGGTAATCACAGCTCAAAAATAATATTAGTTTTGAAAAGGTTTTGAGAAATCTAATTGAGAACAAGTTTCTGCCTTAGAACTAACTAAAAAGAGGTTTTTTGATGATTAAAAAACATGCATGGTGGCTGTGTATAGAAGATGCAGAGAAAAGCAAGAGTTTTTGGAAGAGTTTAGGTCAAAAATCCACTCTCTAGCTAGGGTTTGAGTTTGGAGGCATAAGGTTGTATTTATATCTTTAAATTAGGGGTTTTAGGCTCATTTAAACGGTTTTGGATGTTCCAAAGGGTCTAGGGGCCGGGGCCCATCATAGAGGGAGGCTTTGGGCCTAAAAATTGAAGTTTTGAGGTTTAGGAATGCGGTGTGCGTATGCAGGTCCGACTCCCCAAAAACCCTAATTTTGATTGTTGGGTTGGCTTGACTTCAAACGGTCATAACTCACCAAATATTAGTCCAAATTAGGAAAAAATTGTGTTTAAATTGAAGCTCAGGATGTCTAATTTCTAATAAAACAAACCTCACTCAGAAATACTTTGTGGATAAAAAGTTATGGTCAAAACAGTGAGCAAATGTCATTTTTTAGCATTGTTTTCAAAGCGATTTAAGCACTTTTGAGTTGTGATTACTTCAAAACTATCAAAATAACTTCAATTACCTTTTGTAGACATGTCAAGCTCATCATGGGGACCGGGGACTAAAGTTTATTAATCGGGTACAAAATGAGGTGTCTACACTAACATACCTATATATGCTCAACAAGTTTTACATACCTATATATGTAAAACTTAATGACTAATCTATAACTTTTAAGACGGTGTTCAATCATTTTAGTAGATCCATAATTCTCTCATCGAAGATGATAGTTGAATATATAGAAAAAAATTCAAATAGAAAATATTTGTATTAAAAATTCTCAATTTTTGTCTTAGAAAGAAGATCAATATTAAGGAATGGGTCAATATCGATAACGTCACCAATAGGAATAAAAATAATAAGACCGAGTTAAATAATTGTCAAATAATTGATAAAATTGATAAGAAAGTCATTTTTTCTTTGATGATTCATCAAGATCGGAAAATTAACCCATCCAATAATTAAAATAACCTTGTTGATTGGGTGTAATTGTTATTGATGATTTTTTTATTTAGGCAAATTAAAATTTAATATATCAAGAAGTACCTTATCTCTAACCCTGTTTACATATATACATATTTACACACTAACTAAATTCTGTTAGTTACATCACGTGTGAACACAACTAAAAGCTCTACACATGTGTGAAAATACTTAATGCACTAAACTACTTGTAGCATTACATAATCCTGCCGTTTTACTAGGACTTGTGTTGTTTAACTCCTGACTTGATTTTCTGGACTTGCTTCTAATCCCATTGAGCCACTCACAGGCCCACTTTACACCACAAGCCCACTAAAATACCTAAACTGAAACATAATAAAAATTGGAACTAAAAAACCCAGTAGCAACCCACAAAATCTCAACCCACCACGGAGTCAGCCACCAATTCAAGTTTTAAACCCTCAACCACCCAAAATCAACCACAAAATCACACCCAAACCACCAGCCACCACCCCGAATAGAACCCAGCCACCACTGAAACCCAGCCACCAAAACAACCATCACTGAAACCCACATCAAACAGACCCAATAAACCCAGAAAAAAGAAATAATTAAAGCAAAATGATGCTATCAGTTGCAAGGAGAGAGTCCTTACTTTTGTGATAGACGGTAGCGGAGCCAACCAAAATCAGTGTCTAAGGGAGAGAAATGTTGAGCGAGGCGGAGACGGAGCGACGGGAGCGAGAGGCAACGACGGCGACGGAGCGAGATGGGGCGGCGGCGACGGAGCGAGAGGGAATGAGGCTGAGACTGAGACTGAGAGAGCTCGGTAGCGACGGCGACGGAGCGAGATGGAGTAAGAGTGAGAGGGAATGAGACTGACAACGACGGCGACGGGTGACGGAGTAAGAGGAAGTGAGAGTGAGAGTGAGAGTGTGAGAGAGAGACTGAGAGTGGGAGGGGAATGTTTTTTGATCTGTTTTTTTTTTTTTTTTTTTTTTGAGTTGAGTTGAACACGTGGTGGGCGGAAAGGAAATCGAGTTCAATAGACTTGTTTTCCATGTACAGAAACCTAGTAAAATGGACTTGGTTTCCTTTAAACCAAACCGAGTCCAATTAACTCGATTTCTATGTACAAAAACCGAGTAAAATTGACTTGTTTTCCCATAAACCAAACCGAGTCCAATTAACTCGATTTTTATGTATAGAAACCGAGTAAAATGTTATGGGCCTATGTGGCCACTTTGTCCAGCTCAGCCGCTGGCAAAATAGCAAACTCGACTTCAATATACTCGATTTTATAAGCCGAAAATCGACCCCTCTAGACTCGAATTGTTAGAAACCAAATTAGTTTGAAACGTTGCCTAACTAATGATATTGTTTGGGTTTTATGGTTATTTAAAAAAAAAAATCCCATTTTCTGCAAGCCTCTCACCTCAGAAAACCCCCCAAACCAAAAGCTCTCACTAGAATCAGAGATTAAAGAGACGGCGCCGTTTCGCTGTCCGCCTTGACCGAGCACAGAGCTTCGTCTTGGCCCTCGATTCTGCTCATTTTCTCATAGGTTTTTAATTTTAACCTTAAAAAAAAAACCCCAAAAAAATCCGAGAAGAAGATCGCATACGACTCCAAGCTATGCCAGTTGTTGGACGAGTACCACCAGATCCTTATCGTGGCGGCAGACAACGTCGGATCCACCTAGCTACAGAGTATTTGCAAGGGTCTACGTGGCGACTCGGTGGTTCTCATGGGTAAAAACACCATGTAGAGGTCTATCAGGATCCATGCTGATAACACTGGCAACAATGCCTTCCTCAACCTCATTCCTCTGCTTGTCGTAAGGTAAAAATTCTGTTTTGTTTGGTTTTATTTTATTTTATTAGGGCAACGTGGGTCTGATTTTCACCAAGGGTGATTTGAAGGAGGTCAGTGAAGAGGTACAAGGTAAATTTTTTTACTTTTAATTAGATGTTTGGTTCCTTAGTTTTATTTATTTATTTGAGGAGAAAATTAATTTATGAGCAAGCCCTTGTGAATGACATATATTTAACTATATATGCTTGTAATATTAAACAATCCGAGTTCTACATATCAATGATATTTATAATTTATTGATAATATAGATTACCCATTTTGTTGTTAAGCTATAACCTGTTAAAAATTATATAAATGGAAATATTTAGTGTAATTTTAACTATAAGGTAGTTATCTATCATAAGCATAGATGTGCTAAGAACTAACAACTTGTAAGTCGTGGTTATCGAGATTTCTTAGCTGATGTCTCTCCCTCCCCCACCCCTCCCCCACCATCACCCCCACCATTAACCCCCCCTACTCCCTCTCTCTTCCCCTTCCTACCACCGGCCGTACCACATATTCCTTCCCTCCCTCCCTATCCTTTTCTATTTCCACCTCAACTCCTACCTTTTGCTTTGCCTCCATACACCTTTTGTCATCCCTCTATACCTTCTAGTTTTTGCCCACCGTCACACCCCTTACAACCATCCACATTGCCTAATAAACCTTCTGTGCCTACACCTCCACAGTTACCTGTTATCTCCTTACCTAAAACCAATACTGTTATCTCCCTACCTAAAATTGATACCAAACCAGCTTCAAACCTTATTACTTCTCCCACTGTATCGGTTCAGGGGGGTAGAAAGATTCCTTTCTGTATTGATGCAAAGCTTTTCTCTTTTTCTTTCAATGGTGGGCGACATGATTCGTATGCTATTCATGAGAGCAGCTGGCATGTCAAGCATACTAGCTGGGTAGGACGTAAAGGATTGGAGTGGATCCTTTCTTGTTTTGCTGATATTCGTGATTGGGTTCCGGGGAAAGTTTCCATGTGCAAACGGTTCCGGGATAATAATAAGTTGTTGGAATTTTGTGGGAGGTCGGATAAGGCTGGTGTTTTTGTGGTCATAGCTGAATACTTTGGCGGGGCTCGCCGAGGGTGTGTTATGATACCAGCAAGTTCCAATCGTGCAGGTTGGTCTTTGTTTCAGAGAGAGATGAGGGATTTTTTCACTGGTGCTAAATCAGTTTCTATGGCTGAAGTATCCTCCAAAAATGGTGGTGGTGGAGGTGGTCAATTTGCTGGTGATGACTGGAGTGGGAAAATTTTGTCTGATGTTGGTTATCAGCGTAAGTTTAGGAATTTTGAAAAATTTGGAGCTATTTTGGGGCAGAATAGGATTCTTCGAGGCCATGTAGAGAATGGTTTAGTTTTAAAAGGCAAAGTCTTAGTCATTAATGGCAGACCCACGCGGGCTTGTACTTTTAAGTTGACCCCTGCTTGTTTGGCTTTGAGAGTGTGCAAAATTGAGGGCGGGAAATGTTCTGTGACTTACTTGGGTGCAAAGGATTTCAGTTGGCCCAAGGATGTAAGTGGCGGGCCAGAAATTATTAAACATTCTAGTGGGCTTGTCTAAGCCCAGCCCGTGGATACTGTTTCTCCACTTAAGGGCACTTTGGTCAAACTCGTGTCCTTAAAGGCTTCTTTTGAGGGTAGGCTTCGTGGGCTTTAGGGGAAGGCTCCAGAGGAAGCTCGAGAAAGGTTCCTGGGTCGCCGGTGCCAGCAGCGGTTCCGGCGAGCACGACGGAGGTTTTCGGGTCGCCGGTGACAGCGGCAGCGCCGGCGAATGCGACGGTGGGGTCCTTTCTTGGGTATTCCGACGCGGTGGTGACCAATCGGAGGATGGGGGACGTGACCCATACTCCGATAGCTGGTGACGGCAAGGCCGATGCTGCCCATAACTCTCTTTCTCCTCTGTCAGGTCTGGGTAGTGGGGAGGGTCTCTGTTTTGGAGAGAGATATGACTTTATGGTGGATTCAGGTGAGAAGGGAGGAGATTGGAGTAGTCCTATTGCTGAGCTTGTGTTGCCGAGCCAAGTGGGTGGGGTTGAGCTGCTTCAGGATGGGCCTGAGCATCTACTGAGTCAGTGGAAGCACAGTGTAGTTAATCCTAGTGGTTTTTTTCATGGTAAGGATGAGAATGGATTTTTGGAATGCTCACCTCTTTCTAAATGGGATCCCAATGGACATAAGGAGTTGGAGGTGATCTAGGAAGGTGATGAGGAAGAGTTTCAGGGGTCAGTGGAGGAAAATTCGCAATGGGTTTGTAGTCTGGTGAAATTTTTTTGTAGAATTGTGGGTTTTTCTATTGTGAAGCATGAAGATCAATGCCTGGCTCTGTTTCATCTTCTCGAAAAAGACTGTGTTGATGTTGTCAGTGTTGGGTCCTCTAATGGTAATGTGAACTCTAAGCAAAAAGCGCTTAGGGAACTCAAAGGGTTGTTTTCTTCTATTAATTATGATGGGGTAGCATCTAAGGGGAGGAACAGAGACCTCTCAGTAGGTACGGGGGTGATTACTAGTTTTAAATGAGTTTACGGCTGCTATCTTGGAATGTTAGGGGATTAAATAATCCTCAGAAGCGAGAGGTATGTAACAATCTTCTCAAGGAGTGGAAGTGTGATATAGTTTGCTTTCAAGAAACTAAGCTGTCTTCTTTAAACTCTTTTGTTGTTCGAAGCCTTTGGGGTAGTCCATTCCTAGATTGGGTTGTTCTAGATGCAGTCAATACTGCAGGGGGGGGGTGTTACTGGTTTGGGACAAGAGAGTTTTTGAAAAAGTTGATTGTGCTGTTGGGTGGTTTTCTGTTAATGTTTTATTCAAGGGGGTTGTAGATGATTTTGTATGGGCTTGTTCAGGAATGTATGGGCCTAATGAGGATTCTCAGCGGGGTGCTCTGTGGGAAGAACTTTCAAGGATGCTCTCTAGGTGGAATACAGCATGGTGTGTTTTTGGGGATTTCAATACCATTCGATATCTGAGTGAGAGATTTGGTTGTGAGGCTTTTAGTCCGGCTATGTTTGCTTTTTCAGACTTCATTGAGGCTAATTACCTTGTGGACTTACCCCTTAAAGGGGCTTCGTTTACTTGGTTTAGAGATTCAGGGATAGATTGTATGTCAAGAATTGATAGAACCTTGGCATCGGTGGATTGGGTGGATCACTTTGGAAACGTGTCTCAAAGGGTTCTTCCTCGTGTAGTTTTTGATCATTGCCCTTTGTTGGTGGTGGCAGGTAGTGTTAATAAAGGCCGGAGTGCCTTTAAGTTCGAGAATATGTGGTTGAAAGAAGAGGGTTTTGTAGAGAGGGTTCGGCATTGGTGGAATGGGTATTGCTTTTCGGGTTCTCCTAGCTTTATTCTGGGTCGTAAATTAAAAGCTCTTAAAAAGGACTTGAAAAAGTGGAATAAGGAGGAATTTGGGGATCTGGCCTTTAGGAAGAAATGTCTTTTATCGGAATTGTTGGGTTTGGATGCTAGGGAGGACCTGTCAGGTCTTTCTCATGAGGATCAAACTCGTCGTATTCAGATTAAAGGAGAGATTGCACATCTTGCCTCTTTGGAGGAGATTTCTTGGAGAAAAAAGTCCCGGTTTTTATTTGTGAAGGAGGGGGACAATAATACTCGCTTTTTTCATCGGGTTGCAAACTCCCATAGAAGAACTAATTATCTTCAGCGTATAGAGGTGGATGGTGTCCTCTATGAGTATGAGGATGAGGAAGAGGTGCGGTCTAAGGTGGTCCATTTTTATCAGAGTTTGTACACTGAGTCAAATACTTGGCGCCCTTCCATGGATGGATTAGAGTTTATTAGCATTGAAGAGGACGAGCAGCTTGAATTAGAGAGGGACTTTTCTAAGGAGGAAGTGGTAAAGGTTCTTCAAGAGATGGAGGGTGATAAAGCCCCAGGTCCTGATAGTTTCACTATGGCATTTTTTTCAAAAATGCTGGAGTGTTGTGGAAATAGATGTCATGGCTTTCTTTGATCATTTTCATAGGAGCTCAGAGTTTGAACGGTCTCTGAATGCTTCTTTTCTATCTCTGATTCCAAAAAAAAAATAATGCATTGAATATTAAAGATTTTAGGTCTATCAGCTTAGTAGGCAGTGTGTATAAGCTTTTTTCCAAGGTTTTAGCTAACAGATTGAGGCAGGTGCTGGATAATCTTATTTCGGAGTCACAAAATTCTTTTGTTGGTGGCAGACAGATTTTGGATTCAATGCTTATTGCCAACGAATGTTTAGACAGTAGACTGAAGTGTTGTACCCCGGGGGTGGTGTGTAAGTTAGATATTGAGAAAGCTTATGACCATGTGAATTGGGACACTTTGTTTTATTTGTTGGAGAGGATGGGATTTGGGGATAAATGGAGGAGATGGTTAAAGACTTATGTCTCTACTGTTCGCTTCTCAGTTCTGTTAATGGATCTCCTGTTGGTTTCTTTGGTAGCTCTAGAGGTCTCAGACAAGGCGATCCTTTGTCTCCCCTCCTATTTCTTTTGATCATGGAGGTTTTAAGTTGTATCATGAAGAAAACTGAGGAATGTGGTTTCATTTAGGGTTTTCATATGGGTCTTATTAATTCTACTGGTATCCGTGTTTCTCATATTTTATTTGCTGATGATACCATTCTTTTCTGTGATGCCTTTAGAGAGGAGATTCTGTCTCTTAGGCTGGCTTTGATTTGTTTTCAAGCTTTTATTGGCTTGAAGGTAAATGTGGGAAAAAGTGAAATTGTCCTTATTGGGGAGGTTCGTAACATTCAGTCTTTGGCTAATATCCTTCAGTGCAGGGTGGGCAGTTTGCCTATGACTTACTTGGGTATGCCTTTGAGAACTTTGTATAAAACAACCTCCATTTGGAATCCGATCCTTGAGAGGATGGAAAAGAAGCTTTCAGGTTGGAAGCGGCTTTATTTGTCAAAGGGTGGTAGACTCACCTTGCTGAAGAGTACCCTTTCAAGCCTTCCGACTTATTACCTTTCCCTTTTTACTATCCCCAAAGCTGTGGCAACTAGATTGGAACGCATTCAAAGGAACTTCTTGTGGGGTTCATCAATTGAGTGTTTCAAATATCTTTTGGTGGCTTGGGAAAAGGTTTGCTTACATCGTGAGTTGGGGGGCTTAGGAATTCGGAAGTTGGAGCCTTTTAATCAGGCCCTTTTAGGAAACTGGCTTTGGAGGTATGGCCATGAAACCTCTCATTTGTGGCGAAGGGTCATTGCCGTGAAATATGGGGAGGGAAAAGGGGGTTGGTGCACTAGAGCTTGTAGTAGGGCCCATGGTTGTGGGTTATGGCAAAGTATTAGTGAAGGGTGGAAAGCTTTCGCTAAGCATTTCTCTGTTGTGGTAGGGGATGGATCTCGTACTCTTTTTTGGCATGATAAGTGGACTGGGGATGTCCCTTTTAAAAGTCTTTATCCTCAGTTATTTTTGTGTTCAGCTAATAAGGAGGCTAGTATTTCTGATGTGTTAAGCTTTTCAGTGGGTGATAATGACAGAGTGTGGAGTTTAAGATTTCAGAGGGAATTCAATGATTGGGAGTTGGCGGCTTCCTACTCCCTTCTTCATTTCATCCAAACCCGAATCCCTAGGGGTGGAGGGTGTGATAGGCTTTGTTGGGATCTTAATGGCAGTGGGAAGTTTGATACTCGGTCTTTCTATCATAAGATTCGTAATGTAACTCCCTCCACCTTCCCTTGGAAGGGTATTTGGAAAGTTAAGGTTCCTAAAAGGGTGGCTTTTTTTATGTGGAAAGTAGCTCATGGTCAGATTCTAACTTTGGATAATCTTATGCTTCGTGATTGCCCTTTGGCGAATCGTTGTTATTTGTGCTGTTGTAATGCGGAATCTGTGGATTACCTGTTACTTTTTTGTTCGATAGCTTACTCTTTGTGGATGTATATGCTTCGGTTGTTTGGGATCGTTTGGGTCATGCCAGGTTCAGTTGAGGAATTATTATTCTGTTGGTTTCATTGGCTTGGGAAGCATAGTTCTGATATTTGGGATTTGGTCCCAGGCTGTTTAATGTGGACTATTTGGTCTGAACGGAATTGGTGGGCTTTTGAGGATGAGGGGAAAACTGTGGTTCAGTTATTAGAGTTTTGCCAGAGGACCCTCTTTGATTGGTCTCGTTGCTGGGGTTTCTCGGATTGTTCTACCCTTATGGATTTTATTTCTTCTATTAGAATAGATTAGGGGCTGTTTTTGTCTTCTTGTTTCTTTTTTTCCGTTGTTCACTACCGTGAACTCTTTGTGTTTCTCTTGCTTTTCTTTTATTAATAATATTATCTTCTTACTTATCAAAAAAAAAAAAGTAAGTCGTGGTTTTTATTTACTATATACTGAAAATAATAAATTAATCAAGTAACTCTTGAATGAGCTTAAGTTATTGGTTGTTCCATTTAACCATTTGCTTAGTGAGCAAGGTGATTGTTTTGTTTTTGTTGTCCTTGAAATCTGAATCATTCTTTTTGAGGTTGAGGATGTCTTAGAATCATGTTCTAAATGCTTTATCCTATTATGAATTTTAACTAACTTGGTTGTAACAATTTTGAACTAAACAGGTTGGGGCACCTGCTCGTGTTGGGTTGGTAGCACCAATTGATGTTGTTGTCCCTCCGGGCAACACTGGTCTGGATCCATCGCAGACGTCCTTTTCTCAAGTTTGTAATCTTGTCTTGAAATTCATTTGGTTTTCTATTTGTATAAAACATTTGTCCTTACGCCATTATCTTTCAGGTTTTAAATATACCAACAAAGATTAATAAGGGAACTGTCAAAATTATAACCCCTGTTGAGCTTATTAAAAAGGGTAACAAGGCTGGGTCCTCTGAGGCTGCCCTCCTTGCAAAGCTTGGCATAAGGCCATTCTCTTATGGCCTTGTTGCTCTTCAAGTTTATGATGACGGGTCTGTCTTCAGCCTTGAAGTCCTTGATCTTACTGATGAGGACCTGATAGAGAAGTTCTTCGTTGGTGTCTCTATGGTGACGTCACTATCGCTTGCTATCTCATATCCAACCCTAGCTACTGTGCCACACATATTCGCCTATGCCTACAAGAACGTTCTTGCAGTTGCTGTTGCTACGGAGTATTCCTTCCGTCAGGCAGAGAAAGTTAAGGAGTATCTAAAGGTATTTGATTCTTCAGCATTAGTTAGGCTCTCACTTTCACATATAGTCAAGTCCCATCCTTTGTTCAATAGATTAATTGTTTTGAGTATAAATGCAGGATCCTAGCAAGTTTGCTGTTGCCGCCGCCCCTGTTGCAGCAGCTGCTTCTGGTGGTGCCCCTGCTGTTGCTGCTGCCAAGGAGGAAGAGAAGAAGGAAGAGCCTGCTGAAGAGTCAGATGATGACATGGGTTTTAGTTTATTTGACTAAAACTTGCGTTAGTGGCGTTTATTTCCTGATGGTTTTACATTAGAAATGTTATGTTTTTTGGAGAATTTTTAAGTTAATATGCCATTTTACTTAGACTTGCAAAATATTTCCTCCAGTTGAGGGAAATTATTAATTTGGATGTCGTTCTGCAGTTTTTTTTTCATGGATGTGTTTGGTTGGTTTTATTTTAGAGTGTTTCTTGAGTTTGTAGTGATTATTGACTTATTTGAGTTATTTCCCATCTATGTCCCTTTGAACCTAGATTTTTCCACATCAAAATGTCTTATGAGCACTATCCCTTGACTAGGGGTGGGCCATTAAGGCAATAACCTAAAGGTGCCCAAATGGAAGAAGGCCCTCTCTAAAATAGGAGTGGAGCATTTGTTACTTATTCGATAATTTTATGAGAAGTGTTACGTTTACAATATTTTTATTATAAATCATAGGTGGTTAGTTGTTGTTAGTTATTATTGGTTCAAATTTGAACTTAATATTAAGATTACATTTTTGCTCCAACTGTCACTTCAAATTTGTTTTGTTGTAAAAATGTTGTGGACAACATTTCTCTTATTTTACACATTGCAACAACGGAAATAGAATAATATGATATCTGTCTTATAGGAATGCTAAAAAATAATAACAAAAAAAGTAGTCCTCTAATCTAGGACTTCATTCAAAATTCTTAGTGCCCTTCTTTAATTATTCTGAGAATTTTGTAGTAGGATTGATTTTCAATAGAAAACAAAATATCTACACACTATAGTAGAAATATTCAATATGCTTGTACTGTTAGAAAGTGGTGAAGTGTTCAATATGCTTGTACTGTTAGAAAGTGGTGATATGCCTACACAACTAGGACTACCATATTAGATAATTTCATGAGATCTTCCCCGAAGCTTATCATGACTAATCCTAGATAGTTTTGGGAAACATACCTAAATAGAACTCTCCCCTCGCCACACTTCCTTCAAGGCTCTACTAGGTGCTTGATTGATTGATTTTATTATTTTGTTCACAAAGCAAGATGGTTGTTTTGGTTTTTTTGAAAGTTAATGATTTTTTACTTATAAAAAAATTATTCTTAGCCCATTTATAATCTGTTTAAATATATAATTAATACCCATTAGGCTAAAGTAAATTAATTTTTTTTAAAACAGTTCTAAAAGAGATAATAAAATTTCATACAAAATATCATATAATTGCAACATGCCATAAGTTACCTAGGATGTCTTGGATTGTTACTCTCTTTTTATCTTGAATAGACGTGGATAATTATTAGTTTATTATTCAATTTTCTACTCTCATACTTTGACCCCTCTCAATTACGAGAAATTATTAGGTCTACTAAGAGGACTGCTGATGTGGTCCTTCTTGACCTCCCAATTAATAAAATGCTCTCATTTATATAAATGTGATATCATTTGATAATTTTTATTTTTTGTTCCTTGTGCTAATTAGGAAGTTCACTCATACATTTGCATAAATGTCATTATCTCATTGGTTAGAAGAATCATATCAACAGTCCTCTTGGTGGACCTAATAATTTTTCCTCAATAACTTGTGCCAAACAATTATTAAACAATTACAACCTGGATTCGAGTTTTCTATTTGTATGAAACATTTTGTCATGATGCCATTAATAGTTTCCTTATTAATTTTTGGGGATGTTCTGGTGGAAAATCTGGTTTTGCATCTCATACAAAACACATAGCGGAAGCAACAAACACAGATTTACTTCATTCATGAGAGATAACATGCAACCTTGAGTTCTAGAACAAAAAATAGAAAGCGTACCTTGGTGCAATGAAATTCAAAGCAAAAGATCAGAAGTACTTGGAAACACTTTCAATCTTTATTCCAATTCCACTAACGCCCAAGAAGTGTGGTCTCTCAATCAGTTTCCAAGGGAGAATAAGAGAGAAAAACATTTCAGAAAGATTTCTCTCTATCATGTTACTTACAAAATTCTATATGTTTCTCCTTTTATATCTAACTGATTATCTAATTAGGCTAGCCTTTTGGACCTTTCCAATTGGGCTTAAGTGTGTGGCTCGGAGTGGGACCAAAATGGACCAATAAGACACTAGCTCTAATGGGCCTTGGGCTTTTCTGTCAACTCTTGACAAGTCCAAAGTTATCATTAACTATATTTAATACCACTATATAAATATAGTTGCACTCTAGACCTTATCTATAAATTATATCCCAAGAATTTATTGTACATGCAACTCCTTCATAAAATATTCGTAGTAATACAAAATCATGAATGTAGACTGTCACTTTTAAAATTACTACATCTTAATCCTTGAGTATCCGGTTTAATCCTTTAAGTTATTCATCATATATTTATGAAATCCAATTTCATAAATATATACTTTAGTAACTCCTTACTAAAGTGGTTGGGCCCAACTCTCTAAATAACCAAGTCCATTAAACTTATCTCAAGGGAATATTTTGTATCTCCGTTAAGATACTATGAATTCCATCTTGAGAATATATGTTCCATCAACACTAAATGCGGCTGCCCAACATACTGAGATTTTGATCGTATCTTATAGATCTCACTCCTGAAATATCAAAGCAACCTATACCTCATGATCAAGTCCATTATTCTCTCAGGATTAAGAGTTCATGTAAATAGAAGTCGTGAGATTTATTATTCATTTAATAGTCATTAGGAGAATAATAAATCTTACAACGGTCCAGTTCAATATGTCTTAACTCTTAAAACATATCAACATATCAACTAGAAGTCTCCACTTCCATGATCAAGACAAATCATCTTAGCTGATATGTTATAGTCTTCGTATATGAAATGCCCAATTTCATCACTGACTACGAACTAAAATTCTGAGTTTACAAAGAACTTGTGATTTATATCTTCTGTGACTAAATCACATAAATCACATACTATGCATCTCATAGACTAAGATAATGTCTCATTAGTTCATTTATAAATAGTCTCATAAATTGGATTTTAGGGCATAAACCCCAACATGTTCAACACCTAAAAGTCTTCTTAATTAGCTCTAGGGGGCAATGATTTTAATAGTACCCTTATTAATCTTCATGGGGATGTTCAGCACCTGAAAGGGATTTTCAGCACTTGAAAGACTTTCAGGTGCTGAACATCCCCACGAAGATTAATAAGGGTACTGTTAAAATCATCACCCCCTTAGAGTTGATTAAGAAGGGTGACAAGGTTGGGTCCTCTGAGGTTACCCTTTTTACGAAGCTTGGCAAATGGCCATTTTCTTATGGCCTCATTGTACTATCAGTTTATGATGAAGGGTCTGTCTTTAGCCTTGAAGTCTTTGATCTTGCGGATGAACAAGCATTGATAATCAAGGAGCTTTTACACTCTTTTTCTAACTCTTTTTATTTGTTCTTGCTCACAACTCACAAGATTGATTTATATAATGCAAAACGGCTGAGTAGTTGAGTTTATGTAGAACGGGAGATAGGTGCCACAATTTTTGTGAGTTACATAATCAAATATATTATATGTGTGATTCACATTAATAGATTACTAAATTAGCCTATAAATGTAAATGTTGTAAATAATTTTGCAGCCCCATATTGTTTCTTAGAAAATTATTTGCAAGATCACCGCCCTCAATTTGGAAATCTACAAAAATATACTGCTAAAGTTGGTCAAGATCATTGAATTTTTATTTCCTTTGTTATTAATTATCACTACAACAAAAAAATGTTTATTACAATAAAAAATTGTTGCAATAACATCAGCATCATTGTAATAGTTTATGCAAAATGTTGCAATAAAATTTGAGGTAATAGGTTTGTAGAACAGAAAATTTTGTTGCAATAAATTTAAATATTTTAATGACAATTTTGATGTAATAATATATGTACTGTTGCAATAAATAATTTACTACCTCGAATAGCTTGTAACAATAGGCTATTATGTCACAAATTTTATTGCAATATACTACAAATAATTGACAAAAATAATTTGGGTCAAGTTATTGCAACGATATCTTCATTGTAATAGATAATTGTTTCATATTTTTCATTACAATAGATTGTAAAATAATTGGTATTAGATTATTGTAATAATTATGTTTGTCATTGCAATAGAATGTAAAATAATTGATATTTAGTTATTGCAATGATAAATTTGTTGCAATAAGATGTCACTTTAAAATTTCTATTGTAATAGATTGCAAAATAATTGGTATCAAGTTATTACAACGATTTCTTCAATTTAAGTTATTGCAAAAAATTTTCTTAATGCAATTTAATATTAATGCCTTTATTGTAATTAAAAATTATAAGTTATTGAACTAATTATTGTTAATGTAATAATTTACCATTTTTAAGTTATTATTGCAACGACTTTTAATTTGTAAATATGATATTATGTCTAATACTATTATACTAATTTTGTTGTATTTTTTTTTTTTTTGAAACATACTAATTTTGTTGTATTAACACTTGATATAATAGACTTATTTTGGTGTAATGTTATGATGCCAAATTTGGTCAAGATCATTGATTTTTGATTTCTTTTGTTATGAATTATGATACACTACATGACCGGAATTCTTAAAGAAAACTTAGACGTCTTTGCCTGGAGCCATGACGACATGCCAGACATATCTCCAGAAGTCATTCAGCACAAGTTGAATGTAGACCCGGAGAGAAAACCCGTCAAGCAAAAACGAAGAGTCTTCGCACCGGAAAAAGACCAAGCAATTACTGACGAGGTTAACAAACTCTTGACTGCAGGCTTCATCCGGGAGGTATACTATCCAGACTAGCTTGCAAACATCGTCTTAGTGAAGAAAGCAAATGGGAAGTGGAGAATGTGCGTGGACTTCACGGACCTGAACAAGGCCTGCCCAAAGGACAATTTCCCTCTTCCAAGGATAGACCAGCTCGTAGATTCTACAGCTGGGCACAAGTTGCTGACGTTTATGGACGCTTTCTCAAGATACAACCAGATAAAAATGGCTGACGAAGATCAGGAGAAAATGGCCTTCATCACTAGTCAAGGGCTTTATTGCTATAAGGTAATGCCCTTTGGGCTGAAGAATGCAGGTGCAACTTATCAAAGGTTGGTGAACAAAATGTTCAATAAGCAGATAGGCAGGAATATGGAGGTGTACGTGGATGATATGCTCGTCAAGAGTAAAGAAGAACTTGCCCATCTAGACGACCTCAAGGAGACATTTGCTACCTTCAAGCAATACTAAATGAAGCTGAATCCTAGCAAGTGTGTTTTTGGTGTAGCCTCAAGGAAATTCCTGGGATTCACGGTGTCACAGAGAGGAATAGAGGTAAACCCAGAGAAGGTACAAGCCATAATCAACATGGCATCACCCAAGACCGTCAAGGAAGTCCAGAAGCTCATGGGAAGAATTGCGGCCCTCAATAGATTCGCCTCTAGAGCGACGAACAAATGCCTACCGTTCTTCAAGACCTTAAAACAGGCTTTCGCCTGGACTGACGAATGCGAAGTTGCTTTCCAGGAGCTCAAACGCTACTTGAGTAATCCACCCCTTTTAAGCCCATCCAAAGAAGGTGAGAATCTGTATTTATACTTGGCAGTTTCAGCTACAGCCGTGAGTGCAGCCCTAATTCGAGAAGAAGACAGAAAACAGCTTCTGGTTTATTACGTCAGCTAGGCTTTCCAAGGAGTTGAGTCCAAGTATCCAAAGATTGAAAAGATTATGTTCGCATTAATAGTAGCCTCACGCAAGCTCAGACAGTATTTTCAGGCAAATCCTATCCTGGTGATGACGGACCAACCTATCAAGAAGTCCATGAGTAAACCTGAGGTAGCCGGGAGAATGGTCCAGTGGGCGATTGAACTCAGCCAATTTGATATTGAATACCATCCCATGACCGCCATTAAAGCACAAGCTCTGGCAGACTTCATTGCCGAGTTCACCCTTCCGGACGAAGAAAACCTCGCTGACAAAGCCAAACAATGGATGATACAGACCGACGGTTCGTTGGCCCAAAAGAGGGGGGGAGTAGGGGTCGTCATAATCACCCCTGATGGAAAAATACTGAAGTATGAAGTTTAGTTGAAATTTTCGGCCACCAACAACGAGGCCGAGTACGAAGGTATTTTGATGGGTTTGAAATTCGGAAAGGTGTTTGGAGCTAAAAACCTGTTAGTTCAAAATGATTCAAAGCTAGTACTTGGGCAAATCAAGGGAGAATATGAAGCAAAGGAAGAGAGAATGCAGAAGTACCTCAGGCTGACGAAACATCTGACTTAGGAGTTTGATGAAGTGGAGTTTGTGCAGATCCCCAGAAGCCAAAACATGGTAGCAGACGAAGTCTCGAAGATAGCGTCGTCAGAAGAAGGGGCGACGAACATGGGTTTGATGATGGAAGTCCAGAAAAACCCCAGCATTGAAGAAGTTACAACATTCGCAATCTAGAGCACAAACAGCTGGATGACGCCCATCATATCATTCCTCCAGGACGGGCATCTCCCTTATAATGCGGACGAGGCCAGGAAGATCAAGAAAAGGGCAGCCAGGTTTACGATCCTCAATGACACCCTATACAAGAGAGGCTTCTCCATGCCTTACTTGAAGTGCATTGACGAGGAAGAAGCCAAGTACATCCTGGAGGAGGTCCACGAAGGAGTTTACGGGGATCATGCTGGTCCTAGATCCCTGGTGAGCAAGATCATTTGAACAGGTTATTTCTGGCCTACTATGCAGGTGGACGTGACGGAGTTCGTCAAGAAATGTGACAAGTGTCAACGGTTCGAGAATGTCCAGCGACTTCCAGCAGAAAAACTGACAACGATTGTGTCCCCATGGCCGTTTGCGCAATGGGGAATCGACATCGTCGGCCCACTGCCCTAGGGCAAAGGTTAGGTAAAATTCTTACTAGTTGCTATTGATTATTTTACGAAATGGGTTGAAGAAGAAGCACTGGAGACCATTACTGAAGCAAGAATCCAGAGCTTTGTATGGGAGAATATAATTTGCAGGTTCGGGATTCCAATGACGATCATATCTGATAACGGGTGACAGTTCGACTACCGGAGCTTTAGGGATTTTTGTTCAAGTCTAGGCATCAAGAACCAGTTCTCATCCCCAGGGCATCCATAAGCAAACGGACAGATGGAGGTGACGAATTGAACACTGCTCAAGATCATCAAAACGAAGCTGGACGATGCGAAGGGAGCCTGGCCGAAAAAGTTACCCAATGTCCTGTGGGCATACAGAACCACGACAAGACCCCCAACGGGAGAAAACCCTTTCAGACTCACCTATGGCACTGAAGTAGTGATCCCGGTCGAGGTAGGAGTAACCAGCATTAGACGAGAGGCGTTTAACGAAGAAGACAATGATGCCCATCTACGAGCTAACCTGGACTGTCTTGACGAAGTAAGAGATAAAACTTGCAGCAGAATGGCGGAGTACCAGCAGAAGATGACTGACTACTACAACAGGAGGGTAAAACTCAGACGACTTGACATTGGCGACCTCGTCTTACACAAGGTCACCACGGCGACCAGAGATTCTGCCCAAGGAAAGCTCGGCCCCACATGGGAAGGACCTTACCGAGTCGTCCATTACTCCAGGCAAGGAAGCTACCACCTGGAAACCCTAGACAGACAGAGGCTCCCGAGGCCTTGGAATATTGATCACTTGAAAAAGTACCACCAATAGATGTAATAGATAAATGTATTTATCATTGAAATTAATAAATGTATTATTCAGCTAATGTCTCCATACAAGCAGGTTTGAATCAGCAGGAAGTCCTAAGGATGACAATATCCCTAAAACAGGGTGTAAGTCACAAAAGCCAAAAATGGCTAAGTAACAAGATTCCGCTTAGACGGATGTAAGTTACTGACGACGACAAGATCCCTAAAAGGTTGTAAGTCACAAAAGCCAAAAATGGCTAAGTAACAAGATTCCGCTTAGACGGATGTAAGTTACTGACGACGACAAGATCCCTAAAAAGGGTGTAAGTCATGAAAGCCAAAGATGGTTAAGTAACAAGATTCCGCCTATACAGATGTAAGTTACTGACGAAGGGTGCAAGTAAAAAAAAAAAAAAAACTGAACCCTGCATGGACGAACACAAAACTACCGACGATGAAGAGGAAAGCCACAACTAAAACTTTCACTAAGGACAAAGTATGGGCGATTCCACAAACATATCATAAACCAGCAAGCATGCAACCACAGATACAGGTAAGTATGTAGCAAATTTAATCGAAGCCCAAAAACTTAGGGCAATTACTATTGTTCTTACATAAAATAAAATAAAAAAATAAAAAAACCCATAAACACTGGGCTAAGAGCCATTGTTTTGAAAAGTAGATTTAACAAATAACCCAAAAGAAAAATAAAAATTTCTTAAGTATCAGGCCCGGGCCAGCATCGGAGACGTCATCAGCAGGAGCGTCATCAGCAATGGTCTTTTCAGGGACATTAGCCTCAGGAGCTGATTGGGTAGCCTCGTCAATCGCCATCTCTTGGTCCACCACTTCGAGATCCAAGCCTTGCAGGTCAACTCCAGTGGGATGTTTGATGAGGTACCTTCGCAAAAGTTCAAAACCTTTAAAATACCAATTGAAGAGCACAATATTGTACTCATCAGTTTGCTGGAAACCCTCAATGGACCTAGCAGCAATCATCTTGAGCTTCTCCTTGGCGGCAAGAAGTTGTTCGTCCTTCTCCTGGGTTAACTGACACTTGACTTTGAGATCGTCATTTAAGGCCCTGACATTTTCCTTTAAAGTATTGGCCTCGCCCATAGAATCAATAAGCTTTTTCTTCAGTGTTGAGTTTTCCTCCTCCAAAGTCTCCATCCTGGATGTTAGGGAAGCCACCTTTGCCTCCTGGGTAAGGCACTCAGAAGAAAGTAGAAGCCGTTAGTGTAAAAAAAAAAAAAAAAAAAAAAAGAGGATAGATACACGAGCATTCTACCTGAATGAGCTTATGGACGTGCTGATTTGCTACCACGTTGAGCGGCACCTTAGAAAAAACCCTTATGTCCTCAGCAGTAACAACCCCATGCGCCCTATCCGCTGCCAGTTCCTCGTCATCCCAGATCGTGGACGAACGGGAATCCTTTTCTTTCTCCGTACCCGACAGTCGCAGCCTTTTCGAAGAAAGGGTAGGGATCTCCTCAACTCGAAGTGGCCGGAGAAACCGTCCTCGCAATCTCAGTCCCAGAAGTGAGAGGAGTGGTAGACGAAACTGGAGGAACAGACGGACCTTTCCCCGTGACACACACTCCCTTCTTCCCTATACTGGACAGCGGCTCGTCCTTCTTGGCCCTTATCTTGGCATACATGTCTTTATTAAATTTGGTTGTCATTCCTGCAAGAAGAGAACACTTGTAAAAAAAAAAGCAAGAGAATCAATACTAACGAAGCCAACACTTACTCTTTTTCCCTTCAATGCCGATGCTGCGTAGGACGTAGGAAGATGGGTCAGGACCAAGGTTGTAGAATGCGAGGGTCCGCGGATCCACCAAATCGTCCCAACTTTCTATCGTCAGAGTGTACTCTATCGCCTTATCCATACGCTCCTTATGTCTGCTTTTGAGCTTAAGTCGTCTCTTAACTGCGCAAAACAAGAAGCACAAAAGTTAGTGGCAACAACAACAAACACAACAAAACTAAATTGACAAAAATGGATACTGACGCACCTAAAGTCGGGGTTCCCCACCGACGATGTAACCTCGGGATATCACCCCAGTCCCTGCTAGAGGGAGTCTCGAAGTCATCCCTTGACACAAAGAAAAATCTTGACTTCCAATACCTAAAGGACGAAGGCAAGCCCCTGACAATCCTTGTTCTCTTCTCCCAAGGTACTAACTCATAGTATCCATACTCTTTGGACTCTTTCAAACGATACAGTTAGGTGAGCTCTCCCACCTTGATCATGTCCTCATTAGCGGCCAACCATATTTCCATACAGTTGATCACTATCCTCCATGAATTGGGCATAAGCTGCTCGGGAGCAATACCAAAGTGATCTAAAAGCTCCATCACAATGGGGTGGACGGGGAACCTAAGTCCGCAAGTGAAGGCAGCCTCATAGAAGCACACCTCACCAAGGAAGAAATGACAAGCCCTATCCTCGTCATTAGGGACACGAACCCGTTCCGAAAACTGAAACCTATGTTGAAATCTACCCACGGTTTTAGCATCAAATCCACACACCTCCTCGAGGGCATGAAAAGCCCTAACCTCTTGAAGAGCAGAAATAGCAATATCCCCCTCTACCAGACCACCACTAGATGATAGCCCCATCTTAAGCTCACTAGATCTAACCACGGACATCATCCCCTGTTCTCTCACCAAATCCTCAAACCAATCAATCGATTGACGAAGCAAAGGTAGCAGCTCAGCCAATGCAACGCCCAAACTGTTACCCTCAAAGACAAAATCCCCAAGGTTTGGGAAAACGCCTAAAGATCCCCCTAAATGCGCGAAAAAGAAAGAGATTGAGAGGTAAGCTGTCCAAACCTCAGAACTACTCACCATAGACACCCAAAAGAAAAAATGGACATTAAAATCCCAAGAAACCATAAAAAAAGAAAACAATCACAGCAAAAAAAAAAAAAAAAGAGGGGAAAAATTAGGAACCTATAAAAGATTATGAAGAAAAGGAAATGGAGGAAGAGGAAAAGAGAAACATACCTTGGAAAGGCGCAGCCTAATCGTAGAAAAACTCCAAAGATGTCGCCGGAGCAGGATCAGAACAGTCGCAAGAGGAAACGGGAAGAAGGGGCTCGGAGAAATGATTAAGGAAATTAAAAAAATTGAAGTAAATGAAAAGTTTTAAAATCAAGGGCCCAAACAACTGAAAAATAGCTGGAAACCCAAGGATCATGTAAATAACTCCACCAATCCGCACACGCCATGTGGCCACAATGCAAGGGGCGCTGCCACTACGCATTTAATACAGCACGAAGACCCAACAATCGCTTACAGTCCAGAAACCTTTCATCTTCCATGATCGACATAACATGTCATGACGACCATGGAATCCGGGGGCAGCTGATGGGATTGACGAAATCAATTACAGACGATCTCAATAGGACAGACGGGATCATCCTGTGAGGATGAGTGCCCACATCACTAACGAGGATAAACGTTTCATTCAATGCTGCCAATAACACCCCGGACAGTTACAAAACCAGCTGTACAGACCGTTGGGAGTAGATTAAAGCTCCATTATTAGGCAGGAAGCGTTACCCAGAAGAGCATTGAAATCACAATACCAATCATAACGACTAGAATCCAGGGCAGAACATATATATTGCCCTTACGCTGCAAACAAAAGGTACGAAAAACATCCTAAAGAAAACACTAGTTATTGTTATTCTGTTTCATCTTGAAAAGTATCTTTCTGTTCTAACTTGAGCGTCGGAGACGTTGTGGCAGGCGCCACACCGGTGACCACTTTGAAGGGAGTGGCCTTTTCTTTTGTACATGTATCTAGGCTGGAGTTTGGGTCCATCTGAGCACGTTCCACACGACTGACGAAGTTACGCTTCATCAGATGATATTACGGTAGATACTCAGACCTATTCTCTTAATCATATTGACGCAAAAATCATGGTTTCTCCACAGGTAGAATGGCGCTTGACTGGTTTGTATGGCCATCCAGAGGATCAAAGGAAGAAGGAAACTCGGGCTTTATTGCTACATCTCCATTCTAGGGCCCCCATGCCATGGGTTTGCATTGGTGATTTTAATGAAATCTTGTCATCTGATGAAAAAAGTGGTGGTGTGCCTAAGCCACTGGGGCCTATGCAGGATTTTCAGAGCACCTTGTTGCACTGTGATTTAGTAGACTTGGGATACCAGGGGTACAAATATACGTGGCGGAACGGCAGACCAGTAAACACGTTTGTGGAGGAGCGGTTAAATAGAGCTTGTGCGAACCCGAAATGGAGAGAGATGTTTCCGACTGCTAAAGTTAGACATCTAACGGCCTCTTACTCTGACCATGACCCTATTTTACTCGAAACAGAGTTTGCTCCATCGAGGCACAGGCGAAGGAGGATCCAACGTTTTGAAGAAAAGTGGGTGGCCCCCGGGGAATGTGAAGATCAAATAAGAAGATCGTGGAGCTAGTCCCACCCGATTGGGAGCCCAATGTTTTGTCTCTTCGAAAAGATTAAGAAGTGCCGTATGGACCTTATGCAGAGGAGCAGGGGTGCCTTCGAAAATACCCGGGATCGTCTTATTGCCAAACAACAAGAGCTGCAACAGTTGGTTCATTCCAACTATGGAGTTAATATGGAACGTATTAACCAGACAAAGAGAGAAGTCAACGAACTCATGCATAAGGAAGAGGTTTTCTGGCGACAACAATCTCGAGCTATATGGCTCCCAGTTGGCGACAAAAATACCAGATTTTTCCACTAGCGTGCGAGCCAACGAAGACAAAAAAAACAAGGTTGAAGGCTTGGCCAATTCGGATGGATTGTGGCAAATAGAGGAAACTAAAGTGGCAGACATTGCAGTGGACTATTATCAGACTCTCTTCACAGCATCCGCAACTACTCATATGACCGAAGTGGTGGACAAGGTAGACAGGGTTGTGACAGATGATATGCGACGCACACTAATGCTCCCTTACACCGAAGAGGAGGTGAGAGTAGCCTTCTTCCAAATGCATCCATCCAAGTCCCCCGGCCCCAACGGCATGTCACCATACTTTTTCCAAAAATTCTGGCACATTGTTGGCCCTGATGTCACGTCCGTTGTGTTGTCCGTTTTGCATTCTAGACGATGCCTACACAAAATGAACCTAGCCCACATAGTACTCATACCCAAAAAGAACAAACCTGAGCATATGAGTGAATATCGCCCCATCAGCCTTGCAAATGTGGTATCAAGGATGGTCTCAAAAGTCATAGCTAATCGGTTGAAAATGATTCTGCCAAACGTCATTTCCGATGCCTAAAGTGCTTTTGTGCTAAATAAACTTATCACCGATAATACCTCAGTGGCTTTTGAGATGTTACACCGTATGCGGAACCGACGGAAAGGGAAGATTGGGCACATGGCAGTGAAGTTAGACATTAGCAAAGCATACGACCGGGTCGAATGGAGCTTTCTCAGGCAGATAATACTTAAGATAGGACTTCCTGTACAGTGGGTGGACATGGCCATGGAAATAGTACAAACGGCAACTTACTCAGTCCTCATCAATGGTGAGCCTCGAGGACATATTACTCCAACCCGTGGAATCAAACAGGGTGACCTTCTTTCACCTTATCTCTTTTTGTTATGTGCTGAAGGTTTGTCCTCTATGTTGCAAAAAGCCACAAACGCCAGAGAATTGCATGGCATCACTTCGTGTCGGGGTGGAGTCCAAATATCACATCTCCTTTTCGCCGATGATAGCTTACTCTTCTGCGAAGCTACTCCAGGTGAATGCCATCACTTGTTGGATATATTGGCCAAGTACGAGGCTGCCACTGGACAGGCCATAAATCGCCAAAAGACATCCCTTTTGTTTAGCCGAAATACAAGGCATGAGGTGAAGGAAGAGATTCGTGGTTTGATGGGAGATTAAATTATGACTGGCTGTGAGAAGTATTTGGGGATGCCAATGGTAGGGGGAAAGTCCAAAGTGTCCACTTTCAGAGAACTGTAGGAGAAAGTCACCGAAAGGGTCATGGGGTGGAAGGAGAAGCATATCTCAAAGGCGGGTAGAGAAATGCTGATCAAAACTGTCGCCCAAGCGATTCCCACTTACTCAATGAGTCTTTTTAAAATTCCCAAAACAGTCTGTGATGGTATAAACTCTGCTCTATCTAAGTATTTGTGGGGTCAAACTAGGGAGGAGAAGAAAATACATTGGATTAATTGGGGACGGTTGTGCACATCGAAAAGGAAGGGCGGAATGGGGTTTCGGGACATCCACACCTTTAACTTGGCTATGTTGGCGAAGCAGGCATGACGACTTCTCCATGAAACGCACTCACTGTTTTACCGCGTGTACAAAGCCCGATATTTTCCCTCATGCTCTTTTATGGATGCAGAATTGGGAGCAAGCCCATCGGTAGTGTGGAGGAGTCTGTTACAAGCACGAGAGGTGATTAGGGAAGGTTCTATATGGCAGGTGGGCAATGGACAAACGATAGGTATTAATACCCATAGGTGGCTGCCTCGACCACCAACCTTTAATAATGGAGCAGATAAAAGCTTAAAGGTGGCTGACCTCATTGATGCAACTACGAACTAGTAGGAACGAGCGGAGGTGCATGCCATTTTTGCCCCGGGTACAAGGGAGGATATCCTACAGCTCATGCTAGGTAATCTGACCTCGAGGGACAGACTGATATGGAAGGAAAACAAGGCAAAAAAAATTTCTGTGAAAACGGCCTATCAGGTGGCTCTTAGACTCCACCACTCACAATCAGGAGAGCACTCCCAAGCCAGATTGGATCAGAAGATGTGGAAAAGGATATGGTCTATAAACATCCCTCTCAAGGTACGGACTTTTATTTGGCGTGCATGCTCTAATATCCTGCCTACCAAAGCAAATCTACTCCGAAAGAAGGTGCAGGTGGACCTCACTTGTTCTGTGTGTGGACAGCATGAAGAAACAATAGGACATATACTGTGGGAATTCCCTCTAGCTCGTAATGTGTGGGCACTGGTTAGGGGTAGGGTTCAGAAGACAAGCTCCTCGGTGTCAAGCTTCTTCCTTCTTACGAGACAGATGATGGAGAGACTATCGGGGAAGGAATTTGAGCTATGGGCTATGATTGCGTGGACGCTCTGGAATGCATGAAACCGTATACACTTCCAAAACACACAGACCCATCCAACTGAGATCCTCAAGCAAGCAACGGACCTGCTGGTGGACTACCAGAAACTTGTTCGAGATCTTGTGCAACGGCAGAAGGCACAATGACTCCTATAGTTTTTATTAAGGACCTTGGTAGATTACAAGGACTTTGTTATGGACCCTCTTAGAGTTTTGTTTATTTTATTCTTTCTCTTGTACTGTTTGGGCTCGTAGAAGTTGTAGGCCACGATGCATGGCTTGCATGGCTTTGTGTATTACAGCTCATCAGCCAAGTCTATATTTGTATACTGTTTCTTTTTTCTTTTGTTTAATATACTTCTATCTTTGACGTCAAAAAAATTGACTTCTTAATTCATACGTGCGGGAGTGCAGTTTTATGCGTCTTATAATTGCTATTGACGCTTCATAGCCCACAAGGCGTTATTAATTACTCTAGGCGGCTTTATGTCCCCCATATCCAACGGTGAGGTGCTAATCCAATGGCTGAGCTTTTTCCTGGAATTTTGAGCGGGATAACTCCCACTTACTTTCGCTCCCTATATAAAGTGTGTGGAGAAATCTTTTCTTCATTTTACAAGTCTTCAAGTTTCCAGAGATATCAAACACTTAAGCTCTCAACAACTCTTTAAGATACACAACCTCTCACACCCTTTCCTAAAGAGATCTTCAAAAACTTTTTCAAAGGTATCAAAGATTAGCATACATTTTAGTTCCTGCAAATTTACACACTTTTCTTTTTCTTTTTTGAATACTCCTCTTTCTCCTCGGCCAGTCTCCTCGACCTTCTAGTTCTCACTTCCTTATTTACAAATCCCAGTCGCTTCATCTTAGGTTATCCAAATGGGTAGATTCGAGAGCCTAGTAGATTCCCCCGCAAAAATAGAAGTTTTTAAATAGAGATACCATATACCCCAGGAAGTTGGCCTACGGTATTATTCCCCAAAACAATTTGTTACACATAGAGAGGTGGGGAAAGTGGTCATTCCTATAATAGCCTTCATAGAAGGGGGGATGACCCTTCCTATGGGTAGGATAACTCGGGACTATCTTATTAACCATAGGCTGTGTCCCCATCAGTGCGCCCCTAATATGTTTAGGATCTTAGGGTGTGTCGATGCTCTTAACGAGCATCTCAAATTGGGACTCACATGGCACGACGTGGTCCATATGTATAAGTGTCACTCACAAACCGACGGAGGGTTTTACCTCAAGTCCAGGTCGTCCATCGTCAAGCTTATCTCGTGCCTCCCCAAATCCAACAAAGGGATGAAAGATGACTACCTAATTGCTTCAGGGGCATGGCACGATAGTCGCCACTGCCCAACCCAAGAGAGAGAGCCAGGTGGGATACCTTAGAGTTAGGCTCATTAACAAAAGACTTAGATTCTTTAACCCTACCCATGTCCTTCATTTTACTTTCCTTTGATAATGGGCTTCGATATTCTAATTGTGTTTGGTTTCTCAGTTATTTCTACAGATACGAGGCAAGTTACCCCTCGGCTTAGTCTTACTAACGTTGTGGCTTTCAACTACCTGCTCCGGTCAGAAATTTTGTGAGCGAGGACTGACAGTTGCAAGCTGTCCATTTGATCCTAGATTTCGATCCTATTTCGAAGATTTTTCAAGAGGTCGGCCACGCCATCAGAGCTGGTGATCCTCGGAAAAACCGTATTGACATGTCAAAGTCGGACTTCCTGACCAGAGACGACCTTCCCCCAGTCATACTACCAGTTCATCAAATCCCTCCTCAGCTCGTGATACCATTACAACAAGTCCCCCTCGAAGCAACAGCTATAGCAGAAGAGGAAATTGCCTCCTCGCACTTATCGTTGGAAGAAGAGATTGACCAGTTTTGTTTTGAAGGGGAAGAAGGAGTACAAGAGAAGCCTGTGGAGCTCTCGGATTCCGAAACTGAGTCTGATAAGCTCTCCTCTACTCGCCCACCAGGGCTAGTTGTCATTCGGATTAGTTCAAGCTCAGAGGAAGAGGAAGGGATGGATCTGAAGAAAAGATCTAGCCTGAGAGGTTTGATGGCCAACAAGAATAGAGGGGGAACTTCGAAAGATGTCCCCAATACCCAAACTCCTGTCACTCTTCCTCCTCCTCCTCCTCTTCCCACTGACCTCGGATTGCCCGCCAATCCCAATTTGAAGAAAAATAGGCCAGGTCAGGACTTAGAAGAAGGTGAGGTGGCCCCTCAGAAGGGTTCCAAACAACAGAAAACAATTAAGGACCCTAAGGACAAGAGGGCCTCTCGATGGAGAGTAGGGACGAGGTTGAGGTACGCTGGCAACAGCGCACCTGGGCTCCTCAGATCGAGCTGGAGGGTGTGCCCATCTCTTGGGATGCTTCCATTTGGGAATCCCAGCGAGGGCATGCCAACCATCTTGCTCAAGCCTTAAAGCAACCCCTTCTCCTCCCTAGGGATATAGAGGCTCTTTGGCGCACAAAGCAGCCATGGTAAGCTATCTTTCCCCCTTCAAATGCTAAGAGTCTCTTCCCTTTGTCATCATCGTCATCACCTTCATTTTCATTCTTTTTTTCTTTTCTTTTTTTTTTTTTTTTTTTAATATTGATTCCTTCGCCATTTTTGTATAGGTCACTCAACAAGTTTATGTGGCCGAGGAGTGGGTTTGAAATGGCCATAACAAACTTGAAGCTAAGTCCCACTCTTGACGCGAGGTTGAGAAAGCTCTCGGGACCCTGAAAGAGGAGAAGATGCAGCTGGCTGAGAAGCTGAAAGTATCAGAACATGAAGATTAGAGTGTCGTAGCAGGGCTGAAAACTACTGAGGCCCAGGCTGAGGACCAACGTAAGCTGCTCCACACAACAGAGCTAAACCTAGCCACCAAGAAAGCGATGGTTCTAAGTTTGAAGACTGAGTTGCAGAAAGCTAAAGAGGCAGCCAAGGTGGCCAAGGAAGCGGCCTATGAGCGTGGGGTGGAGGAGACGGAAAAAAGGCTGGCCGAGGAGGTAGCCGAAGTGTGCAGGGATTACTGCACTAAGTCCTGGACAGAGGCGCTCAACCGTGCGGGGGTCCCTGCCGACTCTGAGCTGAGGAAAGCTGAGAGCGTATTCTTCCCTGAACACAGTAGAGAAACCCCAGCTGACCTCCCTTCGACCACTGCTCTATCCCTTCCTCCTCCTAAGCAGGTCTCTGATACCCAAGTTCTTGCTGTGGGTGCTAAGATTCCTCCAGGGGCAATAGGGAAGGGTAAGGAGGTCCTACCCTCAGCCAAAGATATCCCCACTGAGGATTCCCTTACTATCAAGGATGTGGTTTCCCAAGCCAAAGCCGCTAAGTCAAAGTCCGATGTTGGGGATGCCAAGCACAAGGCCATAGATCCCAAGAAAGGCTCTTAACCTGCAAAGAAGTAGTTGTAGGATCCTTCTTTTTCATTATTGTTGTTGTTGTTGTTGTTTTTTTTTTTTTTTTCGTGTGGCCTTTGCCAACATTTACAATGTACCTACTTTTGGTTAATGAACAGACTTTTCTTCATATCTCTTGTATCTTTGCTTTATCTGCTCCCAAGCTTATTAGTGTTATAGATAGTATTGCGCTGTTGTTGTTTGTCTTTATTAGAAGCTAACAATAACTTACTGCTCCTAGGCATGTCAGGTTTGCCACATATTTGTATCAAGAACTGACCCTTCTGTACCGAAGGTTGATATCAATGAAGATGAGTATATACTTAGTAAAAACAAAGTAGAAAGGAGAGAGTGTCTTCATCCTGTTTATTATTTAAATAAGTAAAGGAGAGAATGCCATTGAGTATCGATTTTACCCAGGTATGTGGTCCGAGGGACCTGACATGATTTAGGATCTGTTTAAACACTTATAGAAATGTAGTAGTGTGTTAATTTCCCCATAGCATCTGGTCCGAGGACTTTAGGTATGACTATGGTTCTGTTTAAACACTCACAGAAATGTAGTAGTGTGTTAATTTCCCCATAACATTTGGTCCGAGGACTTCAGACATGACTATCTGTTTAAACACTTATAGAAATGTAGTAGTGTGTTAATTTCCCCATAGCATCTGGTCCGAGGACTTTAGGTATGACTATGGTTCTGTTTAAACACTCACAGAAATGTAGTAGTGTGTTAATTTCCCCATAACATCTGGTCCGAGAACTTCAGACATGACTATGGTTCTGTTTAAACACTTATAGAAATTTAATAGTGTGTTAATTTCTCCATAGCATTTGGTTCGAGGACTTCAGGCATGACTATGGTTCTATTTAAACACTTACAGAAATGTAGTAGTGTGTTAATTTCTCCATAGCATCTGGTCCGAGGACTTCAGGCATGACTATGGTTCTGTTTAAACACTTACAGAAATGTAGTAGTGTATTAATTTCCCCATAGCATCTAGTCCGAGGACTTCAGACATGACTATTGTAACAGCCCAGCCCAATAGGGGAAAAAAAAAAAAAAAAAGTCAGATATTTTAGCCCCACACGTGCCCCATCTAACCCCACTACCCACTCCCTCTTATTTCTTCTTTGGCCGGCACCCTCATTCTTGTTCTTCTTTTCTTTTTCATTTTCACTCAACACAACACACATACACACACTCCTCTCCCACCGGTACACTCCTCATCATCACCTCCACCATTTTTCCGGCAAGATCACCGGAAAAGCCTCAAGAACATCACACCTTCACATAAGTTATTTGAGGTAAAAGTTCTAATCTCTTTTGATGGGTATTATGTTTTTGTTTGAGGTTATTTTACCCAAGCTTTAATAATGATGTTCTTGAGATTTATGAGCTTCTTGGGTGATATTCTTGTAATTTTGTATATGGATTTCTGATTTGTTGGACGAATTTGAGTGAGTGGGTTTATGGTTTCACTAGTGGTGGCTAACTAAGGTTTATGAATGGTGAAAATTTAGGGGTTTTGAGGTATGTCATGTGAAATAAATGGTGAATATAGTTTTTATGGTTCATTTGGAGCTAGTAAAGATTTAAATTGTTTGTTTTGAAGGATTTTGTGATTTTGGTGTCATGGGTCCCTTGATGATGTTGTGAAAATCTTGTGGAAACTACTCATAAATTATTGAGGTTTTGATGTTAGAGATAATGCCTTGAATAATTCATAAGTATAATGAGAGAGTCTATGCCTTGTAAAGTAATTGGTTGAGAAACTTTGGAAGTGGAAAATATTATTTGTGAGGCTAAATTTAGGCTTGCCTAATTTAGTGCTTATTTGGCAATTCCTAATGTGTAACTAGATACAATTTCAAGTTTTATGCTTATTGTGATAGGTTTGCTTGGTATTGTTTAGGTTTTAGCTAATCTTATTTGGAGCTTGGAAAATTAGGCCTTTTTACGGGTTGCAAGGTAAGTAGCTTTTAATGGGATTTTTGGAAAATAATCATGTTGTATAAACTTTGTTGGGGTCAAACACATTTTGGAAAATTAATGGTGGAACTATGTTTTTCTAAAAATATATTGTGTTGTGACCCTACTACTTATGATTATATATGAAAATGTATATTCTTATTGCATATGGGGAATTGCATGATTTGTTAGCATGGAAAAGATAATCATCTTTTATAAAATTCTTGGGAATGGATTTTATGAATTTATTTCATTATTTGCAAGTTCTAAAGATACTCTATCTTAGTTTGTATTATTTGGTAAATGTACACAAAATATTTATGACAAGAAATAGTTTAGAGGACTTTGAGAATATTGTGGCTATTTGGTTATTGAAATATTTTATGAAACTACTTGGAAGTGAACTGTGTATTTCAAATACATTAGCTTGTGAGCTTTTGATGTGGCTTTGCCCTTGTGCTATGATGTTGGTGATTACCCTTCTTGGTGACAACAAGCCAAGTTGTAGACTTACACTTTGCATGACACGGGTAAATCCTTGAGTGTGTGGGTGAGGCCGCTGCCTATAGGACCAAAAGATCACATGCAAAAGGGGTACTGTGCGACATGTCATTCCCTGCTGCCCATGGGGGGGAGAGGTAAATCCTTAAGTGTGTGGGTGAGGCTAGGTAGGGCCAAGAGACCACATGCAAAAGAGGTACTATATGGCGTGTTATCCCCTGCTGCCCATGGAGGGGATAGGTAAATCCTTGAGGGTGTGGGTGAGGTTTGGCAGGGCCAATAGACCAGATGCCAAAAGAGGTACATATCATGCTAGTGTGTTTGGACTCTAACTTGTTTGTGGCGGTATGATGTATGGGTGATATCTCTGTCCTTGTTGGTCCTTGTTGCATCTTGGGTGAGGTTTTCTAATTTTGAAATGGTATTGGATGTTGATATAGCTCACAGTAAATGGAATGTAGTTCATAGTTATTTTTGGAAGCTTGGTACTAAACTATTCCTATCATTCTTGTCATGTGGTTAACGAAATTGTTTTTGCATAAATTAAATGGAAATTCCCAAATTGTAACATGTTTCGCAAAATATTCATTATCATGAAACTTGCATTTTCCCCATCCCCATTAATTATGCTACTTACTGGGCTCTGTCTCACCCCATTATTTTTCTAACCTTTTCAGAGTAGGCAACAGTCTTTCGAGACAGTTTTTTGATGGCTAATAGTAGTTAGACTAACTACTAATAGAGGCTGAAACTTTTGTAATGAGTATATTAGATGGTGTACATCTTAGAATAGGCTTGACTCATTCTTTTGTATTTTAAAGTGGTTGTGACATTATTTTCACTGATGGGACAAGCTGATGTTATGTAATTAATATTCAAACCTCTATTCTTTTGTGGCCAATGGTCCTTGTAATTACTGCTTAGAGCTCTGACTTACTTTAAGAGTATATTCAATGAAATTATTATGATAATTCTTGATGTTGGTATTGGATATGATTTATGTGGATTGGATTGTCAAAAAAGGAAAATCTACAGGTTCTTTAAGATGTCTTTTTCATACTTTGGACCCTTTGGGGTTTGGGGTGTGACAACTATGGTTCTGTTTAAACACTTACAGAAATTTAGTAGTGTGTTAATTTCTCCATAGCATCTGGTCCGAGGACTTCAGGCATGACTATGGTTCTGTTTAAACACTTACAGAAATGTAGTAGTGTATTAATTTCCCCATAGCATCTAGTCCGAGGACTTCAGACATGACTATGGTTCTGTTTAAATACTTACAAAAGAAAGAAAAATGGAAAGTACAACGCCTTCATACAACAAATGAACCTGTTAGGTTTTTAGACCCCTTAAACCACAATTGGATTAACCTAGTTAATTAGCCAAGTGATTAACTTAGTCAAATTATGCAAATCTAGGTTATCACAATCAAAACAATCATATCAGGTATATAGCAGCGGAAAAATAAATAACACAATGATATGATGACCCAGGAAACCACACGGTAAAAACCTGGGGAGGATTTGACCTAGCTATCCTTAAGGTAAACTTGAATCCACTATATGAAAGAATCGAAGTTCATACAATAAGACTTACAAGCCCCCACGCTCGACTTCTTATTGTTATCCACCAGTAGAACTTACTGACACGACCACGTGCAAGCTCCGAATCCACGGACTCCTTCTTTCTTGGATTCTCCACAAAATACAAGCACCCCCGCTTGTTTTTCTTTAAGCTCCAATGGCAACAACTGAGTTGATCATCAAGGTGTAGATAACATCTTCTCCTTGAAAACCCTAAGCTTTGTGTAAAGGAAAACTCCTCAAGGATCTCACAAGAGATTTACACAAAACAGCAAATATGAGCAACAAGAGCTGCAAGAGCAACTCCTAAAACGTGGCTAGGGTTTGCCTTATATACCTAGGGCAAAAACATAAAACCCTAAACGTTTTAATGAGATAGGGCTGAGTTGGAAATCTGCAGAAAAATGCAATTTGGCCGACTTTCGATCGATCGAGTCTAAGCTTTGATCGATTGAGCCAGGCCGAAATGCACAATAGCTTCTGCATCAGCTCGATTCCAACTTTACATGAATTACACAAATTTGAGCAAGCCTAAATAAGACTAAACAACCTGTTTTGATCATGGTTTGCCAACATTACACATTAGAGTTCTAAATACATAAAATCCTAAGTCTTTAGAACCTAACAAAACCTATTGACAAAGGAAACTTTCATTAATAATAATACATTTTCAGGTTGTTTACATTCCACGGGCGTGGTATTACATGTTCATCCAGGTCTTCAAGAAAGTATGCTCCTATGCCAGCCACTGAGGTGATGTGATACGACCCTTCCCAGTTGGGTCCTAGCCTTCCCCATGCTAGGTTCTTTGTGGTACCCAAAACTTTTCTCAACACCAAATCGCCAGGTACTAATGGTCTCAGCTTCACATTGGCATCATAACCTTGCTTAAGTTTGTGTTGGTAGTATGCCAACTGAACCATTGCATGCTCTCTTCTTTCCTCAATGGGGTCTAAGCCCTTTTCTAATAGATCATTGTTTCTGCACGGGTTAAATGAGCTGGTCCTTAACGTTGGGAAGCCGGTCTCCAAAGGAATGACAGCTTTGGCCCCGTAGGTCATTGAAAAGGGGGTTTCCTCGGTGGATCTGCGAGGCATGGTTCGGTACATCCAGAGGACATGTGGCAGCTCTTCCACCCATTTTCCCTTCGCATCATCCAACCTCTTCTTAAGTCCATTCACTATGACCTTGTTAACAACCTCGGTTTGCCCATTCCCTTGGGGATAAGCTGGGGTAGAATATCTATTCTTAATTCCTAACTCACAGCAGTATCTCCTAAAAGATTTGCTATCAAACTAAAGGCCGTTGTCCGAGATGAGGGTATGAGGGACTCCGAATCGGGTGACAATGTTTTTTCAAACAAACTTCTTGGCAACTGCGTCCCTAATGTTTGCCAAGGGCTCGGCTTTAACCTATTTAGTGAAGTAGTCTATGTCAACTAGCAGGTATCTCTTGTTTCCTGTTGCTTTGGGGAAATGGCCTATAATGTCTAAGCCTCATTGCGCGAACGGTCAAGGGCTGGATAGAGGGTTAAGGACTCCTCTTGGTTGTTGTATGTTTGGCACTAACCTTTGAAATTTGTCACATTTCCTTACATATATTAGAGTGTAGTACAAATCTTGTGTTATAATAAATCATAACATGTGTATATATAGTAGACTAAACCCTAGACTAATAGACTTCTAGTACAAGTAGGAGACTTGACTTGCACACAAAGTAGAATTAAGCTTAGGCCTACGCTAATGGGCTAATATATCTCTAACACCCCCTCTTAAATTCAAGATGAAAGCTTGATGAAATCTTGAGATTTGATAAGGTTGAGAAGATCCCTTGAATGAAGTTTGGCTTTGTGACGGTAGTTTGAGGAAGGCAATAGTCTTGCAGTGTTGATGCGACTTCTAACGGTGGCATGAGTATACCAGAGAGTTTTGACGGAAGCAGTAAGAAGCCAAAGAAGATGAACACAGCGAAAAAACACCGAGGAAGACAAAGATTGCTCTTAAATATACCGCAAGGATAGAAAACCACAGCCACAAGAAGGTGGCTATTATACCATGTTAAATATTATCATTGATACACTATGTTGAATATGCTAGTATGGATGTGGAAGCAAAAGCATAAAGTATAGAACACAATAACACACGAGGATTACGTAGTTCAGCCTAACGGCCTATATCCACGGAGGAAACCCTAAAGGGCTACATCAATAATATATTAGAGTGTAGTACAAATCATGTGTTACAATAAATCATAACATGTGTATATATAGTAGACTAAACCCTAGACTAATAGACTTCTGGTACAAGTAGGAGACTTGACTTGCACACAAATTAGAATTAGGCTTAGGCCTATGCTAATATGCTAATATATCTCTAACAGGAAGGTTTATCTTTATTTTTTATGAAAAAAAAAAAAAAAGTGTTATTCAAAATTTGAATTTTTTTTTTTAATAGATTTTTTTTCACAATTTCTTATTAAAATTATGAAGTTTCAAAATTAAAAGCAGACAATTATTAATTAGAAAAAAAGTTTAAATTGCACAAAAGATATTTATAAAAATATTGTACTAACTTATAACTTACATATTCATTTTAAATATTAATTTCAATTTTTTTTTAAAATTCAAATTAATAAAACAATTTTGTTACGTTGTTATGAAATTTTCCTATAAATAAAAAAGAAAAGAAAAAAACATTATGAAGCAGGCAATTATCAATTAGAAAATAAGCAAGCAAATACATTTAAATTGCTCAAAAGATGTATACAATATTACTCATTTATTTATTTTAAATTTTTATTTTTTTAAATCCCAATCAATGAACAAATATTTTTATTATGTCAATTTCTCTTCAAAATGACCATTGTTAACAATAGAGTTTCATAGTACAATATTATCAATAGTAATCAATATTTTTAACAGATTAAAAAAAAAAAAAGAAAAAAAAAAGAACATGTGAATCTTAAATTTTCATAACATATATTAATTTAAATCTATGTGAATCTTAAATTTTATTATAACTTATTTTGAAGATTTTCTATATACCATAGAAATATGATATAAAATATTCATGCATCCAAAATTCATAGAGTGCACTAATTGAAGCATCCATCAAATGTCTTAGCAATGTCCTTTCTGATAGGCCACAAACTGAATGACCCCTTGTGATTAAACCAATTAATTAATTAGCCAAGTTATTAATTAATCAATTTATCATGCAATTGCGTGGCAGCACAAACAAATCACCAATAAACTAATTATGCAGCGGAAATTAAATAACACGGTGATTTGTTCTAACGGCAAAAACCCCACCGGGTGATTTTTAGGTCACCACTCCCAAAACTCCACTATTATCAAATCAAACAGTTACAATTAAAGGAATCCCAAGTACCTTACCAACCTACAGTTGAACCCTTACCCCAATACCCAATTGGACTTGATCTGTAGTGACAGTTCCCACCTTTGATGCACGACTCCCAAGTACGTGACTAACCAATGTGCGGATCCCAATACGCGACTTCAAACACCAACTTAGAAGGAGAGGTTGGTTGCAAAGTTCTTCAGTTCATCCTACACGATGAAGATCAAGAAGATGCTTGGTCACAAAACCCTTTGGTGCAAATACACAGCAACTTCTTTAGAGAAGATGAACTAGGTCAAGAACTTCGTCTTTTGATCACAATTTGCTTGAACAAGGATTGCTCAATGCTTTTGCAACTTGTGTACATTATGACGGCTCTTAAACCAATCCTTTTATATGTTTAGGGTTAGAAGAAAAGAATGCCCAAAAATATATTCACAGATCCCAAGAAATCAGATCAGAAAATTTGACTTTTTAAATCTCGACAGATAGCAGGGGTCGAGGTTCGAGCAGGTGTCGAGCTTTAATGATTTTGCACTTCAGCTTGTTTTTCTTGGACAGACTTGATGACTTCAACACTTGATCTTGAAACCTTGTTTCTTAAAGTATTAAAAATACCTAGAACTACCCAATTACAAGTAGAGTGCGTTTTGTCAAAGGATTAGCCAATTTACATAAATAAGTATGACATATGTTCTTAACATGTGAACCACATATGTCCTAACAATCTCCCCCTTTGGCAATCCGTGACAAAACCACAACAAACAAATGAACATATGAGAGAAGTCATAAATCACTCAACTCATATTCACTTGTTGAATACAATAAAATCTAACCTAACACAAACTCTTGAAAAACTTTGCAAGAAGAGAGTTTATGGCAAGTAGACTTTGACAACCTGTATTTCTGAAACACTTTAAACAAAACTTATCAAGGCATCTTGTGTGAAACAGAAATAAATAGATTGCATACAAGTATAAAGAACATGTGTATAAAGATAGAGAAGAAACAACACATGAAGAGAGAGGTGAAAGAAACATACATCCACATATAGAGAAAATAAGTACAATGTATGTAAAACTGGTCACAAGACCTCATATACAAGATCAATGTATCTATAAAGAATAGAAAAGAAAAGATACATCAAAACCTTACTACATCCTTCAAAATATCAACACTCCCCCTATCAAAAATGTCTTATACTAACTCTCCCCCTAAGATGACTACTCTCATAACCCAAAACTACTCCCCCTTTTTGTCACGAGTGACAAAGGGTAGAGTGTCATGTAGACATCTCATCAGTAGAGCTAGCATCTCCATCATCATCCGAAGCGTCATCGTCATCACCATCATCATCATCATCCTCAAAGTCAGAAGCCGCTGGAGAAGGTGGTGAAGGAGTAGTCTCAGAAGCAAAACCACCCATGGTCGCCTGCCGTCATGCAATACGACCAACACGAACATTCACCTGATACAACTCAGTGGAGAGTGTATCGAGGCGAGCATCCATGCGCTGCAGCTGCGCCATGATGTCTCCAAGAGATACATCGCCCGTAGAGGAAGAAGGAGCAGATGTAGATGGAGCAGATCTGGATGGAGTTGAACGGGAGGGAGGAGTGGAATCCGTCTGTCTCGACCTAAACTGAGCCTCACTACGTTTTACTGTAGCGGCATCTATGGCACAAATGTGTGTGAATTGGTCGGACACAGGAAAAGGGATAGAGAAATGGTGTAAGATCCTCGTGATAGCAGAAGGAAATATGAGCTTATCACGGGACGCCGAATCTAGATGAACATCTATGATAGAAAGGATGAAATGAGAAGGAAAATCTATAGTAAGATGCTCAAGAAGAGATAACAAAAATCGAGCACGAGGCTCTGTGATGGAGTTGTAGTGAGAGAGTGGATGGAGTACAAAAGTCATCACCATGTTTAGGAATCTAGGACCTTTAGTAAAAGGTCTACATGATGTATACTGATGCTCACCCCAATCAGAAGGGCGCTCACAAAAAGCAGAAATGAGCTCATCCTTGGACACAGTCCTCAGACGCTCACAAGAATGATAGTCAGGAAACTCTATCCTAGGAACCCTAAGCACATCTGCAACTAGCTGCGGTGTGACAGGGATGTGCGTACCTCGAACGCGAGTGAAAAAGAGAGGTACTGAACTATAGATCACGTGCATGTTGGAGTAAAACTCCTGAATTAGCACGAGAGGACATGTGACCGGGACGTCACGCAGTGGCTCCCATCCCCTACTGTGAATGACAGAGGGAAGGTCAGTGTCGGCGAAGTTTGCCAAAATGACTTGGCGTTCCGAATGAACACCTCGTCTAGAAAAGTTCTCCGTAAATGCCTTGTGGGCATCTCCATCACGGAACCGAAGATTTAGAGGAGCAGAATCAGAATATGAAGAAGCTCCAGAACGCAGAGGGTTCCGAGCCGGAGTGGATTTACGTTTAGGTGCCATAGACACTACTAACGTAAACAGAATGAGAAAGAGATAAAGAGGGAGACAATCAGAAAAGTCCCAAAACAGTTCACATATATCAAATTTATTGAACAAAAGGTACGTATGCATGGGGAATGCATGAACATGTGACATGCAAATTAAAAAAAAAAAAAACATCATGGGCTCAACCCAATCCAATCCTACCAGCACACAAACATAGAACACACATCTAAATGCATGTAAATATCATTCTAATGCACATGAAATGCAATGTATGACATTTTGAACACCTTTAAGTGAAAACCCAACCCAAAATTTCAAGAAAAACTCATTGATTTTGAAAAACCCCAAAATTTTTCAAACACCCCAAAACCTAAGATTCAAAACATGAAATGCATGAATAAGGAAGGAAAATGAGATCTTACCAAGTGATTTACAGCAAGGAATGGCCGAAAATCAAGTGGGTTGGAGATTTTGAGTGAGAAAAAGAGGTTAGGGAGATGAACAACCGCAGACAGATCGAGAGAGATCGAGAAAAATGAGAATCGGATCGCAACAGAAGCTTATATAGGAGCTTCAGTAATTCTCGACAGCTGAGGTGTCGAGACAGGTGTCGAGGTAGGTGTCGAGAAAATGAACTTCGACAGCTACAGGTGTCGAGAAGGTATCGAGGAATAGACACCAAAACCCAGAACAGAAGCTCGATCGATCGACAAGGTATTGAGAAGGTATCGAGGAGACAGGAACTTTCTCGATCGATCCACCAGGTGTCGAAGAGGTGTCGAGATTGCGATAAGAAAAAGGCTTGAGAAGCTCGACAGATAGCTAGGTATCGAGGAGGTGTCAAGCCAGTAGTTAAAAGCAGTTTTTCGAGAAGTGAAAAACACAGTCATGAATGCAATCCAACATACACCTCAACCAATGATCCAATCAACATATAAAGCTCTCAAAATCATCTCTCAATGAAAAATTAAGCACATGGATCTCCCAAAAACACACACACACACACTAAACAAGTCTAACCAATTTTATTTTTCAAAAACAAGTCAAGACAGTTTAATGAGCATACATTAGCACATGTAAAACCTTTGTGATGGCCAAATCACATTGTACCTGTACATGTATCAAAAGTAGCAAAGAATATTGCGTGTTGTGTGTGAAAAACATCGCAAGATTGCATAAGTGTATACATGTTATGATGATTTGAGATATGAGAAAATAACTTTAACTCACACACAATCATAACTGTTTGATGGGGACTATCACCTTCGAGGTACATCCTATAACTCCCACATCTCCTAGAATACACGCTTGCAATCATATTTAAAGAATTTTTGATCTTTTTGCTTTTTATTTTCTTTGCATATTTTCTTTTTAAGCATATCATGCATAGGCTTATAAGAGAGAGAAAAGAAATACCCATTGATATTTGACATTCCAATTTTGCTATGCCGAAGCACACAAATGCCATTGACATCACACTTTTGCTATGCCGAAGCATACAGATGTCATTAATGATTGGCGGGCAACAGTGGTGAGATGGTTATTTATGCCTTTCTCTTAGGATTTTCTAGTCCTACCCGTCAAAAAGAGTGATATGAGTGTTAAGTCTAAGAGATAACTTAATCTTACTCATCACAAACAAGAGCCACAAAGCTCACTTGCTTAGTTGTGCATAAAGATGCTCATCTAAGCTACAAGAGATACAAAGTTTAGAAAACTATGTTTCATTGGCCATCCAAGGTACACAAGTACCAAAGTACACAAAACACACACTGTTTTTGTATTTTTCTGATTTTTTTTTCAATTTATTTATTTATTTTTATATCAAAAACAAAATAAACAAAACTGAAAGTAAACACACAAAAACATGTTAACAAAGCAAAGCATAAAACTAGACTGACTCAACAAAAATGCAAAACACACAAGCAATGCAACAAATAAGAAAAACAAGAAGGGAGAAGAAAGTGATGAAATCACTTAGAGTCCCTTTTCTTCCACACCTTGGAAGAACATTTCCTTTGATTAAACCCTTGAACCGGCGGTGAGGGGGAAGAATTGAAACCGTTCAAGTTCGAAAGGAACATAAGGGCTTTTAGAAGATCTCCAAGAGGAGCAAGAGAGGATTGAAGCTGATTTTAGCTTCCAGATGCCATCATGCCATTGCTCTGTTGAGTGGCTAGCCACTTGTAGCAATTTGGTCGAGTATGACCGACAGCTCCACAATGATGACAGAGATGTTGCTTCTTTTGTTTAGGCTTTTGAGAGTTAGCCTTCTTAGCCCTAGGGTTTCTAGCATCTTTCTTATCTTGCTTAGGGGGTTCTCCTAAGATAGATTTGCCCTTGTCTAAGTTCTCACTAGCTAATTCAGTTTTAACATCAGTGTTCTCTACTTTAACAATATTAGCAGGAGGAACAAAAACAGTTGTACTAGTGGAAGCAATATTAGAGGAAGAAAGATCATACCCTAAACCTGTTCGATCTGAAGCAGATTTCTGAATGTTGAGCATCTCATCAAGTTTTGCACTTGAAGTCCTCTCCAATTGAGCTTTGACTTGAAACAGCTCCGCTTCAAGCTTCTTGGTTTTCTCAGCCAGGAAGTTGTTCTCAAACCTCAGTGCTCCAATAGTTTGATTCGCCTCATCAAACTTTATGGACAACTCTTCACGATCAAGTTCCACATCACTGAGCTTCTTGGTGGTCAGCCTATAGAGTTTCTCGTGTTTCTCAGACAGCTTGTATAGTTTCTCATAAGCTGAATGGATATCATCTTGATCATCCATCTTCTCACACTTGGTGTCCACCAATTCTTCTTCTTCATCCACTTTTTCAACAATCCCTTCAGTAGGATTGACTGTGGCAGTGAAGGCATTTAAGATTCCGTCATCCTCATTGTCAGAATCATCTTCAGGCTCAGTGTCACTCAGGGTTGCAACAAGTGCCTTACTCTTCCCAATGCTCTTGAGATATGTAGGACACTCATTCTTCATGTGTCCAAACCCATGACACTCAAAACACTTAGGTCCTGTGGGAACAGTGTACTGACCACCTTCCTTTGCATCCTTCTTCCCTTTGTCTTGGCTCTTAAACTGAGAAGAACTGGATTGCCTGCGGTCCTTGTCGAAGCTCCTCCCATTGGCATTCTTCATAAACTTCTTGAACTGCCTTGTAATGTAGGACTTCATCTTGGAATCTTCATCATCGGAAGACTCATCTGTATCACTGCTCTTTGCCTTCAAGGCCATGCTCTTGCCTTTGCTTGACTTGCCAATCCTAGATAACCCTAGCTCGTAGGTCTGCAAGTTCCCAACCAGCTCAGTCAAAGGAATTTTGTCAATATCCTTTGATTCTTCTATTGCCGTAATCTTGGCATAGAATCTCTCAGGTAGAGATCTGAGCACCTTCCTTACAACCTTGGGTTCAGGAATGGTTTCCCCAAGATTGAAGGCTGAGTTCACTATGTCCTTGAGCTTGGCATAGAACTCATCAAACGACTCATCCTCCTCCATCTTAATCTCTTCAAAGCTTGTAGTGAGCCTCTGAAGCTTTGAATCTTTGACAGCCTTTGTTCCTTCATAGGTTGTCTGGAGGATGGTCCACGCCTCCTTAGCAGTTTCAGTTGAGGATATCTTTTTGAACTCCTCATTGGTGACCGCACTGAACAACGCATTCAATGCCCTGCTGTTGAAGTTTGCCGCCTTGATCTTGGCTTCATCCCAATCGGCCGGCGCTTCTTTTGGCTTGGTCCAGCCAATCTCAACAGCTTACCACACCTTCTCGTCTAAGGACTACAAAAAAGCTCTCATGCGTATTTTCCAGTAGGCATAGTTAGTCCCATCAAATAAAGGAGGTATGATTAATGACTGTCTTCTATCCATGACAAACAGGGGTCAATGGATCAACACAGCAGAGATTAAACCTAATCAGAGTGTGCCTGCTCTGATACCACTTGATAGGCCACAAACTAAATGACCCCTTGTGATTAAACCAATTAATTAATTAGCCAAATTATTAATTAATCAATTTATCATGCAATTGCGTGGCAGCACAAACAAATCACCAATAAACTAATTATGCAGCGAAAATTAAATAACACGGTGATTTGTTCACGAATGGGAAAAACCCTAAAGGCAAAAACCCCACCGGGTGATTTTCAGGTCACCACTCCCAAAACTCCACTATTATCAAATTAAGCGATTACAAATAAAGGAATCCCAAGTACCTTACCAACCTACAGTTGAACCCTTACCCCAATACCCAATTGGACTTGATCTGTAGTGACAGTTCCCACCTTTGATGCACGGCTCCCAAGTATGTGACTAACCAATGCGCGGATCCCAGTACGCAACTTCAAACACCAACTTAGAAAGAGAGGTTGGTTGCATAGTTCTTCAGTTCATCCTACACGATGAAGATCAGGAAGATGCTTGGTCACAAAACCCTTTGGTGCAAATACACAGCAACTTCTTCAGAGAAGATGAACTAGGTCAAGAACTTCGTCTTTTGATCACAATTTTCTTGAACAAGGATTGCTCAATACTTTTGCAACTTGTGTACATTATGACAGCTCTTAAACCAATCCTTTTATATATTTAGGGTTAGAAGAAAAGAAGGCCCAAAAACATATTCACGGATCCCAAGAAATCAGATCAGAAAATCTGACTTTTTAAATCTCGACAGATAGCAGGTGTCGAGGAGCTATCGAGCAGGTGTCGAGCTTTAATGATTTTGCACTTCAGCTTGTTTTTCTTGGACAGACTTGATGACTTCAACACTTGATCTTGAAACCTTATTTCTTGAAGTATTAAAAACACCTAGAACTACCCAATTACAAGTAGAGTGCGTTTTGTCAAAGGATTAGCCAATTTACATAAATAAGTATGACATATGTTCTTAACATGTGAACCACATATGTACTAACACTTTCTATGAATAACACCAAAGCATCCATCAAAAACTCATCTTTCATTTCATTATGTTTTGTATGTTTTAAAATGTCTATTTATTATGCTAAAGTTATTGGAAATATTTTAGTGAATAAACAAGTTTTGATACATAAATAATATCTCAAATAATTAGCAAGAATGTCAATAAGCAATAATAAAATAAATTTAAGTAAATTTAGAAACAATCTCACAATGCTATAGAATCACGCTGCAAAAGCGTTGTCCTTAAAGGTTGATTCGTGCCACCCAAAGTAAAACTTGGTGCGATTGGTTCTCTTGGCCAAACAACCCCCCAGGATTAGACTATAGCGTCGACCTTTGTGATGTACGCACTTCCACTCACAAAAGGTTTAAGAAGAACCCTTTATTCCCTTTCCTTAGAACAAATATTCTTGTAGAAAAATATGTGGGAGAGAAAGATAGTAGAGTTGTGTATATCTAAAATATAGAGTAGTAAAAAAAGACCCTCTAGAAAATATGTTATGATGAGTATTATATAGACTACTTATGAAGATAATAATCTATAGTTATTGGTTACTAATAACCCTTAAAAGCCCAACGGCTATATTATCAATTATTGCCTAACGGCTATTTTTCTCATAATTGCCCAACGGCTATATTTCTCATAATTGTCCAATGGCTATTTTACTCATAAATTTTCAACGGCTAGAAAGTAAATAAGAATAAAAGTGTTTGAAACACACACCCACACCAACAATCCCCCACATGTTACAAACACAAAATAGGAAAGGCACACAACTAAACAAAGCATGCATCAATATGGTACCAAAAGGTTTTAACCATAAATAGGATAAATAAGTAGGAACTAAAAGAAAATGGTGGAGTTAAAACTCTTTTAACCAAGCTATTAGTAAGCCAAACTTACCACCCACATAACTTTCTTTATCAAGGTTGTTCTTAAGCGGGTTGGCGCTTTATCCAGGCCATGCGCCATTGGGTTTCATGAGAGCTCTAGAGACCTACCCAAAAAGTCTCATAGGAAGTGGCACAACTTCCACTCACACATAGGTGGCATCCATCAGGAGTGCGTGCAGATACACCCCATCCCAACAGGTAGGGATATAGATCCATTAAGAGCCTAAAGCTCAACCTCACCAAATTCTGCAACTTAGCACTGTCTCACACCATAGGGATGGACTCATCACTAATCTCCTTATCGAGATAGCGGAAAACACGTAACAAATGACAATGCCCATGGACCACTAATGACCTCTACCCATTTAACCTCTTGTGTGGAATCACCCATCATAGAGAGGTTAGGCATTAGCCACAGTGTCGCAACTTGGGTATCAGTCCAATCCCTAACAGATGTCTCACTCACCAGCCTCATTGCTAGTGGTTTGGTCAAAGGATCAGCCAAGTTCCTTTCAGACCTCACAAAGTCCAATGACATAACATCATTATCAATAAGCTGCCTCAGTCTCAATTGGATATGTAAACTTTTCCCATTATAAACTTTGCTCTTAACACGTGTTATGGCAGCCTGGCAATCACAAGTAAAGCAAACAGAGACAACAGAGTTAGTAAATGGAGGCATATCAATTAATAAACTCCTGAGCCATACAGCTTTGGACCTAGCCTTCTCTAAGGCCATTAACTCTGTTTCTATATTAGATCTCACTATGCAAGTCTTCTTGGATGACTTCCAAGAGATAGCCCTTCTCGCTAGTGTGAACACATATCCACTAGTGGGCTTCACATAATCTGTATCAGAGATCCAGTTAGCATCACAATATCCTTCTAAAACAATAGGATAACCAAAATATGACAAAAAATAAAAATAAAAAGTCCCCTTTAAATATATCAATAATATAGATATTGTATCCCAATGCTTAACAATAGGACTATGAGTGTATCTACTCAATCTACCAACATCATATGCAATATCAGAACGAGTACAATTTGTCAAAAACATTAAACTACCAATAATTTGTGCATATTTATCTTATGAAACACTATCACCATGATTTTTAACCAAGTGCACCTTTAAGTCATACATAATAGACATAGGTCACATATCAAAGTATTTAATTTATTTTTTTTCACATAATGAGATTGTGACAGTACATTGCAATCAATATCCTTAAGGATCTTGATGCCTAAAATAACATTTGCCTCAACCAGAATTTTCATATCAAATTTAGAGGCAAGAAAACATTAATATCATGCACAACATTATGGCTAGTTTCAAATATAAGTAAGTCATCAACATATAAACAAATAATGACACCTTCATTATTATTTAACTTATAATATGACCATAAGTCACAAATCCATGTGTAAGCATCATATATCAAAATTTTCATGTCATTGTATAGGTGTTTGTTTTAATCCATACAAGGATTTAACCAATTAACAAACTTTACGTTATTGTCTAAGGACAACACAACCTTTGGGTTGCTCCATATAATATATATATATATATATATATATATTTCCTAATTCACTTATTAGAAAACAGTTTTAACAATCATATGATATATAATAGGTTTGTAAATAGATACAATGACAAACAACATTCTTATAGATGCACTTCTAATAATCGAAGAATAAGTATAAAATAATCAACATGATATTTTTGCTTATAGCCTTTAGCTACTGAGCATGCCTTATATTTATCTATGATCACATTCAGTTATAAGTTTCTTTTGAAAACCCGCTTGCAACCATACAAATTTTTTTTTCAACACCCACTTGCAACCAATAGGCTTAACCTTAGGTGAAAGCAGTGTGATTAGACATAATCTAATAATTAGTTAAAAGCTTCCAACAATAATGGTGCATCAACAAATTTAATTGCGTAATAACTTACATGTTCATCTTCAACAATATAGGTAAGAAATTGTTACCGTAACTCTTTTTCTCCCTAGTTCGCTTACTTCTTCTCAATTCTTGCACATCACAATAAGATCATCAGAAGTATCAATAGGTTCATGAAACATATTTTCCTTATTTTTCAAAGGAAACTCATACTTAAAGAAAGTATTTTTAAGATTTAACAATAGTATTAAATTCTAAATACACCACTAATGATGAAGATAATTCTATATCATGAACTATAACAAACATAACCAATAAACACACAATCACATATTTAAGAATCAAGTTTCCTCTTTTTAGGTTCATGTAGCATGACCTTAGGCAAGTACCCCCACACTTTGAGGTATTCTCCTTTTAGATTTGGGTAACATCTTAGCCAACCACCCCCACAATTTGGGGTATACCAAGTTAGGCTTATACCATTCTCAACTTCATTTTTTATATTTTATAAAAATTTCCAATACCTCATCTTCGGTTCCTAATACACAAAGTTAAATGAATATAGAATGGTCATCAAAAAAGATTACATAAAATCTTTTACCATCTCTAGTCATTGTGTGTTTTAAATCATTCAAATTATTATGTACCAAACTAAAGAGTTTGGTTCCTCTTGTTTTGGGTTTGCAAGGTCTTTTTGTTTCAAGTTCATAAAACCTATCCACCATCTCAAAACAACACATATAGCCAATAAAAAATATATATGTATATGTGTGTGTGTGTGTGTGTATATATATATATTAATATCACTCTTGCACTTGGTGGATAAAAGGAATATTTATTCCCACTAAATCTTATCCACTAGCCCAAAATACTAGTAGGATCAATTTTTTTTTTTAATATATATATAAAGAAAATTTTAATTATTTTCCATAATTTCTCATTTCATATATTTGTGTCAAGAGATGTAAAAATAATAGTTTTTGTACATAGAGCCAATAGCCTCTAGCTACTAGAAACCACTCCTAGGAATGTCCAAAATTTTACAATTGTAACATTTGACATCATTATACCACAATTTTATAATACAAACGTTTAATCATCCACAATTTCTTTTTCACATGACCATAAATGATTACTTGAATACTTTAGCAAGGAAAATAAAATTTAATTAAATTATAGTATCATTGTATCTTCATTATACAAAAGGAGTACCAAGTTGATACTACACTATTGATTCCACTTAACAATAGAAATGCCTTCATCATAAGTCTACACCATTTTTTTTTTTTTCTCTCTTCAGAATTCTACCAAAAAATAAAATTTTACCTCATTTCTCAAAAAAATTATTGCTAACATTTTTTTTTTTTTTGGAATTCCAGAAAACATTTCTCAAAACACATACGTTTTTCTTCAACCTCATGTTCCTCAAATTTCAATAGACATAAAAAAAATTCACAAAATATAATACACATATAGTATCACATAATCGCAAATGTAATAAGTTGATATCCACATATCAAGACAACGTTACATAATATTATTCACATATTAATTTAGATTAGAGAATCAAAATCACATTTGGATGGACGTCATTTGTTTTTTCTTCTAAAATATTAGTCCACCAAATTGTTTAGATAAACCAGATAGCAAAATAAACTCCATAAAAGATATAAGTAATTATATCTAAGAATATATCCACTAGCATTTTTTCTTTATAAACACAATATCATATCACAATATAAAATTTCATGATCAATAACTTGTTTATCCATTTTGAAGCAAGAAATCAACCTTTAAGATTGTTGGAAATATTTTAGTGAATAAGCAAGTTCTGATACATAAATAATATCTCAAATAATTAGCAAGAATGTCAATAAGCAATAATAAAATAAATTTAAGTAAATTTAGAAACAATCTCATAGTGCTATAGAATCACGCTGCAAAAGCGTTGTCCTTAAAGGTTGATTCGTGCCACCTAAAGTAAAACTTGGTGCGATTGGTTCTCTTGGCCAAACAACCCCCCAGGATTAAACTATAGCGTCAACCTTTGTGATGTACACACTTCCACTCACAAAAGGTTTAAGAACAACCCTCTATTCCCTTTCCTTAGAACAAATATTCTTGTAGAAAAATATGTGGGAGAGAAAGATAGTAGAGTTGTGTATATCTAAAATATAGAGTAGTAAAAAAAGACCCTCTAGAAAATGTGTTATGATGAGTATTATATAGGCTACTTATGAATATAATAATCTATAGTTATTGGTTACTAATAACTCTTAAAAGTCCAACGGCTATATTATCAATTATTGCCTAACGGCTATATTTCTCATAATTGCCCAACGGCTATTTTACTCATAAATTTACAACAGCTAGAAAGTAAATAAGAATAAAAGGGTTTGGAACACACACCCACACCAACAAAAGTAACACATTTTGTATTTCTGCTCATAGGTTCATGGCAAATGCTACTGGAAAGCAATTACAATGGGGAGCATAAAACATTGCTCCATCAACTTCTCCACAATAGCATGCATAATTTTAATAAGATGACATATTCCACGTTTCTAATGTAGTGAATTATTTTACAATTTTACTAGATGTAAATATTTCATGTTTCTACATTCATCCATCGGTTTCTTCATAATAGCTTCTGTCAATATTTTCACATGCAATTTTTAAATAGTTTTATAGTTACAATTTCTATACATTTTCACTATATGTAAATATATAAGATTTGCTTTCACTATATGTAAATATATAAGATTTGCTCAGAGAATCTTTTTATTTCCTTTAGAGGTTAATACTGAATTATAGCATCATCTTTCAATCATTGAATCATTGATTATGACATTAACAGAATTGCCAAAACAGAAGATAATTATGGATTACTAACCTCTGAGTACACACGTGTGTGCTCAAAGGCTCTTCAATTTATTTATTTTTTTGTTGTAAAGGTAAATAATTTTCATTCATCATAATTTGGGATCACGATATTTTCCAATCACGAAAATATCTAAGGGTGTGACAAGTATTTATACAAAAATTATTTCACCCACAAACGCATAACACTTATCACACCCTAGTATGTTTTGGTTAGTTTTATTTTTCTTAATAGATGATTTTTTTTTCTTCTTCCTTATATATTATCTCTCTATATTAAGAGGATTCATAAAATTAGTTATAATTTCATAAAATGTCAAAAATACCCCTAATCTAATTAGAAAACCCTTATTCTTAAAAACAAAAAATAGGGTTAAAATTGTAATTTAACAAAATTGAAAAACAAAAAACTACTAGAGAAACTTTTTCCCTAAAAATTAGCACACTATCTATTTAATTATATCTACACATGTTTGATACTTTTTTTTTCCTAAAAACTAGCACATACTAAATCTAGCAATTTATTCATTTTCAAAATCCTAAATTTTAGTTTCTTAAAAATCCTTTTGTGTGTAACCTTACTAATAATAGACAAATTCAAATTGAAAAATTACATTAAATTCAAAATATATAAAAACATCATCACACGTGTGAAGCGCATGTGACAAGACTAGTCTATATATAAAATAATAGTTGAAGCTGAGAGAAACTCAAATTAAAATTCCAAATTAGAGTTCCAATTTTGCGCCATGTGTCCTAAATTATTTATTCTTAAAGAGTTTTATTTCTTAATTTTAGAATCAAATATGAGACCACATCATAAATATTCATCTAAGTGGGTTATTAAGTATAAAAACCAAAGAGTCTAGAATAATTGAATCGTAAAAAAAGAAGAAAAAAAAAAAAAAAAAAGGTGCTTCACAATAATTATAAAAAAAAAACATGGACTGTAAGGGCAAGTTTTTGTTCCTAAGCCCAAAAGATGAATGGATTCAGACCCAAAGAGCCCAATATAATAAATTTGTAGAGAGTGGACTTAAAAGCTAGGCTTCAATGGATCGAATAACACACACAGTGAATCAAAGATAATAAGAATGTAAAGAAAAACAAGCTTTGTGCAAAGAAAACCTTCCTCGACAATATCCGAGGAGAGTGGTCCTTATGTATATTTCTTTTAAACTTGGATAAAATTTCAGTCCTTCTTGCTATAGTGTTTTCTCTACAAATTTTTCGATCCCTTCTCCCTAGAGGGTCTCTTATCTTATATAGCTCCCTTTAAATGATCTTGGCCCTCCATTTGTTGATCGTTCAGACCACTACTTGAGTGCTTATCCCATCAGACACCTTCCCAAACCCCTTGTGAGTTGCGGCAGCCAAGACAGCACTGTTCAGAAGTCTTCTCCACATAAATGTAGCCAGGAGGTTTGGTGGGATGCATTAAATGTAGTGGCATCCACCATCCCTTTAGTCATGTCAGGGCTAACCCCTTCTCCGAAGCTCTTTCTCTACAGTATGACTTCCTCTGGTAACGTGCCATTGACGTGGCCTTATTGTCCAAGGGTGTGACCTCCTCAGCACGATAATGGCCCTCTCGGCCATGGGAATGACATGTGGTGCGATTACCTTTTTTTAAATTCCTGTACCCCACATGAACAATTTATATTTTATGCCTAATAATATCCTTACAAAATTTTTTAAAGAGTTAACAAAATATAAAAATGACTGTCAATAGTATTTAAATTATATATATATATATATATAAATTATATTATGCATCTTATTGTATATCTTTAAGTGTATTCATGCATATGCATGGGGTTACAAGCTAGTATATATTAATAGTTAAAACTCAGAGAAAATCCAATTAGATTTTAATTGAATTTTCAATTTTGCACCACGTGTCCTGTTTAATTTTTAATTTTATGCCAAGTAAATTATTGAGTGTAAAATTCGAATAGTCCAAATCCAATTAGATTCTAAATAGAAGTCCAATTTTTCGCCACGTGTCCATTTAATTTTTCAATTTTGTGACAAATGAATTATTGGGTGCAAAAAACAAAGAGTCTAAACCAATTAAATTCTCTCTCTCTCTCTCTCTCTCTCTCTCTCTCTCACACACACATAATGAAAAACCATTACATATTTTAAAAATGTATGGTTTAATATCATGTATAATTTGAATATCTTCTATAAAAAATAAAAAATAAATAAAAAAAAGGTATAATTTGAACTGTATATAATTGTAATTATTGTTTTTTTTAGGGGGAAAACTGAAATTTTATTAATGAACGCCTATCAAATTGGCTTGTAAAACAGAAAATAATTATGGTGGGACATCTTCCATCCACACTACAAGATCCGGAATGCTTTTTGCATATTTGGCCAGACCATGCGCTACTTGATTACCTTCTCTCTTAGTGTGAGAGTATGATAATTCATCAAAATTGTTGGCTAAAGACTTGACATCATCTAACAACAAACCAGTAGGGGATAAACTGCTAGCATCCTCCCTTAAAGCTTTTATCACTGCTAACGAATCACCCTCAAGGATAGCTCATTTTATGCCGATTTCTGAAGTGAAAAAGAGGGCAGCAGCTGCTGCCATGGTTTCAATCTCACATCCGCTGTATGCCACTGGAATTTTCTTTGCACAGGACGCCATAACCAACCCTTCATCGTTCCTTATAACCACGCCAATCCTAGACTTATTTTCAGTCGCAAACACCGCACCGTCGAAGTTGTTAATTTTTACTAACTCCACAGAGGGTGGCCTCCAACGTTTTTCTTTAGCTCTACTACTTCATCTCACGATTTCACCAGTATCCACCTGTTGTGCCCTGAAGTCTTGCCACCAAGCTTTAGAGACCAAAGGTACCTGATGAAGTGCTGTTACAAGTTGGTTTAGTCGCGCCTTGTTCTGTTGGTTCCAAACAGTTCAAGCTGTGACAGCAAACAAATCCATATTCTTGTCTTCTGCTATGATCCACGACAATAGCTCCTTGAAGTCCTTGAACCCGACTGAATTTCTGAAATTCCATAGCTCCACATCATTCCAAACCACGTCCAGCTCTGAGCAAGCCCACAAAGCATGAAATGGGTCTTCATGGGCAACATGGTAGCGATCACACAGTGGATTGACATTGATGGTTCGTCTTAGTAGAGCTGTTTTAATGGGAATGGCATTACGGCAAGCTCTCCACATGAGGTTCTTCACTTTTGGTGGCACCTTCATCGACCAAATCCTTTTCCAAAACTACTTCTCACTATCTGGTGAGGCTTGTGGAATGGCTGAAAGTTCAGCTTCTTCTTTAAGATATATATACCTCGATTTGCAGGTATAATCTCCATTATTAGTGTAAGGCCAGTACAGCTTGTCCTCTGAAGCTACATGGCTCAAAGGAATTCTTTTTATACTCTCTGCAACCACTGGTACAAACAGCCCATCCACCAGCTCTGTTATCCACTCTCTTTTAATGGGGTCTATTAGGGAATCTACACTTGAATTTTCAAAATCCTCTATAGGACAATCAAGTAATGGTGTTATATACTTCTTGGGTAGCCACTTACTCTGCCAGATCTTTATCTTCTGCCCATTACCAACTCTCCACCTAGCTCCACTTAGAATTACATCCCTTCCTCTCAAAATACTCTTCCAAGCATATGAACCTAATCTTGAGTCGGGTGCCTCCAAAATAGAAGTATTTGGGAAATATCTAGCTTTGAAGACCTTATAAAAGAGAGATGTTTCATTTTGCAATAGTCGCCATGCTTGCTTAGCTAATAGAGAGTCATTGTACAAAGCAAGATCTCTAAAGCCCATTCCCCCTGCTATTTTAGGCTTCATCGTCTCTTCCCATCTCATCCAATGGATTTTCCTCCGATCACCCCTTTGTCCCCACCAAAATTTCTTCATTAGGCTTTCAATTTCATTGCACAAACCAAGAGGAATTTTAAAACATCCCATTGTGTACGTGGGAATGGCTTGGATAATAGATTTAAGCAACACTTCTCTACCCAATTGAGATATTAATTTACCTTCCCAACCTTGTAATTTCCTCCATATTATCTCCTTGATGTAGTTGAAGCTAGCTTTTTTTCCCTTTCCAACAAAGGAAGAGAGACCCAAATATTTCTCGTACTGCATGATTTCCAGAACACCCAATGCTACTTTGATGTCATGTTTTACATCAACTGAGGTATGCTTGCTGAAAAACAGTGTTGTTTTGCTTCTATTCACTTTTTGTCCCGAGGCTCCTTCATACATCTCTAGAATCTCCAACACTTTTCCACACTCCTCCATTGTGGCTTTGCAAAAAAGAAGACTGTTGTCTGCAAAGAGCAGATGTGTTAGTTTAGGACCCCTTCTGCAAAGAGAGTACCCATGTATTTCACCACTTCTTTCTGCTTTTTTTATCATACCATTGAAGCCATCAGTACAAAGAAGGAAAAGAAAGGGGGAAAAGGGGTCACCCTATCTAATCCCTCTTGTTGGCTGAATAATACCACACGGCTCCCCATTCACCAAGACCGACTATGTGACTGTCTTCACACACACCATGACAAGGTTTATCCAATTTTCATTAAAACCCATTTTCCTCATAATTTCCTCAAGTTCCATTCTACTCAATCATAAACTTTACTCATATCCAATTTTAGTGCCATGAACCCATGTGAGTCAAATTTATATTTTTGTAAACTGTGTAAAGTCTCAAAAGCCACAAGAATGTTATCAAAAATTAATCTATCTTTGGTAAAGGCCGATTGGTGTCTGTAATGATGGATGGGAGTAATTTTTTCAATTGGTTAGCTACAACCTTCAAAAAGATTTTATATAGCACATTACAAAGACTAATTTGGTGGTATTGGTGAGCATGTTTAGGTAAGTTTGTTTTAGGAATGAGAGCTATAAAGGTATGATTTAAGGGTGAAGGCAAGGTACCTGAATTTAGCCAAGCTAGAATAGATGAGGTGACATCTTGTTTCACCGTACCCCAAAAGAGCTGATAAAAAAGAGGGGGCATTCCATCTGGACTTGGTGCTTTGAGGGGTGCCATTTGTCGCAATGTAGTAGCAACTTCACTCTCTTCAATTTCTCTGCTTAAGAAGGAGTTCATCTCCTCAGTGATGACACTTGGGACACAATCTAGAACAACTTGGGAGCCGGTCAGATTTGTGGAAGAAAACAGGACCTTATAATAATTTATCATCACCATTTTAATGTCCTCAGGAAGCTCTCTCCATACCCCATCCTCATCTCTAACTCTTTCAATCAAATTTTTCGATGTCTCTTTGTAGCACAGCTATGAAAGTACTTTGTATTCCTGTCACCATTCCTTGCCCAAAGCAATCTAGACCTTTGAACCCACATGATTTCTTCTCTCCCCAACAACTCCTCAATATCCTTCTTAATTTTTCTAACCTGATCATTATTCCCGCTAGCCATTGCTGCAATCTCGGCTTTAAGGAGTATTTTCCTCAACCGTTCTAATTCCTTTCGAACATTCCCAAACACATTTTTATTCCACCAACTTAGATCTTTTCCACACTTTTCTATTTTTGCTAGGACATTTCTTCCAACTCTGATTTCATTCGTATTCCTCCAAACTGCCTGTACTATTTCCCCACAACCCGGATTTGACAACCACATCTCCTCGAAATGAAATATTTTCTTTCGGGGTGGTGATTCCAAACCCGAGAGCATAATCAACAATGGACAATGATCCGATGAATTGCACCTCAAATGATGAACTTTCGAACCTGGGAATTTCAAGAACCAGGTATTGGTGACCAAAGCTCGATCAAGTCTTTCCCAAATTGAACTTCCATTCAAGTAGTGCCTACTCCACGTGAATTTAGGACCCACAAACCCCAAATCCATAAATCCACACTCGTCTATAACATCCCTATATAGTTGCATTTGATTATGAGACCGAACTGCTCCTCCCACCTTTTCATCCTGTTTGATTATTTCATTGAAATCCCCACAACACAACCACGGGGAGTCAAAACTTGATCTTAAATTCCGTAGTGTATCCCAAGCTTCTGACCTTCTTGCTGTCTCGGGTTCACCATAGAAACTTGTCAATCTCCATTCTGATTCCGTATTTTTTTCGATAATGGCATCGATATAATTTTTGCTACTGCCCTTTACCTTCAGATTGATTGAAGACTTCCAAAAGAGTACCAAACCTCCACTTCTGCCCACCTTTGGAACCACCCATCGATGGTCAAAATCAATACTTCTCTGAATAACCTCTAGCCTTGCTTCATCTGTGAGTGTCTCGGCTAAGAACACCACAGAAGGATCTTTTGCCCGTACTATTTCAACAAGCTCTCTCTCTGTACGCAGGTTCCCAAGCCCACGACAGTTTCATGCTAAACAACTCAATGTTGCTGGCGGGGCTGAATATTAGCCTCCACCAATCTAAAAGGTCTTGTATTATCATTTTGAGAAGCCCGCTCTCGCTTTGAAGCCAACCCTGAATGATCCTCAGATTCTGCTATGTCTCTCTTTTTCCCTGTAATTTTCTCAGTTTGCACCAACACTCTTCCATGGTTACTCCTACTGATACGTGTCCATTGAGGGAGGATACATTTGTTTTTTGTTGGGTTAGAAACCCTAGCAAATTGTTGTTTTTGCTGCTCACGTGCCAGGTAAGTGTGTTGCAAGTCTACTTCCTTAAAGATTCTCACGTGCCTCTGTGGTAGTATTGTCCAGGTCAGCCAAACCAAACTTCCCAAGTCTGATTAACTCCTCATCAACCTCTACTGTTTCTGACCCGTTAGGAGTCTTTAATCCCTCTTCAATTTCGGTATTGATTGGAGATATTACTCCCTCATTATTTGCAGATAAGGAAATATCTCCCTGCATTGATGACGATTTAACCAAACCATCGTAACGTTCACCGTCTTCTTCATGCCTTTGCTCCGTCTCGGTTGAAGTCCCTGCCTCCTGAGTTTTTTCCTGATCACCGTCGGCCTGGAATTCGTTAGTTCTACTCGGATTGGAACCTGTCTTCTTTCTTGTGACATAAAAACCAGGGACCTTGATTACAGCTTTCCTTGAAGCTACAAATGGAGGTGATCGAATGTTTGGACCAAATTCTCTCTATCCACTCTCAATGTCCCTTCACTTTCTATCCATAATTTACAATCCCTATCGTCATGTGTAAGACAGCCACACCAGTAACAAATGTTTGGTAATCTTTTGTATTTGAAAGATACCCATACCTCTTTATTTCCATTCAGTGAGATAAGGCAACCTCTGCACAAAGGTAGACTTAAATCAATGGACACTTGGACCCTCATAAAGCTCCCTCCATCATACACCTTGTTTCCTGAAGGCCGCAACACCTCTCCCACAACCCCACAGATTTTCCCAGCTGCTTCAAGGCTCATGAAACGGGCTGAAGTCCATGTACCTGCACCCAAAGAGTAGTCTTATTGAAACTGAGATCTTATAACGGCAAATCATTCTCATAGCATTGCATGACTACAAGATGTTTGTCGAAACTCCATGGTTCACTACTTAGAATTCTGTCAACATCCTCCTTATTCTCAAAGGTGAAGAGAATTTTATGGTCACATGGTTACACACTAGTTAAGTTAAAATACTAAAGCTCACAATAACATTGGTACTTTATAATGCACAAATAACCATTAACTGCACTAGACCAAAACAATGATACCTGCACTGCTTCAATTATTTCAATATCAAATTTAACATATTCCCTTGTCTAGTGTCTCAACCTGAGATTCAGTCACATTGATAAGAAACTATGATATCATCCTTTAATTTTTTTCTTTTTTTCTTTTTTTCTTTTTACATGAGTAATCTTTCCTATGAGCTACCGAGCCAATGCCATGCCTTATTTATTTGATAAGTAATAGATTTTATTTTGGTAACAGTTAAAGTATGATGTTAATTGCAAGAGAATTAGAATATTTTGCTATTACTGCTTATCTAGTTTGGAAGCAACGAAATTGCCTTGTCTTTGAAGGATCCAAAAATAAAATAAAAATCAGGGTTTAATTTGTGAACCGTTTAAAGTATAGTGTTCAAATCCTGGCAGTGGAAAACTTCTTTTTTGTTGTATTTTTAGTGGGCCTGACGAGATTAGATCTTGTCCTTGGGCCCACTCTTCTTAGAAACTCAATATTGGCCCACTTAATTTATAAAAAAAAAACATAATAATATATAAAAATATATTGCATATAGAAAAGAACCTATGCTAATCAAACACACCCAAAATGATCACGTTCAGAGTTTTTTTTTTATTTATTTAATTTTTTATTCGCTTTCATTGCTTTTAGATTTAAAAAAGATATTATTAATTTATTTATAGTGTGAGTACAACTGTGGATTACAATTTTCTTTTCATTGTAACGCAAAAAAATTTCTAGTTTTTAGGAGTTTTTATTTTTATTTTTTTAGAAGATACTTGAGTGACTACTCAAATAGGTATAATATTAGCTGAGACAGAATTGGAAGATTTAAAATTTGAGTGCAAGTGGTGTGGTTGGAAGGATTGCAGCTTGGTTGGGGTTGAATTTGAGATTCATTGTATAATCGGTGGCTTTAAAGAGGGTTGAAGTCTTGAAGATCATGAAGAACTTGACTAAAGTTGAAATAAAAAAGGTTATGCTTATACAATTTCTTATCTAATAAGGCAACAACAACTTGCCACCAAAAGTGTTGTTATTGCCTTATTGGTTATAATTCAAATTCAAGTAATTTATTGTAGAAGTGTTGCGAAAATGTTGTAAATGTAGCAATTTTCATACTTTAAATGGATTAAAAATTAAACAATGATTTTTTTCCTAATAAAAATTGATTTGTAAAATAATATAATCCAAAATATGAATATTATCTAAAAAGAGTGAGCCCAATAGGCTCACTAAAAATACAACAAAAATGGTTTCTTTGTAAAATAATATAATCCAAAATATGCATATTAGAGTGAGCCTAAAACAAAAATTATTTCCGCTGCCAGGATTTGAACCTGGATTCTATAATCATCATAACAAGAATTGCCAATGTGCTACAGCGGATTTCATGTACCATTTATCATCATTATTTCTCTAAATGGGACACAAATTAAACCCTGCTTTTATTTTATTTATTTTTGGATATTTCCTTCAAAGACAAGACAATTTCGTTGCTTCCAAACCAGATAAGCAGTAACAGCAAAATCTTCTAATTCTCTTGCAGTTACCAACATTCTTTAACTGTTACTAAAATAAAATCTATTACTTATCAAAATAAATAAACAAATAAAGCATGGCCTTGGCTCGGTAGCTCATGGGAAAAATTACTCAGGTAAAAAAAAAAAATTAAGGATGGTATCATAGTTTCTTGTCAATGTGACTGAATCTCGGGTTGAGAAACTAGACAAGTGAATGTGTTACATTTGACATTGAAATAATTGAAGCAGTTCAGGATAATTGTTTTGGTCTAGTGCAGTTAATGGTTAGTAACTTAGTATGTGTAGATAAAGCACCAGATGTTAATGTGAGCTTAGAATTTTAACTTAATGTGATTATGATATTAATTTGGACTTGTTAGGCTTAGGCTTGTCTATTAATTTTCCCAAACTAATCAAAATCCTTTTTTAAAACTGGATTGCAGCTAGAACAGACTTGCTAAGTATTCAAGGGGTGTAAAAACTGATCGACAATTTATCATATACAACATATCATAGTAATCATAGAAGTACTACAAGCCAGTACAGCCTCAAGAAAATAAAATCGTAGCACTACTGCAAGCTAGTACATGCAAATGAAAATAAACTAATAAAATACAAGTCTCTAGTACTTCTTGAAGCTTCCAAATCAGTTGTCAACCGCTTGTTCTCCAAGCCTCTACTATGTCTTCGTAGTTTGTATGATGAAATTATTATGTTACCTGTTTCTTGCCCACTATTGTTGTGCTTTGCCCTCCTATATATCATTTCATTCATTTGTTTAAAGATGATTTGCAATTTCTTGATCTGAGCATAAATTTTGGGGCTTAATCTTCCTTAAGGTTTGGAAATTATTTCTTCTAGTTCAGTTTTTCGACCATTAGCCCTCACCAAAAGTTCAGTTGGCTGCATGTCAGTTTTGATTCACAGACAGATCATTTTGATATGACATTGTTTAACCTTTGCAGTGAACATAAGTCTGGATTCTTGTGGCTCAGGTGAAGTCATATAATTTTTTAATATGACTGAAACTAATTCTTGGTTGACACAATGGAAACATTATATTGATAATGCCATATAAGAAGGATTGGTACCTCCCACACACGAGTGCTTGGGGTACAAGGAGGGGAGGGTAGGGTAATAGCATTAGGATTTCGAACCAATATAAAAAAACAAATAATTTTTTTTTTTTAAATGCCATAGAAGAAGGAAAACATCTTTTAAAGCAACTTTGGTTGCATTTCCTTTTTTTTTTTTTTTTTTTTTTTTTGACTAATTTAAATTTCTATGCATTTCAGCTCAGAGGATGCTTTTCGCTTTTTTGTTTCCTTACTTTTTGGTCTTGGGCCATTTCTCGTTGGAATTGTTCTCGTTGCATTTGCCCTTGCTTTCCATCATCAGCGTGCTTTTCTAATGGGTGTAGCTTTTGGCATTGCCTTTGTCCTTAGTACTTGGCGACCATCACAGCTACTTTTCTCTTCAAAATGGGATTTATGCCTCTTGCATTACTGCTTGCAATGGGAGCTGCATTCGTCCAAGCTACAGGTTCTAGTGTCTTGAAGCTTGCAGGTCGCAAAAGAGCTTCAGTGAATAACTTGTCTACAGTAACTACTTTCCCGGTGAATGTTCACACATTTCAGTCACTCATGTCATGTGCGGCAGTTGCCTTTCATGCTTTGGCTGAGGGGCTTCCAAGTGGCAGCATCAAAAGCTCACATGGTCCTTGTCTCTCTACATGGGTTCCCTTCTGTTGCAGCTGTGGCCAGCTGCATATATGGGGCTACTGACCACTTGGCGCTAGCACAGGCCCCTTGCAGCTGCTGCTCTAATTGGGTTTACAGGTCCTTTATCTGCAATTGGATCATTACTCACAGGAATTGACTACATAGGTCTAGACCATGTGATGGTGTTTGCTAATGGGGGATTACTCCCAAGCTTTGGAAGAATTTTCAAGAGAGCAGTAAGGTTGGAGACATGAAAAGGCAGTTACGGGGTTGCAGTGGGAGTGGTGTTTGCTGCTATCTGTTTAACATTCACTAAGTTGGTTTGCTTGCACACACCTTACTGCAACTCTTCACCAGAGGCTGACAGATGAGTTGATAATGTTGCAGTTCATGCTTATGTGTAATTATTAGGTGCCCATGTTTGTGGTTAGCATGGTCATCTTTCAACATTTGAGCTTAACACTTGTGCTAGGCACCCCTAAAAAATTGCAGAACAGATTCAGTGCAAATGGGCTGTTATAAAGGAAATGTTCCTCAAAAGTATGCCAGGAGATGAGAGGTTTCCTATAGTGCTCATAGATAATGTCATTATTTTCCCCCTCTTTTATAGAAAGAACAAACAAAATAAGATTTGAAGTTTTCCTTTGATTGTCCGTTTACTTGGCATCGTTATGATTCAAACATATTTCACATTTAGAGAGGAAAAAAAAAATTAAAATGGATTTCGATAAACAACTTTTTTCTCCTATTAGCTGCCAATCTTATTGAGCAGGTATGAAATCGAAATATTTCTCCTGGAAAATTAAGTACCCCATTGATGCTACCATATGATGAATGTAAGGCTATGGACATTGTTGATTTGTTATACTTTAATTTCTCATAATGACTTTCTATGATTGTCAAACAACTCTCTGTGGTGATGATTGTGTCTGGTTCCATGCTAATCCTCAGCACATTTTTTTATTTTATTTTTTAAATTAAGATGAATTTCATTGAAACACAATAGAACCACTATAAACCGAGTCTATGTTTGCCTGAGGCAGGGGGTAACACTATATAGCATATGAGCTATGACAAATTGATACAACCCCAAATCCACCTAGCTTTTGACTATAGGAGAATTCCAATTGATAGTTAAGACAAAAGACTTTGTTGAGGAGGGATCCTTAAATTTTCTTGCTAACCTCCATTTTGCCTCTTAACATCTCTGCATATGTTTTTGTTTACTTCCTCCTCTGTTTTGACAACACACCACCATAAATTCTATTCTCTATGATATATTTTGCAGGGAAGCATTGTGCATATTTCTGCAGTAGAATTATTAACCCAATGACAACCCTTTGATATATTTCTTACAGTAAGTATCCTAATTCTATTGATAACGAGTGGGATTAAATAATTCAATCAGGGAAATTGCTGAATTATCACACAGTTCTAGTAACAACTAAAGCGACAAACAGAAAAAATAAAAATAAAAACTGAAGCAATACTTCTGGAAATGATGGTTTTAATATGTCATACTGACTCATACACAATCATGAAATTGGTTGGCCCTGTCAGATTGCATTATGAAACTAGTTGTCCCTGCCAGATTCCATTTACCATTGGATTCTCAAATTTGTTGGCGTCCTATTGAGATCACAACATATAGGTTGTTGGAGAATGACCAAAACCCCAAGTCTTTGGTAACGGTTTTTCTTTTGAAACACACTTATGGTTGGTTGAACGTCTAGAAAGAGAGAGAAATACAGATTGTAGGAAATTATATATATTAATAATTTACAAGTTCATGCACTATACTGTTTTCTAATCATCATCAACATCGACAAATATTTGGCCTGAAAATTTTGGGTTGACTTCTACGCGTCAAAAAAATAACTCACCATTTTTAAGATATCATACAGAAATCCCAAAAATAACAAGAAGTCTCAAACAGAAAACATTTTGATTCGATTAGAGCCAAGCAAAACACATTGAGTTGGGGATACCAAGTATCATCTCCATGAAAACACTTAGAAGTAAGTAGTATTATGACTTTCATATGAGCTAAACTTTGAACGTGATCATGATCCAAACATATAAGAAAATTGCAAAAACATCACTAACAAAAAGAGCTAAAAACATGAAAGATGGAAACTCCAAACTAAACTAACATTTTCACTTGTAAGTCGACTGATTGCTCTTCAAATCCTCACCCCCATCAATCAACTTCTCCTTCTCTGCAACCAAACCCACCTCCACTGCAACAGGTTTAGCTTCCTCAACGCTCTGAGACCCTGTCAACCTAGCCAATATCACAAAGGACATCCCACCAAGAACATTGTTCAAGCATCTCAGAACCACCACTGAGGACTTAAACGCCAATGGAGGTAACCCTTTAGCCAACAAGAACTCGATCCCATTCAAAGTCTGGTACCTGAAATTACTACTAATCCCCATGTGAAGAGCCCAAGTGAGTGAATTCAACAGAGTTGGAGGTGCCTTATTGGGGGTCTCAAAATTGGGATCCATTTTCTTCCTCATACTGATCAATCCATTTGAAAGTACAGTCCCTACAAGCCCAGCAGCAAACCCAACAGCTGCAAAGACAGCTCCTTTGTACACAAAAGTCCCACATCGATTGAGAAGTGAATAAGCACCAGGCTCGAACATATGACTGGGGGGACAGCTAGCAAAAATGGCAGGCAAAGAAGGCGATGAAGAAGACAAAGTTGGTGCCAATAGGTACATAAGAGTGAAGTTAAGTATGGATCCAACGACTAGAGTTGAGAACACAAAATCGAGTTCGTTGAGACCAAAGTTGGGTCGAGAAGCCATGTCTCCGAGAACACAAGCAGTGACACCCACCAACTCTTCCATTAGAACCTTGAAAGGAAACTGAGGATCTGCTGCAACTCTCGATCTCCATCCATTCAAAAACAAACCCAATATCCCAAATCCCCCAGAAGACTTAGACGATGAAGAATCATCACCAGAACCGTTCCCATCTCCTCCTCCTCCTCCTCCTCCTACATGACCGCCGCCACGTCCGATTCCAGCGCCGCCGTCGCTGCCTCCGCCGGCAAAAGGCAATAACTTGTTGGGTATTAGATTTAGAGAACGCTTTTGATTATTAAAATTGAGAGATGCTGATGATGACGAAGAATGTGGAAACGAAATTGAAGCAGGTGGGGCAGCATTGAATCGATTATCGCTAACGTTGTTGTTGTTGTTGTTGCAGCGATATTGTCTGGGATTATTAGAGTAACGAATCTGAAGCTGAGCCGCCATGCTTGCCATCTTTTGTTTATTCCTATAAACTAGTAAAACTAAAACCAAAGGGGTTTTAAGGAATAAAGGGTCCGATATACGATGTTAATAACACAGTCATAGTACCACTTTTATAGGAAAACACCTGAGAGTCATAAAAATTAAAAATTACTTTCTTTATTTACTATATTATTCAGACGAAATTAATAATTAGTTAGCTAAAATAGGGTAAAGGTTAAATATAAAGAAGATCATTTATAATATTTTTATAATATTTTTACAATAAATTATAGGTGATAAATTGTTATTGGTTCTAATTTAAATTTAAAAATTAAATTGCTTTTTTGTCCACTCATAACAACCAATAACAACCCACTACTTATGATTTGTTGTGAAAATGTTATGGACATAATATTTCTTAAATAAAATAGTAGCCTCTAGGCACGCGCTCTTCTATTTTTTGGATAAAGTTTAATAATTTACATCTATTATAATTTTAGATTATTACATTTTTCAATCACAAAAAATCTAGAGATGTGATGAAAAAATTATTTCACCCACAAACGCATAATCCTCGTCACATCTCTAGTTTTTTTTTTTTTTTTTGTGATTAGAAAATTTAATAATCCTAAATTATAATGGATGCAAATTATTAAACTTTATACAAAAAATAAAAAAGCCTCTGAGCACACGCTTAAATGCTAGTCTCTTTTAATTTAGAGATTATTTCTAACATTTTAAAAATTCTTTAACAAAATTAATGAAATCAAAACTTAGGATATAGTTCTAATTTTTTTTTTTTAACAAAATTAATGAAATCAAAAACTTAGAATATAAATAAGCACCATTTTACACCAATGGGTATTTCACTTTTCGTATCAACATCCCGTATTTCCTTATTTTTAAAAGGTTCAATTAAATCACATTTTTGGATATTAAAATAAATAAAAAATAAAATAAAAAAATAAAAAAAAAAAAAAAACAACAACAACAAACAAACAATCACATTAGGATATAGATTTAGCCAAATACACCAACTCATTTGAATTCAGATTCAAACTTCTCATAATCATTCTATCTTAAAGATACTATAAATTTGAAGCAAATTGAAATGTTGGAAATGCAATATTACATCAAAATTTGAAGTGTGTTGATACCCATTTTCGAGACACATTTTCTACGAGCCTGATTCAACAAAGCCTAACTTCCTTGTGGGCTCAATTTATGTATTATATTATATTTTATTATTTTAAGTATGGCCTAAGCCCATGCGACCTATTGGGAGAAATTGAGGAAGTGTGGTTTGGAGGGTATAGGTCGGTTCCTTTCGGACCTTTTACATGAGCCCAACACATATGTGCTACCAAGTGGGTAAGGGGCACTGGTAGCACCTTAGGCTCATGGAGGAGGTCTTGTACCTGAAATTCCCATCCCAAAATAACTTTTATACTCTGGGTGACTGTGGCCCAACTTTTCTGCTATACTATTTTTTGCCTAAAACACATAGCTGACCCTAAGTGGCTAGCCTGGTCTACTGCAATAATCAAATGCAATCTCCAAGGACCTGCCATGTCTAGGAAATATCAGCCCATGAATTTAGGCTACTTTATTTCCCAAATTATGTAAAAAGCAAGGCATCCCTCTTACCTAATTAAATCAAATTTGACCATAACTTCTTTGATTCATACCTTAGGATACAAAGCCTCTTCTATTAACCAAAAACAGTCACTTAGAGCACCCTAAGTTCAATACAAAAGGCCCCAATCAGATTCAAAATGAACTAACCATGTTCTACTTACATACCTGAAACTTCAAAGCAAAAACCCAGTTAGCCAGTCAACAATCTCACAATTTCGAAGTTTGGGGATGGAAATATAGGTACAGGGGAACCTTCCCTCTCTTCCTCACGACCTCCCTCAATTTCCTCTTCTCGGTAACTGTGGGTCGAAGTTTCAGACTTGTTGAACCACGTTTTCCCCATAGAGGTAAAACTTGAGAGCAAAAACCCACTAAGCCAGGAAACATTCTCACAATTCTGAACCTTGGGAGTGGAAATATGGATACATGGGAATCTTCCCTCTCTTTCTCACAATCTCTCTCAATTTCTTCTTCTTGATGACTGTGGGTCGAAGTTTCAGACCTGTTATGTTTTTATACTTTTTCTGCACTTTTGTTATTAGCATTTTGATTCTCTTTTGTCAAAACACCATTAGCCTTTTGTTCATTATACATTTAGAATTTTGGGTTTGATTCTCTACAATAAACACTTCTAAAGAACCTTACGAGAGATTTGGGTCGATTTCGCATTTTTAGCCCTTGTCGCAAAAAGTCCCCGACATTTTGGTGACTTCGCTGGGGAGTCAAGCAGCTGAAACAAGAGAAGTCATGTATCCGAAGATGCGAAACCATAAAAAATATTATGTTTCTCACACCAATTTGTCGTTCTAAGAGAAACCGTATGATACTTTGCCGCACAAGAAAAGCATGGTGACTGTGTGGTTCACTGGTGGTTTTTTCGGCTTCATCATGCATCATGCATTTGCATTTATTAAGTTTGCTCAAAGAACGAATTCAACACCTTGTCGCAATGTTTGACATCATCCTCCAATAACAAAACTTTGTTCCTCACTAATGAGGGTACCTTTCTCTTCACTGTCGACATTGCTTAGCCAAGATTGGTGCAAACGAATCCCACAGCCATGGACGGCGAGTTGTCGCAAACCTCCATTGTCATCACTGACAGAACAACCTTGCTCCTTCACGACGGATTGCCTCTTTTCTTAGGCAACAACGCTTTGTCCCATCTAAATCTCGACTATGTGGATGGTGGGTGGCACCAAGCTCTTTAAATTCTTTTCTGTTGGAACTCCTTCGCTTCTCAACCATAAGGATCTCCACCATCGCAGCACCCTCCTTGAGTTTCGACGATATGGGTGGAGAATTGAAGATGGGAGTTGCAAGATTTGATCAAGCTTGAGGGTTTAAAAATAAATAAATAAATAAAATAAAATAAACAGAGGAGGAAGAATGAGAAACACATTTGAGATCAAAGAAAGAAGTTTAAATAGCTCTACTACAAGTCTTGAATCCTTGCTCCCAAAAGACACTTGAAGTAAATCTAAAGAAAAAGGACAGCAAAGCGATGTGAAAGATATTGAGGCCAAAAAAAAAAAAAATGATACGTCAACAACATTTCTACAATATTTTTACAACAAATCCTAAGTGGCAAGTTGTTACTAGTTGTTATTGTTGGGGCAAAAAAGTAATCTTAGTGTTAGTTTCAAATTTGAACCAATAACAACTAACCACCTGTGATTTGTTGTAAAATTGTTGTAGACGTAGCATCTCTCAAAAAAAAATTGACAATGGCCAAAGAAGAGACTAAAGTGGCGTGTAATATGCTGAGAGGAATAAGGCTACAATTGTAAACTAAAAAGCTAGTTTTTGGAAGAAAAGTCAAAGCGAAAATATAGATTGCAAGGCCATTGACGTGGTGGCTTAGAGTCACATACCATCCAATTGAAAGGGATGCTAAAATCACCATGGTGAGCACGAAAGTCATCAAGGAAATGATTCTAAAATTACATGTGAGCATAAAAGTCAAGCCTTATGCATTTTCTTCAAGTGTTTAGAATCATATTACACATAAGGTGCTACATGTATCGACTAATTGATGTTCTTTAGTGGAACCAATAACCATCAAGTGCCCATGTTTATGATCACAAAACTTTTACAAGCAGGCTCCTTTGAATTGAGAGTTTTCTACAAGTGGTCTCTACGAGCCACAATATATCTACAAACAGGCTTCATTGACCTATATCTTCTCAACAAAAAATGAAGCATTTGGAAGGACTAATTCCCAAACCCGCAACATCTATAAGCAATGGGAAACATCAACTACTCCCATGCACGCCGCAAGCGCCATGTGTGCTCAGGGGGCTAATGTTGATATCCATTTTTGTGACACATTTTCTACAAGCCCGATTCAATCAAGCCTAATTTCCTTATGGGCTCAATTCATGTATTATATTATATTTTATTATTTTAAGCATGGCCCAAGCCCATGCGACTTATTAGGGAAATTGAGGAAGTGTGATTTGGAGGGTATGGGTCAGTTCCTTTCGAACCTTTTGCATGAACCCAACACATACGTGCTACCAAATGGGTAAGGGACACTGGTAGCACCTTAGGTTCATGGAAGAGGTCTTGTACTCGAAATTTCCACCCCAAAATAACTTTTATGCTTTGGGTGACTGTGGCCCAACTTTTCTGCTATACCATTTTTTGCCTAAAACACATAGCTGACCCTAAGTGGTTGGCCTGGTCTGCTGCAACAACCAAATGCAATCTCCAAGGACCTGCCATGTTTAGGAAACATCAGCCCATGAATTTAGGCTACTTTATTTCCCAAATTATGCAAAAAAGCAAGGCATCTCTCTTATCCAATTAAATCAAATCTGACCATAACTTCTTTGATTCATACCTTAGGGTTCAAAGCCTCTTCTATTGACCAAAAACAGTCACTTAGAGCACCCCAAGTTCTATACAAAAGGCCCTAATCAGATTCAAAATAAACTAATCACGTTCTACCCGCATACCTAAAACTTCAGAGCAAAAATCGATTTAGCCAGTCAACAATCTCACAATTCCGAAGCTTGGGGGTGGAAATATGGGTACAAAGGAACATTTCTTCTCTTCCTCACGACCTTCCTCAATTTCCTCTTCTCGGTGACTGCAGGTCGAAGTTTCAGACCTGTTGAACCACGTTTTCCCCATAGAGCTGAAACTTAATAGCAAAAACCCACTAAGCTAGGAAACATTCTCACAATTCTGAACCTTAGGGATGGAAATATGGGTACAGGGAAACCTTCCCTCTCATCCTCACAACCTCTCTCAATTTCCTCTTCTCGATGACTGTGGGTCAAGTTTCAGACCTGTTATGTTTTTATACTTTTTTTAAGCATTTTGATTCTCTCTTGGCAAAGCACCATTAGCCTTTTGTTCATTATACATTTGGAATTTTGTGCTTGATTTGGGCCGCTTTCGCATTTTCGGCCCTTGTATCAAAAACGTCCCGACAAAGTGCAATGAAATGTTGGAAATGCATTACTATGAATTTATTTTTAAGAAATATTGCACATTTTTAATTCAATAAATAAAATAATGATATATAAATATGAATGATATTATTGAACATATTATAATAACTTAAAAAAATTAAAAATAAAATTAAGTTGTGATTAATCCAAACCTTTTACCTTGTTCCTGATTTGCACATATCGTGAATATCACCAAAAAATAAAAATCATAAGCATCACATATGTTGGTTGGGTTCAAATTGCACCATACTTTCAAGGTAGCCAATCAATCCATTCATCTCATTATTTTTCAGATCTTCAAACCCTTGAAAAGAACCATTGCATAACATTGTAAAAGATTGTGAGGAAAATTTAAAAACAATAAATGTATATTTTTTTTTTCAAAGTAAAATATCATAAATTTTGTCATAATATTTTAAAATTTCAATACATATGTGTGGGGCCAGAATAAGTCAGCAACCCCGGCCCACTTCAGACTAGGCCCAGAGGCCCACGCCGAGGACGCGTCCTAGGTCCGAGGACGAAAGTGTAGAGCCCAGGGCCCAAAAAGCATTGCCGAGGATGGTTACATCCTCGGGAGACCGAGGTCAGAAAGTGGGCAAACAGCATGCCCTTAAGGGGAACCTCCCTAAGCATCCAAGGAGCAAATAGCACGAACCAAGCACCGGACATTGAAGCATGGTGGAGGAGCAAGTCCCAGGTGAACTGTCACCTCCACATTAAATGCCCTCAACTAACGCCCTGGCCACATTAATGAGGATAGGACCTCTGAACAGTGCCGTCTTGGGCGCTGCAACCCACAGGGGGGATGTGAATGCGACTGATGGGACAGGCTCTCAAGTGGAAGCCGGGTTGATCAACAGATGTAGGGCTAGGATCAACTGAGTGAGAAGTATATAATGTAAAAAGTCCCTCTTGAGAGGGGGACGGACGAAAAACCAGAGAAAGGAAATACTGTAGCATTGTATTTTCTCTCAACCATTGTAACCTTACTTGAAAGAAATAAGAACAACTTCAACCTCTATAAGACCCGTCCGAGGAGTCCTATTGAGCAATCCGACCCACGTTTAACTTATCACAATCCACGAGCAACCATGCATGGCCGTTGCATTCTTTACTAGAGCCTAGCTCTTGAACCCATACTCTAGAAATTTATTGGAGGGTTAGCTGGGCTTGGGTCCACTCTCTCAATCCTTAGAGAGCGCTCGAAACAGCCCCCTACAATTGGCGCCGTCTGTGGGGAGAGCTTGTGCGTTAGTAAGGACAACAGTCAAACGTGGTAGGATCAGGCCCTCACCAAAGAACTCCCAATCGACCTGAACCGGCGAAGTCGCAGCCTCAGGGTAACTATGGCGACCCCGGGGGCGGTCAGAACGACAACAGACGATTTCGAGAAGGAAGCGTGCGTACTTCAACGGCGAGCGAAAGCCAGGGGGACGGGCACGTTCCCCAGAAGCGCGACGATGGCCAGGCCACGCGATCGGAAGAGGCCCATAGCCACGCCTCCCAGAGAAAGGATGATAAGGTGGCCATGCAGCGCGAGATAGACAATCTGAAGAGGAAGCTACGCCGTGCGCAGCGGAGACAGTCCGAACTCAGCCCTGACCTGCCCTCCGACGACGAGAGCGATGATGAATACAGGTAGAGGTCAAGAACGCCCCCCAGCGAGACTTTCTCCCACGAGGAGGAGCGCTACCAGAGGCGTAGGCGTGCCAACCCAACCCCTAGGGGCTTAGGAGGCGACGCCATGAGCAAGGCGCTGGATCAGCTCTCCAGGTCGCCCTTCACGCGTCGTATAGAGGAGGCAGAGCTTCCTCGGCGGTTCCAGCAGCCAACCTTCATTGCTTACAACGGCAAGACGGATCCCGTGGAGCACGTGAGCCAGTTCAACCAGAGGATGGCTGTCCACTCCAAAAATAAGGCGCTGATGTGCAAAGTCTTCCCATCCAGCTTGGGACCTGTGGCGATGAGGTGGTTCAACGGTCTAAGGACGAATTCCATAGACTCGTACAGACAGCTGACCCAGGCCTTTGGTTCCCGCTTTGTCACGAACAGCAGGCCTCCTCGGCCCATGAGTGCATTGCTGTCCCTATCTATGCATGACGGGGAGACCCTCAAGGCTTATTCGGACAAGTACTGGGAGATCTACAACGAGCTGGACGGCAAGTATGACGCCGTCGCCATCAGTACATTCCAGAACGGGCTACCAATGAGGCACGACCTGAGGAAGTCCCTGACCGGAACGCCCGTCACCAGCGTGCGGCAGCTGATGGATAGGATCGACACGTACAAGCGGGTGGAGGAAGATATGCTGCAAGGCAAAGGCAAGGAGAAGGTTATCCCTCAGGAGAGGAGGGATTTTAGGTCGGACAGGTACAACAACGCCCGTCCGAGGAGGGACTTCGATGGGCAATCCGGGGCGACCAATGCCCAGACTGTCGGCGCAGTATTCCGAGAACCCGTGCACAAGGTTCTGGAAAGAATAAAGGACGAGCCATACTTCAGATGGCCGGTTAAGATGATGGGGGAGCCTGGTAGGCGCAACCAGGATCGTTACTGCCAATACCACCAGGACCACGGACATGCCACGTAGGATTGCAGGAACCTCTGGGACCACCTGGACCAACTAGTCCAGGATGGAAGGCTGAAGCACCTCCTGCACCGTTCCAGCGACCAGCGGGGCCGAGCCTACCAAGAGCCTCGGAGGGACGCCACCATGGGGCAGCCCGCCGGGACGATCAATATAATCCTGGCCGCGCCAGGAAGAACAAGCACACCCCCTTTGTGAGCGTTGTCTGTGGCCCAACTGCCCGCCGGGGACCCTCGGACGGGGCCAAAGAGGTCCAGGAGGAATCCTCCCCAGCCCTGAGTTTCTCGGAGGAGGACAAGATTGGGACCATCCAACCACACGAGGACGCCCTAATCGTCACCCTCAGAATACGAGGCTATGACGTGAAAAGGGTGATGGTAAACGGTGGCAGCGCAGCCGAGGTCATGCGTCCAGACCTCTACAAGGGGCTGGGGCTAAAACAGGAAGACCTCACACCTTATAGCTCCCCCCTAATGAGCTTCGACGCAAAGCTCGTCATCCCAAAGGGCATGATCAGACTGCCCGTACAGACAGACCCAGTGGTGGTGGAGGCGAACTTCATAGTGGTGGACACATACTCCCCCTACACGGCCATAGTAGGAAGGCCCTGGCTACACGCCCTGGATGGCGTAGCCTCCACCTTGCACCAGAAGGTGAAATTCCCATCAGGGGACCAGGTTTTGGAGATCCGAGGTTGCCAATCCACAGCTAGGCAGTGCACGGTGGCTGCCATATCTTATCGGATTGATGCACAGTCCTCGGCCCCAGCCGAGGAAAATTCATAGCAATCAAAGACCCAGGTGGCGCCTCCGGATGCACCTGCCGAGGATGCTAAATGCGAAAACCTGGAGAAGGTGGTAATTGGCGATGATCCGGAGAGGTTCTTCCAGGTTGCAACCCAGCTGCCTCCACAGGAGAAGGAGGAGTTACTCGAGTTCCTCAAGAGGAACCTTGACGTGTTCGCATGGGACCCCTGCGATGCTCCTGGGATTGATCCATCTTTCATCTGTCACCACCTTAACGTCAACCCATCTACGATCCCCAAGCAGCAGCCACCCCGGCGCCCGTCAAAGGAGCACGCTGATGCGATCAGGGAAGAGGTCGATAAGCTTAAGCGCGTGGGGGCTATCAAAGAGGTCTTTTACCCCAAATGGTTGGCCAACACTGTGGTGGTCAAGAAGAAAAGTGGGAAGTGGAGGGTTTGTGTAGACTTCACAGACCTGAACAAAGCATGCCCAAAAGACCCCTTCCCAATGCCACGAATAGACCAACTAGTAGATGCGACGGCAGGCCATCCTCGGATGAGCTTCCTGGATGCCTTTCAGGGTTATCACCAAATCCCACTAGCCTTAGAGGACTAAGAGAAGACAGCATTTGTGACACCCATTGGGAACTACCACTACAAGGTTATGCCGTTTGGCCTGAAAAACGTCAGATCCACCTACCAGAGGATGATGACGAGAATGTTTGAGCCGATGTTGGGCAAGAGCATCGAGGTCTATGTTGACGATATGGTGGTGAAGAGCAAGCTGGTGTCCGAGCACTTGGAGGACCTTGGCCGCACATTTGGCGTCCTGAGAGAGCACAAGCTCCGCCTTAATGCCTCAAAATGCTCGTTCGGCGTAAGCTCTGGCAAATTCTTAGGGTACATGATCACCCACCGTGGGATCGAAGTCAACCCTGACCAGATCAAGGCCATTCACAATTTGAAGCCTCCGCAGAACCCCAAGGAGATCCAAAAGCTTACTGGGATGATCACGGTGCTGAACCGATTCATTTCCAGGTCGGCCGATAAATGCAGGCCCTTTTATCTCCTGATCAACAAATGGAAAGGATTTGAGTGGTCCGAGGATTATGCCATAGCTTTCCAGCAACTCAAGGAGTATCTATCCCGGCCGCCTATCATGTCCAACCCTGAGCCTGACGAGGTCCTATACGCCTACCTGGCGGTGGCGCCTCACACAGTGAGCTTAGTGCTGATACGGGAAGACAATGGCATTCAAAAGCCAGTTTACTACGTCAGCAAATCGCTGCACGAAGCAGAGGTCAGATACCTACCCCTGGAAAAAGCCATACTGGCGGTGGTCCACGCCACGAGAAAGCTCCCCCATTACTTCCAAGCTCACACGGTGGTTGTCCTAACCCAATTGCCCTTGAAGTCTGTACTCCGGGCCGCTGATTACACAGGTAGAATCGCGAAGTGGAACACGATTCTGGGGGCTTTTGACGTCAAGTACATGCCCCGGACTTCCATAAAAGGCCAGGTTCTGGCAGATTTGACGGCCGAGTTCGCCGAACCAGTCGTAGAAGTGACAGCCGAGGATAAGAGCCGTGATGAGAAATCAGTTGGGGCAATCTCCATCCCACAGTCACCATGTTGGAAAGTATATGTGGATGGCGCGGCAAACCAAAGGGGGTCTGGAGTGGGGCTGGTCCTAGTATCCCCTGAAGACCATGTCATTGAGAAATCCCTGAGACTCGGATTCACGGCCACAAACAACGAGGCCGAGTATGAGGCATTACTGCAAGGGATGATCATGGTGCAAAAGATGGGAGGAAAGTCGATAGAGATGTTCTCAGACTCCAGATTGGTGGTAGGGTAGGTGAAGGGGGAGATGGAAGCCAGGGATTCGAGAATGCAAGAATACCTTAGCCAAGTCAAGTGCTTGCAGTTGGAGTTTCGCCCCTTCAGCTTGTCCCATATTCCTAGGAATGGGAACAGTCATGCCGATTCACTTGCCACACTCGCAACCTCCTCGGCAGGGGCTCTGCCTCGGATCATACTTGTGGAGCACCTGGAGAGGGCAAGTGAAGTGCCAAAGGGAGTAATCCCCGTCCATCAAGTTGTGATGGGTCCCAGCTGGATGGACCTCATAGTGAGATTCCTCAAAGATGATGTCCTGCCTGAGGAGAGATCAGAGGCAGAAAAGATACGAAGGAAAGCTCCTCGGTTCTGGTTGTCCGAGGATCACAAGCTATACAGGCGGTCCTACTCTGGGCCATACCTTCTATGTGTCCACCCCGAAACGGTAGAATCCTTGCTCGAAGAGCTGCACGAAGGAATTTGTGGGAGCCATACAGGGGGGAGATCCTTGGCTCACCGAGCCGTCACTCAAGGATACTGGTGGCCGGGAATGCAGCAAGAGGCCCAGGAGTATGTCAAGAAGTATGACCAATGCCAAAGGTTCGCCCCAAACATCCATCAGCCAGGAGGGGTCCTCAATCCGTTATCCAGTCCATGGCCATTCGCCCAATGGGGCTTGGACATTGTGGGACCTTTCCCCAAGGCACCAGGGAACAAGAGGTATCTGTTGGTGGCCACGGACTACTTCACCAAGTGGGTCGAGGCCGAACCACTAGCCAACATCAGGGATGTAGACGTGAAGAAATTCCTTTGGAGGAACATAGTTACACGGTTCGGGGTCCCTCATACCCTCATCTCGGATAATGGGCTCCAGTTCGATAGCAAGGCCTTCAGGAGGTACTGTTGTGAACTTGGGATCACAAACAGGTACTCAACGCCAGCCTACCCTCAGGGGAACGGATAAGCCGAGGCTGTCAACAAGGTCATCGTCAACGGGCTTAAGAAGAGACTGGATGATGCCAAAGAGAGATGGGTAAAAGAGCTGCCCCACGTCCTCTAGACGTACCGGACTACGCCCCGGCGCTCAACGGGGGAAACACCTTTTGCCATGACTTATGGTGCGGAGGCAGTGATTCCCCTGGAAACCAACTTCCCGACGCTAAGGACGAGCTCCTTCACCCCAGGCAGCAATGATGAACTGCTGGGGCGGAGCCTCGACATGGTAGACGAACGAAGAGAGCAAGCAATGATCCAGCTGGCCTACTACCAGCAAAAGCTCAAGCAGGGATATGACACCAATGTAAAGCTCAGACCACTAGCACCGGGAGACCTGGTGCTGAGAAAAGTCGTAGGAGCTGCCAAGAACCCTTCTTAGGGAAAGCTCGGACCCAACTGGGAGGGCCCCTATCGAATTACCTCAGTGGCAGGGATAGGAGCATATTATTTAGAAGATTTAGATGACAAACCTGTACCTCGTCCCTGGAATGTAAATAACCTGAAAAGGTATTACTATTAATAAAGAAGTCCTTTTTGATTCAGATGTTCTGCCTGTCATTATCACACATCTCGCGTCCCAACGCCACTTATAGCTGGGTGCTAGACAGAACCTAGGTCTTGCATGGTCCAAGGACTCAAGCCTATGGGGAAACTAGTTACTTACAGCCAATTGAAGGCAACAACTGTACCTAGGTCTTGCATGGTCCAAGGACTCAAGCCTATGGGGAGCTAGCCACTTATCTTGAAGGCAACAACTGTACCTGGGTCTTGCATGGTCCTCGGACTCAAGCCTATGGGAGCTAGCCACTTATCTTGAAGGCAGCAACTGTACCTAGGCCTTGCATGGTCCAAGGACCCAAGCCTATGGGGAGCTAGCCACTTATCTTGAACGCAGCAACTGTACCTAGGCCTTGCATGGTCCAAGGACCCAAGCCTATGGAGAGCTAGCCACTTATCTTGAAGGCAGCAACTGTACCTAGGTCTTGCATGGTCCAAGGACTCAAGCCTATAGGGAGCTAGCCACTTATCTTGAAGGCAGCAACTGTACCTTGGTCTTGCATGGTCCTCGGACTCAAGCCTATGAGGAGCTAGCCACTTATCTTGAAGGCAGCAACTGTACCTAGGTCTTGCATGGTCCAAGGACTCAAGCCTATGGGGAGCTAGCCACTTATCTTGAAGGCAGCAACTGTACCTAGGTCTTGCATGGTCCTAGGACTCAAGCCTATGGGGAGCTAGCCACTTATCTTGAAGGCAGCAACTGTACCTAGGTCTTGCATGGTCCTCGGACCTAAGCCTATGGGGAGCTAGCCACTTATCTTGAAGGCAGCAACTGTACCTAGGTCTTGCATGGTCCTCGGACTCAAGCCTAAGGAGAGCTAGCCACTTATCTTGAAGGTAGCAACTGTACCAAGGTCTTGCATGGTCCAAGGACTCAAGCCTATGGGGAGCTAACCACTTATATCTGGGTGCTAGACAGAACCTAGGTCTTGCATGGTCCAAGGACTCAAACCTACGGGGAGACTAGTTACTTACAGCCAAACTCAAGTGTCAAGCAGGACTAAGGCTCTGTATTGTCCTCGGACTCAGGCCTGTGGGAACACTATTTACTTCAAGAAGCTAAGTATCAAGCAGGACTAAGGCTCTGCATGGTCCTCGGACTCAGGCCTATGGGGAAGTTAACTACATTGAAGAAACACTAAGTGTCTACTCGAAGAAATTCTATCTGGTCCTTAGGAAACGAAAAGTGCATCAGAGCATACATGCCCTCTCATTATAATAACCGATGCCATGATTGGCCGAGGTGCAATTGAAGCTAAAATCATGCAGGTAGAGAAAAAGCGGATAATGTGCAAGTAAACAAACAGCCACAACAAACAGAAAAAGAAATAAAGCTCTCAATTCATTAAGTCCAAAAGAATTACACCAATGGAGTCACATTACAAATAAAGAAAAAGGGAAGAAAAAGATGCAAAAGTGAAGTGTAGCAGGCAGAAGCGCCAAGGAGCCTAGTTTCTTCTATTTAGTTGCCCGCCTCGGTGGGTGGCTGGCCCAAAGCTGCCCCAGGGTCCTCTAAGCCTTGACCGAGTGGGACGGCCTGTAGGGGCATGGCAGGAATAGCTGCCCCCTCGGCAGAAGAAACCTGGGCATCGAGGGAAGGCTTTGCAGCCTGCTGAAGCGCATCCTCGTTGGAGCCATCACTCAATTCAACCACCAAGGAGGGATTACTCCCTTGGACTGGCTCATCAGTGACCCCAGCATCCGAGACCCCTTCGCCCGGAGTGGCAGCAGTTTCCACAGCAGCCTCCTCGGCCTCAGAGCCATCTGGGGCAGCCTCGCGGATAACAGGAGGGTAGTACACGCTCTCCTCCTTCCACAAGTCAGAAGAGGCCTCCACCCCAACTTGTTTGAGGGCCTCCTTCCAAGTTTCAGAGCAGTAGCGCCTACATACCCCAGGGACTTGGGATTTGTAGGCAGCTGCTGTCTCAGCTGCCCCAGCAGTATAGGCTGCCTCTTCAGCTTCTTTCTTGGTGCCCAGGCCTCCTCCCGGCCTTGATCTGCCCCAAACTTGGCCCTCTCGGCCTCCCCTTTGGCCCATTCGGCCACCCTCTTGGCCTCCTCGGCATCGGCCACTTTTTTCGTCAGGCCAGCTATCTGATCCTCGGCGAGTTTCAGCAGCCCCTCTGCCTCACTCAGACGCTTCGTCTGAGTTTCAGCCTGCCTCTGGGCACCCTCAAGGCCTGCCACCGCGCTGTCCCTAGCCTGGGTCATGGCCTTCAGCGCCTCCCTGGCCTTGGCAAGGTCCTCCTCGGACGTCTTAAGGGTCCGAGTAGCCTCCAAGCACTTATCGCGCTCTAAATCCATGGCCTTTCCATGTTCATTGGCCGCCTCCTCTAGCCTGAAAGTGGCCTGGACAGCCTGCCAAACGAAACAGATAAGTTATAATTAGCCGAGCTCAAAAAAGAAAGGAAAGCAGAAAAAACTGAAGCAAGAAAAAGCATAAGTGTCAAGGGTCTTACCATCCCCAAATATCGCTTGAGGCAGAGGAAGACGTCCTTACTCCTCATGGTCCCCAGCTCCGCCATGTCCGCGGGAAGGAGCAAGCATCTCTCCACGGCGTCGGCCACATACGCGCTTTCGCCATCCTTAAAGTCCTTGAGGGAGGAGTCATCCCTCAGAGGTGCCCCGCGGAGCATTGGGGCGGGGAGCCAGGCCTGGACCTCGGGCGGGGGAGGGACCTGTTTATCCTGCGATGAGGAGCCTATCCTCAGTTGCTTCGATGGCCGCCGAGTGCCATCGCCCTCCCGCGTGGGCCTAGTTTTGTCCTCAAGGGTCCTCTTGCCCTTGTCCTTCTTCTGCTTAGGGTCAGCAGGCTCGTGCCTAGACGGCGGGCTTGCCTGAGGCGGAGGAGGATGAAGCTTGGACTGTGTTGAGGCCGACCTGGTCTGAGCAGGACGAACCTTTGAAGGAGGAGGAGGAGGAGGAAGCTTCGGCTTGGACTTCCCCGGCTGACCTTCGATTAGGTTGAGTAGGGTGGGTTGGGCTTTCTTCTTGTAGCCCATCTCGAGCCGAGAAGATGTCTCTGACGCTAAAAGGTCTGCCTCGGTTAGACGAGGATCACCCAAGTCTCCAGAAGGGTCCTCGGACTGATGGAGTTGCTCAAAAACGCTAAAATCGTCCTCGGCAGGACCAAAATCTGCAGCATCCCCTTCCCTCTCTAAGTCCTCTTCCGCGGCCTCTGGGAATGTATGGGAAGACGAAGGGACTGCTACTGTGACACCTTCTGAAGTGGAGGGATCCTCGGGAAACTCGAACCCGTCCTTGGTCACTTTTATTTTCTGCAGCCGAGGATCCTTTGCTTTGATCACGTACTTTGGGGCCGCGAATGACTTTTGGAGTGGAGTGTACCCCAAAATCTTGTGCGCGGCTCTGACTTGGTGGTCTGCTTCGTTCTCAAAGGCCGCAGACCTAAGCACCTTCTGCAAGTCTTCCCTGTTGATCAAGCTGAAGTGGCGCGCGAAAGAGTGCGGATCTGCAGAGAGAAAACACATCCATGGTTAGTAACCAAACAGTACAAAAAGAAATAATGCAGAAAAGAAGTTAGAATCTTTGAATCCCCTTCTATTCCCACTGCCCCACCTGGTGTTCCCTCTGTCGTCGGACAGTGAAAGCCATCGTGCCACGCTCCAGACACGATGAGAAAATCCTCGTTTATCCCCTTGTTGGACTCGGGGAGGCACTGGATAAGCCGGACCCTGTCGTCCCTCGTCCTCATGTAGTGGGACTTGTTCTTCAGATGTTGAAGATTGTAGCAGTAGTTCACATCATGATAGGTCAGCCTCAGACCCATCTTCTCATTAAGGGCATCCACACTGCCCAGAATTCTGAACATGTTGGAGGCGCATTGGGTGGGGGTTAACCGAAAGTATGTAAGGTAACCCCTCATCACCGGCCCCATGGGGATCCTCATCCCCCCTTCAAGGAAGGCGATGATGGGAATCACCACCTCGCCCACCTGCTTCCGGAGGTACCACTCCCCCTCCTGACAATACCTCAAGCCCACGTTGGCCGGTATCTTGTAATCGGCGATGAATTTCTCCATCGCCTCCTCAGAGCCAACATACTTCTTAAGTCTACCCATCCCAAATGACGCCTAAGAGAACTAAAAGAGGAGCGAATGAAAGAGAAGGACGAGTAGAAAGGAAAAAAGCTCAGAGAGGGATAGAGCGACTTACAGAAACGAGGAGGAGCTCCTCGGACTAGCTTTTTATGCTGGAGATGGAGGTGGAAATTTGGCTGGACTCTGAATGGAGGCGCAAGAGCTCTTGATTGTAAATGAGAAAGGCAGAAGCGGTTCTAATGGGTATTTATACCCTAGATGGAAGAGCCGCGCGAGTTTTCCCGCCCATAAATGCCGGACGCATCCCCACCGTTAGATTGTCATCTGCCCGTTGAACGTGGGGAGCATAAAGCCGCCCGAATTTAATGCAGGACACGTTACGCACACCGAAGCGCCAGTAACGCACCTTGGGCAGGTGAAAAGGCACCAACGCTGACGAAGGACAAGACTCGATAGGCCACGGAGCAGGTCCGAGGATATCAAAATCCTCCTTTCCGCCCGAGGATGCGGACAGCAAGATTTTGAGGGGCTATTGTGGGGCTAGAATAAGTCAGCAACCCCGGCCCACTCCGAACCAGGCCCAGAGGCCCACGCCGAGGACGCGTCCAAGGTCCAAGATCCGAGGACGAAAGTGTAGAGCCCAGGGCCAAACAGCATACCCTTAAGGGAATCTCCCTAAGCATCCAAGGAGCAAATAGCACGAACCAAGCACCGGACATTGAAGCATGGTGGAGGAGCAAGTCCCAGGTGAACTATCACCTCCACATTAAATGCCCTCAACTAACGCCCTGGCCGCATTAATGAGGATAGGACCTCTGAACAGTGCCGTCTTGGGCGCTGCAACCCACAGGAGGGATGGGAATGCGGCTGATGGGACAGGCTCTCAAGTGGAAGCCGGGTTGATCAACAAATGTAGGGCTAGGATCAACTGAGAGAGAAGTATATAATGTAAAAAGTCCCTCTTGAGAGGGGGACGGACGGAAAACCAGAGAAAGAGAAATACTGTAGCAGTGTATCTTCTCTCAACCATTGTAACCTTACTTGAAAGAAATAAGAACGACTTCAACCTCTATAAGACTCGTCCGAGAAGTCCTATTGAGCAATCCGACCCACGTTTAACTTATCACAATCCACGAGCAACCATGCATGGCCGTTACATTCTTTACTAGAGCCTAGCTCTTGAACCTAAACTCTAGAAATTTATTGGAGGGTTAGCTGAGCTTGGGTCCACTCTCTCAATCCTTAGAGAGCGCTCGAAACAGCCCCCTACAATATGTATTCACATTCTCCTACTATAGGAGGCGTGTCCTAAAGCCAAACTTTCTATAACTAAGGATCCAAAACTCAAACTCAAAAGCAGTAAAATTTGCTAAAATTACATTTACAAACAAAGTTCACACTATCAATGCGCCATGATCCAAAACTTGTTTCTCATTTACATGTTGCTACTACATTTCTTAATCCTCATTTTTAGATATTGCTGAGTATCTTTCCACTTTCTTTTTCATTCTTGTTGATGGTGCAAGCTAAGAGAGCCATCTTTCAACAAAATCATCCGCTAACAATAAAACTAAAATCTTCAAATTTGGTGAATACTAAATTACTAATACATGAAACTAATAAAACTATTAAAGAAGTGAAAAGAAAAAGGTTATAAAATTTTTTTTTAAAAAAAAACTCTTACCAAAACTCATTCGGATTTAGGAGTCAACCGGAGGAAAATCATCTTCATTTTAGAGAGAGCACTATTTTTTTATGCGTAGTAGCACCTTTTGTTTTTTTGCTGCGTGCTTTTTTTTTTTTTTTTTTAATCAATAGTACTGAAGAAAATGAGTAGGGAGTTGCTTTAATAGATAAGTTTGAGTTTGATAGTGGGTTTCAAAGTCGATTTGGATAAGAATAATCAGTTATTTTACTGAGATTTTAAAACTGTATGTGACGAGATAAGGATGAGTAATAAACAAAAAAGTAATTTGAGTTCAAATAAAACATAGGCTTCCATCAAAAATAAATAAAAAAGAACACAGGCTAAACAAAAGTAACTGTGAGGTGTTTTGTTCCTATAAATTTTGCCAAAAGAAAATTTTTGAATTTTAAACAAAATCAAAACTAACATGTGGGGAGTTTTTTTTGAAAGTAACGAGTAGGAATTTTTTTTTTTTTTTTTTTTTAATGGTAACTTTGTATTTATCTACTATATAGTGGGAATTTTTTTTTTTTTTTTTTTTTTTTTTTTTTTTTTTTTTTTTTTTTTTTTTTTTTTGAAGCTAGAACCAATCGATTTCATTAAATTAGAAAACTAGCATCCAAATACAACTCATCCACCGCTGGCGGAGGATCCTCCTCCATCCAAATAATTTCATTATCAATTAATCTAGCAAATCTAGCCAAAGCATGAGCAACACTATTTGCATTGCGCCTAACACAATTAGATGAAAAGGACCTGAACCCCGCAGCCAAACACCAGATGTCTTCGTATATTAAGCCAAGTCTTGAAAGTTCTGGTTGAGCCTGAGAAATCATCTTCAGCACCATAGCATTGTCACCCTCCAGAATAATCTCCATGAAACCCGCATCAATGGCAAACTTAAGCGCTTTACGGCAAGCCATGACTTCCACCTCCTCACTATCTCGTACAACACCTCCCCTCCCAGCTATAGCTGCCATGACTTCGCCTTTGTCGTTCCTAATCACAGCCCCATAACTCGATGTAGTACCACCATCAAAACAAGCCCTGTCGAAATTCAGCTTGAATAACGAACCCGGTGGAGGTTGCCATGTCTGCTGCGCTGGAGCATGAATCAGATCAGGTACCCTCAGGTGATCTTGTGCATCCGTGAACTCCCTCAAATAATCAACTGCACGCTGGGCCAACTTTGAAGGATGCTGAAACACACCTCCATGCATGACCGTGTTCCTCTGATGCCATATCTGCCAACAAATAACCCAAAACAGATTCCATTCCTCCGATGAAAGCTTCGCCATAAGGCCTGTGACTAGCTGCACAAAATCATTCTATTCCGAACAAGATTTTTAAAGCCTTCCTAGGCTCCCAGCCCAAACATCTTGTGCCGCCCCACAACTCTAGAGAACATGCAGAACCGAATCAGTCTCCTTATGACAGAAACAACATCGTGCACTCTCCACCACTCTCCTTCGAATGAGATTATCCTGTGTAGACAGAATATTAAGGCAAGCCCTCCATGAAAATATTTTAATCTTATTTGGAACCTCTGCTTTCCATATTCTTGACCATAGTGAACCAAGAGCTCTATGCTCTGAAGACTCCCCAGCATTTAACTCTTCCTTGCGTAATTGCTTTACCACAAAATACCCAAACCAGACTGTATATCTGCCCTTCTTAGAAAAGGACCATACCAGCATATCTTGTTCAACCCGCCGACTCAAAAGGACTTGAAGTATAGCTTCCGCATCAAACTGGTGGAACATGGCCGTAATTCTTTCTTGATCCCATTGGTGCTTTTGCCAGTCAACTAAATCAGAGACTCGCCATTCCCAAATCTCCTCCTCCGGCTGGAAAAGAATTTTTTTCGTTGGGTGGTTTGGCAGCCAACAATCCTTAAGAACACGAATTGAAGCCCCATTACCAACTCTCCAAAAACATCCTTTCCTCAAAATTGGCTGAGCCGCTAACAAGCTTTTCCATACATAGGAACTATTTTGGCAATCTGTCGCTTCAAGAAAATCACACCGTGGAAAATATTTGGCTTTAAAATAGCTGTATAACAAAGAGCTTTTATCCTGCAACAATCTCCAACCCTGTTTTGCTAACATAGCTAAATTAAATGATCTTAAATCTCTGAAACCCATGCCACCCTCTTTCTTTTGCAGCGTTAAAAAATCCTAACTTTTCCAGTGTATTTTCCTTTCCTCCCTAACTTGTCCCCACCAAAATTTAGCACACATAGCATCCAACTCATCACATAATTTCCCAGGCAACTGAAAAACCCCCATTATATACGTGGGGATGGATTGAGCCACAGCTTTGATAAGCACCTCCTTGCCAGCCCTAGAAAGCAACTTCCCCTTCCAACCTTGCAGCTTTCTCCAAACCCGTTCCTTCAGGAAAGCAAAAGTCCCATATTTTCTTCTTCCTATTAGAGTAGGCAGGCCCAAATAAGCATCAAATTTCTCCACTTCCTTGACCTTTAATTTTTCAATTATCCATGCTTTCTGCTCCACAGACGCATTACTGCTGAAATAAGCAAAAGACTTCTCAAGATTAATGCATTGGCCCGAAGCTTCAACATATAACTGTAGGGTATCCACAACCACCTATACTTCATCATTATTAGCTTGACAAAAAATCAAAGAATCATCAGCAAAAAGCAAATTAGTAATAGATGGGGCACTTCTACATAATGCCACTCCATGCAGCCTCCTTTCAATCTCAGCTTTAGCAAGGAGCGAAGTAAAACCTTCAGCATAAATCAGAAATAGATAAGGGGACAGGGGATCTCCTTGGCGTATACCCCTATATGGAGTTATAGTCCCATAAGCTTTACCATTGATTCGGATAGAAAATGAAGGTGTCGAGACACAACTCATAACCTTATTCACCCAAACCTCCGGAAACCCCAGTTTAACCATCATGCCTCTAAGGAAGCCCCACTCCACCTTATCATAAGCCTTACCGACATCCAATTTAAGGGCTAAGGCCCCCTTCTTTCCCTTCTTTCTAATATGCATGGCATGCAAGGTCTCATAGGCTACTAGCACATTATCAGTAATAAGGCGTCCAGGTACAAAAGCACTCTGGGTAGGGGAAATTAACTGTGGCAAAATCAATTTCAACCTGTTCGCCAATACTTTAGAGATAATTTTATATATCGCGTTACATAGGCTAATAGATCTGAAATTAGCCATTTTCTCCGGTTTCTTTACTTTAGGAATCAAAACAATATGAGTATAATTAATCTCAGGCACCATATAACCAATATGCAAAAAATCTAACACAGCATCAGTCACCTCATTACCAACAATATGCTAAAATTTTTGATAGAAGAGGGCATTTATACCATCAGGTCCTGGAGCCTTTGTTGGTCCCATCTGGAACAACGCTACTTTAACTTCTTCACCGTTGTACGGCCTGGATAGCACCTCTAACATATCATCAGTCATTCTCTGGTTAACTGCATTAAGGCATTCCTCCATTCTGTCACAAGTGCCTGTTTTAAAAATATTCATGAAATAATCAGAAGCTACATCCGCAATCTCCTCTACATCCTCCACCCATTCCCCATTAGCATTCTTGATTCCCTCAATAAAATTCCTTTGCCTTCTTTGGGAAGCCTTGGAGTGAAAAAATTTTGTATTCCGATCCCCATACTTTAACCATGACACCGGGACCTTTGACGCCAAAAAATCTCCTGCTTAAGCAATAAGTCATCCAACTTTTTACTCAGTAAAAGAAATTCAGTCCTGCTTTCCTCAGTCATCTTACTGGCATTCAATAGTTCCAGCCTCTTTTGTAAAAAATCTCCTGCTTAAGCAATAAGTCATCCAATTGTTTACCCAGTAAAAGAAATTCAGTCCTGCTTTCCTCAGTCATCTCATTGGCATTCAATAGTTCCAGCCTCTTTTGTAATCTTTTAATCTCCTCAGTTTCAAGTTTAGTTTTAGAAGAACCCCAAGCAAACAAATCAGCCCCACAAATTTGTATTTGGTCCCTCAAACCCAAACTACCATGCCCGCCATGTGTCCATGCCTCAAGCACAGCCTCTTTTATTGTTTTTAATTTTTGTCAATTTAAAATTAAAACCCTAAAAATTTACTAGAAGGTTGTATAAATGCTTGGTAGTGGGGCTGTACATGGGATTTTTTAAAAAAAAAAATTATTTTTGAATTTAGCTATTGAATTTCCTTATATGCCCCTATTTTATTTTATTTTTTAAGTGTAATGATAATATGAGGTATTAGGGGTATTTTAGTCAATAGATGTAGAAGTAACTAAAAAAAATCACCTAAAAATGAGGAATTTGCTATAGTTGCTCCTTAAGGGTATTAACCCTTAGAAAATATTTTTTTTATAAAAAAAATTGTGACGAAATAAAAAAAAAAAAAAAAAACTGAATTTTAAATAAAATTTGGTATTTTAAAATGGAAAATCATGTTATATACCATGTGTAGCTTGAAAACGTAACTTTAAATCATGTTATACACCACCCGTTTTAAAAATGGAGAAATAATAAAAAAGAATGATTAAAAAAGTGATATCAATGATTAACCTAAATTAGTATTATTCTTCCTTACCATTTCCTCAACAACAAAAAAATAGTATTTTTCTAAGTTGATTGCTTCTTTTCAAATCATCAATCAATCAATCAATAATTAATCAATAATATATATAAAAACATAAATCTCATTTGGAAGAGTATGAAATTCTATCTTTTTGATGATTCTCTCACATTAAAAGATAAATGATTCTTTGTTTATTGAATAGACACCAATTAAAATATATTGACTCTTTTTGTACTAAATAGACACCAAGCATTGTTTCAAGAATAAACACCAATTAAAAGATAACATCTCTTTGTTTTCTTTGATTTATTATTTCAAGACTTATCCTCTCTTTTTGTTCAAGATTATTTGGTTTTTATCCTCTTGCACTTCTCATTCTTTATAAACACATGATCATAGCTATTCATGCCATCCCATCTTAATACACATGAAATTATCCAAACCAAGAAGGATATCTTAAGTTTCAATCTGTCAAGTACACCTTCCAAACCCGATGGTTCATCTTTTTCTCCTTTCAGTTGGCTCCTCTAAATGTTGATTGGTTTTTTTTTAATAACTTAATGGTAAGCTATCCCACTAAGCGGGAAAGAAATTATAGATTACATAGCCTCCTATCACAGAATTTGATGCCTAAATCTGATTCTTTATGTTTCTTTGTATTTGGCAAAAACATCACTAACAAAAAGAGCTAAAAACATGAAAGATGGAAACTCCAAACTAAACTAACATTTTCACTTGTAAGTCGACTGATTGCTCTTCAAATCCTCACCCCCATCAATCAACTTCTCCTTCTCTGCAACCAAACCCACCTCCACTGCAACAGGTTTAGCTTCCTCAACGCTTTGAGACCCTGTCAACCTAGCCAATATCACAAAGGACATCCCACCAAGAACATTGTTCAAGCATCTCAGAACCACCACTGAGGACTTAAACGCCAATGGAGGTAACCCTTTAGCCAACAAGAACTCGATCCCATTCAAAGTCTGGTACCTGAAATTACTACTAATCCCCATGTGAAGAGCCCAAGTGAGTGAATTCAACAGAGTTGGAGGTGCCTTATTGGGGGTCTCAAAATTGGGATCCATTTTCTTCCTCATACTGATCAATCCATTTGAAAGTACAGTCCCTACAAGCCCAGCAGCAAACCCAACAGCTGCAAAGACAGCTCCTTTGTACACAAAAGTCCCACATCGATTGAGAAGTGAATAAGCACCAGGCTCGAACATATGACTGGGGGGACAGCTAGCAAAAATGGCAGGCAAAGAAGGCGATGAAGAAGACAAAGTTGGTGCCAATAGGTACATAAGAGTGAAGTTGAGTATGGATCCAACGACTAGAGTTGAGAACACAAAATCGAGTTCGTTGAGACCAAAGTTGGGTCGAGAAGCCATGTCTCCGAGAACACAAGCAGTGACACCCACCAACTCTTCCATTAGAACCTTGAAAGGAAACTGAGGATCTGCTGCAACTCTCGATCTCCATCCATTCAAAAACAAACCCAATATCCCAAATCCCCCAGAAGACTTAGACGATGAAGAATCATCACCAGAACCGTTCCCATCTCCTCCTCCTCCTCCTCCATGACCGCCGCCACGTCCGATTCCAGCGCCGCCGTCGCTGCCTCCGCCGGCAAAAGGCAATAACTTGTTGGGTATTAGATTTAGAGAACGCTTTTGATTATTAAAATTGAGAGATGCTGATGATGACGAAGAATGTGGAAACGAAATTGAAGCAGGTGGGGCAGCATTGAATCGATTATCGCTAACGTTGTTGTTGTTGTTGTTGTTGCAGCGATATTGTCTGGGATTATTAGAGTAACGAATCTGAAGCTGAGCCGCCATGCTTGCCATCTTTTGTTTATTCCTATAAACTAGTAAAACTAAAACCAAAGGGGTTTTAAGGAATAAAGGGTCCGATATACGATGTTAATAACACAGTCATAGTACCACTTTTATAGGAAAACACCTGAGAGTCATAAAAATTAAAAATTACTTTCTTTATTTACTATATTATTCAGACGAAATTAATAATTAGTTAGCTAAAATAGGGTAAAGGTTAAATATAAAGAAGATCATTTATAACATTTTTATAATATTTTTATAACAAATTATAGGTGATAAATTGTTATTGGTTCTAATTTAAATTTAAAAATTAAATTGCTTTTTTGTCCACTCATAACAACCAATAACAACCCACTACTTATGATTTGTTGTGAAAATGTTATGGACATAATATTTCTCAAATAAAATAGTAGCCTCTAAGCACGCGCTCTTCTATTTTTTGGATAAAGTTTAATAATTTACATCTATTATAATTTTAGATTATTACATTTTTCAATCACAAAAAATCTAGAGATGTGATGAAAAAATTATTTCACCCACAAACGCATAATCCTCGTCACATCTCTAGTTTTTTTTTTTTTTTTTTTTGTGATTAGAAAATTTAATAATCCTAAATTATAATGGATGCAAATTATTAAACTTTATACAAAAAATAAAAAAGCCTCTGAGCACACGCTTAAATGCTAGTCTCTTTTAATTTAGAGATTATTTCTAACATTTTAAAAATTCTTTAACAAAATTAATGAAATCAAAACTTAGGATATAGTTCTAATTTTTTTTTTTTAACAAAATTAATGAAATCAAAAACTTAGAATATAAATAAGCACCATTTTACACCAATGGTGAATTTTTTTTTTTTTTTTTAATATTATAAGAGTATTTAGAAAGAAGAAAACAAAAAGACCTTCACCAGTTGGGTATTTCACTTTTCGTATCAACATCCCGTATTTCCTTATTTTTAAAAGGTTCAATTAAATCACATTTTTGGATATTAAAATAAATAAAAAATAAAATAAAAAAAAACAACAACAACAAACAAACAAACAATCACATTAGGATATAGATTTAGCCAAATACACCAACTCATTTGAATTCAGATTCAAACTTCTCATAATCATTCTATCTTAAAGATACTATAAATTTGAAGCAAATTGAAATGTTGGAAATGCAATATTACATCAAAATTTGAAGTGTGTTGATACCCATTTTCGAGACACATTTTCTACGAGCCTGATTCAACAAAGCCTAACTTCCTTGTGGGCTCAATTTATGTATTATATTATATTTTATTATTTTAAGCATGGCCTAAGCCCATGCGACCTATTGGGAGAAATTGAGGAAGTGTGGTTTGGAGGGTATGGGTCGGTTCCTTTCGGACCTTTTACATGAGCTCAACACATATGTGCTACCAAGTGGGTAAGGGGCACTGGTAGCACCTTAGGCTCATGGAGGAGGTCTTGTACCTGAAATTCCCATCCCAAAATAACTTTTATACTCTGGGTGACTGTGGCCCAACTTTTCTGCTATACTATTTTTTGCCTAAAACACATAGCTGACCCTAAGTGGCTAGCCTGGTCTACTGCAATAATCAAATGCAATCTCCAAGGACCTGCCATGTCTAGGAAATATCAGCCCATGAATTTAGGCTACTTTATTTCCCAAATTATGTAAAAAGCAAGGCATCCCTCTTACCTAATTAAATCAAATTTGACCATAACTTCTTTGATTCATACCTTAGGATACAAAGCCTCTTCTATTAACCAAAAACAGTCACTTAGAGCACCCTAAGTTCAATACAAAAGGCCCCAATCAGATTCAAAATGAACTAACCATGTTCTACTTACATACCTGAAACTTCAAAGCAAAAACCCAATTAGCCAGTCAACAATCTCACAATTTCGAAGTTTGGGGATGGAAATATAGGTACAGGGGAACCTTCCCTCTCTTCCTCACGACCTCCCTCAATTTCCTCTTCTCGGTAACTGTGGGTCGAAGTTTCAGACTTGTTGAACCACGTTTTCCCCATAGAGGTAAAACTTGAGAGCAAAAACCCACTAAGCCAGGAAACATTCTCACAATTCTGAACCTTGGGAGTGGAAATATGGATACATGGGAATCTTTTCTCTCTTTCTCACAATCTCTCTCAATTTTCTCTTCTTGATGACTGTGGGTCGAAGTTTCAGACCTGTTATGTTTTTATACTTTTTCTGCACTTTTGTTATTAGCATTTTGATTCTCTTTTGTCAAAACACCATTAGCCTTTTGTTCATTATACATTTAGAATTTTGGGTTTGATTCTCTACAATAAACACTTCTAAAGAACCTTACGAGAGATTTGGGTCGATTTCGCATTTTTAGCCCTTGTCGCAAAAAGTCCCCGACATTTTGGTGACTTCGCTGGGGAGTCAAGCAGCTGAAACAAGAGAAGTCATGTATCCGAAGATGCGAAACCATAAAAAATATTATGTTTCTCACACCAATTTGTCGTTCTAAGAGAAACCGTATGATACTTTGCCGCACAAGAAAAGCATGGTGACTGTGTGGTTCACTGGTGGTTTTTTCGGCTTCATCATGCATCATGCATTTGCATTTATTAAGTTTGCTCAAAGAACAAATTCAACACCTTGACACGATGTTTGACATCATCCTCCAACAACAAAACTTTGTTCCTCACTAATGAGGGTACCTTTCTCTTCACTGTCGACATTGCTTAGCCAAGATTGGTGCAAACGAATCCCACAGCCATGGACGGCGAGTTGTCGCAAACCTCCATTGTCATCACTGACAGAACAACCTTGCTCCTTCACGACGGATTGCCTCTTTTCTTAGGCAACAACGCTTTGTCCCATCTAAATCTCGACTATGTGGATGGTGGGTGGCACCAAGCTCTTTAAATTCTTTTCTGTTGGAACTCCTTCGCTTCTCAACCATAAGGATCTCCACCATCGCAGCACCCTCCTTGAGTTTCGACGATATGGGTGGAGAATTGAAGATGGGAGTTGCAAGATTTGATCAAGCTTGAGGGTTTAAAAATAAATAAATAAATAAAATAAAATAAACAGAGGAGGAAGAATGAGAAACACATTTGAGATCAAAAAAAGAAGTTTAAATAGCTCTACTACAAGTCTTGAATCCTTGCTCCCAAAAGACACTTAAAGCAAATCTAAAGAAAAAGGAGAGCAAAGCGGCGTGAAAGATATTGAGGCCAAAAAAAAAAAAAAAATGATACGTCAACAACATTTCTACAACATTTTTACAACAAATCCTAAGTGTCAAGTTGTTACTAGTTGTTATTGTTGGGGCAAAAAAGTAATCTTAGTGTTAGTTTCAAATTTGAACCAATAACAACTAACCACCTGTGATTTGTTGTAAAAATATTGTAAAATTGTTGTAGACGTAGCATCTCTCAAAAAAAAATTTGACAATGGCCAAAGAAGAGACTAAAGTGGCGTGTAATATGCTGAGAGGAATAAGGCTACAACTGTAAACTAAAAAGCAAGTTTTTGGAAGAAAAGTCAGCCAAAATATAGATTGCAAGGCAATTGACATGGTGGCTTAAAGTCAATTACCATCCAATTGAAAGGGATGCTAAAATCACCATGGTGATCATGAAAGTCATTAAGGAAAAGATTCTAAAGTTACATGTGAGCATGAAAGTCAAGCCTTCTGCCTTTTCTTGAGGTGTTTTGAATCATATTACACATAAGGTGCTACATGTATCGACCAATTGATGTTCTTTAGTGGAACCAATAACCATCAAGTGCCCATGTTTGTGATCACAAAACTTTTACAAGCGGGCTCCTTTGACTTGAGAGTTTTCTACAAGTGGTCTCCGCGAGCCACAATATATCTACAAATAGGCTTCATCGACCTATATCTTCTCAACAAAAAATGAAGCATTTGGAAGGACTAATTCTCAAACCCCCAACATCTATAAGCAATGGGAAACATCAACTACTCACACGCGTGCTGCAATCGCCATGTGTGCTTGGGGGGCTAATGTTGATACTCATTTTCGCGACACATTTTCTACGAGCCGGATTCAACCAAGTCCAACTTCCTTGTGGGCTCAATTTATGTATTATATTATATTTTATTATTTTAAGCATGACCCAAGCCCATGCGACTTATTGGGAAAAATTGAGAAAGTGTGGTTTGGAGGGTATGGGTCGGTTCCTTTCGGACCTTTTGCATGAGCCCAACACATATGTGCTACCAAGTAGGCAAGGGACACTCGTAGCATTTTAGGCTCATGGAAGAGGTCTTGTACCTGAAATTTCCACCCCAAAACAACTTTTATACTCTGGGTAACTGTGACCCAACTTTTCTGCTATACCATTTTTTGCCTAAAACACATAGCTGACCCTAAGTGGTTGGCCTGGTCTATTGCAACAACCAAATGCAATCTCCAAGGACCTGCCATGTCTAGGAAACATCTTCCCATGAATTTAGGCTACTTTATTTCCCAAATTATGCAAAAAGCAAGGCATCCCTCTTACCCAATTAAATCAAATCTGACCATAACTTCTTTGATTCATACCTTAGGGTTCAAAGCCTCTTCTATTGACCAAAAATAGTCACTTAGAGCACCCCAAGTTCTATACAAAAGGCCCCAATCAGATTCAAAATGAACTAATCACGTTCTACCCGCATACCTAAAACTTCAGAGCAAAAATCGATTTAGCCAGTCAACAATCTCACAATTCCGAAGCTTGGGGGTGGAAATATGGGTACAAAGGAACCTTCCTTCTCTTCCTCACGACCTTCCTCAATTTCGTCTTCTCGGTGACTGTAGGTCGAAGTTTCAGACCTGTTGAACCACGTTTTCCCCATAGAGCTGAAACTTAATAGCAAAAACCCACTAAGCTAGGAAACATTCTCACAATTCTGAACCTTAGGGATGGAAATATGGGTACAGGGAAACCTTTCCTCTCATCCTCACAACCTCTCTCAATTTCCTCTTCTCGATGACTGTGGGTCAAGTTTCAGACCTGTTATGTTTTTATACTTTTTTTAAGCATTTTGATTCTCTCTTGGCAAAGCACCATTAGCCTTTTGTTCATTATACATTTGGAATTTTGTGCTTGATTTGGGCCGCTTTCGCATTTTCGGCCCTTGTCGCAAAAACGTCCCGACAAAGTGCAATGAAATGTCATTACTATGAATTTATTTTTAAGAAATATTGCACATTTTTAATTCAATAAATAAAATAATGATATATAAATATGAATGATATTATTGAACATATTATAATAACTTAAAAAAAATTAAAAATAAAATTAAGTTGTGATTAATCCAAACCTTTTACCTTGTTCCTGATTTGCACATTATCGTGAATATCACCAAAAAATAAAAATCATAAGCATCACATATGCTGGTTGGGTTCAAATTGCACCATACTTTCAAGGTAGCCAATCAATCCATTCATCTCATTATTTTTCAGATCTTCAAACCCTTGAAAAGAACCATTGCATAACATTGTAAAAGATTGTGAGGAAAATTTAAAAACAATAAATGTGTATTTTTTTTTTTCAAAGTAAAATATCATAAATTTTGTCATAATATTTTAAAATTTCAATACATATGTATTCACATTCTCCTACTATAGGAGGCGTGTCCTGAAGCCAAACTTTCTATAACTAAGGATCCAAAACTCAAACTCAAAAGCAGTAAAATTTGCTAAAATTACATTTACAAACAAAGTTCACACTATCAATGCGCCATGATCCAAAACTTGTTTCTCATTTACATGTTGCTACTACATTTCTTAATCCTCATTTTTAGATATTGCTGAGTATCTTTCCACTTTCTTTTTCATTCTTGTTGATGGTGCAAGCTAAGAGAGCCATCTTTCAACAAAATCATCCGCTAACAATAAAACTAAAATCTTCAAATTTGGTGAATACTAAATTACTAATACATGAAACTAATAAAACTATTAAAGAAGTGAAAAGAAAAAGGTTATAAAATTTTTTTTTTTAAAAAAACTCTTACCAAAACTCATTCGGATTTAGGAGTCAACCGGAGGAAAATCATCTTCATTTTAGAGAGAGCACTATTTTTTTATGCGTAGTAGCACCTTTTGTTTTTTTGCTGCGTGCTTTTTTTTTTTTTTTTTAATCAATAGTACTGAAGAAAATGAGTAGGGAGTTGCTTTAATAGATAAGTTTGAGTTTGATAGTGGGTTTCAAAGTCGATTTGGATAAGAATAATCAGTTATTTTACTGAGATTTTAAAACTGTATGTGACGAGATAAGGATGAGTAATAAACAAAAAAGTAATTTGAGTTCAAATAAAACATAGGCTTCCATCAAAAATAAATAAAAAAGAACACAGGCTAAACAAAAGTAACTGTGAGGTGTTTTGTTCCTATAAATTTTGCCAAAAGAAAATTTTTGAATTTTAAACAAAATCAAAACTAACATGTGGGGAGTTTTTTTTGAAAGTAACGAGTAGGAATTTTTTTTTTTTTTTAATGGTAACTTTGTATTTATCTACTATTGAATTTTTTTTTTTTTTTTTTTTTGAAGCCAGAACCAATCGATTTCATTAAATTAGAAAACTAGCATCCAAATACAACTCATCCACCGCTGGCGGAGGATCCTCCTCCATCCAAATAATTTCATTATCAATTAATCTAGCAAATCTAGCCAAAGCATAAGCAACACTATTTGCATTGCGCCTAACACAATTAGATGAAAAGGACCTGAACCCCGCAGCCAAACACCAGATGTCTTCATATATTAAGCCAAGTCTTGAAAGGTCTGGTTGAGCCTGAGAAATCATCTTCAGCACCATAGCATTGTCACCCTCCAGAATAATCTCCATGAAACCCGCATCAATGGCAAACTTAAGCGCTTTACGGCAAGCCATGACTTCCACCTCCTCACTATCTCGTACAACACCTCCCCTCCCAGCTATAGCTGCCATGACTTCGCCTTTGTCGTTCCTAATCACAGCCCCATAACTCGATGTAGTACCACCATCAAAACAAGCCCTGTCGAAATTCAGCTTGAATAACGAACCCGGTGGAGGCTGCCATGTCTGCTGCGCTGGAGCATGAATCAGATCAGGTACCCTCAGGTGATCTTGTGCATCCGTGAACTCCCTCAAATAATCAACGGCACGCTGGGCCAACTTTGAAGGATGCTGAAACAGACCTCCATGCATGACCGTGTTCCTCTGATGCCACATCTGCCAACAAATAACCCAAAACAGATTCCATTCCTCCGATGAAAGCTTCGCCATAAGGCCTGTGACTAGCTGCACAAAATCATTCTATTCCGAACAAGATTTTTAAAGCCTTCCTAGGCTCCCAGCCCAAACATCTTGTGCCGCCCCACAACTCTAGAGAACATGCAGAACCGAATCAGTCTCCTTATGACAGAAACAACATCGTGCACTCTCCACCACTCTCCTTCGAATGAGATTATCCTGTGTAGACAGAATATTAAGGCAAGCCCTCCATGAAAATATTTTAATCTTATTTGGAACCTCTGCTTTCCATATTCTTGACCATAGTGAACCAAGAGCTCTATGCTCTGAAGACTCCCCAGCATTTAACTCTTCCTTGCGTAATTGCTTTACCACAAAATACCCAAACCAGACTGTATATCTGCTCTTCTTAGAAAAGGACCATACCAGCATATCTTGTTCAACCCGCCGACTCAAAGGGACTTGAAGTATAGCTTCCGCATCAAACTGGTGGAACATGGCCGTAATTCTTTTTTGATCCCATTGGTGCTTTTGCCAGTCAACTAAATCAGAGACTCGCCATTCCCAAATCTCCTCCTCCGGCTGGAAAAGAAATTTTTTCGTTGGGTGGTTTGGCAGCCAGCAATCCTTAAGAACACGAATTGAAGCCCCATTACCAACTCTCCAAAAACATCCTTTCCTCAAAATTGGCTGAGCCGCTAACAAGCTTTTCCATACATAGGAACTATTTTGGCAATCTGTCGCTTCAAGAAAATCACACCGTGGAAAATATTTGGCTTTAAAACAGCTGTATAACAGAGAGCTTTTATCCTGCAACAATCTCCAACCCTGTTTTGCTAACATAGCTAAATTAAATGATCTTAAATCTCTGAAACCCATGCCACCCTCTTTCTTTTGCAGCGTTAAAAAATCCTAACTTTTCCAGTGTATTTTCCTTTCCTCCCCAACTTGTCCCCACCAAAATTTAGCACACATAGCGTCCAACTCATCACATAATTTCCCAGGCAACTGAAAAACCCCCATTATATACGTGGGGATGGATTGAGCCACAGCTTTGATAAGCACCTCCTTGCCAGCCCTAGAAAGCAACTTCCCCTTCCAACCTTGCAGCTTTCTCCAAACCCGTTCCTTCAAGAAAGCAAAAGTCCCATATTTTCTTCTTCCTATCAGAGTAGGCAGGCCCAAATAAGCATCAAATTTCTCCACTTCCTTGACCTTTAATTTTTCAATTATCCATGCTTTCTGCTCCACAGACGCATTACTGCTGAAATAAGCAAAAGACTTCTCAAGATTAATGCATTGGCCCGAAGCTTCAACATATAACTGTAGGGTATCCGCAACCACCTATACTTCATCATTATTAGCTTGACAAAAAATCAAAGAATCATCAGCAAAAAGCAAATTAGTAATAGATGGGGCACTTCTACATAATGCCACTCCATGCAGCCTCCCTTCAATCTCAGCTTTAGCAAGGAGCGAAGTAAAACCTTCAGCATAAATCAGAAATAGATAAGGGGACAGGGGATCTCCTTGGCGTATACCCCTATATGGAGTTATAGTCCCATAAGCTTTACCATTGATTCGGATAGAAAATGAAGGTGTCGAGACACAACTCATAACCTTATTCACCCAAACCTCCGGAAACCCCAGTTTAACCATCATGCCTCTAAGGAAGCCCCACTCCACCTTATCATAAGCCTTACCGACATCCAATTTAAGGGCTAAGGCCCCCTTCTTTCCCTTCTTTCTAATATGCATGGCATGCAAGGTCTCATAGGCTACTAGCACATTATCAGTAATAAGGCGTCCAGGTACAAAAGCACTCTGGGTAGGGGAAATTAACTGTGGCAAAATCAATTTCAACCTGTTCGCCAATACTTTAGAGACAATTTTATATATCACGTTACATAGGCTAATAGATCTGAAATTAGCCATTTTCTCCGGTTTCTTTACTTTAGGAATCAAAACAATATGAGTATAATTAATCTCAGGCACCATATAACCAGTATGCAAAAAATCTAACACAGCATCAGTCACCTCATTACCAACAATATGCTAAAATTTTTGATAGAAGAGGGCATTTATACCATCAGGTCCTAGAGCCTTTGTTGGTCCCATCTGGAACAACGCTACTTTAACTTCTTCACCGTTGTACGGCCTAGATAGCACCTCTAACATATCATCAGTCATTCTCTGGTTAACTGCATTAAGGCATTCCTCCATTCTGTCACAAGTGCCTGCTTTAAAAATATTCATGAAATAATCAGAAGCTACATCCGCAATCTCCTCTACATCCTCCACCCATTCCCCATTAGCATTCTTGATTCCCTCAATAAAATTCCTTTGCCTTCTTTGGGAAGCCTTGGAGTGAAAAAATTTTGTATTCTGATCCCCATACTTTAACCATGACACCGGGACCTTTGACGCCAAAAAATCTCCTGCTTAAGCAATAAGTCATCCAACTTTTTACTCAGTAAAAGAAATTCAGTCCTGCTTTCCTCAGTCATCTCACTGGCATTCAATAGTTCCAGCCTCTTTTGTAAAAAATCTCCTGCTTAAGCAATAAGTCATCCAATTGTTTACTCAGTAAAAGAAATTCAGTCCTGCTTGCCTCAGTCATCTCATTGGCATTCAATAGTTCCAGCCTCTTTTGTAATCTTTTAATCTCCTCAGTTTCAAGTTTAGTTTTAGAAGAACCCCAAGCAAACAAATCAGCCCCACAAATTTGTATTTGGTCCCTCAAACCACTCAAACCCAAACTACCATGCCCGCCATGTGTCCATGCCTCAAGCACAGCCTCTTTTATTGTTTTTAATTTTTGTCAATTTAAAATTAAAACCCTAAAAATTTACTAGAAGGCTGTATAAATGCTTGGTAGTGGGGCTGTACATGGGATTTTTTTTAAAAAAAAATTATTTTTGAATTTAGCTATTGAATTTCCTTATATGCCCCTATTTTATTTTATTTTTTAAGTGTAATGATAATATGAGGTATTAGGGGTATTTTAGTCAATAGATGTAGAAGTAACTAAAAAAAATCACCTAAAAATGAGGAATTTGCTATAGTTGCTCCTTAAGGGTATTAACCCTTAGAAAATATTTTTTTTATAAAAAAAATTGTGACGAAATAAAAAATAAAAAATAAAAAAAAAACTGAATTTTAAATAAAATTTGGTATTTTAAAATGGAAAATCATGTTATATACCATGTGTAGCTTGAAAACGTAACTTTAAATCATGTTATACACCACCCGTTTTAAAAATGGAGAAATAATAAAAAATGATGATTAAAAAAGTGATATCAATGATTAACCTAAATTAGTATTATTCTTCCTTACCATTTTCTCAAAAAAAAAAAAAATAGTATTTTTCTAAGTTGATTGCTTCTTTTCAAATCATCAATCAATCAATCAATAATATATATAAAAACATAAATCTCATTTGGAAGAGTATGAAATTCTATCTTTTTGATGATTCTCTCACATTAAAAGATAAATGATTCTTTGTTTATTGAATAGACACCAATTAAAATATATTGACTCTTTTTGTACTAAATAGACACCAAGCATTGTTTCAAGAATAAACACCAATTAAAAGATAACATCTCTTTGTTTTCTTTGATTTATTATTTCAAGACTTATCCTCTCTTTTTGTTCAAGATTATTTGGTTTTTATCCTCTTGCACTTCTCATTCTTTATAAACACATGATCATAGCTATTCATGCCATCCCATCTTAATACACATGAAATTATCCAAACCAAGAAGGATATCTTAAGTTTCAATCTGTCAAGTACACCTTCCAAACCCGATGGTTCATCTTTTTCTCCTTTCAGTTGGCTCCTCTAAATGTTGATTGGTTTTTTTTTAATAACTTAATGGTAAGCTATCCCACTAAGCGGGAAAGAAATTATAGATTACATAGCCTCCTATCACAGAATTTGATGCCTAAATCTGATTCTTTATGTTTCTTTGTATTTGGCAAAAACATCACTAACAAAAAGAGCTAAAAACATGGAAGATGGAAACTCCAAACTGAACTAACACTTTCACTTGTAAGTCGACTGATTGCTCTGCAAATCCTCACCCCCATCAATCAACTTCTCCTTCTCTGCAACCAAACCCACCTCCACCGCAACTGGTTTAGTTTCCTCAACGCTCTGAGATCCTGTCAACCTAGCCAATATCACAAAGGACATTCCACCAAGAACATTGTTCAAGCATGTCAGAACCACCACTGAGGACTTAAACGCCAATGGAGGCAACCCTTTAGCCAACAAGAACTCGATCCCATTCAAAGTCTGGTACCTGAAATTACTACTAATCCCCATGTGAAGAGCCCAAGTGAGTGAATTCAACAGAGTTGGAGGAGCCTTATTGGGGGTCTCAAAATTGGGATCCATTTTCTTCCTCATGCTGATCAACCCATTTGAAAGTACAGTCCCTACAAGCCCAGCAGCAAACCCAACAGCTGCAAAGACAGCTCCTTTGTACACAAAAGTCCCACATCGATTGAGAAGTGAATAAGCACCAGGCTCAAACATATGGCTGGGGGGACAGCTAGCAAAAATGGCAGGCAAAGAAGGCGATGAAGAAGACAAAGTTGGTGCCAATAGATACTTAAGAGTGAAGTTTAGTATGGATCCAACGACTAGAGTTGAGAACACGAAATCGAGCTCGTTGAGACCAAAGTTGGGTCGAGAAGTCATGTCTCCAAGAACACAAGCAGTGACACCCACCAACTCTTCCATTAGAACCTTGAAAGCAAATTGTGGATCTGCTGCAACTCTCAATCTCCATCCATTCAAAAACAAACCCGATATCCCAAATCCCCCAGAAGACTTAGACGATGAAGAATCATCACCAGAACCGTTCCCATCTCCTCCTCCTCCTCCATTGCCGCCGCCGCGTCCGATTCCAGCGCCGCCGTCGCTGCCTCCGCCGGCAAAAGGCAATAACTTGTTGGGTATTAGATTTAGAGAACGCTTTTGATTATTAAAACTGAGAGATGCTGATGATGATGAAGAATGTGGAAACGAAATTGAAGCAGGTGGGGCAGCATTGAATCGATTATCGCTAAAGTTGTTGTTGTTGCAGCGATATTGTCTGGGATTATTAGAGTAACGAGTCTGAAGCTGAGCCGCCATGTTTATTTCTATAAACTTGTAAAACTAAAACCAAAGGGGTTTTAAGGAATCAAGGGTCCGATGTACGATGTTAATAACATAGTACCACTTTTATAGGAAAACACCTGAGAGTCAGAAAAAATCTCTCATGCGCCACCTCTCACACGCAGATGGACCCTATATTGGGGCATGAGATACCAACTTTATTTAGATGAAATAAATAATTAGTTAGCTAGAATAGGGTAAAGGGTAAATATAAATAACCAAAAGAAAAAAATCACCTAAAATGGGGAATTTGTTATAGTTGCTTCTTAGTGGATATATTAAGGGTATTAGCTTAGAAAATATATATTTTTAAAAAAAATTATGAAAAAAACAACTGAATTTTAAATATAATTTGGCATTTTAAAATGAAAAATCATGTTATATATACAACGGAACTTAAAATCATGTTATAAACTGCCAATTTTTAAAATGGATAGAAATAATAAAAACAATGAGTAAAAAAGTGATATCAATAATTGATCTAAAAAATATTAGAGAAAATTACACTTTACCCATATGTGGTTTGCTCGAAAAACACTTTGCCTACTTGTGGTTTAAAAATTGGCATTTCACCCACCTGAGGTTAGTTCTGTTGGTCTCCCGTTACCCACCTCTGTTAAAAACATGAGTAAATTTGTATTTTTGTTACCCTTTTATGTCTCTCTCCTCTTAAAACATAAAAAACTAAAAAATTAAGGGAAAAGAAGATCTAAAAACTAGGTTTTGTAAAAATTAAAACCTAACTTTTACCACTTCTTTTCATGTATCAACTTTTATGTCTTTCATTTCCTTAACTTTAAATTAATTAGGAAAGAGAAAGAAAGTGTTCAAGGAAATAATATAAGGTTTGTGGCTATACATTAATCATAATATATATTTTCTCAAATTAATTAGGTTTTGGCAATAAATTTTAATGATGATTTGTGTTATAGTTTTTTTTTTTTCTTCTATCCATTGGATCTTTGGGGGCATTGCCTCAGTAGCACCGTTCTTTCAATAATTAATTGATTTTACAAAATTTCTATAAACAAATTAGCATTAGCTGTTCTATTAGAGGTTTGAAGGAACATTTTTCTTCTTCTGCAGATATAATGATGCTGTATATTTGCTGAAGCGGTTGCTAAATTGTTTTACTTGTGATGGAAGAAGAGGATATTGGACCCTTAGGTTGTGAATTAATTTGGAACACACCGGGTATCCCAATGAGAGCCTTGTACAGTTGCTGAAGATGATGATCCATGGGTGCGTGCTGGTTAGAAAAATGAAGATAAATCGGACAAAAGAGTAATTAACGTTAATCTTTATAGATTATAATATTATATTTGCCACAACCTATTTAAATTGACTTTTGTAAGTTCATAAGAACATGCATTTTGATTGAATTGTTACTAAGGAGTTCCTCTCAAAATTTAAAAAGGCTTATTTCCAGTGTCCAATAGTAGTGGATCTGTTGAGATGATGACACGTATCCACTTTTAAACACGTGTCACCATTTGATTAGGTCCAATGCACTAGATGCACTGGACCTAAACCAAGTCCATAATATTATATATTTACCCCTCGATTTCTCAGAACAAACCCTAACAAATTTAGCAACTTCAATGACAGCTGCCCTTCACTTGATACATGAAAGTTAGGTTTTAATTTTTACAAAACCTAACTTTTAGATCTTCTTTTCCCTTAATTTTTTAGTTTTTTATGTTTTGAAATGAGAGAGATATAAAAAGGTAATGAAAATACAAATTTAACTTTGTTTTTAATAGAAGTGGATAACGGATGACAAACGGAACTAATTTCATGTGAGTAAAGTGCCAATTTTTAAAACACAGGTAAGCAAAGTGTTTTTCGGGAAAATCACAAGTGGGTTAAGTGTAATTTCCCCATAATATTTGTAGGGGCTCGTTTTGTCGTAGATCCCCCAACAATACATTTCTTTAGAGAGTGGGACGAAGGGTTTGGCGCTAACAAGCTTGCCACCGGTTCCCCAGAGGCTCCTTTCTTCGAGGGGACTTAGCCCTGTTCTTCTTGGCTTGGGGTTGCTCCTCGGACGGCCAAGGAGCCCCCCATTCTGAAGGGCACCTTGCATTATATATCTCCTTCGGTCGATCCTAGCCTTCCAACTGTCGATCATCCAGACCACTGCTTAAGGACCTGTCCCATCAGCCACGCTCCCCACCTTACTGTGGGTCGCAGCACCCAAGGTTGCGCTGTTCCAGAGCATTAATACTGCCAGGGGAGTTAGGTAGATGCATTAAGTGTGGATGTGACCACCTATACTGGGTTTGTCCCCCACCTGGGATTAGGATAGGTGTGCCGAGGAAGGGGGCGTCCTCGGCGTGGGCCCAGAGGGCTAAAAGCCCCTAGACAACTGCCTGGGACAACCATCACTCCTCGGCATGGGCCTTGGGCCAGCCTAAAGGTAGGCCGAGACTTCCAGGCCCACGGGCCCCATAATATTATTCTAAGTTGATTGCTTCTCTTCAAATCATCAATAAGTAATTAATAATCAATCAATAATATATATATATATATATATATATATATAAACATAGATCTCATGTGGGAGTGTATAGGATTCTATTGTTTTGAAGATTCTCTCACATTAAAAGATAATTACTCTACTTTTCACACACAAAAAAAGTACTCTTTGTTTATTGAGTAGACACTTTTTTTTTTCTTTTGAGAATCTGTTTATTGAATAAACATGAATTAATAGATATTGACTCTTTTTATACTACTAGTTCTCTTGAATAAGAAAATTAAAATAAAATTTCTATTCGAAGAAGTATGAAGCTATATACATAAAAAAATGTATGTCATACAAAGTTATCTTATTTGTATAAGAATTTTGATAATTAATCACAAACAAAGTTATGGTAGCTATTTAACATATGAATATCTATTTTATTATAATAGTTTCTTAGTACTTATTTGCTAAAGGCAATATCCACTCACAAAAAACTTTTAAAAATGATAATGAATATCATTATTTTCCAACAATAAGCAACTGAATTTTGCTAAGACATTGTCACAATATTTAAATTTTCGTAAATGAATGATGTAATATGCTACAATTGAAGCTCTTCATCAAATACCTTCAACCATACAAAATGAAAATTTTATTATCCATACTTTCTTCTTTATCATTCTACATGAGTCTAAGTGCAATGTTTAGCTTACTTAGTTTTTAATGAACACCCATTTTAGGAAATAAAAGAAACAAAAAATAAAGATAACAAAAGGCATGTGCTATCAAATTTTACATTAGATAAATTATAAGTTTCGAAGATTTAAACCTAAAAAAATCAGTGTTCTCTAGGTAATAAATAAAACACCTTATATCACAATTCCAACTTTCTAAGCATTATTACCATTTAAAACTTAAAATGCGTGAAGAAAATTTTTGGGATGTTAAAATTTAGTGGGAGTATTTTAGACATTACAAAATGGAATATTTTAAAAATCATAAATTTTTATTAGGGTTTAACTGAAAAAATAATAATATGACATATTTGCTTTTTTCAAAATATTAATGGAAAAATTGCTTGATTTTAAAGTTTAAGGAGGAATTGTGAACTACCTCAAACATAAAGGATGAAAAGTGTTTTTATCCTAAGTTTTGATTTTTGTGTGTGTGTGTGTGTGTAAAACTATGTGTTTTCCCTTAAATGGTACATAAAGATAAAAATACAAAAAGTCAACCCAAGATAACTGTATGTGAAACAGTAGATTTTGACTCAACAAAGTTAACTAAACCAAAAAAAAAAATTCTAGAAACATAATAGAATGGTACAACATTTTCATAATAAGTTAATAATTTTGTTATATTTTATTTTGACTTATAAAGAATTAACACCTCAGCAGTTGTGAATATATTATAACAACAACAAGATGTCTTAACATTTTCACAAGAGAAATGCTATGTCTATAACATTTTCATAACAAATTATAAGTAGTAGGTTGTTACGAGTTATTATTGGTAGGCAAAAAAGTAATTTCATTGGTAAGTTTAAATTAGAACCAATAACAATTTACCTTCTATGAGAAATGTTGTGAATGTAGCACTTCTTTTTTCACAATATCTTTATTTTTAGTTGTGATTGGTTTCAATATGATATTTTATTTTGACCTGTAAGGAATTAAAACCTCAATAATTGTGAAAACATTGTGACAATTTGTTGTGTTAATATATTACTATTTTATATATTCTAAGAGGGTCTCATACGAAGAAAAAAATAAAAAATAAAAAAAGTTGACCCAGCGATATTATCGAAAAAAAGGGAGAAAAAAGAAGAAGAAGAAGGCCACTGATGAACAAACCAAAAAACATTGTAGTTATTACTGTAGCTTTTACGCATTCATTTATATATAGAAATAGACACCAATTAAAAGATAATAACTCTTTGTTTCCTTTTATTCATTATTTCAAGACTAGACCAAGGTAGTCAAAATCGGGATCCTACGTAGGATCGCATTCGCAGGAGGTAGGTAGGATCGTAAATCGTAGGATCGGATCGTGAATCGTAAGATCCTATCTATTTTCAGATTTAAAGCAAAAAAAAAAGATTGATAGTGACTTTATATATATTGTATAATCACATAAATTATGAATTCTTCCATAAAAAAATAAAGATTTTGATCCTATGATGTAATTTGCATGTCCTACATCACTGCGTTTATACTAACGAAACAAATATATTTAAGTTTTGATACAATGTATTTAAAAAGTTCAGTGAATGTTTAATTAGAAACCAACCAAGTACCAAAATACTAGAGCACTTATTCCTTCAGCAGCAGCTCTTGAACACTCATCATCACCTAACATTGATAACCAAGATACAATAGTGATCACATTTTCACACTATACACATGTAACTTTTATTATTTTTATTTTTTTAAATCTATAAAGGAAGACTTTAGAATTGTTACTTCATTATCTTCATCAAAATTTGTATCATCATCTTTTGGTTGACACCTTTTGCTAACCACTCATCATCCGAGGATAAGTTCTTCAAACCAATTTCTTCTTTTTGCACTTGATGGTTTATGTATTTTTCTTTTATCTTCAAATTTTACATAACAAATACAAACTCATTCTTTTTCTTTTTTTGGTTTAAACAATTTTCTCCTTTTTGAGTGTACTTAAAGTTGTACCAATTTTAATAGAGAATTCTCAACTAGGGGATAATATACCAAAGTCATTTGGTCTTACTATTCCAAATGTACTCCAATTACTTTCACAACCTGAAGAGCTATATGTTAAGCTCAATATTCTTATAGCAAAAATTTTCAAAGAAAGTTATCTCCATATGAGTCCCACCACTTAGTTGATACATTTATGAAGTACAATGTCTTAGTCTTAAGATTACAAATTACAACTTATAAAGATGAGCTTAAAAAAAAAAAAAAAAAAAAAATCTGATTTTTATATTTTGGTAAGATCAGTAGGATCCCATACGATCCTACAATTTTTACAATCCTTGTGTGATTCTAAATGTTTTGGTGAGATGGGATGGTGAAATCGTGCGATCCTACGATCTAGATCACGATTTTTACAACCATGGACTAGACACCAATTAAAAGATAACGACTCTTTGTTTTCTTTGCTTCATTGTTTCAAGAATTTTCCTCTCTTTTCTCACAAGATTATTTGGGTTTTATCCTCTCGCACTTCTCATTCTTTGTATACACATGATCGTAGCTATTCATGCCATTCCATCTCAATACACATGAAATTATCCAAACCAAGAAGAATGTCCTTTAGTTTCAATCTGTCAACTACACCTACCCAACCCCATGGTTCATCTTCTTCTTCTTTCAGTTGTCTCCTTCTCTAAATGTTGATTGTTTCTTTTAATAACTTATTGGTAATCAATCCCACCAAGCAGAAAATAAATCATTGATTACATAGCCTCCTATCACATATAATTTTTTATGTAGTTCTTTGTCTTTGGTGTTAATTTTATAATTATTGATGAAGTAGTACATATTTTGTTTATATGCTTTCTATTAAGTTATTATTATAATAATGTATAGCTCTAAGGCATGTACTTGGCGGTTTGCAATGTAATTTATAATATGTTCTATGCATATACGATTTGAAGGATTTGTTTTGGGGGGGGGGGGGGGGGTACTTTTTTGTATTAAACATTAGCGTGGATAGTAGTACTTTTTTTCTTTTATATTGAGGTCTATGATTTCTAAACGCTGTAAAATGTATTTATCTCATTTCTCTTCTTACAATTCATGACAAAACACTACATGGCAAAGGATACCCAACTTTGAAATCGAAAAAATGGGTAGGGGCTAGGGTTTAGTTTGAATTTAGTTTTACTAGCAATCTTTGTAACTTAGTTATGACTAACAATAATAGTATTGATGAACCAAATAAGTTATAGGATAATTTCTTGCATATTTTTGGAAAATGCACTGTGCATCGCTATATATATATATATATATAGAGTGTGTGTGGGGGGCACTAACATGTTCTCCAAATTGAACGTAATGATTAACAAACAAACAAACGAACACTAAAAGTAATCATATTGCCATATTGGGCGTGTTTGATAACTTTGATTAGCGTGGATTATTTTATTATGAACAGATCTTTTTTTTTTAGGGGCCACACATATTGGGTTTTCTAATAAATACGGGCCCAACGTGAAGATCTTTCTCATGCACAGACCCAATAAAAAGACTGCAAAAATGAATTTTCCGCTGCCAGGATTTGAACCCGGATTCAATATCCATTTTGAATTGCCAATGTGCTACAGCGGATTTCATGACTCTTTTGTCATTAAGAATTCTATTAAACCGTAAATTCTAAGTAAAGGAGCTAAACTCAGAACTTTTTAAAATATCAATTAACCCCCTAGCCAATTATTCTAAGGACAGTTCAGTAGAGATAGAGAGAGAGAGGAGCCCAGCCACCGCACTCCGCCCACACATGGCACGCTTCCGTCACCGCATATTGGAAACCACCGGTAAAATTTTGTTTATCTTTGTCTTTGAATTCTTTTGAAACCTCCTCCATATAATTGTGGATTGTAATATGGGGCATATAGGCAGGACACATTTTAAGATATAAAAGTGGGCTTTTATGGTTTTTTTCCTCCTTTTTTTGATAGAAATAGGAGAATTACATTAAAATTATCAAAAACCCAACAGTTTATTTCACAGAACACACACAACAACATCCTAGGATTGATAATAAAAAAACATAATTTGAGGCTCTTGACACACTGACATATGCTGGTTTATAATATCTGGCAGTAGAAGAACATGTCCCAGCTGTTGTTGCTACTGAAAATCCATGACCCACTTGATACAGTATCATTGTACCTTCAAAGAGAATACTATTTCATTGATTCCAAACCAGATAAGCAGTGACGGAAAAGAAAAAAAAAAACAAAACAAAAACAAGAAAAATTCAACATAGCTGAAAGTTTAAGGCCATTCAACTTTGTCATACACCTTGCTCATATCAAACTTTAAAGCCATTTGCCCATTTCGTCCTTTTTTTTTTTCCTCATACTCATCAAATTAAGCATTCAAACGCGAACATTATCAGTTATAACTTATAAGCCATCCCGGACAAAAGCAGTCTGTGAGTCCAAAATAATCCAAGGTATAGCACCCTCTTCAATCTTTTAGTCAATACCTTTGCAACTACCTTAATATAAAACATTACATAAGGAAATAGGTCTGAACTCTGCCATATTCTCTGAGTTAGGAATGAGAACAATATGAATATATGATTGATTTTCTATAACATATGTCCCAAACTCAGCACTAACAGCACAGCTCAAATGACATCAAACCCTCTTCAATCTTCCTCTATTTTTTTTTTTTTTTGGTTAGATACTTTGTGTGCATCGCTGTGAACATTAAGTACTATTCTATTTTGAATAAATACTATCACTTCCGTAGGAAACATCTCAAATAGGGAGTTTCTAATCACAAGAAATACATGGTTTTGGATCACTGAAGCTTTCTTTTCTTGGATTACACTTTGGATGGCCCACAGCTATAGGTCTCATATGTGACAGTGGTACCCTAAACAAAATTTGCTAATTTTATTTCTTTTTGCATGTAATTTTGTAAGAATTGAAAACAGAGAATAATAGAAAGAAGAACAAAGAGCTACGAAAGCTGAGAGAAAGAAAGAGAGAGAGAAAGCTTCTAGAATGTTTCTGTTATTACTGGAATGAATGAATGAATTGTAACTATACAGAGATCCTACATATATACTAACAGAAGAAAAAAAACTAATTTCCAAACTATGCGCAAAGTAAGTACATCAGTTACAGTATAGCACGTGTATCTCCCACGTGTGAACATAAATAACTAATACAAACTAAACTACAGGTAGCATAGCTTCTTATGTCGTTTTATGCATTATATTGTCACTGGCTTCATTCTCCTTTACTCCACTAGCACTTCACTTCAGTGTTGCAGCACCACTTCATTTGCAGCATCATTTGCTTCTTACTTCACTTTGATCTACTGCTCTAACCTTGCTCTTAGTATCTTTACAAATTTTTTTATAGATACTCTTTAGGCTATCTTCTGCTATGTAATGTTTTTGAGGTGGGTGGCTAGCTCTAACAATAGTTTTGTTTTTTTTAAGAAAATTGGATTTTTTTTTTACCATATTCAAACTGTTTTTTGAAATATAGCGGTTTTCAACAAAGTCAAAAAATAAAATGTGTTTTTGTAAATTATGCATCATTTCTTTCCACTTTCTTTTTATACAGGACCTTTCGTTTTCATCAAAAGCAGCATGGTACCATTTTCTTTTCTCTTTATTTCTTGCAAATTTATATTCATCATGTAAGGCAACTAAATTGAGATTAAATGTTGTGTTTATGAGAGTTAATTGGCAATGAATGATGGGGGTAGCAAAATCAGAAGCAGTAGGAGACATGGAAGAGATCTCTTCTTCTTTATTGTAGACTCCTCATTTTATACTCTGTTAATAAATTTTAGTCTCCACCCCAATGATGAGCTTGACATATGTCAACCAAGGGTAATTAAAGAGTTCACAATAGTTTGGAAGTAATCACAACTCAAAAGTGCTCAAATCGCGTTGAAAACAATTCTGAAAAATGACATTTGCTCATTGTTTTGACCATAACTTTTGATCCACAAATAAATTTTGAGTGATGTTTCTTTCATTGGAAATTAGACATCCTAGGCTTCAATTTGAACACAAATTTTGCCTAATTTGGATTTATATTGAGTGAGTTACGACCATTTGAAGTCGAGTCATCAGAGTTGTCAGGAATTAGGGTATGTGTACACATGCCCTGACCATGCGTACGCAGACCAATTTTCTAGGTTTTCAAATTTCATTTTAAGGGTCCAAAACATCATTCTTTGATGTAGGCTGGCACCTAGATCCTTGGGAACGTCCAAAGACCATTAAAATGCCCCAAAATTCCTAATTTTAACCTATAGATACTCATCTTATGTCTCTAATCAATAAGCTAACTAGAGAGAGTTATTTTTTGGCCACTATCTTCTTTAAAACCCTAATTTTCTTTTCTAAAACTCACACACAGCACTTAAGTACATTTTTTACAAATTAAAAACCTCTCTTTAATTAGTTCTAAGGTAGAAAGTTTGTTTTCTTATTAGCACTAACATGCAGGGCCAACCCAAGGCCTAGGCAACTTAGTCCTAGGCTAAGGCCCCCACCACAAAAAATATTTACCCTTTACACAAAAGGCCCCCATCCCATTGTAAAAGGCCAAAAATTTTTATAAAAAATATGAAATTTTCAAATGGTTGTGCACTTTTTATTATTAGTGATGTTAGGGATATCACAAATTTTACTATTGATTTACAAATTGACATGTTACCAATCACAAAAAAGTATTTTAAATATTCATTAATTACATTATTGAAGCTCATCAATCACTGTTATTGTCACATTATATTGTGAACATTTTGTAGTACCTTTAGCATTTTCCTTTTTTATTTCTAACAAGGCTTTAAAAAAAATTGCAAATGTGTTAGATCATCAATGATGATTAATCTCCCCTAATAGTTTGAGACTTTAATATTTGTAAACTAATCTACTACAAAGCCACACATCAATTAATTTTCTTTTTAAAAAATAATATATATTTTTCTTCTTGTTAATTTTATTTTTCAACTATGATATTCAATTCTCTATATGAAATTAGCCTTAGTTTTAGTTAGTATTATAACATTATTCATTAAATTATGTATTTAGCACATCAAATTAACCTCAATTTGATAATTATTAAATAATTTTATTTAATTAATATTTATATATAAAAGGTCTCACATAAATCTTTTGCCTGTGACCCTAAATTAGGTTGGGTTGGCCTTGCTAACATGTTCTCTTAATTAAAAGTGAGTATATAAAATAAATAATTTAAAAAAATCAAACAAACAAACAATAAAGAGTGAGCACATTGGATGTGTTTGATAACTCTGATGGGCATAGATTATTTTATTTATGAACATATATTTTTTAAAATAAAAATAAAAAATAAAATGGGCCTTTCATATTGGGTTTTGTAAGAAGTGCGGCCCCAATGAGAAGATCTCAATTCTCAGGGATTTTTAAGAAAATAACCATCAATCTCAAACTATATCATTAGTTAGGCAAACTTTCAAACTATTTTCATTTTTAACAATTCGAGTACTTTGGAGTCGACTTCCCTGTGCATTCTCTGTTTCGCCAGCAACTGAGGTGGAATTTCAGTGGACATGTAGGCCATAAATCGACTCCAGAGGAGGCGATTTCTATGTATAGAAATCGTCTCCTCTGGAGTCAATACATAGAAATCGACTCCAGTGGAGACGATTTCTATGTATAGAAATCGTCTCCTCTGGAGTCGATTTCTGTCTATCTCTCTCACCTTTTTCAGATGTCAGACGTCTCATCCCAGTCTCGTCCGTGGCAGAGGAGTCACGTGCACAGCTGGAAATCGTCTCCTCTGGAGTCGATTTCTAAGAATGGTCCCATCCCCCCTCCACGTGTTGCCATGGGTCCTAACTGAGACCTTTTTCCTTCTTACCCGGGTCACGCCTTCAGCTATTTTGAACATATCACCTTTTCTTCATAAAACTCCTCTTCACTTGCACTCACACAACAGCTCCTCCTCATCTCAGGTAATGTCTCATTTGCTAGTTTTTTTTTGTGAAGAAAAATTTTAAAACATATTAGGAAAAGTTTTGTTTTTGTTATTTGTTAGTGTAAATATTGTGATTAAATTGTTAATATATTGTAATTTTTTTTTGTTATTTGCTAGTTTTTTTTGGACACATTATATACACACATTTATAAAAATCATGAATACTTTAAGATCATGAATACATTATATACACACATTTACACTAACAAAAACACATTATATACTTTGAGATCATGAATACATTATATACACACATTATATTATGATGATTATGGGGAATATTTAGAACTAAATATTGTGATATTACAACATATTGGGAATTTGTTTTTGTTAGTGTAAATATTGTGATTAAATTATTTGCTAAGTTTTTTTTTTTAAAATTAATATTGTGATTATTGGGAATATTTAGTACAAAATATTGTGATTAATTATGATATTACAACATATGGGAATATTTGTTTTGGTTGTTAGTATAAATATTGTGATAATATGCTAAGTTTTTTTTTTTAAATACTATTGTGATGTATTGGGAATATTTAGTACTAAATATTGTGATCAATTGTTAGGTATATTTAGTACTTTTTAGGTCTTATCATGGATATGAAATGGATTATGAGTTGATACCTAAGATAGTATTTGTAACAAAGATTTCAATGGATAACTGGTTGGTATATAATATTTTTGTTCATCATAACTTATTTGAATGGGTTTTGAAAGTCATGCCCCTAGAATGATTTGAAATTTTTAAAGAATATGAATTTGGTAATGACTATTTTTGGTTGAGGTTAGTATTGTTGGCATTTCATACGCAAAGTTTTGTGATTAATGTTGATTGAGCGTTATGAATTTGTAACTAACACAATTGCACTTGATGATCTATAGGTTGACAATGATCCTTATAAATATATACTACGGTGGACCCCTTACCAATACCAACCCTTATGACGGATCCCCATTTCAAGGTCCGGGTATGCAGTGCTACTATATGATGATACGCCATAAGCTAAAGACCCTGAATGAGCTGAAAGTAAAAATTATGGAAGAGTTGCAAGTGAACTCTGCTTTGCATGACAAACATATTACTTTCCGTTCTCCATATGAAGTCCTCAATCAATGCATTAATTACAGATATATGGAGATAACAGAGGACAAACATGTGAAATTCATGTTTAGTAAGATGCAGAAATGGGAACAAACAGCAGATTTTGAGTTGTACGTCACTTTGGAGCCGCGTGCGGAAGTCGGCGTAGAGGAAGAAATTGTACAAACAACTACATCTCTACAAGTTGCAGTCCTAGATGATCAATGCACCGCATTGGGAGGCTATACACCCCCTTTTCAAGAGATACCAGTAACAATTGAGAGCGAACTTGGAAATAGATATGAAGATCAATTTTATACACATCGAGGTGAATCCTCTACAGTTCCAGTAGTTGAAGATGAAGATGAAGACTGTTTTGGGGAAGATCCTGACGATAGAGATGAGTACGAAGAGAGGATTGATAATGGTGACTTTGACAGGGGTGTTGATGATCATGAAATTTCTCCAATTCCTGATGTTGATGATATGGCTGAATGTGATGAAGATGATGCCGACACTAATGTCAGAGTTCAGCATGTTACAAATACAACCCCTGTTTATGAACCTCCCGCCTCATCATTTTATGAAAATACTTGGGAAAATATGATTGATCCTGAAGTTGTTCAGCATGCATTTGGTTCTTCTTGGAATACGGACATGAATTTTGCAAAAGGGTTGATTTTTGCGAATAAAGAGGCGGTGAAACGTGCATTAACAATTTACGCCGCAAAGCATAACAGAAACATTAGCACTAGTAGGTCGACCAAAAGTAGACTGTCTGTGAATTGCGTCGATGAGTCATGCATATGGTACGTTGGGGCAGTCGAGAAGCCTGAACTTGGTCTATGGATGGTCACATCTTATAGGGGTCCTCACAGTTGTACACCCCTTGCCACAGCCCTTGATGGTAGAATGATGAACTGTAATTTTCTTGCAGCAGAATTTGTTCCATTGTTGCAAGAAAAACACACGGCAACAATTTATCACCTCAGAGATTTCATTAAAGGGAAGTATTATGGGCATAAGCTTTCTTACTATAAGATATGGGATGCGAAACAACGAGCTATTGCAAAGATATTTGGGGATTGGGAAGAGTCTTACCAAAGGTTGAGAAAGTTATTGTTGGCATACTTGGATCAAGAACCTGGCACCAAGTTCTGGTATCACACCATACCTAGGGACGAGTTCGGTGATACAATATTGCGCTATGTATTTTGGGCTTTCGCTCCATGCATTGAAGGATTTAGACATTGTAAGCCAGTGATCAGTATTGATGGGACCCATTTGTATGGTAAATATCAAGGGGTGTTGTTGATTGCAATGGCCACCGATGCCAACAACAAGGTTTTGCCTCTCGCCTTTGCTGTTGTGGACAAAGAGTCAGGGCCTAGTTGGAGGTGGTTTTTAGAATGCCTCAGGAGTGCACTGGGGGATGTGATAGCAGATAAGGACATATGCATAATTTCTGACCGACATAAGGGTATTCAAAATGCAATTGCAAACTGGCCTAGAGATGATGATGGACGAGTACGAGTAGTTCACAGATATTGCCTTCGACATGTTGCTAGCAACTTCAACACACATTTTCAGGACGCCACTTTAAAGTCATTGGCCTTGCAAGCGGGGTATGCTACTCAGGAAGCTAAATTTGAGTTGTACATGCAACCTATCAAGGAAGCCGAGATCGAGGCCCTTAGGAAGAAACGAAGAATCGAGCGGCAGGAAAGTGAGCCCGACTCATCCATCATGCCATACACATATCTAATGAAAGAGGATTTACAAATGTGGACCCAGCTATATGATGGAGGATACCGTTATGGGGCTATGACAACCAATGTCTCGGAGTGCTTCAATGGAGTACTCAAAGGTGCCCATGGCCTACCCATTGCTGCAATGGTTGAATTCACACACAGCAAACTTGTTGCGTATATTCATGATCGACACAAAAAAATTACTCATGATCTCTCAAATGCCAAGGTATGGAGTAATTATGCCTTAGAAATCTATGGAAAAAACTTGCAAAAAACTATTTCACACCAAATAGCAGCGTATAATAATCAGAATGGTATATATCAAGTAATTACTGCATACAACATCAATAGCTCTGGAGGGGGACACCATAGTCATGAAGTAAACCTAATAGCCAGAACATGTCGTTGTGGAAAGTGGCAAAATCGAAAGATCCCTTGTTCTCATGCAATTAAAGCTCTTCAGCACTTGGGGCAAGATACGACTACATATATTGACCCATGTTATAGTTTGGAGAATGCCATTTGCACCTACTCACATCCATTTGTGGTGCCAATGTCAGATACATTGTGGAGGGATGTGGACGGTCCAAAGTGGGTGCCTGACCCAAACCTGTTGCGGGGCAAAGGTCGACCTGTGGCATCTAGGATACGGAATGAGATGGATGGGGTTCGGCGAGAACTGGGAACCCGAAGGCCAAATTCTGACTTGAGGGAGATTCAACAAAAGCAGAGCTGTGGACTGTGTCATCAACATGGGCATAACCGTAGAAGATGTCCACTTTCCCGTGGGGCTTCGACAAGCGGTAATGATCCAAACTAGGTAAGTGATGCTTTCATATAAAATGCCATTATGGACATCAAATAAATGTTGTTGCCTTAATTTCAGCATATTTAAATTAGAAAATGGCTAGATATTAAAACCAATCTTGCATGTATAAAACCAATGATTTTAGGGCTACTAGTAGAATTTCTAAAATTTCTTTCATATCTAATCCACTTCAACCTATTCCACCCCCCACCAAAAGAAAGAACCCAAATTAAAAATAACAAAAAAATTCAGTTCTTCATTGTACTTTCAAACAACAAATTAGTATCTTCCATGATCCATGCCAAATTTGTTATATGGAATTGCATGAATTGCCAAAAGTGCCATAAATTCATATTGTTCAGAGCAGAAGGCATTGCAATGTAGTACATTGATTGCTGAGCATATTTATACTACAAAAATTAGGAAATAGGTATCAACAGAGCAAGAAACTCACTAACTATTACAAATTAAGACAAAACATAATAGGTACTCTAGGGATGCTTTTATATAAAATGCCATGATTGTATCAATTAGCCAAGTTGCATAGATTAGTGTGTATGTTTTGGCTTTTGGTATCTAACAACAACATTTGAATTTTTGTCAGGCATGCAGATACTCGCTTTTGGACTGGCATTGTAGATGTAAATTGAGGTTCTCTTTATTGTGTATTTGAACTTACTACTATGTTGTATGCGGACAATTATTACCACTATGTTGTATGCGGACAGTTATTATTTGTTTATCATTGAATGAACTTGTAATCGAAGTATTATATATCTAATGAATTATCATTGGATAATTTAATGAACTTGTTTTTCCTATTTTGTGTGAAAGAGAGACTTAAAATTATGTTGAGGAACTAAATTTGTCATTTTGTCTCAACAATTTGATTGTGGGCAATGTTTTCGCCACTGGTAGAAGGGGCTTTGGTGAATATAGTGATACAACAGCTATGGCGGGAGATTTTAGCAAGCGGGTGTTACTTTGACAAACTGTTAGAAATTGAAAGTCTTTCCTTTGGATAGATGTATTTTTTCCTGAGTTAAAAAGATTTAGGATTCCAGGATCATATGTTAAAAAATGTGTTTATTATAGCAACACCTGATACACTTTGATCTTATATTAAGAACCAGATTCAAAACGCTTGAACTATTGAACCTACACCAAAGAACACAAGAGAAACAAGCAATGCAAATTTACGTACTGGTATAGAATGAACCATCAACAGGCAAATCTATATATCAGCTGTATATATATATATATATATATATATACAGCTGATTTGAATACTCCCAAATACTTTAGCCAATATGTTGTTAGAGGACTTGTTCAAGCAACACAATTTTAGAAATAAAACAACGATTCTTTCTAAGGCTACTTTCTAAGGCAACATAAACAAGAGCTTTTCCTACGTAACCAACCATGCTTAAATAGTAATAGGTGCATTTCATGCAACTTACTCTTTTTCAACTGACGCTTAAATAGTAATAACTGAAGAAGAAGAATGAAAAAGGAGAGAAGAAGTATATTATATTATTATGGAGGGGAGATTTTTTTAAGGTTTGGACAATGAAGCATTATATTTTAAAAGTGGGATGAGATGAGACATGAGAGTGATAGTTGACAAGTGAATTAGGAGAAAAATAAATGAAAAGAAAAAGAATTTTTTTTTTTTTAAATTTTTTGTTGAGTTAATATTTTATATAATAAATGTTACCTTTACAATGTTTTACAATAATTTCATAATAAGTTTAGTTGTTAAGTTATTAGAAATTGTTTTAGGATGAAAAAAAAAATGTATATGTATGTGTGTGTATATATATATATATATATATATAATTTGGGATTAAAAAAAAATTATTGTTACATTAGACAAATATTTGCAATTATGTGGCGGTGGCAGTGGCAGTGGTAGTGGCGATTGCAGAGTCGGGGGCAGGGGCGGTTATGGTTGCGGTGGTTGTGATTATTGTTTATTGTAGTGGATATATTATTTTATTGTAGTAGATATCTATACTACTATTTAAGGGGTTGCACCTATTTGGACCGGATTTTTTTAATTCCAAAATACCCCTATTTCCCTAGATTTAAGTAGAGACAAAACTAAATAATAATTTGGTAAAACTACATCTTTTAACTCTTGCAAAAACATTTCCTGTAAAATAGGATTGAAAAGTTCCAATAACCCACCGTTCCCCTCAAAAAATAATTCCACAAAAAAAAAAAAAAAACCCACGTATAATTCAAAACATACAACCAACCTGGTATTCAATCTTACCACCGTCACACCTCTCTCTCAAAAAATAAAAACTCAAATCTATCCACAAATGGGGTATGTAATAAATTTGAAACTTTTACATATGAAAATTTTGATGGCCATGGTGTATATGGTTTTTTTTTTTTTTTTTTTTTTTGTTAATGAGATTAAAAGTTGATGGATAAATTTTGCCAATTGGTAATGGTTAAACTTGCAGTAACTTATCAGAAATAATTATAAGAAGTCTAAATTTAGAGTTTTTTTTTTTTGGCCAAAGAGGTGGGTTAAAACTTTAAAACGTTTCTTAATTTTAAGGTAGTGGGGTTGTGTTTTAGTAGTTAGAGGAAGAGTTTTTTCAAAAAAGTAGGTAACTATGTAACTGCAGGGTTAGTGGAAGATAAATTTTTGACTCTTTTTTAGGAAGTGGGGATAGTTCCTAAAAACACTACATATAAGACCATGTTAATTCTACTGCTTACCAAAAACACAAACCGTTCCTATCAAAAAAAGAAAAGAAAAAAAAGAAGACTTAATTGTTCTTCTGCATCTACATCTTTCAGTGACAATTGAGACAAAGTGTGTGTGTGTTCGTATAAAAAATAAGAATGGCTGGTGAAGAAGAGGTCCTGCAATCATTATGATATGTGTTTTGATTGCATGAGAAAAGAAAAATGAAATTAACTTGACAAAATTAACTTAACTCAATATTTTTGTGGATTAATAATGGGTTAAGTTGGGTTGAATTTTTTTTTTAGCCTTGACATATACTGCTTTGTGTTTTGGTTGCATGATAGAAGAAAAGTGAAACATTGGTTAATTTTTTGTTCTCATGCATCCACCAATATAAGAATATATTTATACACACTTTTTACATTTTCCATTATAATGCATTTGTAGGTGAAATAATTTGTTCATCATACCCCCAGATTTTTTGTGATTGAAAAATGTAATAATTTCAAATTATAATGGATGCAAATAATTAAATTTGGAAAGAGCTTAAATGGTACTCTACCATTAATCCACCCTCTCACAAATCACGATTAGGTAACTCTCTTTCCTCTCATGCTCTCTTACTTTTAATTTCATTTTTAGTTTTTTTACTTTTTATTTTGTGAGTCATATTGATATAATTTTTCTAAAGGTTATTTTGTATTTATGTATTTTGACAAAGAGAAGACACATTTTGAAAGAGATTATTATTGAGTGATTAGATTGATTGCGGAATAGTTCACGATGGTGATGAATCCGAGACACGATGTTACATAAGCCCTTATTAAAAAGCCTAGATGAATGCAAAGGAGTATGAGACGTCTAATTTTTTATTTTTATATCTTCATCTCCTATCAAATAATTTCCAATGGTGAAAAATTAGCAATTTAGGATGTACAAATACTACTATAGAGACTCAAACATTTGTAAGTAAATAATAATTGAACCAAATACTCATAGAGAATCAAACAATAGCAATATATATTACTACAGTAATTCCAAATTATAACTCTGTTGCAGTTGCAAGTTTATTGCCAATAACACCTCCGCATCAAGGCAATAGTGACATTTTGTCTCCATCATTTTATTTCGTAAAAAGTTGGATTAAAAGAAAACTGAAATTAATAGGATATATTTCTGGGTTGTCAAGCGACTCACAACCAGTTTGTGCAACTGAACTTTCCCTCTTTGATGTAATATCAGGTCTGGAAGCTTTGTGGATCCTTGCTCTTGGAGTATTTATAGGTGATTTTAATCTTTCATCCTTGGAAGATGGAGATACAGAAGTTATTTGCTGAATAGACAAAATGACCGAGGAAAAGGATTAGATTTAAGTCTTGTGGTTCTTCAAAACGTGGTTATTAAGAATAAAAAATTCACTTCCATACCTCTTGCTTTAAAGAATTTTGAACTTCAGCCTTAGGGGATTGCTTCATAATGGTTTTGATATGGTCCTCTAAGTGCCCCATATCCTGAAACCAGATTGGAGTAAATTAGAAATGCAAGAGTTGCGTGTGTACTTATTTACTACAAGTAAAACTCACTGAGATAGCACTGCATAAGAGCTATAAAAAAATGATCATTTGCTTAGTATAAGGTATCAACTCAGCCCAACAAGGCCTTATATCTCAATTACTAAGGATTACAAATGTTCTGGATGGGCTCTTAAGATGCAGAGCGAAATACAATCAATTAAATAATAAGATGGAGTGGATAATTCCTTGAATGATGAAAGGAGTAACCAATCTTACCATCTTTATTCGGACTGAGGCTTCAAATTCGGACTGAGGCTTCAAAGGAACCATCCACGTTATCTCCCCCAACTCTTTTCTTATCAGGAAAGCTGTCAGAGCACAAGAGTGTACACAAAAAAGTCAAAAGAAACAGATTTTTGAGAAGGCAGGATTTGAAGTCTATCATAGCAATTATAGGGCACTTAATAGGAATGTCGTACTTCTTACCAACCAAACACTTCGTATCATTTTTCATTTCCACTACACAATGTTCATTTCTTTCAATTTTTGTCTTATTACCTATTAAAAATAAAAAATAAGGCATCATTGATCTAAGCATATTAGTTTTCTAAAAGGAGAAAAGTCAGATGAATGAGACCGCCAACATCAGGGAAATGCAGCAACAGGAGCTGCATTGCTACCTTCCAAAATTGAAATCAAATTAAAGCACGCTTACCAGAAGCAGCAACAGGAGCTGCATTGCCCCTTTTCTCTGTTGCTTGGTTGTCCTTTCTTCCAGATGTTGATAAAGGCTTGCGACTCACATCTTTATTTGGTTGAGAACCAGATGTATCCACCCCTCCTTCACGTTTCTGCCGGGCTTGCTCAGCCATTAGTTGCCATTTTGAAAGCATGTCATCTCCTCCAACAGCAGCATGGGCTGCAACGTTTGTCGACCTTGTACATCAAACAAGATCATGACAAATATAAATTCAATTGTCACAGATTAAAATTAAAATTAATAAAATAAAAAAATAAAAAAAAAAAAGTTGAAAGTTAAACCAGCATGAATTCTTGAATTAAAGGTTTTGGAATGCAAGAAATTCTTGAATTCGAGATCAATTCGGACATTACCTTCTCTTTTTCAGAGATGTCAATGTGATCAAATCTAGGATCATTTGAAACTGCTGCTTCTCTGTAGCTATTAACGCAATGAACAAGCTGATCAATTACAGCTCCCCTGTTAACACTCTCTTTGTAACGCTCCTCAATGGGATCACCTTGCTGCAATGTAACACAAACATCAAAATCAGTAATCACTGTCTTTCTATGTGTGGCTGTATGACAAGGCCGGGAAAGGAAAAAGAAGGGGGTGGGGGGCGAGGAAAGTAGCCATTTAGAAAATCAAACCACACTTACCTTTTTGAGCTCCTCCAGCTTGGCAATGTAAACGCCTTTGGTTTCATCCTCACCATCTTCGTACAACCAATCTCCTACCTCCTGGAGGTTAGTATTAAACCCTTCCCTCTCCGAATTAGTGACAAATTCCTGATATTTATCACTAAGCTGAGAAACAGATAAACAAACAAGAAGTATTAGATTTCTTTTAAATACCACAATAAGTATTAGTTTAGAAGTCCAAAACTAAAAGCCAGATATTTGTCACGAAGCATACTACCTTGTTTCTCATGTCATAGACATAGGCCTCAACAACATTCTTCCTGTCTTTTGTTTCTTCCATTACTCTATCTTGCAAAGCCATTTCAAATTCCTTCTCCACTGCCTTTTGCACATTTGCTGGAAACATTCCTCCATACACCAACTCTGCTACAGGGAGGTTGGTTTTCTTTACCTTTTTCTTTGGAGCCTCAACCTGCACGCTCAGAACCCGCATAATGCCTCAACAAAAGAACAAATATTTAATGCCTCAACACACACACACTCTCTCTCTCTCTCCCCCCCACCCCCAAGTTTTGGATATGCAATCTGTATATATATCAATCTAATAATATTAGTTTAGTTTAGTGTTTTTATTTATTTATTATTATTATATTTTTATTATAACTGAATGTAATTCAACAAAAGATGTCAAGCCTTGGTGCAATGACAAGTGCCTTCCACCAAAAGCGATAGGTTGCAAGTTCAAATCTAGGAATTAGCCTCCAACATGTTGGGGGTAAGGCTACGTATCATGACCTCTCCTAGACCCCCCAAAAGCAAGCTTTTTATACCATTGCTGGCACTAGAATCAAGTTAACCAAATAATCAATTTAGCTCCTACAGCTCATAACAGTTTCCCCATTTAAAACAGTCTTATACGGTACTAAGAGTCATAGAGGACTTCTAACCTGAAATGAAGTATACAGTGCCGGAAGAAAAGGGTGGTCTAACATGTCAAGGATTTCTCTCTCCGCACAAGCTCTATGCACCTGCGAAACATGAAGGAAGGGAGTTATGTAAAACATAAGGAAGAGTGCTGCGACTAAATGATCTATGAATTACTAATAAAAAATTACTCAGCATCTAGAGATATACAGGGGAAAAAAATTGATATTAGAATGCTGACTCATTTTTTGTTGTAAAATTCTCTGTCCCTTTGAACTGAAGCTATAAAAGTAAAAGGAAAGACCTCATGATATGGTAATATCTTCCAGTTCAATTATGTAATTACATGTAGATGCAATGGGATCATAAAAGAATGGATGACAGAATGTAGTGCATGTGTTAAGCTGAAAATTCAAAGTCTAATTCAATCAATTGGTAAGAAAAAAAAAATGGGTCGAAGGAGAAGACCGCATGGCTAAAATAGTACATAATGTAAAACAGGATCTGGTGGGGCATGTTTAGTCACAGGCAGAAGTGATGACAAGTATGCTAGACTTCTAGCAAGAAAGAAAAAGAAATATGCATTTAATCAATTTTAATACCTTGTTTCGGTTGAGCATAACATCTTTATCCATTGCCTTCATGGCAAAATACAAGCCAGTTCCACACAATTCCACCAAATGCACACTGTCAACCCATAGAAGTTTGAGTTAAGATAAAAAAAAAAAAAAAAAAAAGAGGTGAAAGGAAGTCAGCAACAGACCAAAAATCAAGTAAATATCATTAAAGAAGTTCTTAGCAAGATTACCAAGCAATTTTGAGTTTAGCTTACATTTTCAGCAAAATTAGAAAAAATTTCATCCTCCTAATATCTTTAGGTAGCAGATAATTAATTAACTCAAACTACTTAGATTTAGTTATTGAAACCAGCCAATTATACTCGCAACTTATAGCATATAGCAACACCAGTTATGAACATCCACTAAATTGACAGTAGTTGTTTCGTGGTCGAAACAGTTCAGGTGATATTACTGACAGTGCTTTTGAAGTGAGAGTAAGATTTGATCTCATTCTAATAGCACAGTAAGTGCGGGTTAAGTCAAAGAACAATTCTGAATCAGAAATAAGTCAAGAAGTTAACATTGTGGTCTCATGGGGATATATATATATATATATATATATCTTACTATTCTATGGCTTGTTGTAACTTGTAACAGTATACAGGCATACTAATTATAAGTCTCCAGGCATTAATGTTCTATGACTGGTATTATATATATACCAGGATTATTATTACTGCAAAACTAAGGGGGAGGTTGGAAAAAGAGGATCAAACCTCCCAGTATCATCAGATCCCAAGGGTTTTATTAGCCGAAAATGTTTCAATCCTATCTGCTTTCCACTATCTAGAATCTGCAAAATAAGGGTTATGTAAGCAAACTAAAAAAAAAAAATATACACGATATTCAAGAAAAGAGATGAACAGAAATTGAAATACTTAAGACAACAAGGAATGCAGAAAAAATTATCGCACATTCTTATCTTGTTAATCAACTGACTGCAAAGTGCAGATTGTGCGAAGTAAAATGTGCTGAATGTGATGCATGCATGTACATATAAATTACAAACAAAATGATAGCATGCAGAATCAAATAGAAAATGTAGAAAACTTAAAGTATAGCTTCTAAATTTATAATTTATGGAGACAAGGGAGAACATATAATCCAGATGAATTGTGGCAATGGTATAAAGTGTCTACCTATCGGAGAAAGTTATCACCAGGCCTTCGCCCATTAGCATCCTTGATTCGAGCAGGATCAAGCCGGTCAACCGGTTTCCAATAAGAGAACTGCAATACAGGAGAAGCCATGAATAACAATATGAAAGTCACACAAAAAACACACACACACACACAGGGACAGAGAGAGATAGATGGTACATGTTGAGAAGCCTTGTGAAGGAGCCCCATTGTTGAGGGATTGTGCCGCTAAGGTAGTTAAGGGTCAGGTCACTATATAAGGAGATGCCATAAATTATAAATAACTAATAAGAGATGAAAATCACAAACAAGAAATCCAATTACGCATTTTCAAGAAATCCTCTTCACTCTATTGTTACTTGTGAACAAATAGGGAATACATTCTTAAAATGTTCATAAAAAATAAGAAAGAAAAATCAGATTAAGATGGTGCACAACAACGAAAATGGAAAGTAATAGATATTCACCAAATATATTTTTGTATATGGACGGTTACCAATAGCACAATGACATTCATCAATTATCATTAAGCATACTGCTTCTGGACTCAAGAATGCCTTTCATAAGACATCCAAAAATATCCGGGGTGTCATTACTAGTACCTACAAGATAACATAAAGAATTTGCATTAACATAACACTAGCAAAGGTAACTTGTGAATAGAAATTTAAATCTAGGATTTTAGGATAATTATTTCCATGTAATATAAATTAATAACAAAATTCACATACACATTCAGATGGGGTGCTGATCCTAATGCATTTTACGCTTATGTTGTCTCGTATAGTGCCTGGTATGTGGGGGAGGGGGTACTGCATCTCCTTGGTAAGGCTCCTCGCGTTGCTGCAAAGATGGAGTTACAACCAAACAATGGATTACATGAATTCTAATACCGAAATATAGATAACTACAGTTACTCAATATTCATTAGATTAAATGACTTGTGACTTGTCATACCGTGGGGCCAGCCTTGTGTCCTGCTTTGTGACCACCTGTCCCACAAGGAGGTGCTTTTGTTGTGCGTTTAGGTCGACCTTGTGGGGGTGACTGTAACCCAACTATCTGCTCATGCTCAACATGCACATCTGGCTGTTTTGCTTGACTCCCAACAACTGAAGATCCTACAACTGCGGGGGAGGATGGTGTAGCAGATGAAATCTGAGTGACGCCCGAAGTCATGGGATCTATACGCAGTCCAGGAGTGGGCATGAATGACATGGAGTGACTATGGGGTGGTACATGGTCTATATGACCAATGCTGTACGAGGGGGATTGAGTGTGCATGATAGGAGGGGTCTGACTAAAATCGTAGCCGAGATCAAAGGATGGCGGAGTAAATGAAAGATGAGCGGGGTCAAAAAATGTATGTGAGGTGTGTGAAGGGATCTCGGGGTGAGAAGATGCATGAGCAGTGGGTAGAGGGATCTCTAGGTCAGGAACTACATGAGCAGTACGTGGAGGGATCTCTGGGGAAGGCGATGCATGTGGAGGTGGAGGGAACTCTGGGGCAGGAGATGCATGTGGGGGTGGAGGGAATTCTGGTGCAGGAGATGCATGTGGGGGTGGAAGGGGATCCGGCCTACTGACAGCTTGATGGGGTGCACCACGGTGACCATGGCTATGGCTGGCACGATTTGAGCTTGTGCTTGGTTGTCCAGTATCTTCTGCCGCATCTAGATTTGCCCCATCGATCTCTTCCAAGGGAAGTTTGGCAGTTATACGATGAAGGCGTTCCACATATTTAAGTAAAGCTGAGATTTGCTTGTACATGGGACTGCCTACTGTATACTGCTTCAACATCTGCTTGTGACCATCAACTTGCAAGTACAAAAATACAATTAGTACATCTAACAAAAAACTGGTGATACGCAACAAAAATTGAAAAGAAAGGTCGAAGCGATTACCATAAGAATAAGTGAAGCGGAAGTGTGGTCGACGAACCTCCAAGTCACCCTATCATACCAACCGAAGTATGGATGAGCAGGTGACATAGCACCCTGTAGTCGTGCTCCATGACATAGAGCTCGTGCTCGACCATTCCATACTTGGATATGGCCATAATGTCTGTCTCCCCAAATCACCTCTATCTTCCCCCTCAGGTCTATGGCGTGAAGGGCGTCGTCAGTATCAACATATAGGGGGATTTCTTGTACCATCCCAAACTGACGAAGAACACGGTCCGGTGTATGTTTTTCTACAAGCCAAAAGCATACAAGCGGCACCTTCGCCATCCATACGTCCCTTCCTGCGACACAGAACGGAGGCAGGTGGGCTAAGTCATCTTGATATGGTTCCCACACCACCTGAAATAGCCAAATAAAAAGGCAGTACATTATGCAATGTTCCATTATTTTCGAGTATGAGCTATTTTACAAGCAGTAAATACAATAGTCATAAACAATAGAAGGAACACAATTTGGGTACCTGGTTGGGTCGCATACAATCTAATAGCTGACGGTACCGAACCAAACACATTTCTTGGGGGCTATTTTTCGTGGTCATGACCCACACAGTCCTACAATAAAGAAAGAGAGGGTGTTACTTGGAATTGAGAATTTGAAGTAATCAACAACAATAAATGATGGGCAATCGTAAATTTGACATTACATACCACTAAGTTTATACCAAACAATGATTATCTAAACATATGATTAGTGGTGGAGCTAAAAAATAATAACACTTGTATTATACATCAATAATAACATATGACCTCAGTGGTTATAAAACGATATATAAAAATAAATAAAAATCCTATTAATTTTAAAGATTTGAGGAATAGAGGCAGTTAAAATTATATTTTCTATTCCAATTTTCATAATCGATCAAGGAAGAGACTTACTTAATGGACAGTGGAGAAGGTGCAAATGGTGGGCCATATGCATCATCTGGTGGGAGGTCCTCCTTCTTTGGGCACAAAAAAGGGAGTCTGAACCATGCCCAATACTGAACCAGTAGCAAGGCCCCACCAATCTGACTGGCACCACGGTCGGTTGCCCTGCATAATTCTCTGTACAACCATGCAAGGCAAGCGCTCCCCCAACTGTACTGACGTGGATTGCGAAGGTCCGTCAACATCTGCAACCATATCATATGCACCCGATCGCCAGACTTGTCGGCGAAAAGTGTGTCTGCCAGTAGTGTTAGAATATAACACCATGCATATTGATGCACAACCACTTCTGCTGCATCATTAGGCAACCCGTGGTCAATTTTTTCTAGTAGCTTCTTAATTAGGATCCTTTGTCCGTTAAGCACATTTCCATGAGGGGGAATTCCAAGCATACTCCGACATTCATCTTCCCATATCAAATCAGTTCTTCCAACAAGTGCCTCACCATCAATTGGAATCCCGAAAATAACTTCCACATCTTGCAATGTGATTGTTGTCTCGCCACATGGCAGGTGGAAGGTGTGGGTTTCAGGCCGCCATCGCTCAACCAAGGCCGTTATCAAGTTATTATCAATTTCTCTACATGGGGTCCTATACAACCCAATTAATCCAACTCTCTTGATAATGTCGATGACGCGATCATCCACCACTATGGGGCGTCGTTTTCGAAGCTCGTCATTATGACCACGGCATTTAAGTGCCCCCGGATCCTGCACATGATAGAACCATGGTGATGAAATGTAATATGTCATAACCTTTGTATATGTGATTGTAGCTATTGATCCCAAAAAACAAAAACATAGCTGTTATAAAGGGAAATTAACATATCATCCCCCCCCCCCCCAAAAAAAAAAAAAAAAAAAGCAACAACGGGAGCAAAATAAAAGGATGTAATGCACTTGATACAGTTGATAGAATGCTAGTGCACAGTGTAGAGCTATCAAACAGTTACTAAATTGATAATTAATAACCAAATATTATTCATGTAATACTTAATTATAAAAAGACCCATTTGAAATTATTATCTAACAATTTTATATCATACAAACAATTGTATGATAATTTTTTCTCTCTCAAAAAAAATATAAAATAAAATAAAATAATTGACCACATATAGCTAGCATTAATGGAGTTTTGAATGCTTAATTATCACTGGTCAGTGTAAGAACTTAGAACTTTGAAGGCTTTCAATGCTGGTTTTATTGTTGCCGGCTAGATTAAGAGCTTTTGTTTCAATTTTCTAAGTGGTGGTTAGATGATTCTTGAAAGGCTGTCAAAATTTTTTTCAACAATGAATAGATAGGAGTTTCATTTTTTCATAAATTTGTTTAATCTTGAATCTTCGTATTTTTTTTCTTAATATCAAAAAATAAAAAAAGTTCATACTTCATTCGTTGGCCCCCAAAGTTGAAATTTGGGTTCTAGTCTCTAATGAGTTGTTTGATTGTGGGGTATAAGATAATAGTTCTTTAGTCTCCTAACAAAAATCAAACCTAAGATGTTAGTAGGTTGGATAAATTTTCTTAGCTTTGTTGGATATAAATTCATGGTTCTAGAAAGATATATGCATTTTGGGGTTAAGGGGCGTGATGTTAAGTTTTATTGGTATTTGACAAACCAATCTAACTTAACCCAACTAATGGGCATGACTATGCATTCAAACCTAGTAATACCATTGACAAACTTAGAATTTTAGAAATGGAAAGAAAAAAAATATCAACATAATGTAAAAGGATAAGAAGAGAATATTCAGCATGTGGTCGGTTTTAATTTTACCTCGCCTTCCCAAACAGCGCACGATCGATGAGTTGTTAGAAACCTTAACACCGAATTATCACTGGGACTAGGTCCGAACTCATCACGACTCTGAGCAGGAACAGCAGCCATACTGCACGGAGTTTAGGGAGTCAAGAGTAAATATAAGCACATGTTGAACATAAATTGGCAAGGATCATGATCAATTAAAATGTGACTCAGCAGGTCATGATCAATACCAGCTAAAGAGTACGGGGTAATCATGTTTATCATTTTCTCAACCAAAAAAAAGAGTACGGGGAGATCATGCTTATCCCAAAATCTTTAAAAATAGAATAAACTGAAACATATAAACAAACATTTATACTCTTCGGGAAAAAAAATAATGACTAGTTGTACCAATGTACAAATTGTGATTGGCTAATTGTCTATTGGATAGTGATTCATCTGAAAGAAATAAATCATGAGAACCTTGATCATAGAACCTATCGGCATTTAAATGAAGTGTTCGTGCCAACCAATAACATTACAGAATAAATTTTACACGTGCATCTCTGCAATGCCACTCCTATTCTAGGTAGAAGAAGGCAGCAAAATAGAATAATAAAAATGTCCTCCTACGTTGAAAGTAGTTATAAATTGTACATTATACCCAAAAAAATCAACTCATACCACTCCAAAAAATTTTAAAATAAAAGTAGAAATAAAAAATCAAGTCATGTCATAAACGCACATCAGAAATTATAAAAATTGCTTTCATCCGACCTCTCACTAAAGATAGCATGGCAGACAAATATATATTTTTTCTAAATTAAACCTGCTGGGATGTTGTGACCCAGTGCTCAAGATAAAATTAGTTGCAGACTTATAACTAAGGAATGAAAAACAAAGGAGAAAAGGGGCCCAAAAATAAAGAGAGACATGTGAAACCTGCAAGTTCTAACCACACACATACATTCAAGTATTGTATAGCATACATCAAAAAACTTTTCAGGCCATACCCTTTGTTCCCTTGCTTCAAGGTTCTGTTTGGCAAACAAAATGCCACTTATGCTACACTACAACCTGAAGAAGAGAAAATAGGGACATAATGAATGCACAAATATGTCCAATGTGAAAAGTGGAATTTTAAGCATGTATTGACGGGTAACAGGAACCACTGCTGCTATAACCAGAGTTCTAATGATTTTCCAAAGCACTATAAAGGTACTCACTGAAACTTCCATTTCTCTTTACTGTCTTCGCCTGCTAAAGCCGCACCAAGGGAAAAATAATAATTATATTGCTAAGTTCTGCACCTACCTAATGGGTCTTAAACCATTCTTACAATTGGAGGCAACATTTGAGTTAAGAGCTCATTGGCAGTAGAAAAATATTAAGATATTATAATTGATTGGTTATCTTCTTCTGTTCATTTGGTCAATTTATAGCTAACATCAACCTAGCAAGAAAATCATTTTCACGAGACGATGAAGAGCATAAAAATTTATAAATAAGATTTTGAAGTCAGAAACACCCTAGAACTGATTATGTCAGGCAACGACATTCACTATTCACTAATGTAAAAGCATTGGGCTACCAAGTGTGATTTCCTAGTTAAATGCTACAAAGACCAGAGGAAAGGGGGGTTGGGGAAGGAGAGACATGCAGCACAATGATCATGGTCCAGAAATGATAAACCAATTTAGACACTCTATTGGAAAGTTATAAGCTACATTTAAACAAAAATAATATAATTGATGGACAAGAACTACAATAATATCTTTGTAGGCAACTAAAGAGTTCATAACCTTTCAATCTAAATTCATTAAGCCAACATGACTTACTACAAGACAGCGCCCTATAATTTAACCCAAAAAAAGAGGAAAAAATTAAAATTTATACATAGATACATTATACATACAATATATAAATATAACAAAATAGCTATATTAAAAAGAGAAACAACACAATCCATGTTCACAGGAAATGCACTTGTATTGATACAATACATCATCTAAAGGTATTAGCTCTTTGGACAATAAAGACCAAGTCAACGCATATGAAGACTCAAGATAATAACAAGAACTATGGTTTACATAGGTATAAAGCTAAAACCATTGAAAATGGATAAAATCTAAAAGCATTGACAATAAAAGACCAAGTCGATGCATATGAAGACTCAAGATAATAACAAGATCTATGGTTTACATAGGTATAAAGCTAAAAGCATTGAAAATAGCTAAAAGTGTTAAAGTACCCCCACAGGCAGCTTGTAGTGCAACTGGTTGGCTCCTCCAAGTGTTTCCAAAGGAGAAAGAAAAGGTAACAAAAAGATATAATTTATTAAGGACAAATTACTATCTCTCACTAGTTTTGTAGTATTTCCATGTTGAACTCCATTCACCTAATCTTTTCTGCAAACAACTTGAGCTTGGGTTGGGCGCTCTTGTCTCTATTCCATTTTGTTTTTATCATCAATTCCAAAAAAACCAGTAATGACTATACACAGAATCTAGATACTATCCGCAAAGAGCAAACAAGCATACATTTTCATGGGATAAGCAGATAAAGCTCATACATTGATGCAAGTTGGGAAGAAAATGTCAGTAATGAACATGAAGAAATACTACTTCAAGAGGCCAAGATTCAATACCCTCTCTCACCTACCTAACCCCCAAACCAAAGCCAACCATAAATTTTTTTTCCAGAACACGAAATCGATAGATCGATAGCGACTTCCTTATAAAACTTTCTTTGTTTTATTTGTTTTTGTGTGGCAGCTCATTCCAGCGTCAGTCAGCACCATTCCTTTTTCCTATTTGACAAATTTGGGTATGTATATGTATGTATGTGCTCGTGTTTTGTATACACATGCATGTACGTACATACCATATCTATTTACATATAAATATAAATATATCACTCTTTCAGTTATTATAAACTTTGTTTCGTTTCAGTTATTATAAACCATATTATCAAACCCCCCCCCCCCTTCCCTACTTAAAAAGTAGGTTTTGCCAACACATAAGGTTTTATTAAAAGATTTGAATTCGCTCACAATCTTTAGTGTAGCAATTGGCAACAAAATATGGTGACAGAATGGTCCCTCAATTTCCCTTCATTCACACATAAAGTTAGAGGCAACAAAACAGTAATCTTTAAAGCAAGAAAATACCTCTCCTTGAGATTAAGAAGCAGGTAAAGTGAAATAAGCCGTAAGCCTTTAACTGCAAGACTCATATCATATCACTCTTAACTGTTTTTGTGTGTGTGTGTGTGTGTGTGTGTGTGTGTGTGTGTCAAATTGATACTTCAAGATATCGAATTCTCCTCTATGTGGTAAATTCCAGTTTAGAGCAAAAAGTTAAGAAAGAAAAAACGATCAAGTCCTCTTACAAAATACAAAAAACCCAATCCAAAAGAAAAACATATGAAATTGACAACCTTATCCACCAATGTAGCTTCAATTTAGACATCACACACTCTCATCACTCAAAATAAACAACAAATGCAACTCCAATTCAGCCAAAGACACAGAACACAAAGCAGTAACACCATGCTCCCATACAGTTAATGACTTACTGATAACATGTTTTGCAACTAAAATGGTCCACACAACCGAACCTGATGACAAAACTTATGAAACCCATAATTCTCCTACACTTCACATTTTCCTCACACTTTCTCACTAACCAAACAGAAACTAAAACAAAAATTGAAACTGACCCATTAAAGAAAATCAAACAAAAAAAAAGGGATAGAAATATATGAAGAACAAAGGTGCTAAAAGTTGATAATCAACACAAACAACTTGGTTTTTTCATAGTTGAGTATACATGCATATTGACAGCAAGCACGACCTTGATAGGCTATCTATCATAAATACAAATCAACACAATTAAGGTAATCAATCAGCAATATATGAAGAACAAAACGGAAAATCATAAAAAATAAGCATGAAAATAAAATGCACCTTGCCTTTGTTCCTATTAAACAAAAAAAAAAAACTGATCTCAGTTTTTACAATAGAGGAAAAGAAAATGCACAAACAAACTGGTCTGGTGTTACAATCAATGCATGCATTACCAATAACCCCAGAAAAAAGAGAGTCCTTACTTTTTGTGAGGTAATCGGAGCGACGGATCGAGGCGGAGACGGAGCGAGAGGCAGCGACGGCGACGAAGCGAGAGGGACACCGACGGCGACGGAGCGAGATGACTGAGAGAGAGAGTGAGACCGAGAGTGAGAGTGTGAGAGAGAGTGAGTGTGTGAGAGAGACACAGCCCGTTTGGTTTATCAGTTCAAACACATTGTTTAGTTTTCAAACCACAAAACTATATTGCCCAAAACTAGAAAATAACGTTTGGTGGCCCATCTGTGTTCACGTTCAGTTTGAAAAATGTTGTTCAAAATGATGGGCTTTTTAAAACATGGTCCGGGCTGATTTCAAACAATAAACACACATTTGAGTGACAATTCAGTAATAAAATTGAAAAATATGAGGCCCACCTGATCAGCCTTTCTATCAATTCCTGTCTCCTGTCTTCGTCTCTCTCCTGATTAAAAAATATTATTTTGTACTTTTTGCCAGCTTTTTTTATAAAATTAAACACACATACCAAATACATTTTTATGTTTTTTAAACACTAAAAACTATTGTTTAAATTATAATACCAAACACATTTTTTTGTTTTTTAAACACTAAAAAATACGTTTTTCAACAACACTTTTTAAACAATACTTTTTACATCTTTTTAAACAATAATTTTTAAACTCTATGACCAAACGGGCCCTGAGTGTTTTGAGTTTTTTTGTTTTTGAACTTCAGTTTTTCTGTAGCGCGCGATGATGGACGCGTGGAACTGAACTTTGGGGCTTATGAAAAACGACTCCAGTGGAGTTGTTTTTCTGGAGTATAAAACGACTCCAGTGGAGTCGTTTTATTTGCGCAGAAAACGACTCCAGTGAAGTCTTTTTCTGCACTTTTAACCGACCTCACTGAAGTCGATTTCTGATCTACCTGTCCCTCCTTACAGCCACGTCATTTGCGGTTAAAAAGGAAAGTTGAGTTCAATGAAGTCGAATTGCTAAAAATGCAATATGTTTGAAACGTTGCCTAACTAATAAAAAGGAAAGTTGAGTTCAATGAAGTCGAATTGCAAAAAATGCAATATGTTTGAAACGTTGCCTAACTAATGATATAGTTTGAGTTTTGTAGTTATTTTCTTAAAAAATCCCAATTCTCATACCCAATAAAAAAACAGCAAAAAAGAAATTTTCCGCTGCCGGGATTTGAACCCTGGTTTTCAATCACCGGTATTTCATTGATTAGCCCAAGTGCTACAGCGGATTTCTTGTCATCTTAAAAATTATATTAAACCGTAAAGTCCAAGTAAAGGAGCTAAAGCCTGACCTTTTTAAAATTATCAAAAACCCAACAGATGAATTCATAAATCACACACAACAACATGAGTCAGAATCTTCTCAGAGAGAGAAGAGATAATATATAGCACGAAGTTTCATTTGATCTTGCAAATGCCAATGCTGAAATTCTGGGTTTTGAAGAGCTTGAATGTCACCGTCAGTTGTAACGGTGATGACCCGAGGTGGAGCAAGTGTGGTTCCATAGAGATGCTACCCCTTGAGATAAGGAACAATCTGTGCTTTCCACTGTAGGCAGTTGTCACGAGTCAATTTGATAGTGATCAGATGATGAATAGTGGTAAGTGTGGTGGGAGAAGGAGAAGGAGAAGGAGAAGCAGTGGTGTTGACAGTAGAAGAGGCAGAGGAAGACGATGAAGCCATGATAAAAGTCACAACAGTATTGGGACAGTTCAAAGGACAATCAGTTAACAGTTTTGTACTTAACAAAAGCTGTTATTCTAACACCGTTTGTACTTAACAATCAAAGGACAGTTCAGTAGAGAGAGAGAGAGAGAGAGAGGAGCCACGCCTTCCGTCGCCGCACGCCGGAAACCACCGGTAAAATCTGTTATTCTTTTGAAACCTCCTCCTCAATAAAATTGTGGATTGAAACATGGGCACATATGGGCAGGGCACATTTTAAGATATAAAAGTAGCTTTCTTTATGATTTTCCATTTTTTTGGGTAGAAATAGTTGAATTTCATTAAAAATATCAAAAACCCAACGGATGATTTCACAGAGCACACACAACAACATCCTAGGATTGATAATAAAAAAACATAATTTGACACAGTGACATATGCTGGGTTATAATATCTGGCAGTAGAAGAACATGTCCCTGCTGTTGTTGCTACTGAAAATCCATGACCCACTTGATACAGTATCATTGTACCTTCAAAGACAATACTATTTCATTGATTCCAAACCAGATAAACAGTGACAGAAAACAAAAAAGAGGGAACTAAAAGAGGGAAGGTGTTACATTTTACATTGAAATAATTGAAGCAGTTTGGGGTCATTGTTTTGGTCTGATGCAGTTAATGGCACCTTCTTCCCTTATAAAAGCAAGGTGAATGGTTAGGCCATGGATTTAAGATCCACCGTGTTCATATTTAACCTGGTAATAAAAAAAATTTATGCTTGTTGAATGTGTAGACATATAGTTATATCCTTCTTTGCTTTAGATGATCATACAACGTAAAATGCAATGCGCTTATCATTTTGGCATCTGCATAGGCTAATCATAATGCATACTAAACTCAGCAAACTATACTGTTTAAAATACTTTAATTTATGGAGGATATATGTATGGACACTTAAGTGCCTTCTTTATTGTGTCCAAAATTTAAAAGGTCAAATTGGTTTATCTAGAATAACAATGTGATTTTTATTGAGAACAGCGTTCTCACTTTGTGCAATCTAATGTTAAATGAGAGTAGTCAATACTTTGATGATTCATGATATCCTGTATCTCGATCGACAATATTTTAATATTACATTTATGGAGTTTCTCTTCTTGTTCTTTGAAGATTTACTATTAGTGCCTTCATTCCATAATAGCCATAACCTATATGTTCTCCAGGGTGTCCAGTGGAGTTCCAGCACAATGTGTCGCTATGCATTATCGACAGGGTTTGATTACTCTGGCTTTAACCGATTGGTGTAGCTATAACAGCATCCGGTATAGATTAATGGCACATGACTTATCAAAAGCTTAATGGTGCCGATGAGAATTTTTCCTGTGTTTGCAATGTATTGAGAAGTTTACCTGTTAATAATTAGGAGACTCTTGCAATGAAATTCTGGTCTCTTTTACACGCAATGATACTTCATTGCTAACGGCTTCCTGATGTGAATGCAATCAAGACCAAATGAGAGGGATATCTTTTGACTGAAGATGAGGTGGGAGTGAAGTGTGATTTTTAGTAGGTTTTTTAGTGTGTAGAAGTGATTCTTAGTCTGAATAGGGTTAGTGCAGGAAGAGTTCGTTGGATAGTGGTGCGTAGTTATACTAGAATATTAATTATTTGTTTATAAGGTGATGCAAGGTGGGTTCTTTTCTGGAAATGAATTTTTCTATTATTGGAAATTGCACTTGTGATTTGCTTTTCCTCATTCTATTTTATGGAGGATAGAAACCGTCTATGAAGGGGTTGAAGAGAGGAAGAATACTTGGTGCTAATGTTCTTTGATCTTTCATTGGTGCAAAGTTTGATGGTTTAGGAGATCGTGTGATACAGTGCAAATAATTGCTTCCCACATATGCAACTGAGCAGACATAGGGCAGTAGCAAGGTAGAATTTTCCTAGAAATTGGGGAACAAAGTTTTAATGTTCTAAAAAATATGATAGGAAATTATGATAGCTTAAAAGTTAAAGGAAATTGGCATTTTTATTTTGTATTTTTTAAAGCAAAATGTAAAGAAACTCTGACAGCAGGTTCTTTGAAGCTTTAGGGTGGCTTAGTTTAGATTTAAACTTTAAAGTTCAGAAAAGTTTAGATTGCAGTTGGGTTTGCTATGCTGTTTCATGTTATATTCTATCACATCCTATTTTTTTAGAGCCTCTGTGATTTGGTTGTTGATTCATTCTAAACGCTTGACCACGCTCATTTGTTACAGTTTATTTTCAGCTTTTTGAAAATGGTGTTGGCATGCTTGATATTATTTTATTTTTTTTCTTCACCAGCTTGCAAAGAAAGGAGAACAATTTATAGACCTTCCTTATGTTGTAAAAGGGATGGATGTATCTTTTAGTGGAATATTGAGCTATATTGAAGCCACTGCTGTGGATAAGCTAAAAATAATGAGTGCACCCCTGCGGACTAGTGTTACTCCTTGCAGGTAAACTGTAGTCATAAATTATTTTGTATTTGAACTAAGCTATTCTTCATATCTCAATCATTAGATGTTGTATCATCATATGTTTGTTAGTTCTTTGCCTTAATTCTCTTCCTCTCAAAAGCTAACTCACCCTCTGTGGGAGGGACTTTTCTAAAGTTACATATACTAGGCCATACAGTTTTCTCTCTTTTATTTTACTTAGACACCCAAAAATATCTTTATTTATATTATTCTGACATATATTATGTGTAATATTTTGATATGTAATATGTTGCAGGAAACTGTGTTTGCAATGCTTGTGGAGATTACAGAAAGGGCAATGGCACACTGTGACACGAAAGATGTTCTTATTGTTGGTGGTGTTGGTTGCAATGAGCGTTTGCAGGAGATGATGAGAACAATGTGCTCAGAGCGTGGTGGAAAGTTGTTTGCTACTGATGACATGTATTGCATTGATAACAGAGCAATGATTGCATACACTGGTCTCCTTGCTTATGCTCATGGTATGGTAACTCCACTGGAGGAATTGACTTTCACCCAGCGGTTCTGTACTGATGAAGTACATGCAATCTGGACACAAAAAAAGGAGCCTTCTAACATGAATGGCCTCATGCAGGAAAGTAGTTAAATCTAAAAGATCTAGAGGTATGGTCTTTCTAATGCTTGCGAGAATTAAGATCAATAATCAATTCCTTATTTGAATATTAGTATGAAAATGTTACAATATTCAAAGGAGAAACTGTCTTAGCTATGCTGCCATGGAATTTAAAATAGTATTTGGTATCAATCAAGAAACATACATTCACGAATTGTACTAAAAAGTACCATGTATTACTTATTGAGTAGCTATATGTTAGTTTACAGTTATTGTATGGATTATTCTGGGGACATTTTGTTGTGGGCTGGTACACACAAATTTTGATTGGATATATTTTACCAGTGATTATGGTTTTTTTAAATTATATAAGTACCAGTGATTATGGTTATAGGGCTTGGAATTTGGTTCCTAACCTTTCAGGATGGGGCTATTTGACTAATTATATTATGGAATCATGTATTATGGTGATAAATTTTACCATGGTAATTAATTGGAGAGAATATAGTAGGTTAAGAACTTGCCAACCTGCCTGAGTTTTTGGGAAACAGAATGTATGATTCTCTAAATTCTGATAGTTAATGGATTTTGCAAATTATGAAAATCCAGGCCAACCTCTTTGTGCTTTTATTTCTTGAGACAAAAAAATGACCCACTCGAATTAAAGGGAACTAAGTTAACAGCCTCTTTGTTCTTAATGTCTCTGATCCAAGTCTTTGTGACCACCTAAATTCAGTTGATTTTTCTGTTCACCATGTGCTAGGATTGCATTCCATTCAAGGTAGTTGGGCAGGTTTGCAGATGGGGGTTGGTACTCCTATACTTGATATTTATTGTTGGCCCGCTTCTAGTACAACTTGGGGTCTACAAGAATTGAATCAAGTACGTAATACCATGTATGAAATCCGTAAATTTAAGGGGCTTTTTATACTTTAAGAATGTGGACCAATAATATTAATATCAAACACACTATCACCAACAGTTATTTTATTTATTCTGAGTCATTATCATAAATGAATTCATTTTCCAAGTGGGATGTGCAACTACAAAACATAGCCACTTACAATTAGTGAAAATTGATAATACAAAGGAAGAAAAATAGAAGAAAATGGTTTCATTTTACCTTATCTTTTGTAAAATTTGGTGCAGAATACTTTTCAAAAAATGATCTGGCTCAGATTGAATTGAGTCAGACACAAATGTTACTATATTTGCATTCCTTTAGCTACCACTACAACCATTGGACTGATTACAATCACATTCTCAACTCAATCACTATCATTCTTATTCATTGCATAAAACCAAGATATGATTTTCACCATTGTAGGCAGTCACACCTTTATTAGTCACTGCTGCAGTTGTAGACTCACATCACCCACCAACATCATCTGTTAAGCTGTAACATAAACTACCATAGGCCTTTTTTTATTGTGTTGTTGTAACTTGTTTTTTTATTTGCTCTTGCAATGAATTGGCAGGAGATGTTAAGTAAATAAAATATTCACATTTGTGAGGTTACAAAGTTAATCTGAAATTAATTTGTCAACAACACTATTTTGTTTCAACACTGACTATTATTTAAGGAACAAATATTTCTAAAATACAAGCTTCTTCTCCCTCTTCAGCCGATAATTATTTTCCTTTTGAAATGGAAAGATTGTAAAACATTACTTGTTGAGTTATTCCTGTAAGATTGTTGGTAACATAACTTTTAGGCATCTTGGTTTGAAGTTTAAATGGTAGTTTTGCACCACTCCTGAATTCTGATAGTGTTTTAATCTAGTAGCATTTGTTTTTCAAAATCTTCTAGAGAATATGGGTAACTTTTTCTTCCTAAAAGAATCTTAATGACCAATGAGACGTTTTGAGCACATTCTTCCCTGCACTAATTCCAAGTGAGCGTTTAACAAACTCTACGAATCAGCAATTCTATCATTAATAATGGAGAAAATGAACTTTAAATGAATGAAAGAGAATATATAATGAGATGGATTTTCAAAGTGTAGTCTAACTGCTGGATTAGGCTCTCATATAGAACTGGAATTTGTTGGTATTAACAAGCAATTCATACCACTTTCTTTCTTGCAGGGTTTTCCCGTGGTTCCTGTGTTTTTCAGTACGCAAACATCTTAGTCAGTTTTTTTTTTTTGAGAATGATCAAACTCGGTGAGTTGATGTAACAAAAGGTCACCAAAAATTAAAGAAAATATAACTATAGTCTTTGGTAAAGGATTGCAGCTGTTACATCTTGACCCACTATATGCCAAAACTTTTGAAAGAAAAAAGGGGACATACCATCTGGTCCTAGTGCTTTTGATGGATGCATCTGAAACAATGCTTGCTTGACCTCCTCAGGATTATACCTTTGGAGTAAAGTACTATTCATTTCTGGAGTAACCAAGCGATCCACCGAGTTCAAAACCCCATCAAAATCAGTTGGGTTCGATGATGTAAATAAGTCTTGGAAATAATGGATGGCTGTTTCTACAATTTGGTCCTCAAAAGTGCACCATTCCCCACTATGTGACGTGATCCCAGAAATGTGGTTTTTTCTACGCCACTGACTAGCTCTTTGATGGAAAAGTTTCATATTTTTATCACCCACTGGTAGCCAAATGGATCTTGATCTCTAGCACCAGAAAATCTCATCTTGATGGAGGAGTGCGTTGTTGTCATTCTTTAGAGTTCTAATTATTGGCTGGTTATCCGGGTCATTTTGTAGAGATAGCTCCTCTAAGGCCGCTTGTTTTTCCTAGATTTGTGTTTTAAAGTTCCCTACTATGGTGCTGCTCCACGTGACTAATGCTTGCCTGCATTTTTTGATCTTCTCAAACAGGCGATACATAGGGCTGCCTCCTCCAATTTCAAATTCCCATGATGCATGGATCACATCTTCATAACCAGGTTGGGTCACCCATTTTTCTTCAAACCTCCTTGGAATTTTCCTCTTCCCGCAATTGTGGTTCGGCCTGGACAGATTTGTGAGATTGGGAATATGATCTGAATAGGTAGATTGGAGATGAGTTACCTTAGTGTAAGGAAACATAGCTCTCCATTCCAAGGTTGCACATGCTCTGTCCAAGCGTTCTTGTACAAACTCTTCCCCATGGCGACCATTGTTCCATATGAATATATTTCCTTGGAAACCCATATCCACCAACCCATAATGGAGTTGTGTAGACCGAAACTCCATCATTGGTTGTTGCTGTTTCGGTAATCGTCCTTGCTTCTCGGAGGAGGTTAAGATCTCATTAAAATCGTCACAACATAGCCATGGGATTGATAATCTAGTGTGGAGATGTTTTAGGAGCTGCCATGATTCCTTTTTTCGACTCTCCTCCGGCCAACCATAGAATCCCGTTAACCTCCACGGGTGTTCTTTGTCATTGAGTATGAGAGCATCTATGTGATGGGGTGAGTAGGTTTGGATGTGTAAATTAACCTCCTCCTTCCATAAAAGTGTCAAACTACCTTTACGTTTTACACAAGGCACTGTTAGCATGCATCAATAGGGTAAGTCTTCTTGTATCCATGGCATCTCTTCCACAATTCGTTTTGTTTCCATCAAAAACAAAACCTTGGGAGCTTTTTCCCTCACCAAATGAGAGAGGACATCGACTGCATGTTGGTTCCCAAGCCCCTGGCGATTCCAACTTATGAGAGTCATTGCGCTCGACAGGGCTGGTCCGCAGCCTCTGTCATTGAAAATAGGTTATTGTGGGTAACCTCCAAAATTTTGGTCCGCTTTGTACTTGATACACTGCTCTTTAAGAGGTCTGCTTCATCCCTCAGTATATTCTTCTTCGAGCCGCTGATGGTGGGCTGGATAGGGTTTTCTATTGTGGTCTCCTTTGGTCTTTCTAATTTCTTCCAAGTGTTTCTTTTTGCTCCTTCACGTGTTGAATTTTTTTTCCCTAGGTCACGTGGCTTCTCAAGTGAGTTTTTAGTTGTCATGGAGGGGTTATTATCACGCACGTATTCAACTGGGTCACTAACTAGATCATTGGATGAATTCGAAGTAATAACACCGGGCACGTTTCTTTCCTTAGTAATTGCAGTGTCAGTTTGGAATGGAATAAATTCTGAGATATTGTCCCCAATTAGCACAAGACTAAATGATTCATGCTGGACCGTTTATCTCTGTTATTCCCATTACCATGATTGGCATTTAATGCGCCGCTATTTTGGGGTATTGGAGATTCGGTTGTCTAAAACGACTTCTAGCCGCTGTGGATGTTCACCGACGGGCCAGTAGTCCTTGGTGGTCACCGTGGTTTAGACCCATTCCCTGTGTTGCTTTCTTCCTTCCGTCGATGACCTACCTTCAACCACTCTCTGTATGGAGGTTCAACCTGTCTCGAATCCCTTGGTGTAGAGCATTCCTTCACCTAATGTTCAAAGAGTCCACAGTTGAAGCAAAGACCAACAAGGTGTTCGTATTTGAACCCAATTCACAACTTGTCTCCCTCCAGGCTTAAAACAACCCCCCTACAGATAGGCTTCTCTAAGGGAATCTCAACTCTTATTCTGATGAACTTGGCTTGGTTTGTCGTAAACGCCGTTGCATCTATCTCCACCACCTTTCCAATTCCATCCCCGATATCTCTTCCAATCTCCTCCGTTAGAAGGTCAAAAGGTAAACCCCAAATCTGAATCCAAATTAGGAGTGTTTTGAATGTCACTGATGCAGCTGTCATGCCTCTCTCCCACCATCGGAGTACCAATGGGTGATTATCAAAACTCCACGAACCATTGTTCAACATCCATTTTAACTGACTTTCCAAGGTGAATTTGAACTAAAATAATCCATCACCAACGTCCACAATCCTCAAGTCCGAACCCATTTTCCAAACTGCTCTAAGCGTGGACTAGGCCGCTCTTTGGTTGTAAGGTTGAGTTGCGAGGAAACGGCCTAGAAGACTTAGTAAGCATTCTTCTAGAATTTCCTTTCTCTGTGTTACTCTCACCTAACACACTTCCCCCTCCTCCTCCGTCAAATTGATCCTTTGTAAACGTTCAATGAAGTCGCCATCCATATTGAGACCCTCACCTTACTTCAAGAAAACCCTCTCAAAAAGTAAGAAAAGGAAGAAAGACTCACCCTATGTGAGAAGGAAGGCTCACCCTAAGTGAGAAGAAAATTGGAATATCTGAAATTCGGTTCTAATATTCTTTTTCTTTGATAAATCAAATCATGTTTTCTAAATGGCTAAGGAAACATCAAATTCCAAATTTATTAATTAAGGTACAAATAAAGAAAAATAAAGAAAAACTGATGCTTTTGAACCTAATCACCTATGTTTCTCAAATTTAATTTTTATTTGCATCTCTTATAGTAATGGCAGCTTGGCTTTGTTCAATAATGATTTGGTAGTTATTGATTGTTTAAATTTTGAAATTTAAAAGAATTTATAATCAGATACTATATAAAAAAAGTTGGGCTTAGACATTGTGATTGCGCCAAGTGGTCAAGTGGCTTCACCAAATTGCAAAAAAAAATTTAGATTTTTGAAAATATATATATAATTGTTAAGTCAAGTGGCTGCATCAAATTGCATTAAGTTTTTAGATAAAAACAAAAAGTTTTTTATCTTATCGATTTCTTTGGATAAAGTAACAATAAATGTTTGTATGAGCTTCTTCTTCTTCTTTTTTTTTTTTTTTTTTTTGGATAAACATTTATCCTACACCATCTATTCTTTAATAGTAACAAATTTAAAATTTTTATTTTTTCTTCTAAAAAATAAGTTTTTTTTTTTTTTTTTTTGGATAAAGTAACAAAAAAAATAGGTAATATGTATTAACTTTAACGTAAACAAAAAAAAAAAACTAATATGCAATTAACACAAACTTACATAAACTTCTTTTTTCTTTTTGTTCATGTCAAGTTATCAACTTCTTCATAACTTAAAATTATCTAATATAAAAGTGGGGGTATATATACGATTTTGGTGTATTTTTCCCTTTTCCTACTATATGGTTTGTTGATATTATTTCCTTCTCATACCTTACCTATGAAACTTGCATGTAGTATTTACCTTCTTTTTTCTGTTTTTTCATAAAATTCTATTCTTTATATTTTTTTTCATCAAATTGAATATGTTTTGTGTGCGGGTTGCCTTTTATCTATATATATATATATATATATATATATAACCGAAACTTTTGAAATTCCTACAATTTTTCACGTCATCATTATTTTTAAAACATCAGCATTATAAAACAAAAATTCTGATTTTAATAACTATTTCTCACTATTTCTCCCCAATACTCCTTCTCCTTCCTTATAAAAACCTGATCAACTCTTTCTCTTTTCCAATTTTTCCTTCTTCTCCGTTCCTCTGCGTTTATTCTTCTTTTGCTTCTTTGGCGTTCCTTTCTTCTTCTGTCACTGGTGCCCAAAACCAAAAGAAATCAAAAGTGATTTTTTTCTTTTCCAATAAAGCTGTCTACCAATATGGCAGACACTACCCCTTCCCCATGAAAAAGTTGGACATTTGGCCATGCTTCAACCATTCATTCGCTTTTAATTGTTTTAAAACTTTTTTTTTATTTAATTATGTTTTTTATAGGACATTTAAATATTTAATTGCATTTTTTTTTTTTTTTTTTGGTGGGGAACTGGAAGAAATATCATTCCACAAAGAAATTGAATTACAACAGAGCCAGGAGGAGAGGATTACAGCAGATCATCCCTAAGAATATTCAGAATACAAGGGGGAGAGATTCATTTCCAAATTTTAGATTGACCCAAAGATTTTGCTTCTTTTGCCAACAAGTGAGCTGCTCTATTGCCATCCCTTTTCAGGTGATGGAAGGAGCAAAGACTAAACGCACTTGATGCCTCCCTGATGTCCTCAAGAATGTGTCCAAAAACGCTGCCAAAAGCCCCTTCAGATAAGGCAAGAATGATGGAGAGTGCATCGGACTCAAAAATGGCCTGGTCAATCTGCATTTCCAAGGCAAAAATAACCCATTGTTGCAGTGCATAGGCCTCGGTAATATCAGCTGGGAAGCAAGAGGGAAGAACCATACTAAGAGCACCAATAGGAGAACCCAATGAGTCCCGAATGATGACTCCAATGCAGGAATTGCCTCCCCTGTCGTCTGTTGCGCTGTCCACGTTGATCTTAAAGAATCCTAGTGGAGGTGTAGTCTAGTGGACATGGGCTGGTGGGGGAGAAGGGAAAGGGATGAGTCGAGAATCATTGAAGTCAAGTAAGGTTCTTTTTGCGGATTCCCAAACCTGGGCTGGCGAGATTGCTGAGTCATTGTGAATAGCCTGGTTTCTATTTCCCCAGATTGACCACAGAACAATGAAAAATAAGTCCAACTCATTAAGCTTGCCTAATCCAATAAACTAGGAAGCAAGGTCCACAATGTCTGCATTAGTGGTTGATAAGTTCACTGGGCAGTCAAGCCAAGAAACCCAGGTATGCTTGGCGTGGGAGCAATAGAGCAAAGCATGTTGGAGAGATTCCATTTCCTTGTCACATAACGGACAAAAACCAGATGAGTTTAAGCCATGACATCGAAGATTAAGCATTGTTGGAAGGCCATTTCTGCAGGCCCGCCACGCAAAGATCCAAACTTTTGGGGGAACTTTTAGATGCCAAATTCTTTTCCAGAAGGAAGGTAGATTGTGCTCAGTAGTGCTTTCGCCGGTTTCATTTTCTTCAACCACCCTCTTAGCAATATCGTAGGCACTCTTCACGGTGAAAGAGCCCCTTTTGTTACCCATCCAAATAAGTTGATCTTCAGGGAGGCTATAGCTGATAGGAATCTTGAGAATGGTGTCAGCTTCGAAAGGCAGAAAGATAGAACTCACCAAGTCATATTTCCACCATTTTGTGTCCTCGTCTATGAGCGATGAGACCATTGGGAAGTTGTCAAAATCTGTTTGAGGTGAGATCACCTTGTAGGTGGTTGGTGTTGGGAGCCACCTATCTTCCCAGATGTGTATTCTTTTGCCATTCCCCACCCTTCATCGAGTGCCTTCTTTTAGAACCCTTAAGCCGTTATGGATGCTCCTCCAAGCGTAGCCAGGATTACTTCCAATCCTAGAATTGAGAATATCATCATAGGGAAAGTATTTAGCTTTATAGACCCGAGCAACCAAGGAGTTGGGATTTGTGAGGATCTGCCACCCTTGCTTTGCTAGTAAAGCAAAGTTGAAGGCTTGGAGATTCCGAAAGCCCATACCGCCATATAATTTGGAATTACACATCTTCTTCCAACTAACCCAAGCAATTTTTGACTCATGGTTTCTTTGACCCCACCAAAAGTTTCTCATCAATCTTTCCAAGTCGTCACACAAGGTTTTTGGAAGTTGGAAACAACTCATGGTGTACGAGGGCACCGCTTGTGCCATGGCTTTGATGAGAATTTCGCGACCACCTATGGAAAGAAGTTTCTCCTTCCACCTCGCAAGTTTCTTGCCCACTCTTTCTTTGATTTCAGCAAAGACTTGTGTTTTTTATTTCCCAATCAAAGAGGGGAGACCAAGGTACTTCTTGTACCGAGAGTCTTGCATCAGGCCAAGTATGTTAAGGATCTCATCCTTAGTGGCAAAGGGGGTGTTTGGGCTGAAGAAGACCAAGGACTTGTCGGGATTAATTTTTTGGCCTGATGTAGATTCATAGATGCCGAGGATGCTCATAAGCTCATTGCACTCTTGGGCATTAGCCTTGCAAAATAGAAGGCTGTCATCGGCAAAGAAAAGATGCATGATGGGAGGGCAGCCCCTACAGATGGAAACCCCATTAAGAGCTTGATTTCTTGCGGCTTGGTGGATAAGCGCTGAGAGACCCTCAGCACAGAGGAGGAAAAGGCCCGAAGAGAGTGGGTCACCTTGACGGAGGCCCCAAGAAGGGGTAATGCAGTCGTAGGCTTCCCCATTAATGATGACAGAATATGTTACTGTTGAAATACATTGCATAAAGAGAGAGACCCATTTGCTGTGGAAGCCCAATTTTTCCATGACACTTTTGATAAAGCCCCACTCGACTCGATCAAACGCCTTGCTTATATCCAGCTTAATGGACATAAAACTATCCTTACCCTCTGTTTTGTGGTTTAGATAATGCATGAGCCCAAAAGCTACTAGGACATTATCAGTTATGAGTCTATCCGCTGTGAAGGCACTTTGATTTTCAGCTATCACTAGAGGGAGGACAGCCTTTAATCATTTACTCTATAAAACTCTCACCTAATTTATTTATTTTGTCCCACCAACCCCCATTTAATAACTCTTTTTTTCATTGGGTCTATTCGTTACTTATTCTATTCCACTCCCAATGAATTCGTTGGGTCCAACTAACTATTTTGTCCCACCAACCCCTATTTACTGGTCCAGTTATATATTATCTCTATCCTCTATCCTCGTCTAAGGCTTCTCCTTTCTAACTCCCCAACAAGCCAGCCCTGTTCTCTGTAGTCAGGATTCCCTGTCCTTCTCCCCCAAAATCTCTGTATCCCAAGGATTCTCTGCCGATCTCCTTCGTCCTTCTCCCCCCAAATCAAAGCCCCTACTCTACTCCCACACCCAGCTACACCTATAAACCCACAGCTTTATCTCAAATCAATGGAGCTGGAGCTCGCGTCCTTCACCCCGCGTTGGCTTATATATAGAGCACTTGGTCCTCACCATCCATCATCCTCCTCCACTGCTTCGTCCTCCTCAGTCATTGCACAATTTCTTCATCATCCTCCTAACGTGTAAGTGTTTAATGTTTCTATTAAATTCAAAAATGGTATGTTACTAAATTTTGTTCTTGGTTGCTGTTTATGGTTGCTTGTTGCTCTTGCTGTTCATATATGTATTTAATCTTCACTCTGTGTTGCTCTGGGTTAAGTTGAGAAATTATAAAACAAACTCTCACCTAATTTATTTATTTTGTCCCACCAACCCCCATTTAATAACTCTTTTTTTCATTGGGTCTATTCGTTACTTATTCTATTCCACTCCCAACGAATTCGTTGGGTCCAATTAACTATTTTGTCCCACCAACCCCTATTTACTGGTCCAGTTATATATTATCTCTATCCTCTATCCTCGTCTAAGGCTTCTCATTTCTAACTCCCCAACAAGCCAGCCCTGTTCTCTGTAGCCAGGATTCTCTGTCCTTCTCCCCCAAAATCTCTGTATCCCAAGGATTCTCTGCCGATCTCCTTCGTCCTTCTCCCCCCAAATCAAAGCCCCTACTCTACTCCCACACCCAGCTACACCTATAAACCCACAGCTTTATCTCAAATCAATGGAGCTGGAGCTCGCGTCCTTCACCCCGCGTTGGCTTATATATAGAGCACTTGGTCCTCACCATCCATCATCCTCCTCCACTGCTTCGTCCTCCTCAGTCATTGCACAATTTCTTCATCATCCTCCTAACGTGTAAGTGTTTAATGTTTCTATTAAATTCAAAAATGGTATGTTACTAAAATTTGTTCTTGGTTGCTGTTTATGGTTGCTTGTTGCTCTTGCTGTTCATATATGTATTTAATCTTCACTCTATGTTGCTCTGGGTTAAGTTGAGAAATTATAAAACAAATATTTAGGGCTCAAGTGTTTATGTCTTATTAGATGGCTGAGACATCCAATGCTGCGGATTCGCTATGGCCTGCACTATTGGTAAGGGAATTCATTGTAATCTTAGTAGAAGAAACTGCGAAAGGAAACGTTTGTAGTGGGATAATCACTAGAGGCCAAGGGCAAGCTGTCACCGACGAGTTTAACAACAAAACTGGAAAAAACTTTAGCAAGCAACAAATAAGAGGAAAACTCACACGTTTGAAAAAACAATACAAAGCGTTTTCCGAACTGATGGTTATAACCAAAATGGATTGTAATCCTGATACCAACTCTTGGGTGTGGAGAAATGCAACGGAGGTGAGTGTTATATTCATTCTTTTAATTCTTCATGTAAACAATCCCGTGTCTCTAATCCCATGTATACCACATCTTGTCTGTTTCTAGAAGAAGAGAAAGTACAATGAGTTTCGTAACCTCAATTTGAATAATATTAAATAATTTTATTTAATTAATATTTATATATAAAAGGTCTCACATAAATCTTTCACCTTAGGCCCTAAATTAGGTTGGGTTGGCCCTACTAACATGTTCTCTTAATTGAAAGTGAGTATATAAAATAAATAATTAAAAAAAAAATCAAACAAACACTGAGAGTGAGCATATTGGGTGTGTTTGATAACTATGATTGGCATAAATTATTTTATTTATGAACATATATTTTTTAAAATAAAAATAAAAAATCAAGTGGGCCATTCATATTGGGTTTTGTAAGAAGTGCGGTCTCAGTGAGAAGATCTCAATTCTCATGCATAGACCCAATAAAAAAAACAGCAAAAAGGAAATTTTCCGCTGGCGGGATTCGAACCCGGAATTCATTCAATCGATTTCATTAAATCGTTCGGATGGATTTGCCAAAGTGCTACAGCGGATTTCATGTCACATTGGTTATTAAAAATTATATTAAACCCTAAAGTCCAAGTAAAGGAGCTAAAGCCGGACCTTTTTAAAATTATCAAAAACCCAACAGATGAATTCACAAAACAGTACACACACAACAACATGAGTCAGAATCTTCTCAGAGAGAGAAGAGATAATAGCACTAAGTTTCATTTGATCTTGCAAATGCCAATGCTGAGATTCTGGGTTTTGAAGAACTTGAATGTCACTGTCAGTTGTAACGGTGATGAGCCGAGGTGGAGCAAGTCGAGATAGCCATAGAGATAAGGAACAATCTGTGCTTTCCACAGTAGGTAGTTGTCACGAGTCAATTTGATAGTGATCAGATGATGAATAGTGGTAAGTGTGGTGGGAGAAGGAGAAGGAGAAGCAGTGGTGTTGACAATAGAAGAGGCAGAGGAAGACGATGAAGCCATGATAAAAAAGACATTATAGAGTCACAACAGTATTGGGACAGTTCAAAGGACAATCAGTTAACAGCTTTTGTACTTAACAAAAGCCGTTATTCTAAAACCGTTTGTACTTAACAATCAAAGGACAGTTCAGTAGAGATAGAGAGAGAGAGAGAGAGAGAGAGGAGCCACGCCTTCCGTCGCCGCACGCCGGAAACCACCGGTAAAATCTGTTATTCTTTTGAAACCTCCTCCTCAATAAAATTGTGGATTGTAATATGGGCATATGGGCAGGGCACATTTTAAGATATAAAAGTAGCTTTCTTTATGATTTTCCATTTTTTGGATAGAAATAGTGGAATTTCATTAAAAATATCAAAAACCCAACAGAACACACACAACAACATCCTAGGATTGATAATAAAAATACATAATTTGACACAGTGACATATGGTGGGTTATAATATCTGGCAGTAGAAGAACATGTCCCTGCTGTTGTTGCTACTGAAAATCCATGACCCACTTGATACAGTGTCATTGCACCTTCAAAGACAATACTATTTCATTGATTCCAAACAGACACTTATGTTCAACTTTTAGCTTATGGTCTGAAATAAGCCATATTCTCTGGGTTAGGACTTAGGAATGAGAACAATATGAATGTATGATTGATTTTCTATAACATATGCCCCAAACTCAGCGCTGACAGCACAGCTCAAATGACATCAGACCCTTTTCAATATGAATATGAAATACTATTATATTTGAATAAATAATATTACTTACTTATAAAATAAAAAAAGCAGGAAAACCATCATGATCAGGTGACTTCATAGGAAACATCTTAAATAGGGCGTTTCTAATTACAGGAAATGCATGGCTTTGGCTCACTGAAGCTTTCTTTTCTTAGATTACTCTGTGGATGGTCCATAGTCATAGGTCTCAATGACAGTGGTACCCTAACAGAATTTGCTAATTTTATTTCTTTTTGAGTGTAATTTTCTTTATAGATACTCTTTAGGCTATCTTTTGCTATGTAATGTTCTTGAGGTGGCTTCATTGCAATAAAATCTATTAGTATGTTGATAGCTCATGGGAAAGATGACTCCAAGGGTGATAAAAGGATGTAATACAACTGTTAAGAGTTAAGTAGGATTTGTAAGAAAAATTTTTTTTGATGGTTTTATAGTTTCTTGTCTATTTGACTGAATCACGGGTTGAGGAACTAAAAGAGGGAATGTGTTACATTTTACATTGAAATAATTGAAGCAGTTTAGGGTCATTGTTTTGGTCTGATGCAGTTAATGGTTAGTATGTTGATGATAAAGTACCAAATGTTAATGTGAACTACGTCTTTTAACTAAATGTGATTATGATATTGTTTTGGACTTGTTAGGCTTAGGCTTGTCTTTTAATTTCCCCAATCTCAAAACCCTTTTAAAACCAAACTGTAGCTAGACAGACTTGCTAAGTATAATGTTTCAAAGATCTTTGTACAGTTTTATTCAATGTTATTGTTAGAGAGAGTTCTTTGTTATCTTTACTTATCAATAAAATAAAAAAATTCTTTGTTATCTTCATCTTTCCTTCTCTGTGTGTAAGTTTATCCATCTTTTCTCACAGATTTTAGTTAGTGGAAGATACTTAACTTTTTGTTTATGGACTTGAATTACAGGGTATTCTTATTATTAATTTTAAAATGAAGAAGATGATAGCCCTAGGCTTTGAGGGTTCAGCCAACAAGATTGGTGTTGGGGTTGTAACTTTAGATGGCACCATTCTATCAAATCCACGCCATACCTTCATTACCCCTCCTGGCCAAGGATTCCTTCCCCGAGAAACTGCTCAACACCATCTCCAACACATTCTTCCATTGATCAAATCTGCTTTGAAGACTGCCCAAATAACCCCAGATGAAATAGATTGCCTATGTTACACCAAGGGTCCTGGCATGGGAGCACCACTACAAGTTGCTGCTGTTGTTGTTCGGATTCTTTCACAGCTGTGGAAGAAGCCCATTGTTGCGGTTAACCACTGTGTGGCACATATTGAGATGGGGAGGATTGTGACTGGGGCAGATGATCCTGTTGTATTGTATGTTAGTGGTGGGAATACACAGGTAATAGCATATAGTGAAGGGCGGTACCAGATCTTTGGGGAGACCATTGATATTGCAGTTGGAAATTGCTTGGATCGATTTGCTAGGGTGTTAACACTCTCCAATGATCCAAACCCTGGATATAACATTGAGCAGGTATGTATCTGAACATGGGTGGAGTTTTCACTTTATATAGCTGACCCTGCATATAAATATTTTCAATGCTTCTTCATCTAGTTCCTTTTTTGGTTTCTTTTTTATTTATATAGAGATTTGTTTTTGTTGATTTATTTATTGAATATATTGATAATTAATTTATTTGTTAAATATAACCAAGACAAAATCATTTTCACTATGAGGACTATTAAGATTAATATACATGTAAGTGTGTGGAACATGGCCAATAAGCTCTTGCCCAAATGGCACCTCCTTCCCTTATAAAAGCAAGGTGAATGGTTAGGCCATGGATTTAAGATCCACCGTGTGCACATGTAACTTGGTAATAAAAAAAATGTATGCTTGTTGAATGTGTAGACACATATTTATATCCTTATTTGCTTTAGATGATCATACAACGTAAAATGCGATGTGCTTATCATTTTGGCATCTTCAAAGGCTAATCATAATGTATACTAACCTCTGCATACTTTACTGTTTAAAATACTTTAATTTATGGAGGATATATGTATGGACACTTAAGTGCCTTCTCTATTGGGTCCAAAATTTAAAAGGTCAAATTGGTTTATCTAGAATAACAATGTGATTTTTATTGAGAAATCTTACTTCGTGCAATCTAATGTTAAATGAGAGTAGTCAATACTTTGATGATTCATGATATCCTGTATCTCGATTGACAATATATTACTATTACATTTATGGAGTTTCTCTTCTTCTTCTTTGAAGATTTACAATTAGTGCCTTCATTCCATAATAGCCATAACCTATGCGTTCTCCAGGGTGTCCAGTGAATTTCCAGCACAATGTGTCGCTATGCATTATCGACAGAGTTTGATTGCTCTGGTTTTAACTGATTGGTGTAGCTATATCAGCATCTGGTATAGATTGATGGCACATGACTTATCAAAAGATTAATGGTGCAGATGAGAATTTGTCCTTTGTATGCTATGTATTGAGAAGTTTCCCTGTTAATAATTAGGAGACTCTTGCAATGAAATTCTGGTCTCTTTTACACACAATGATACTTCATTGCTAACAGCTTCCTGATGTGAATGCAATCAAGACCAAATGAGAGGGATGTCTTTTGACTTTGAAGATGAGGTGGGAGTGAAGTGTGATTTTTGGTAGGTTTTCTAGTGTATAGAAGTGATTCTTAGTCTGAATAGGGTTAGTGCAAGAAGAGTTCATTGGATAGTGGTGGCTAGTTTACTAGAATATTAATTATTTATTTTTAAGGTGATGCAAGGTGGGTTCTTTTCTGGAAATGAATTTTTTTATTGGAAATTGCACTTGTGATTTGCTTTTCCTCATTCTATTTTATGGAGGATAGAAACCGTCAATTGTGAGCTATTTTGGGTTTTTTTCAGGGTCATCTACTGGTTCCCCCATGTCTATGAATGGGTTGAAGAGAGGAAGAATACTTGGTGCTAATGTTCTTTGATCTTTCATTGGTGCAAAGTTTGATGGTTTAGGAGATCGTGTGATACAGTGCAAATAATTGCTTCCCACATATGCAACTGAGCAGACATAGGGCAGTAGCAAAGTAGAACTTTACTAGAAATTGGGGAAAAAATTGGGGAACAAAGTTTTAATGTTCTTAGAGGATTTGTGGTTGAAATCAGGTTACAAAAGATTGATCCCTGACAGCTTAAAAGTTACAGGAAATTGGGAATTTTTTTTTTTTAAAGCAAGATGTAAGAAACTCTGACAGCAGGTTCTTTAAAGCTTTAGGGTGGCTTAGTTTAGATTTAAACTTTTCAGAAAAGTTTAGATTGCAGTTGGGTTTGCTATGCTGTTTCATGTTATATTCTATCACATCCTATTTTTTAAGCCTCTATGCTTTGGTTGTTGATTCATTCTAAATGCTTGACCGCACTCATTTGTTACAGTTTATTTTCAGCCTTTTGAAAATGGGGTTAAAATGCCTGATATTATTTTATTTTTTTCTTCACCAGCTTGCAAAGAAAGGAGAACAATTTATAGACCTTCCTTATGTTGTAAAAGGGATGGATGTATCTTTTAGTGGAATATTGAGCTATATTGAAGCCACTGCTGCAGAGAAGCTAAAAAATAATGAGTGCACCCCTGCAGATTTGTGTTACTCCTTGCAGGTAAACTGTAGTTGTAAATTATTTTGTATTTGAACTAAGCTATTCTTCATATCTCAAACATTAGATGTTGTATCATCATGTTTGTTAGTTCTTTGCCTTAATTCTCTTCCTCTCAAAAGCTAACTCACCCTCTGTGGGAGGGGCTTTTCTAAAGTTCCATATACTAGGCCATACAGTTTCTCTCTTTTATTTTACTTATACACCCGAAAAGAACTTTATTTATATTATTCTGACATATATTGTGTAATATTTTGATATGTAATATGTTGCAGGAAACTGTGTTTGCAATGCTTGTGGAGATTACAGAACGGGCAATGGCACACTGTGACACGAAAGATGTTCTTATTGTTGGTGGTGTTGGTTGCAACGAGCGTTTGCAGGAGATGATGAGAACAATGTGCTCAGAGCGTGGTGGAAAGTTGTTTGCTACTGATGACAGGTATTGCATTGATAACGGAGCAATGATTGCATACACTGGTCTCCTTGCTTATGCTCATGGTACGGTAACTCCACTGGAGGAATCGACTTTCACCCAGCGGTTCCGTACTGATGAAGTACATGCAATCTGGAGACAGAAAAAGGAGCCTTCTAATGCTTGCTAGAATTAAGATCAATAATGAATTCCTTATTTGAAAATTAGTATGAAAAAGTTACAATATTTAAAGGATAAACTGACTTAGCTGTGCTGCCTTGGAATTTAAAATAGTATTTGGTACCAATCAAGAAACATACATTCATGAATTGTACTAAATGTATTACTTATTGAGTAGCTATATGTTAGTTTACAGTTATTGTATGGGTTATTCTGTGGACATTTTGCTGTGGGCTGGTACACACAAGTTTTGATTGGATATATTTTACCAGTGATTATGGTTTTTTTTTTTTTTATAAGTACCAGTGATTATGGTTATAGGGCTTGGAATTTGGTTCCTAACCTTTCAAGATGGGGCTATTTGGCTAATTATATTATGGAATCAAGTATTATGGTGATAGATTTTACCATGGTAATTAAAGGGAGAGAATATAGTAGGTTAAGAACTTGCCAACCTGCCTGGGTTTTGGGGAAACCAATTGTATGATTTTCTAAATTCTGATAGTTAATGGATTTTGCAAATTATGAAAATCCAGGCCAACTACCTCTTTGTACTTTTATTTTCTTGAGACTGAAACCACTTGAATTAAAGGGAACTAAGTTAACAGCCTGTTTGTTCTTAATGTGTCTGATCCTAGTCTTTGTGACCACCTTGATTCAGTTAATTTTTCTGTTCTCCATGTGCTAGGATTGCATTCCATTCAAGGTAGTTGGGTAGGTTTGCAGATGGGGGTAGGTATTAGCATCTCGTATACTTGATATTTATTGTTGGCCCGCTTCTAGTACAACTTGGAGTCTACAAGAATTGAATCAAGTTCCTAATTCCATGTATGAAATCCATAAATTTAAGGGGCTTTTATACTTTAAGAATGTGGACCAATGATATTAATATCAAACACACTATCACCAACAGTTATTTTATTGTGTGTCATTATCATAAATGAATTCATTTTCCAAGTGAGATGTGCAACTACAAAACATAGCCACTTACAATTAGTGAAAATTGATAATACAAAGGAAGAAAAATAGGAGAAAATGGTTTCATTTCACCTAATCTTTTGTAAAATTTGGTGCAGAATACTTTTCAAAAAATGATCTGGCTCAGATTGAATTGAGTCAGAGACACAAATGTTACTATATTTGCATTCCTTTAGCTACCACTACAACCATTGGACTTGATTACAATCAGATTCTCGACTCAAACACTATCATTCTTATTCATTGCATAAAACCAAGTTATGATATTCACCATTGTCGGCAGTTGCACCTTTTTTAGTCACTGCTGCAGTTGTAGACTCACATCACCCACCAACATCATCTGTTAAGCTGTAACGTGAATCACCATAAGCCTTTTTTTATTGTGTTGCTGTAACTTGTTTTTTTATTTGCTCTTGTAATGAATTGGCAGGAGATGTTATGTAAATAAAATATTCATATTTGTGAGGTTACAAAGTTGATCTGAAATTAATTTGTCAACAACACTGTTTTGTTACAACAGTGAGGTACAAATATTTCTAAAAATACAATCTTCTTCTCCCTCTTCAACCGATAATTATTTTCCTTTTGAAATGGAAAGAATGTAAGGCATTATTTTTTGAGTTATTCCTGTAAGATTGTTGGTAAAATAACTTTTAAGCGTTCTGGTTTGAAGTTTAAATGGTAGTTCTGCACCATTTAAACTAGTAGTATATGGATAACTATTATTTTAGTGTTTTAACCTAGTAGCATTTGTTTTTCAAAATCCTCTATAGAATATGGATAACCATTAATGACCAATGAGACGTTTTGAGCACATTCTTCCCTGCACTAATTCCAAGTGAGTGTTTCACAAACTCTAAGAAACAGCAATTCTATCATTAATCATGGAGAAAATGAACTTTAAATGAATGAAAGAGAATTTATAATGAGATGGATTTTCAAAGTGTAGTCTAACTGCTGGATTAGACTCTCATATAGAACTGGAATTTGTTGGTATTAACAAGCAATTTATACCTCTTTCTTTTTTTCAGGGTTTTCCCAATGGTTCCTGTGTTTCTCAGTACACAAACATCTTAGTCAAAAACCTCTTCTTTTCTCTTTTTTTTTTAACTTTTACTTTTTGAAGACATTCAAACTCAGTGAGTTAATGTAACAAAAGGTCACCATAAATTAAAGAGTATAACCATATTCCTTGGTAAAGTAGCACCAATCTACTTCAAATTTTCGTCTTCTATCTGTTAAATCAACTCACTATATAAAATTTGATATTTACAACAGTGAGGGAGGAGTGGCTTAAACCATGACCGGCTCTGTTGGAAACACTAAGATCAGTTGAATTACAAGGTTTTTAGCAAAGACATGCAACAGATGTATTATTTCTCAAAACATACTTAAATGTTAAGGAATGATATGTACCAATTTAATTTCATCTTACAAGACAAAGAGAACAGTTGTATTGGTCCCCCTTTTTTTTAAATCTTTTGAAAATGTTGTTTTAGTCCTTATCAATCAACCTACGAAAGAGAATAATAAATATACAGGTATTGCGGTACAACAGATGAGTAAGATTTGTCAGTTGAGCTTGAGCCCCCATTTGGGCAAATCGTAATCCATACTTTCATAGTACTCACAGCGTAACAAAAGAAATAATTTCTTTTTCAAGCTAAGCATTTTGACATGCAAGTTATACCAGCCCACCTATAAAATATACATCCAAAGCAAAGGTTATCTAGTTATCTTAATTGGAGAAGCAGCCAAACAATGGTATCTGCAGTATTATGATGCGTGTAAATTCAGTATGGTTGGTCAATTGTCAGAATTAGTAAGTCTAAAAGAGTCCCTTGCACCCATCAAAAATTTAAGAGCTCAGGTTGCTTTCAAGTGCCTTCAGTATCTCCAAAAGGGGATCCAATCTCTAATGCTGGATAATATGCTTTGGTTGGAAGTCTCTTTTGTCCCTTTTCCTCCTTTTCATGCATATCATCATTAATTCTAGTTAAAAAGAGCTGAATTGCTGGATCCAAGGCTTGCCAAATTGGAAGTTTCTTCTCAACTTCTGCTCAAGTAAATCAAATTTGACAATACCACCGCACACCCTTGGTGCGATGGTCACTCTACAAGTATAAGTGCTTGTAGAGTGTGGGGGGCAAGGGCCGGGGTTCAAGTCTCCAGGAGGGAGCTTCACACACATATACACTTAGATTAGGCTAGAGTAGAATTCTATCTTGTATCAAAAAAAAAAAAAAAAAAAATCAAATTTGACAATAATGGTATAATCCATGCGTGTTTGAATGAAGACAAGCATATGAATATGACCGTAACTCACAAGCTTACTTTGGACTTTTGGAGCATAAGGCTCCAGTCTTTACAAGCAAAAAAGTTGCAAACATTGAATATCAGCCATCTGGGTCATTTCAACCACCCTAGTCTATGGATGAATAATTGAATATGGAAGCAGTAGCTATTTGATTTTTAGGTCTTCAATGTTTAATCCATGAAAAGAGAGAGAATTATGTAACACATTTTGTGTAACAAGTTTTGCTCTGGGGTTTACATATGTTCATAATTGCTGTTATTGTGATAGAAATTGAGAAGGATTTCTTTATTGATTAATTAGTTTTTTTTTTTTTTTTTGATAGGTAAGAAACATGTATATTCAAAAAATTGCTAAATGCAAATTAGCACTAGCATATCAAAAGTACAAGAACAGACAGAGAAGCAAAAAGAAAAAAAAAAAAAAAAAAAAAAACACTAACTGCGAAGGAGAAGAGAGCTAAGGAATAAAAGAAGAGAATCACTAAATGTGAGTCCCCAAGCCCTATCCCAATCAAAAAGGGAACCAAAAAAAAGAGCAAGCAGTTGGTCATCGGATCTATCCAAATCATCAAATGTTCGCCGATTGCGTTCCCTCCAAATACACCACATCAAACACAATGGAACTAAATTCCAAATGTGAGATGAATGTTTCCCCAATCAATTCCATAAACCAAAAAGAAATCTGACACCATACATGAGGAGATCCACTATCTCCCCACAACAATGACACATAATACACCAATCAACGAAGACGAAGCCCTTAAGCCTCAAATTATCTTTTGTAAGAATCCTATCCCATGCCGCTGTCCAAACAAAGAAAGAGACCCGTCGGTGCCTTAACCTTCCAAATACATTTCCATGGAAATACAATGGAAGAAGAACCATGTAACTTATGATAATATAAGCAAATAGTAAAATCTTCATTCTTTGCCAACTTCCATCTCATACGATCACCCCATCAGTCACTAGAGGTAAATTAGATGCCAAGAATCGAAAGAAATCATCCACCACATCTGCCTCCCAATCATTAGGACCCGAATGCAACAAACATCCCAAGTTCTCCTATTCTCCACACCTTGACACATCAAAGATGATTCTACCGAAGCTTCTTCTTTGTTTGCAGCAAAATTCTAGCAGTTTGGATTTTCTTATATCATTAGTAAAACAATTTTCTATTCAAACCCGAGAATCATTCCATTGGAAGAACATTTTGCCTGTCCTCTACCAGTTATTTGAACAAAGAACTTGAGAATTAAACAGAACACAGAGTGTAGGAAACAGAATCTTCTTTTTTTTTCTTCTTTGTTAAAATTTTACATTTTTTTAGTTTTACATTTTCTTCAAGGTTTTGTTGGTACACTGACTGTAAACTGAACAAAAGACACTAAGAACGAACAAGGGTGGATACAAGAGTTTGCAACCTTGCTCTATACAGAAAATTACAGAATGCAAAAGCTACACATTACTTTGTTCAACTGGATAAACTACAAACTAAAGTCACGACAAGCTCTTGTTCTTGTTTAACGGGGCTGCTGGATGCGTCGAGGGCTGCATTTTGCACTCAAGCCCTTAGTTGCTTTTTCTGCATACTTTGCTGGTTGCACTGGAGCCTTGGGACTTCTTTCCTCCAAAGACTTCAGATTCTTCATCACTGCCTCAGCAGCATTCACTCCAAAGCCTATCATCCCAAATCAAGATAAGGTATGGAAATTAAGTCCAATGGTCTAAAGGGGTTTTTGAAAAATGCAAGGACAAGAAATTTAAATCACTGCCATTACAATTTATTATGCCCACCTTCAGTTTCAGAAGATTGGATGAACTCCTCAAACTGAGCTTCCATACTTGAAAAATCGTCATCGTCATCAAAATCAAAGCTCTCTGGCAGTAAATCAGCAACATTGACACTATTAAAGTCAACCTCAGCATTGTCATAGAAACCATCCTCGCCTTGATGCTGGCTTAGCCAGTAGTCACGGTACCATGTTGAGGTGGTAATCAATTGCCACCATTCTGGAGAGAAATCCTCCACTCGGCGGAAAGCAGCAGGAATGAAAAGTGGGGCATTGGGGTTTAAAGTCGACCTTCCTCCTGAAACCAGAGCCATCCTTCCCGATCAAATCTAACTTTGTACTTTTTATCTGTTGATCAAGTCAGAGAACACGCTAAGAAATTGGGACTTTGACTCGAAACAAATGCAGTAAATTAAGAACTCATACAATTCTCATTGGTAAGTTATTCACACACCCAATGGGTTTTAACTTTTAAATCCACAACTTCCCTCTCCACCCATTTGCATAGATTTTGTAACTACTTCACTGATAAACAAAAAAACAGGCTTTGATCCAACCAACGATACAAAGACGGATTCTTTTCGCACTAAATCAGTTGTTTCTACGAAATACAACCAAGACTCAGATTAATATTCATGACCAATGTCGTTGTTGTCAAGCTAAAGCCAAACTTAACATAAACAGCACATCTCAAACTCCAAATCAAGACTCTCAACACCTGTTATTCCCAAAATTTTGAGACTCAAGTACAGATTCTAAGAGACTAGTCAAGGTCAATGATATAACAACAACAAATCCTAATCTCAAAATTTTGAATGTCAACTACAAATTCTAAACAAACTAATCAAGGTCGGTCACGTGTATTCCGATCCCTCGATCTCACTCTTCACCCATTCTTTTGATACCAACAATTCATCGCATTCTTAAGCGTTTCCAATACAATTAAAATCACAAAATTATAAAACACATTCAAATTTTATAGCAAGAGCAACAAATAGATCAAATTTCTTTTTCTTTTTCTTTTTTTCAATTTTATTTAGATATTACATAAATCGGATGTAATTATCCTCACAATAAAAAATTTAAAAAAAAAAAAAAAACTTTATTTACTTGTAGATCACAAAGCAAGGATATCAAAAAAAGTTTCTTCACGATCATCAAAATAAAAATTCAAAAATTGATCAACGATCAAAAAGTGTCAAAATTCACAAAGCAATGACAACAAAGAAAAGGATCTTCATGATCATCAAAATAAAATTTCAAAAAATTGAATTAAAAAAAAAAAAGTCAAAATTCACAAAACATATCAACCTAATTCAACGAATTCTTAAATCATTTCTTTCCCTTTCACTTTCACAGCAACCAAACAGACATTCAAAAATTCAAAAAATTTCCTTCCAAAATTTAAATTACACAAACAGATCGCAAATTCGTTTCTAGATCTCAAAATAATTTTACCTTTTTTGAGCGAAAATATCTTTGACGAAGCGTTAGGTTCGGCGTGTTTGTGCAGAGAGGAGAGAGAGCGTGAAACGCGTGAGAAAATGGGATGGAGAGGCTCTGTATTTATAGGGCGGGCAGTCCGAGCCTAGGTGGTTTGGAGGTACGCGTTTTGAGGTTCGGGTGCCGAACCTGTCCACTGGTGGTATGAACAGTTTGAACGAATAAATGAGAAGTGTACTGTACGGGCCTGCCTAGTCAGCGCATAGTCGTCGCTCCCCCTTATGGGTAATTTCATGGACGGTGTACGTGTCTTTCTTCTTCACCCATCTCTACAAAGTACAAACACAATTTCATGGACGGTGTACGTGTCTTTCCTCCTAGAGTTTTTACTTTTTATCTCTAAATTTAAAATTTTTTCTTTTTTCATTTCCATCCATTGTAAAAAAAAAAAAAAAAAAAAAAATTATTTTGAGGTCATAGTTGGGATAGAAAAAAGAGTTTTATATTCAATAATTTAAAGATAATTTTTTTTAAAGTTTAAGGACAAGAAGTGAAATATTTTTTAATAGTTTATTGGGAAAAAAAAAAGAATTTTTTACACTTTAGAAAAGAAAATAATATTTTTGCTCAAAAAAATGAAAAAAAAAAAAACACTATCATTTTCACAACATTTTTCATAATGTAGACACTCGATTTTGCACCCATAATTTAATCTTGGAATAACAATTGAATTAGTACGATTTTATTGATTCTCATTTTGGTATAGTATTAAATATTAATGTCACTTTATCATCTACAATTTATAACTTACGATTTTGACAATTATAAAATATATTTTGAAAACTAGTGTGACTCTAAACTTATTGTTTTTTTGTTTATTGACTTTCATCTCATTGGAGATCTTATTTACATCATTTTAAAAAAAATCAAATGTATATTTTTTTTAATTATGGTAAAAGTAAGATATAGTAATATCTTACGTCACTATATTAGGTTTTTGAAACTTTTAGTTGCATTGACCAATATATATAAGCCATATTATCATTTTTAAGGACAATTGAATTCAATGTAGCTATGTGTGTTGATTGAATTGGATAACCTAATGAATTGCACCTAAAATAATGTATTTAAGTGTTGCCCTCAAATTTAATTATTCTTAAAAAAATATATTGATGATGGTTTGAAAATCAGTGGGCTGAGAATCTCCGGATGTCAATCTTGAGGGCCGTGTCCTGGAAAATCAAACAGGGTTAGAGGAGACCGGTGGAGGCCGGCCTAGAATCCTCCGATAGTAAAGTTAGTGAAAGGTCTCAAAAACTCAGAATATTTCGTAAGTTCTTATTTATGGAGAATGTTTTTCATACCTTGCTCTTCTGCCAATAAGTCCTTTTTATAGTGTTTTCTTAAGGCGGTTACCTTGTAACTTCTCCTATCATCTCGGGTCTTCGGAGTAACCTCTACAACTGTCATGGAAGTTACAACACGATTTCATCCTCAATCATTTATTATAGAACGGTTGATGAAACGTAGTATTTGTTGGGAACAAATGCAACGTTTCATCTCGTCCGTTTCATCTTGACAAAGGACGAGACGTTGTTATAGTGCCTAGCTCGTCCGTCATCAGGGACGGACGAGACATTATTACAATGTCTCGTCCTCGTCCTTCAGGACGATGAAGACTGATTGGACGAGCGTTGATTTAAACTCTCAAAGGCCCTTTCTTTATATTTGGACGAGGTATGTGGACGAGATGGGAGTTAACTTTTTCCTTCACCATCATATATAATATTATATGTGCTTTATAGGACAATGTAACCTTGTGTTTGAATTTAATTGGGAAACCAAATATATAGCACCTAAAGAACTTTATTTAAGTTATTTCCGTGGTAAAATTCCTTATTACACAAAATTACCCTAATGTCAATTACTTGGTGATACTACCAAAGTGACGTTAATAACGAACCAACTATAGGCAGTAGTAAGCTTATATCAAAAATAATTTAAAGATAAACAATTTTTTTAAAAAAAAGTTTAAGGACAAGAAGTGAAACATTTTTTGATAGTTTATTGGGAAAAAAAAAATTCATACTTTAGGAAAGAAAATAATATTTTTGCTCAAAAAAAGGGAAAAAACACTATCATTTTCGCAACATTTTTCATAACAATTGAATTAGTAAGATTTTATTGATTCTCATTTTGGTACACTATTAAATATTAATGTCACTTTATCATTTACAATTCACAACTCACCACTTTGACAATTGTAAAATATTTTTTGAAAATGTGTGTGTCTCTAAACTTATTGTTTGTTGTTTATTGACTTTCATCTCTTTGGAGATTTATAATGATGAAAGGGTATAACTTTTTTAGTGTGAGTTTGGATAGCATTGATATCCAAACTCAGCTGCGTTTGGCGTTTTTTTGAGGGTTTCACTGCACTATTTACAGGACCCACAAGTACGAAAAAACACAAATCTAACTTTAAAACTGGGTCCCACGGCACTATTCACACATTTAAAAATTAATTCGCTATAGTGTTTTTAGTTTTTAGCAATAAGCGGTATCTAAACAGACTTTTACGTCATTTAAAAAAAAAATTAGGGTAAAAGTAAGATAGAGTAATATCTTACGTCACTATATTAGGTTTTTGAAACATTCAATTGCATTGACCAATAAGTATAAGCAATATTATCATTTTTAAGGACAATTGAATTCAATGTAGCTATGTATGTTGATTGAATTGGATAACCTAATGCATTGCACCTAAAATAATGTATTTAAGTGTTACCCTTGGATTTAATTATTCTTAAAATATATATATATATATATATAATATTGTATGTGCTTTATTGGACAATGCAACCTTGTGTTTGAATTTAATTGGGAAACCAAATATATAGCACCTCAGAAACTTTATTTAAGTTGTTTCCATGGTAAAATTCCTTATTACACAAAATTACCCTTATGTCAATTACTTGGTGATACTACCAAAGTGACGTTAATAACAAACCAACTGTAGCCAGTAGTAAGCTTATATCAAAATAATGTTGCACAACTCACAACTTATAACAAGATAATTGTGAATTGATTTTGCATATATAGCATTTCTCTTTATTTTTCTTTAAATTTTTTTATGCACTTCAACCGTTTGTGGAAAATTTAGCTTGTTCAAAAGATTTTCTTCAATGCAATACATTTGAAGAAAAAGGTAATTTAAATTTAGATAAAATTAATATTAATAAAGATGAGATGTTAACCTTTCAAATGAAGTAAATGGTAAATTGAAAAATGTTATTAATGTTGTGTCTATTGTCATTTCGAAAATGATTATATTTCAGTAGAGAGTTTTGTAGTTTTGTAGTATAACCGTATAACTTGATCTCCTTTATTAGAACCATGGTTAGAATCCCCTATCTCCCATTATTGTAAGTAGCAAATTATAAATTTAAAAAAACACAATTTGGGGTATTCAAAATTGAATATGGACCAATAATAAGAGATGGAATAAGTATAAATTATTTAAGTTTCTTGTATTATATAATAGTCAAGTTTAAGAAGAAAAATAATGTCTAATTTTACCTTTTCATAAGGGATTTATTTATTTTTCCTATAAATACCAAATTTGCATTTGAACAAATTCCAAAAAATGCTTAACTTTTCATTTTATATTACCATACTAGTATTTTGGTTCATAAATTAAGTGATACAAGTTAAATTTTCTACTGTGTTATTTTAGATCCTCAAGAGTTAGAACATAGTTTTTTTTTTTTTTTTTTTTTTTTTTTTCTCATGATGTATTGTCAAACTTAAATGTGTAAATTAAGCAAATTGCATCTCTTTAAATTTATTTGGTCACGTATCAATTATGTATGATCATAGGTTGGTTATTAGGTGTGATCATAGGCTGGTTAAGTTTGGATTGGGATATATACAACTCGTCACCCAATGCTATCTATTTGGGTGGACATTCCACCCATTGCCATCCAAAACTTCGAATGATTTCTGTTTCCTCCCCATTTTTAAGCAGATCGTTAGGTATGATAAATATTAACACCCAACACCCCACAAAAAATATATTCAATTTTATACAAACTTCCTTTTAAATATTCAATTTTTCACTCTTATCAAAAAGCAAAAACTATCAAGTGTTTATAAAAATATATCTTTTAATATTTAAAAATAGCCATAAATACATGTCTAAGACTCTAAATCAAGGAGCCAAGCATTGTCCTCATCAAGGCAGATGAAAGCTCAATTTGGTCTTTCATGGCCATGAGTCATCATCTTTGTCAAGGTCCTCATTGAGACAAGGTCACATTGCTAAACTTTTCTTTAACATTGGAAAAGCTTTTTTTTTTTTTACCCTTTTCATGTTAGACCACTGTCCTTTTACATACTACAGAATCCTCCATTCTTTCTCTACCCTCCTTCCCCATTGCTTTGTTTTTGGTTGGTTGAGTCGGATTGAATGAGTGGATTTGACCTACAAGTTTGTTAACCACTCATAATATTAATCTAATACTATATATTATAGCAGGAGCCTTTAAGGAGGTACTGCCACGTTAGGAAAAAAGACCCCTTTAAAAACTGACACGTATAGAGTTTGTCCTTTAAAATTTCACTCGATGCGTCTGGAAGACTCACTTTCAGACACCCACCCACTTATCCAAAAAAAAAGAAAGAGAAAAAAATGCAAACCCTTATAAAACACTAGCCGCATATCCAAAAAAAAAAAAAAAAGGAAACAAACCCTAAAACCCAAACTATATTTCCCGATCAAAATTCAAACCCAAACTTGCGATTCTTCGTTGCACCCCCATATACCCACAGATCGGACTAGCGTGTTCCAACCCATCAAAAAAAAAAAAAATCTCAAACTCAGTAACAGTAAAACCGAGAAAGGGAGACATATGTTGCAGAAAGGGAGAACCGAGAAAGAGAACGATAGAGAGAGATTCAGTCTGTCATTGATGGTGGAGAGAGAAAAATTTGGAAAGACAGTCGGGCCTTTGCCACCATCAGACCACCGTACCCTCCACCGGTATGGTCTCTGTTTTTTTTGTACCGAAGGTCAGCATACTCCTTTCCTTTTCAAATACTTTTTTTGTTGTTTGAAAGACTGAAACTTCGATTGATGTATATCCACAGTTTGCAGTAAAAAAAACAAACATTCTATCAAGGGTCTTTCTTCTTCTCAAAAACCCTTCGATCCAGGAAAAAAAAAAAGCAGAGGATGGAAGATGAGTCCCTCTGCCTATTAACAATGCCTCCGACGGGCTTCCTATCCATTCACTGACTTTTTTTTTTCTTTCTAATTTGTGGTATGCTTCAAACTTTTACAATTATAGTTGGGTTTGGTTCTAGAAATTAGGGTTAAGGAAATCGAAATTTTGATATGTCACTATCTTTATTAAATATTTTCGGTAATGGGTTTGTTTGAAAATTTATCTTTCAGATTTAAATCACTCAATTTCTTTCTCTGCAGAGATAAAGTGGAATCTTTGTTCAATCTAGAGTATCTAACTTCATCAAAACAAAGGTACCAATTTCTTTTCCTAATATTCTCTTCCCTTTGCCTCTCTATTTGTTTAATTTAGGGAAAACCTCCACAAAATGAAATCCTTCTAATTCTTTAAACTAAATCATTTCACTTTAATTTTCAGGTTTTGTTTGGGATGTGGGATTTCGAAATCTAAAAATATAATGTTATTTTTGTACGGCCCCCGCAACATGGCCCATAGTGGGCCTTGGACCCTGGCCTGGGTGTATGGCCCATGAGGCCGATCTCCCTCTACCTAGCGGCCCACCCCCGAGCCACGCATGCTGCAGGCCCAAGCTTTGCCTTTTCATCGTTTCTCGGCAAACACCTTCCCGAGCAGTGATAAATATACGGCTCGCGGGACACCCCGCCCTGTACCTACCCGGCCGTGTCTCGGAGAGGCACCGCTGCCGAGAACTATCGTGGAGGTGGGAACCAAGTTCCAACGCCACCCTCACCGCTTCCCACGCCCACCTAACCACCCACTTACGATCGATAATACTGGACCGCCGGTTGCACTTACTGGCAAATAATTATGACCTCTCCACTAATCTATGGACTATAAATACAAGAAGTTTTGAGAAGACAATGGTTGGAGAATTGACGGAAAGAAGAGTGTAAACAGAGAGAAAACAGAGTGAGGAGGTGGTTCAGACCCCCGAGGAGAGGAAAGTGATTCCATTGAGCCTTAGCGTTAAGAACGACCCAATGTAGGAAATCCAAACCCACTATACAAGTAAGTTGTGAGCCCAAGTGAGGCCCAGCCCAACGGGTTTCAGTTCAACATGGCCCATAGTGGGCCTTGGACCCTGGCCTGGGTGTATGGCCCATGAGGCCGGTCTCCCTCTACCTAGCGGCCCACCCCCGAGCCACGCATGCTGCAGGCCCAAGCTTTGCCTTTTCATCGTTTCTCGGCAAACACCTTCCCGAGCAGTGATAAATATACGGCTCGCGGGACACCCCGCCCTGTACCTACCCGGCCGTGTCTCGGAGAGGCACCGCTGCCGAGAACTATCGTGGAGGTGGGAACCAAGTTCCAACGCCACCCTCACCGCTTCCCACGCCCACCTAACCACCCACTTACGATCGATAATACTGGACCGCCGGTTGCACTTACTGGCAAATAATTATGACCTCTCCACTAATCTATGGACTATAAATACAAGAAGTTTTGAGAAGACAATGGTTGGAGAATTGACGGAAAGAAGAGTGTAAACAAAGAGAAAACAGAGTGAGGAGGTGGTTCAAACCCCCGAGGAGAGGAAAGTGATTCCATTGAGCCTTAGCGTTAAGAACGACCCAGTGTAGGAAATCCAAACCCACTATACAAGTAAGTTGTGAGCCCAAGTGAGGCCCAGCCCAACGGGTTTCAGTTTTGGGTGCGCACAATTGGCGCCGTCTGTGGGAAATCCTACTAAGCAGTGGTTCCGCCGAGACTCGTGTATCGGAAAGATGTCTGGAGGTAACGCCGAGAGTGGCTCGGCAGGGTCTTCCAGGGGCTCCACCTGGCGGGAACAGAGGCAGAAGAGACGCGAGGATCCGGCTTACGAGCAACTGGAAGAGTGGGCCGGCTTTGGAGAAGGGTCGTATCAAATGGGGAGAACGGTATCCCATGCTTCCCGGCATAGGCAACCTGACGTCAGGGATGAAGAGCTTGAGCGGCTGCGAAGGTTAGTACAAGACCTGGAGTTGGAAGCACGAAACGAGCGCCGCCGAGCCGGTCAAGAAGACCGAGGGAGAAGGCCTGACGCCGAGGAAGAGAGACGCGGGATGGGATCGAATCAATCAGGATCCCGCCACCACAGGGAGCGCTCGCACTCGAGGGAGTCCCGTCGCCGCCGAGACCGCTCCCATTCAGCAGAATCTCACCGACGGCGAAATCGCTCTCGGTCGCGGGAATACGGGAATCGGGGCTCGAATTCTCCAGAGGGACGGCGAAGGAATGCGGCCATGGATGCTATGAGCCGTGCATTGCGCAGGGCAGCTCGGTCCCCATTCTCAGCAGATATTGAGCGAGCACCGATGCCGGACAGATTTACGCGTCCGCCGTTCAATTCGTATGGTGGGAAAACGGACCCCGTGGAGCATGTCAGCCACTATATCCAGATGATGTCTTTGCATACCCGCAATGACGCTCTGATGTGCAAGGTTTTTCCCTCCAACCTTGGTCCCACGGCCTTAAGGTGGTTCAATGGGTTGCGCAAGGGCTCCATTCATAGTTTCGCCGAGCTAATACAGGAGTTCGGTTCCCGTTTCGTGACGTGCAGCCGAGAACAGCAACCGGTGGACGCGCTGCTGTCTATGAAGATAAGGGCAGGGGAAACCCTCCGTGATTATGCTAGCCGATACTGGGAGCTCTACAACGAGATTGGCGGAGGGAACGAGAAGATTGCAGCGAGCACTTTCAGAATGGGATTTCCTGACGAGTCGGGGTTGAGGGAATCATTAACTAAGAAACCTCCCGAGGATATGAGGCAGCTGATGAGGCGCATTGAGGAGTACAAGCGGTTGGAAGATGATAGAATACAAAGCAAGGGCAAGGCACAGGTGACAGATCGTCCTCGGCAGAGCGGTTTTCAATAGAGGGCACGGGGAAATTTGAGGATTCAGGAGCCAGTAGCGCCAGTAGGGGAGGTGAACGTGACGTTCAAGGAGCCCGTGCATAAAATTGTGGATAAGATCAAACACGAGCCGTACTTCAAATGGCCGAACCGGATGGCTGGCGACCCCTCTAGGAGGAATCAGAACCTATACTGCACCTACCACAAAGACCGGGGGCATTCTACCGAGCAGTGCCGAGTGTTAAGGGACCATCTCGGGCAGTTGGCTAAGGCAGGACACCTCAAGGATTTTGTGACGGATGCCGGGGATCGAGGAACAGGGCATGGCGCCCCACACAGAGGGAATCCCCTTCCGCCCCCTCTTGGGATAATTGATGTTATTCACGTCGCCCCGAGGGGCATTTCAACGGCAAAGGGGAAGGAGGTGTTGACAGTGATATCGGTAGAGGGGAGTACGGGCGTGCCGCCTCTCACGAAGAAGATCAGACCTACCCGAGAACCGATCTCTTTCGACGACAGTGATTTGGAAGGAACCATTCAGCCACACGACGACGCATTGATAGTCACGGCAAGGATTGGCGGCTTCGTTGTGAAGAGAATAATGATAGACCAGGGAAGCGGAGTGGATGTTATGTACCCAGACCTATTTAAGGGGCTCGGGTTGAGGAATGGGGATCTGTCGAAGTACAACACTCCCCTGGTTGGGTTCGACGGGAAAATGGTGGCGCCCGAGGGGCAAATCTCTCTGCCCGTGAACATGGGGGGCAAGGAGGTGATGCTAAGCTTCTTCGTAGTTACCTCATACTCCCCCTACACGGCGATTCTTGGGAGGCCATGGATACATGCAATGGGGGCTGTCCCGTCCACTCTGCACATGAAGGTCAAGTTTCATACTGATTATGGTGTCACGGTGATACAAGGAAGTCAGCAGGCAACCAGGCAATGTTTGATCGCCATGGTCGATTGGAAGAAGGAGCAAACCGACAAGAAGGATCAGGCCGACCCCAAATGTTCGTCGTCGGGGACGCCTTTATAGCAATTACAGAGCCCGCCAGAGAAGGAGGTCGCACGCGCCGAGAACATGCTCAAGGTAAAGGTGTTGCCGGATACGGACAAGTACTTCCAAATAGGGGAGAGCATGGAGGACCGGGAAAAAGTAGAGATGTTGCTACTCCTAATACGGAATGTGGACGTATTTGCATGGAGTCCATACGAGGTGCCCGGGGTGGATCCCGAATTCATCGTGCATAGACTTGGAGTTGACCCCTCATTCGCCCCTAAAAAGCAGAGGCCGAGGAGATCAGCCTGGGCGCACTCCGAGGCAGTAAAAGTGGAAGTTCAAAGATTGAGGGAGGCAGGGGTGATTCGGGAGATCTTCTTCCCGGATTGGTTGGCGAACACCGTGGTAGTGAAGAAGAAGAACGGCAAGTGGAGGGTCTGCGTCGATTTCACCGATCTGAATAGAGCCTGCCCAAAAGACCCTTTTCCCGTGCCAAAGATTGATCAGCTGGTGGACGCCACGTGTGGGCACCCGAGGATGAGCTTTCTGGACGCTTTCCAAGGGTATCACCAGATCGCCCTAGCGCCCGAGGATCAAGAAAAAATGGCGTTCATCTCCCCGGAGGCAAATTACCACTACACGAGGATGCCCTTCGGACTGAAGAACGCCGGGGCCACCTACCAACGAATGATGACAAGAATGTTCCGAGACAAGATAGGGCGCACGGTCGAGGTGTACATCGACGACATGGTGGTTAAGAGCAAACAGGAAGCCCTGCATATGGGGGACCTCCAGGCGGTTTTCGAGGTTCTCCGACGGCACAAGTTGCGCCTTAATGCGGAGAAGTGCGCGTTTGGCGTCGGGGCCGGGAAGTTCTTGGGGTACCTGATCAGTACACGGAGAATTGAGGTCAACCCCGACCAGATAGAAGCTGTGAGAAGACTGAAGCCACCGAGCAACCCGAAGGAAGTGCAAATACTAACCGGGATACTGGCAGCCCTTAACCGGTTCATCTCAAAATTCGCAGATCGCTGCCGACCATTCTACCAACTGCTGAAGAAATGGACTGGATTTCGGTGGAGCGAGGAGTGCGAAGAGGCCTTTGTGGATTTGAAGATTTATTTGGCGTGAGCGCCCATGCTTACGGCACCGGAGACAGGTGAGGATTTATTCATGTATCTGGCGGTATCCAAGCACGCCGTGAGTGCTGTGCTACTGAGGGACAAAGGGATCCAGCAACCCGTGTACTACATCAGCAAAACTCTTGTCGACGCCGAGACGAGATACTTGCCCTTGGAGAAGCTCGTATTAGCCCTGATACACGCTACCAGGAAGTTGCCGCACTATTTCCAAGCTCACACCGTACACGTCCTGACCGAGTACCCATTACAGTCGTTATTAAAGAGGTCGGATTTCACGGGCCGTATAGCCAAATGGGGGACTTGACTCGGTTCCTTCGACATACGGTACAGACCTCGAAGCTCGGTGAAGGGCCAGGTCCCTGCGAATTTTATCGCTGAGTTTTCGCCCAGAGAGAAGGGGGAGATGGTTTGCCAACTGGAGGCTCGACCGTGGAAGGTATTCGTAGATGGCACGTCGAGCTCCACGGGTGCCGGTTCAGGAGTTGTTATGATCACCCCCGAAGGAATACGACTAGAACACTCGTTTAGATTGGGTTTCTGGGCATCCAACAACGAGGCAGAATACGAGGCTTTTCTGGCCGGACTGAGGGCAGCTTCGAGCCTGGGGGCTCGGGAGATTGAGCTATATTCGGATTCGCGTCTGGTGGTTAATCAGGCGCAGGGCAGTTTTGAAGCCCGAGATCCCCGGATGAAAGCGTACCTAGAACAAGCAAGGCTAGTTATGGCCTGCTTCAACACGGTGAAAGTTTTCCACATAGCCCGAACACAGAACAGACATGCTGACTCCCTAGCCACGCTGGCGTCGTCAATAACCGAAGAGATACCACGACAAATCAAAGTCGAGCTTATTTCGGAGCCGAGCGTCAGGGTAATGAGCGACTCGGGAACTACAGGGATCAATGTCACGGCAATCGCAGCCCCTGCCCCGTGCTGGATCGACCCCATTATCGACTTTCTGGCTGACGACCGAATGCCGAGTGACGAAAAGGAGGGCATCAGGATCCGTAGGATGGCTCCTCGGTATTGGTTAGCAGAAGACCGGACTTTGTATCGAAGGTCCTTCGGAGGGCCGTACCTCTTGTGCTTACGCCCGGAGAAGGTGGGCGAGCTCTTGGCAGAGCTCCACTCTGGGGTGTGCGGCGGCCATGTCGGGGGACGTTCATTGGCGCATCGAGCGATGACTCAGGGGTTTTGGTGGCCTCAGATGCAGAAAGACGCCGCCGAGTATGTGCTTAAGTGTGAGCAGTGTCAAAAGCACGCCCCTCTGATCCATCAGCCCGCGGGCCACCTGAACCCGATCAGCAGTCCTTGGCCTTTTGCACAATGGGGGCTGGACATCATCGGCCCATTCCCTCGGGCGACAGGCGGCCGAAAGTTCGTTTTGGTGGCCGTCGACTATTTTACCAAGTGGGCGGAGGCGGAAGCTTTGGCCAACATACGAGATGTGGAAGTAAAGAAATTCGTATGGAAAAATATCATCACCAGGTTCGGGGTGCCGAACACTATCATATCGGACAACGGGCTACAGTTTGACAGCCGGGCGTTCCGAGAGTTTTGCAGTGGTCTCGGCATCAAAAACAGGTACTCAACTCCCGCTTACCCACAGGGCAACGGTCAAGCCGAGGCCATGAATAAGGTGATTGTGAATGGGCTGAAGAAAAGGCTGGAGGGCGCGAAGGGAAACTGGGCCAAGGAACTTCCCAAAGTCTTGTGGGCGTACCGCACCACTCCTAGACGGTCCACCGGGGAGACCCCTTTCTCTCTCACGTACGGAGCGAAAGCCGTGATCCCTACCGAGGTGAATCTATGCAGTGCGCGAGTGGCGGGGTTCGATCACGCCCAAAACGACGAAATGATGGTAGGATATTTGGACAAGGTGGAAGAGTACCGCGAGATGGTGACAATACGGCTCGCAGAATATCAGCAGAAGCTCGCCCAGAGATACAACCGAGGGGTGAGAACGAGGGAGTTTGTCGCCGGGGATTTGGTTCTCAGAAGAGCCGTGGGCAACATGCGGGACACTAGTGCCGGGAAGTTGGCGCAGACATGGGAGGGACCCTACAGGGTCACAGCTGTGGCTGGCACCGGGGCTTACTTCTTGGAAGACCTAGACGAGAGACAACTGCCCCGACCGTGGAACGTCCATAATCTCAAGAAATACTATCATTGATGGGCGATTCTCCGAGCTTAAAGTTAACCGCAACCTATTGTATATGTTTTGTTAGTTATACTAATGATGTTTTTCATGCAGATCCGCACTGTTCTAACCCTAATTCTCGGTTCGATCCCTATCACCGAGCAGGTGGAAACCTTAGCCTTTTTGTTCTAAGGACAGAAACCTGACTCTCGGTCCGATCCCTATCACCGAGCAGGTGGAAACCTTAGCCTTTTTGTTCTAAGGACAGAAGCCTGACCCTCGGTTCGATCCAATCACCGAGCAGGTGGAAACCTGAACGATTTACTCTAAGGACAGAAGCCTGACCCTCGGTTCGATCCTATCACCGAACAGGTGGAAACCTGAACGATTAACTCTAAGGACAGAAACCTGACTCTCGGTTCGATCCCTATCACCGAGCAGGTGGAAACCTTAGCCTTTTTGTTCTAAGGACGGAAACCTGACTCTCGGTTCGATCCCTATCACCGAGCAGGTGGAAACCTTAGCCTTTTTGTTCTAAGGACAGAAGTCTGACCCTCGGTTCAATCCAATCACCGAGCAGGTGGAAACCTGAACGATTCACTCTAAGGATAGAAGCCTGACCCTCGGTTCGATCCTATCACCGAGCAGGTGGAAACCTGAACGATTAACTCTAAGGGCAGAAACCTGACTCTCGGTTCGATCCCTATCACCGAGCAGGTGGAAACCTTAGCCTTTTTGTTCTAAGGACGGAAACCTGACTCTCGGTTCGATCCCTATCACCGAGCAGGTGGAAACCTTAGCCTTTTTGTTCTAAGGACAGAAGCCTGACCCTCGGTTCGATCCAATCACCGAGCAGGTGGAAACCTGAACGATTCACTCTAAGGACAGAAGCCTGACCCTCGGTTCGATCCTATCACCGAGCAGGTGGAAACCTGAACGATTAACTCAAAGGACAGAAGCCTAGCCCTCGGTTAGATCCCTATCACCGAGTATGCGGAAGCCTTACCATAACCAGACACATCACAATAAAGAAGCAACACGATAAAACATTCATATTAAGGCATAAAACTCAAATTAACGTTTTGTTGCCAAAACCCGGCAACTCGAAATAAGGAAAATACAATATAAATAAATTATCCCGTCACCACAACCCGGTGACATAGGCAATTCCGTTTGTTCGCAAAAGGAAGGGAAAAATAAAGCAGGGCCGACATTCAAATTTAGATATCCGCCGCATGAGCGGAGGATGCGTCCTCTTGAGAGCGGTGGTCGGCATAATGAGTTGGAGACTGGACGTCCTCCCCGGTTCGGTCCCCGACATGGGGGTGGCTGGTCCCCTCCATATCGGTCGGCACCGCGTGAGAGTCAATGGCGTTCACCAGTTCCCTCATGCTGGAGGTCTCCTCTTCGTCAATAACAAGGGGCGCAGGCTTCTCGGCGTTGGGGATGCACGGGAATGGGATCTTGCTGTAATCCCTCAACGGAGAGTCCTCGGGAATCCCCAAGGCTTGAAGAGCGGCGAACCAACCCTCTTCATATCCGAGCCTGTGAGCCTGGCGAATGACCGGCTCCGCCGAATTCTCGGCATCTGCGAACCCCTCGTTATACCACTTGTTTTCACAAGCCTCCAGCACCGCCTTCGATTCGGCCAACTGTCCTTCCAGCATGGTGTTCAAGCTCTGAGCCTCTGCCAGTTTAAGCTCGGTGCCGCCCAGTTGCAGTTCCAGCTCCTCAGACTTCGTTTCGGCAAGAGCCTGGGCCTTCATGGCCATAGCAATTTTATTCTCTGCCTCCTCGGCAATTTTCGACTTCTCCCTCACCGTGGCCTCAGCGACGTCCCTCAGGGCCTTCTCCCGTTCAGCGTCCTTGGCTAAATCCTTCATCCGGCCGTCCACGATGTATGACATTTGTGCAGCCTGACCACACAAAGTTCAATTTATAAGGCAAAATGGTAAGTACACACACATGAGCAAAATGGGAAAACGAGGAAGGGAAAGAAAAACAAAACAGTTACCGCTATGGTGTGCCACTGCATACGCCTTCCCAAAGACTCATCTGTCCCTTGCGTGAAAGCGTGCAAGTCCTCGGGCAGGAGGATGCCGCGTGCCAAACTCTGCGCCACACGGCCCCCATAACCTTTGTCCCATACTCGGGCGCTAGCCGTCGACGGAAGTGGCTCGCCGTCGAGTTCGAAGGAGGGTCGCCATGCTGCCGGAGCCCATGAAGTAGACGCTAGGTCTATCCCGGTTTGTGCTACTGGTTCCCGGATGACAATACCCGCCGAGGGGCGGAGGGGCATGTTGCCCGAGCCCGTCTGAGTCTGATCTGTTGTGCGCGGCCTTTTTCGAACTCGGGTCGATGGGACAGCAGGAGGCGAAGCGTCTTGGCCACGGGTTTGTTGCTGCTGCGCGACAGGCTGGGCACTCGGGACGAAGCGGTCGATCGTCATCTTCCTCCTAGCCACCATGGCGTTGCCTTGGTCGGATCCTGTTTCAGAGGAGTCAGTTGGTTCCGCGGCTGCACCCTCCTCTGCCCGAACAGTAGCCTCGGGCTCTACAGTTCTCTCGGGCTGAGCAGGAACTTCTTGCTGGATTCGCTCGTGGGCACGTCTCTTACGCTCGGCAGATACGCGCTCGGCTGATTCGTCACGAATAGGCTGTCGCTCGTCCGAACAGATGAACCAGGGGCCGAGATCACGCGCCTCGCCGGGAGTTAGCTTTGGTGGGAAGAAGTTTGCGTGCCGGACGTCGATATATGAGAGGAGAGGGCTGTCAACTAGCAAAGCTTGGCCGAACGCCTGCCAAGTTGAGTAGACGGGATTGACACCGAGGATGAGGTGGGACGCTCGAAGTTGTCCGTCCATGTGTACGAAGATTTCCGACCTGAGCACGAAATTTAGGTCCCGAACATGTACCACTCTGATGTCCGGCTTGAATCTTTTGCTCTCTGCATAGAGGAAATAAGGGTTAGTGATTACATGCCCGGACCAAAATCAAAAGGGACCAAAGTAGATAAAGGTTAGTCACCGACCAACGTCGCGCGACGAAAATGCACAGGGGAGCTCCCCGGCAAACCAATTGCCGCTCACCCGAACGAAATCTTTAGCCGAGTTACGATTTGAATCTGGTAGGCATGAAATAAGCCGTACCCTCACATCCCTAGTCTTTATATAATAGTCAGACTCGATATTGCCGCACAGACTGTACATCTGATTAATGTCATAGTGATTTAGTTGCAACCCGTACAACTGGTTCAGCCTACTCACACAACTCATTACCCGGTAAAAGTTGGGAGGGAGTTGGTCGGGGCAGAGGCCGTAAAATCTAAGGGTACTGAGAACTAGAGGGTCAACCGGGAACCTAAGCTCACCCTCTAGAATGGCCATCAAGGGAAAGAACACCGTGTTTTCACCACGGCGCCTCTGGATGTCAATATCGCCCATATTGCAGTAGGCAATATCTACGTCACTAGGAACATTATATGCTTCCCTAAATCTAGCCAAAGCATGTTCGGAAGAAAGGAGGTAAGAGTAACTCATTTTTTTTTCAAAACGAGTGTTTTTAATAAAAGGGAAAAGAAATGCTATGATTATCAAAGAATAGACTGAAATGTCTAAACTGAAAAAGCAAGAAGAGGGAAAGGAACTTACTGTGGGCTCTAAGGAGGAAGTGTGTTCTGGGCCAGTAGATGAACCACGAAAGAGGGATGCTCGGCAGAGTAGGATACTGAAAGGTGAGGAATGCGAAAGTGAGAGTCAGTGACTAGAGGGATTATTTATAGGCGTGGGGAGTAGAATGAAAGGCATTTAATGATCCACTGGAAGGAAACCACACGGATCGTCGCTTCAACTGCCACACGCGTGACGCCTCGGTTCACGAACCGTCAGACAATGATGGCGGATAGGCCGTCAATCAATTCCAAACGCGTCTTTTGAGACGCGCATTAATGCGCCCATCAATGGCCGGGCACTGACCCTTCGACTTCCCAGACGGGCATTTACCCCTCGTGATCCTTGATTCACCCCCGGGAATGGGGAGCGAATCAAGGGGGGGCTATTGTACGGCCCCCGCAACATGGCCCATAGTGGGCCTTGGACCCTGGCCTGGATGTATGGCCCATGAGGCCGGTCTCCCTCTACCTAGCGGCCCACCCCCGAGCCACGCATGCTGCAGGCCCAAGCTTTGCCTTTTCATCGTTTCTCGGCAAACACCTTCCCGAGCAGTGATAAATATACGGCTCGCGGGACACCCCGCCCTGTACCTACCCGGCCGTGTCTCGGAGAGGCACCGCTGCCGAGAACTATCGTGGAGGTGGGAACCAAGTTCCAACGCCACCCTCACCGCTTCCCACGCCCACCTAACCACCCACTTACGATCGATAATACTGGACCGCCGGTTGCACTTACTGGCAAATAATTATGACCTCTCCACTAATCTATGGACTATAAATACAAGAAGTTTTGAGAAGACAATGGTTGGAGAATTGACGGAAAGAAGAGTGTAAACAGAGAGAAAACAGAGTGAGGAGGTGGTTCAGACCCCCGAGGAGAGGAAAATGATTCCATTGAGCCTTAGCGTTAAGAACGACCCAGTGTAGGAAATCCAAACCCACTATACAAGTAAGTTGTGAGCCTAAGTGAGGCCCAGCCCAACGGGTTTCAGTTTTGGGTGCGCACAATTTTATTTATACATTGTTGATTTCGGTCGATAGTTTTTTAAAAGATACTTTTAAGTCATGATTTTATTATTTTTTATGGTGGGTTTTTCTGGGTTTTGTATGTTATAATTTGTGAAAACTAAAAGTATAATGTTATTTGTACAAAATTGATTACTTTGTAGGTTATGGAAGAGATTTTTTTTTTTTTGGTATCAAGTTTCTTCAGTCAGTTTTCTTAATCCTCTTATACTTTTAAGGTCTATTTTAACCCAAAAAAAAAAAAAGGTAAAAAGTCTCTCATATTAATGTGGGGACAATTTTTGCTTCAAAGGCCAAGGGCTAGACCATGTTGTAACCTAGGCAATTTTGTTGTCCCACATGGGAAAGAAAGACTTCCTCTTCACACCTTATAAGGGATGAGCAAGTGGATGAAGAGTATCACTAATTTGGTTAGCCCTTGGCCTTTGAAGCAAAAATTGTCCCCATATTAACGAAAACTAAAACTAACCAGTTAAAATACTTTAGAAGGCTTGCAATACAGTGATAGGGAAAGCGACAAAGTTTGCCGGAACTTAAATATATTAAAAAAACACATATATTTTCTTTGGTCTTTTATTCCATTTTTTCCCTACCCTTTGATCTGTTTTTTGTTGTTAACACTGTTCTGTTTGTGTTAAAACCACCAAAAAAAAAAAAAAAAAAAACAGATTTGTTGTAAATAAAATTTCCCCTTTTCGTTTTTCCCCTGCCCTTTGATCTTATTTTTTGTTGTTCATGCTGTTTTTGTGTTTTATTAATATTGAAATGGTTTAAAACCAAACGGTAGACCCTTTAGTAAAACGGTATTTAAACCGTGTTTTTTAATTGTTTTATGGGTATTTTGGTTGGATTGTTTTTAAAGGCTTGTACATATAAAATTTGAGTACAAATTATCAAGTCATTAAATTAGTAAAAAAATTATACGATAATTAATCTTTCTTTAAAAAGAGAATAAGGAATGTGTCACCCTTGTAAAATTTTATTATTATCCAAAATTGCGTTGATTGAGGGATGCGTACAATTAAAACCTAAGTGTACATCATTTGTCTTTTACTTACCAATTAAAAACTTAAAACCAAAAACTCAAAAAACCTTCAACCAAGGTTGACGTGGCAAGGTAATTGAACAAAGAATAATGTTAAGAGTAATGTGTCACTCTTGTAAAATTTTATTATTATAAAAAATTGCGCTGTTTGAGGGATGCGTCCAATTAAACCTAAGTGTATATCGTTTTTCTTTTACTCACCAATTAAAAACTTAAAACCAAAAACTCAAAAAACCTCTGGTCAAGGTTGACGTGGCAAGGTAATCGAACAAAGAATAATGTTAAGAGTACCATCAATTTTATAATGAAAAATACTAACGGATGCCCTTAGTGTAATGATTAATAATCTATTTAAAGAAGTTTTTATGGGATAAAGAAAAAAACAATTAATATTTTGACAGTTTTTTTCATTTCTTATAAAAAGTGATGTCAAAATTTTCATAAAATTGATTGTTAACTATTACCCTAACAGCACCCATTAGTATGACTCTATTATAATATAAACTTTACAAATGGATATATCAATTTTTAAATACAAAAACTGATAATAATAATAAAATTATTACATTATTTTTTATAAATATTTATTATACTATTAAAATGAAATCAATTACAATTATTATTACATCAATTTATAAATATTTTATACTAAAAATTACTCCATAAAATTGATAGGTGTCTGACTTTGGAAACCCCTTTTTTTTGGGGGGGGGGGGGGGGGGGGGGGGGGGGGAGGTTAGTCCATGATTAAATAGTTAAAAACTCAAAATCGTGTGGGCCTCACGCATGTGAACTAATATTGACTTTCTGCAAAGAGAAGACTGAAGAGTACCTAATCCACTGATGTGAACCAAAAAAAAAAAAAAAAAAATTTTATCAAAGGCCAATATGATTTTGCCAAATAGATTTGTAACTCTTTGTATGGTGGGACCAGTTTAGGCAATCAATACCCGATTATGCGCGTATTTTCACATGGCTTGTTGGTCGTTCTAATTAAAATTTGGGTATGAGAATGATGCCACTTTATCCTGCCTAGCAAAAGACACATTCTTAATCATAACTTGTTATCATAATCAAATATTATAAAGTTTAAAACCAAATTGTGGGATCCAAGTGGCACCATTTTCGACACTTACTCAATAATTTTATTTTATTTTAATGTATAAATTATACTGTCCTCATAATATATATATATATATATATATATATTACCGTATAGATTAAAATAAATGTTGTACTAGTATCCAAAAAATCATGTTGTACTCTTCAACTATTCAATAGTAAAATTAGGAGGACGTTGAAAATGATTAATTTACACAAATGATTTTTTTATTAAACTCAATGTTGGCATTATTGTATCAACCTAATTGGATGCAGGTACGGTCTAAGAATCAAAATTGATAAATAACGAATAAAACTTAAGTATAGTACCTTAAATGCTGTTTTTTAGGTTTTTCTTTTAAAATTTAGCTACATGGCTATTTAATTAAAAATACACTTTCATTTTATGAGAAAAAATTCACATGACAGAATCTTAAAAAGAAAACTTAAAAAATAACACATAAATACTGTAGATAAGATTTGCTCATAAATAACTACATAAAACTGCCTTCTCAAAAAAAAAAAAAAAAAAAAACCCCCTCCAGGTTTGCAAAGTAATTTTTTACTTTTGGTCAAATCTCTTCGCGTCTGGAATCTCCTCTCTTTTTACTCTCTTTTACTCTCACAAAGTGTAATCTTATTATCTTAATGATACATATTCCTAAAATTTCTTCTGTTTCCGCTGGAATGCAGCCCAACATTACGAGGCAAATGAATCTCCATACCAACCTTAGCATGCTAACAAATTCATTTCCATCAACAGAAATGCAACCTAAGATTGAATAATCTATACCTCCACACCAACTTTTATGATGCCTACTAATAACGGCTGAAAGAACAAGATACAAAGTCCATTTACGATATATAATACACTGCACTCTGTCATAACCGCTTCATAGTGTTCCAATGAGAACAGCAAATTACGCTTTTGCCGGCCATGTGGCTTGAGCTGACATGATAATTCCCACAATCACTCCGAACAACCCAAGTGCACTACCAAAGATTTCGATCACAAGAATCTTCACAAAAAGAGTGGAGTTTTGAGCATCAGATAAAGCACAGCTGCTTCCAATGATTCCAACACACAACCTGTTGTCAAAAGAAGAATCAGAAGGATTGTAAGAGCAAGGAAAGAAAATAATTCTAAGTTTTGATTAGGAGAATTCCAATGGAGTATGTAAGAGTAAAAGAGAGGAGATTTGACCCGCAGACAAGGTTTGCAAAGCCCACGATAATCCCAGATGCGAAGATTGCATATCCTGCTCTAAGAGACTCGGGTTCATAGATCTGTGATTGTGGAACACTCTCTAGCTTTGTTTGTAGAATAATTGCCACAATGACACCATAAATAGCAACAGCTTCACAAAAGATAACACTGAAATAACAAAAGAACCGGAGCCATCATCACATAAAGAGGTATCATAGATTTATACCACAAAATAATAAGTAGTTGTGCATGAGAAGTTCAGCTAGAAGAAGTACTTTGCTGGTCCATTGAATGGGCTTAAAAAAGATTCAATTCAAGGTATCATTGAAGGAAAAAAATTGCAATTTCCATATCCAGACATTATATAATTTGCAACCATATGGTATTGTGTGCTTCTAAATCAAATTCTCTAAAGTTTGAACTTGCCTTGAATTTTAACATTGTGAGGATGATTGGAGCATAATATATGATACTCGAAAACAGAAACCCAGTAACCTATTTATAAAATAAAACCACAAATTGGGTGCAACTTCATCCATTAAAATATACTAGTCGCTAACCCGTGCGATGCACGGGTTTATCTCTTTGAGTTGCTTTTGATATGAAACATGTAAGTTCAAGTAGAACATGTTCTTAGCAACAATAAATGCCACCATAAAAAATTTCATAGCCAAAGCATTTGTACATATAATGTAGATCAATTGTGCAAAATTTTTATAAATTGAACGTATGAAATGTCTATAGATTAAAAGACAGAAGTAGATAGTACATTTCGCCTTGTGTAGTAACTCATAAAACAAATAATTAAAAGCATAAAATCAAATTTCCAAAGTGAATCACACCATTTGCTAAGGAGACAAATTGAAGCATTCTAACATCTTAATTCATGTGTAGTACATTGCAATATGTTGAGATATTTTTCTTGATGGATTCTCGTCAGATGTTTTGGTACGTCCATTTGGAACATTCACTTTCCACTTCAATTGCTCATCATCTTAATCAAAAACTTCAATTGATAGTCTACCCAAGATGAAAATTCCTAAACTTTTTGTTTTCTCAAGCACTGAGATTCATACATATACGTACATAAATACATATATATACAAAATAAATAATAGATTAACCACAAAAATATTTAAGCTCATTTGCTTTTTTTTTTTTTTTTTCTTTTTGAGGTAGGTAGATAACGAGGGAGGGAAGTCTGGAGTTTAATCTAATATAAGGTACCACAAAAATGCTATTATCACTTGAACGCTTGAAAATTTTTATTTTGGTTTTAAAAATTAATGAAACTTTATTTCAGTAAAGAATCAGATTTCTTTTCTGAACTTCCAAGAACACCATCAATCTTAACTTACTGTTAGCCTTGCAGAAACGATAATTGCCAACCTACTTAAATGGGTTTTCAAATATTAAGTAAACAACTTCTTCATATAGTCTGAGTTCTAAAAGAATGCTAGGCCTAGAAGTGGCACGATGCACTGAACAGTCTTTTTTCTTTTTTCAGATAATGCAGTAGCCGGGTATTCATACTGATATTTTCAATAGTTACTTCTTTACTGATATTTTCAATATACCTAATAATAAAGGGGTGCTGCTCACCATAGAGACTCAGTTCTCTGATAACCACACTAGTAGTTCAATTTTGTTCAGTCCAGTATATCACATAGCATTCCTAACTTGCAGCCAATGCAACACTGCTCTCATGATTGGTTCTTTATATTTTGAACTCCCTCTAAACAACAGTTTTCCATTTGAAGAACTTTGGGACTCTATAAGTTATGGAGTAAACAAATTGATGTATAAAAGGGATCGTCCATTCTCTTGCTTAGGTGGTAAATTGAATGATATCATTAGAAAGTCAGAATTGGTAGAGATTTATTGGAAATTTAGAATTTAATTTAGAAAAATCACCTGAGAAGGAACCTGAAAAAAAATTAAAAAATACAGAAAATACAAAACATCATAAAGAAGTAAACATTGATAATCTCAACTTTAAAATTTTCAAACTAAATCCATGCAAGTTTGTACCAGCCAAAATTCGATTAACAACTTCAATAGGGTAATCAAAATTCTATGATGGAGTGAAGCAGAAGAATCAAATTCAATGAAAAACTTCAATTGTTCAGTCAAAATTATAAGGAGAGTGAAGTAGAAAATCTCAACCGCAAATGAAAAGAAAAACAGCCTCAACTTAAAAAATAAAATTCCTATATCAAAACCAATAAATATGCAATCAGATTCCAATTTCAGATTCTTTATAGAAACATATTAACAATAAATATGCAAGAAACCGTACAGAATAAAGGAGAAGACTGGTAAATACCTAGCTATTCTAGTCTTGCAGTTTCTGAATTGTTCAAGCAGTAGGATTTGTGTAACGTATTAAGAGTTTTACACAGATATAGAGAATCCACAGTTCCAAATAACCTAGATAATAAAATGCCAAATCCCTGTAAGCAAAACAATAAGAATCCAATTTTCAACCCACATTCAGGAAACATTAATAGAAGAGAACAGATTGAATAAACCTCAATGTAACTGCAACTGGAAAAGAACTACACGTGCAGTCATAAACTTCTTTCTGAAGAACAAAAATGCAAGCCTTATAGGAGCACTAAAATATTTTTGCAACCCCATCAAACAAAACATTACAATTATCCTTTCAAAACTTACAAATCCCAGTAAAAAAAAGAAAAACACAAAGGCGTAAAACCTGATGATAAACTCCTTAGTCTATAAAGTCAAATATAAAATTGCCTAAAAATTCAACTGGAGGGAAAAGAATTTTTAAGAAGGAAAAAGAATAGGAAAAATTATAAACCTAATTCAGATTTGCAGGTAATCTCACCCAATTATCGAAAAAGAACGGTTTGATATTGAGGCCGGGAAGGAATCTAAAAATTAGAAGAAGAGAGACAGAAATTGAAATTCCAGTGTGTTCCAAAAAATTTTATGCTAAAAATTCCAGAAATTTTCAATCAGTGCAAACAAATAAAGAGAGGAATAAAAATTCTCACTTTGGTTAACAGTAATATCATTCTTTAGCTTCATGGAACACAGGAACAAACTACGAATAGTTTGGTATTAATCAGTTGCTCTAATGGCTTGACGTATACAAATTTTTTACTAAAATATTAAAACTTTGAGCCTTTCAATACTATTAAACGTACAAAAAAAAAAAAAAATCAAATCTTGATGAACGAAACGAAATCACTCACTATCTTGCAAAAGATATATTATATTATGATACACATTTAAATAATATGCAATTACAATAATCTTATTTCTCACGTTCAAACCCACGCAATAATAAAAACACTAAATAAAAAATGTTGCATTAAAAAAATGACAAAAACCACAAAACTGAAAATACAAACCCACTTTTGAGAAAGCCAAGAACTGTTTGATGAGCTGGAACAATTAGGACATATGTCATGTGAAGAAACTTTCACTTCTCAAACTATTGAATTCATTAAGCAGAAACAAATTCCAAATATCAGATGAGCGCTAACCAATTCCTCCATCCAAATAATAGATCTACTACTACACCTAGATGTATAAAGATTATTTTGAAGGATATGAGACAATCTACCTCCTAGGCTTAAAAATCAACACCCCCCCCCCCCCAAAAAAAAAAAAAAAAAAAACCCCAAAACCCAAAATAAGCAAATACACCTCAAGCAACCCATGGACAAGAGAGAGAAAACATCATTCTCATCATAATTTTTACCAAATTGTCTTGATTGATCTCCTTAATGCCAAGTCAGAAAAATTTGACTAGATGCTCTAGAATCTAAAGGCTTTCAATTAAGTAGGACCAGAACAGAGTACATGGAATGTAAATTTAGTAAAAAAAGAAACACAAACGAAGGGGTGGTAAGATTTGATGGTCAAGGGATACTAAAGTGACAACTTTCAATATCTTAGATCAATAATTCATAAAGATGGAGAGATTGAAGAGGACGTGAATCATAGGATAAGAGTAGGGTGGATGATGTGGAGAAGCGCATCAAGAGTGTTGTGCAATCATAGAATACTAGAATACCTATTAAGTTAAAGGAAAAATTTTATAAGACTGCTATATGACCAGCTATGCTCTATGATATCAAATGTTGGGTATTTAAGAAGCAGCATATTCATAAAATGAGTATGGCTGAAATGAGAGTGTTAAAATAGATAAGTGGAAATACATAGAAAGATAGAGTTCGAAATGAAGAAATTTTCTTAAAGATAAGGGTAGCCCCTATTGATGAAAAGATGAGGGAGAGTCGACTTAGGCAACAGTGAGAAAGAACAAGTTGATCAAAATTGAAGGAATGGAAAAAAGGACAGGAAGACCAAAAATCACATTAAAAAAAAAAAAAAAAAAAGATATGACAATTAAGGGAGTAACAAAGAGTATGACTATAGATAGAATAGAATGGAGAAAACTATCCTATTGAGAATCCATAGCCGACCCCAAAATTTTGAGACTAAGGCTTTGTTTGTTGTTTATAGGTAAAGAGAACTTTATTAAAAGAAAATAGAAAAAATACAAAATGCTCCCATGGGTACACAAGCTGTGTACTGAGGGAATACAAAAAACTAAGCAAAAGTACACAAATCTAAAAAATCCAAAAGTGAAAGAATAATCCAATCAAACAAAGAAAGCAAAAAGAACTGTTTCAACTCAAGGATGGTTCTGTTCTCTCCAAATAGTCCCCATGAGACACAACAGAATCACCCCCCAAACAACTGCTATTTGACACCGACGAACAGCCCTATTCCAACAAGCTGGCAAGTTCACCACTTGCTTAGGCATCACCCATGAAACACCAAAGAGCCTGAACACAAATGTCCATAAATTATATGCATAAGAACAGTGCAGGAGCAGGTGATCCACTGACTCCTAACTATTCTTACACATGCTGCATCTGTTAACAACACATGTTCCTCTTTCTTAATTGATCTTCTATATCATCTTTAACCTTTCCTCCTGTTTCCCATGAGGTTTTGTCGATTTTTAAGTTAATCCTATTAATGAGGATGCTGAATTGGGAAAGTAAATTCACAGAATAAGGAATTTAGTGAAACAAATCTCCACAAAATATGATTCCCCTAAATACAACAATGATATCTAGCTCAAACAGCACCTGAAACCATTAATTTCTCTGTTTTCCCTCTTTGTTAAAACTTCCAATCAAGCCTTCCTGTTACCTATTAGAACTCTAAGACCCCACATACTATTTCTATCAAATAATCATCAAACCAACCTTTGATTCCTAAACAAAACTGTAACCATTATTTTCTGACAACTTGTTTGTTTCAAGAAATAGTATATTGTCCTTTTTTCCCATCTTATCGCCCTAACCCCTTCTTCTAGAACCATGAATCCCAAGTCCACAATTTTTCATAACTCTAAACCCACCACAAGCACGCTAGATAGGTTTCCACAATTTGTCCTACGTCACCAATTCAAATACCAGGCTAAGGAGTGAGTTCATTTTCTGCATAATACACAAATGCAATGCACATTTGCTTACAGATTTCAATTCCACCATTGTAGTCTAGGAAGCATGTATACTACACAGTAGAAGCCGTATCTGAATCCAATCCGGATACTCATGGATACAGTGGCATACTTCTTTAATTTTATTTTTCTCTCCCTCTCTCTCAAACACACACGCATTTTAGGCTTCCTAACATTTCTTAGTTATCTATTAAAAATAAATTTTTTACATAATATGCACTTAAAGATATTGATTTATATATATATAAATTAATTAAAGTATTCATGTCATATTGTATCCTGAACTTTAAAAGACTTGAGGAAAATCATATCATATTTTCTATGTGATAATCACAACTTCTTCAGTGACTTCTGCAGTGCATAGTTTATCAACTGCATAGATATGTATTATACTATTATATACTAAAACCTACTGAGCCAGCACCTCTTCTCTATGTAACATAGGGAAAGGAAGGGAAGGATCTCTTAATAATTATATAAAACGAGAACGAAAAAGCTTACTGAACTGATCATAGGGCTTATTGCAGCATTTCAATTATAGAAAACACCAAGCAAGTGTGAGTTTGTTATCAAGTTCAATTCAAATTTAACCGAAGCTCAAAAGATACGTAACAGTTCCACAACCCCAGAAAAGCACTTTGTAAACCAACAAACCGTGAAGAAGTTGAATCAATCAATGGCTAATTAGATTTAAAATTCATATCAACAAATAAATAAGACTGATTTTGTTTGTTTCGACTAAAATATGAAGAAATGATAGAATGAATACCTAATGAGATTTTTGGAAGTAATACGGGGAGCTTTGATCGCAGCGCCGATCAAACTGCTTCCGGTTATGTAAATTCCCCTATCAACAACCACATAATTACAACATTAGGATTTTCACAAATTTTCATTAAAAAAAAATGAAAGATATTAGAGAGTTGAGAATTGAGAGAGACCAGGCGGCGCCGAGGACGGAGACGCCGATGGCGATGGCGATACCGATGGCGGAGAAGGTGTAGGGGGACACCTTTACGAGGGCGTGGGCCCACGTGCCCGGATATGCCCCTGTGCTTGACATTCCAATCTGATCTGCTGCTCGCAAATGTGATTTTGATTTCTGAGAATCTCTCAATGCTCTTCTGCTGATTTCTTCTTTTCTTTTTTCTGTGAAAAGCGTTCGGTGCTCGCTCTCTCTCTCTCTCTCTCGCTCACAGTGGCTCGCTTCGCTTGATAGTTACGCTACGCAGTGTGTGCGAATGTGCGATTGGATTTGGTGGACCTTTGGTCCTTTGCTTTGGGCTTTTTTTCTTCTGAGAGACCCGCTTTCTGTTTTGGGGCTGAGCTTAATAAAGAGAGAGAGAAATGAAATGGAAATGTGTACAAAGGAGACAAAAAATCAAGATTTCAACTAAAATTTTACAATGTTTTTCTTATATTTTTGAAAAAATCTTTTTTAAATATATCTTTTAATATTTAAAAATAGCTATAGATGCATGTCTAAACCAAGGAGCCAAGCATTGTCGTCATCAAGGCATATGAAAGCTCAATTTGGTCTTCCATGGCCATGATTCATCATCTTTGTCGAGGTCCTCATTGAGACAAGGTCATGTTGCTAAACTTTTCTTTAACATTGGAAAAAAAAAAAATTTACATACTACAGAATCCTCCATTCTTTCTCTACCCTCCTTCCCCATCACTTTGTTTTTGGTTGCTTGAGTCGGATTGAATGAGTGGATCTGACCTACAAGTTTGTTAACCACTCATAATATTAGTACATATAGAATTTGAGTATAAATTATTAAGTCATTATATTAGTAAAAAAATTGTACAATAATTAATCTTTCTTTAAAAAGAGAACAAAAAAATGTGTCATTCTTGTAAAATTTTATTATTATCCAAAATTGCGTTGTTTGAGGAATGCGTCCAATTAAAACGTAAGCATATATCATTTTACTTTTACTTACCAATTAAATACTCAAAAAACCTTCAGTCAAAGTTGACGTGGTAAGGTAATTGAACAAAGAATAACGTTAAGGGTCCGTTTAGTTGGAGGGGTGGAAAAGTGAGAGGATGGAAAAGTGAGAGGATTGAAAAGTGAAAAGATAGAAAAGATTTTATTTTCTCTTTTCTTTTCTTTTTTCTTTTTGGTTGGGAGTGGAAAAATGAAGGAATAAAAAAAATGAGTTTGAATAAATTTACTCATATACCCTTATTAAAGAATGATGCTAAATTAAAAAAATTGACAAATAATCACACAAAAAAGAGCAATCACCCAAAATTTTTTATAAAAGTAAAAAACATGTTCCAAAAAAATCACATCCAGTAAAAATAAAAATAAACTATCATACCCAAGCCCTAAAAAATCAAAAGAAAAAAATCTATTCAAAAAAAAAAAAAAGAGGCAATATCAATGCCTAAGAAAAAGAAAAGAAAAAAAGTGACAACTGGCATTGTGATTGCCCAGAAAAAAGGGGAAAAAAAAAAAAAAAAAAAAAAAGCAAAAAGAGGGGCAATTGCTGCCCAAGGAAGAGAGAAGAAAGAAAATAAAAATGCAACTTAAATTGAGTGTATTTATGTAAAGTGCATCTTTCAGCACTTTTCCCTCTTTGTTTTCCTCACAAATTGGGAAGATAAAAAAAGGTGACCCAATTTTCCCCCCTATTTTCTGTATCTCTTGTTTTCTTTGCTCAACCAAACAGTGAAAAATGTCATTTTTTACCCTATTTTTCATCCTTCCTATTTTCACCCCAACCAAACATACCCTAAGAGTCCCACCAATTTTATAATATAAACTTTACAAGCTAATATATCAATTTTTAAATACAAAAAACTAATAATAATAAAAATATTATATTATTAAAATGAGATCAATCACAATTATTATTACATCAATTTATAAATAATTTATACTAAAAATTACTCAATAAAATTGATAGTTGTCTGTCTCTGGAAACTTTTTTTTTGGGGAAACCTATAAGTCCATGATTAACTAGTTAAAACTCAAAATCGTGTTGGTCTCACCCATGGGAACTAATATTGACTTTCTGCAAAGAGAAAACTGAAGAGTACCTAATCCCCTGATGTGAACCAAAAAAAAAAATATTTATTATATCAAAGGCCAATGCGATTTTGCCAATAGATTATCCGCGTATTTTCACATGGCTTGTTGGTCGTTCTGATTAAAATTTTGGTAATGAGAATGATGCCACTTTATCCTGCCTAGCAAAAGACCCACATTCTTTTCTTTTTTTTTGATGAACAAAAGACCCACATTCTTAATCATAACTTGTTATCATGATCATATATTATAAAGTTTAAAACCAATTTGTGGGATCCAAGTGGCACCATTTTCGACACTTACTCAATAATTTTATTTTATTTTAATGTATATATTATACTGTCCTCATAAAAAAATAATATATATCATACTGTATAGATTAAAATAAATGTTGTACTAGCATCCACACAAAAAAAAAAAAAAAAAAATGTCGTACTCTTCAACTATTCAATAATAAAATTAGGAGGACGTTGAAAATGATAAATTTGCACAAGTGAATTTTTTATTAAACTCAATGTTGGCATTATTGTATAAACCTAATTGGATGCAGATATTGTCTGTAGGGATATTGAGCCCAGGAGTTCACTATCTATGTATAAACTGGGCTTGGGACCCAATTCGAGGACGTAAGGTTGTCCGAGGAGGAGTAAGTAAGGTCAGGGAAGTCCATGTTAGTAATTGGAGGAGTCAATTTTGGTCAAAGGGACCCGGGAGGGTAGGCCAAGGATGAATACCTCTTCGGCTAATCAAAGCCGAAGTCAGAAGAGTCAGTTTGCCATCCAAGGGAACACTCTAGGAAGGTTCTATTGATACGGATGTGCATTACAAGAACGTAGGACAGGGAGGAATCCAGAAATATCTAAGGAGAAAGCTGCTACCACCGCATTGAATGTTCTGCAGCTAACTTTCTGGCTGCATTAATGTGGAGAAGACCCCTGAACAGTACTGCATTGGCTACCCCAACGCACAGAGGGCCTGAGAGGATGTCCGATGAGACAAACACTCAAGTAAAAGCTTGGATGGTCAACAAGTGGAGGGTCAAGATCGTCCAAAGAGAACTATATAATGGAAGAGACCCTTCATGAAGAAGGGATCGAGAAATTAAGAGAAAAATACTATAACATCAAGAACTGACTTTGTAATCAAACTTGAAAGAAATATATAAGAATTGATCTCCTCGGACCATGTCGAGGACGATTTTTTGTAGTTAAAACTTGTCCATGTTATTTTTTTTGTCATTCGAATCCATCTTATTTGTTATCCAACTCGTTTTAGCCCAGTTTTCCAACTCACTCTCTACAAATTCATTGTTTTGGGCTTTTTGGGCTTAAGTCCATCAATCTTTTGAGCTAAAGGACTCAAATCTGGTTCTTACATTGTCTATGAATCAAAACTAATAAATAACGGATAAAACTTATGTACAGTACCTTTGGTGCTGTTTCTTAAGTTCATCTCTTAAAATCTAGCCATGTGGCTACTTAATTAAAAAATACACTTTCATCCTATGAGAAAAAATCTACATGACAAAATCTTAAAAGGGAAACCTAAAAAACAACACTTAAGTGTTGTATCTAAGTTTTGCCCATAAATAACTACATAAAACTTCCTTCTCAAAAAAAAAAAAAACCGGAGGTCCATTTGGAGCCTTCTTCTTTTTGCACTTCTAGTTGAAGTCTTGAATTTCTTGGTTATTGTTCAAATCTTCTTTTTGCTCCCATTAAAAAGGAAGAAGAAGAAATGAAAAGTCTCCAATCCAATTAAAATGGGTTCTATTTGGAGCCTTGAATCTCTTGGATATTTTTGTTCAAATCCTTTTTTTTTTCCCGTTTTGAAAAATAAAAAAGCATTTTTTTTTTACTCTCAAGCCATGTGGTGCAACCTTATTTGTCTGAGCTACATATTTAAAAATTTGTTAAAAAAAGTTATTAGAAAAACTATTTCAATTGCATATTTTAGAAATTTGTAAAAAAAATTGCCCCACAAATGGTTTTTCAAAATTGGGCGTTCAAAAGATCGAATCACTATGTGAGTTTGTTAAAAAAGTAAAAAAATGTTATTAGAAAAACTATCTCTACTGCATATCTTAGAAATTTGTTAAAAAATGGTGATCAAAAAATCAAGTAAAAAATTATAAAAAAGATAGTTGTCGTTCGTTAGACCCTGGTTCTCCTTGTTCAAAAATTTTTTTTTTTCCTCTCAAGCCACGTCATGCAATCTTGTTGTCAATCTATGCTGCATATTTTGAAAATTGTTTAAAAAAGGGAAATACTAAAAAAAAAAAAAGGGAAAAACTAAAAAAAAAAAAATGTTTGTTAAAAAATGGTAAAAAATTAGTAGTTATTGGTTTGTTAAAAAATGGGAAAATTGTTAAAAAAATGTTAGTTAAAATTTGTTCATCACACACTACCTCACATGGCACACCTTCTGTAACTTCACACTGGAAACTACCGGTAAAATTTGTTCATCTTTGTGTTTGAACCATTCTCCTCAATAAAAATTGTGAGTTTTTTTTATGTCCCCGTTGAAAATACCAAGAGGTATTGGTTGAGTTATATGGTTATTGACACTAAGGCTGTGTTTGTTTCGTGTAAAATGTTTTCCGGAAAATACATATTTTCCGGAAATGCTATTTTCCGGAAAAGGAAAATATTTTTAAGTGTTTGGTTGAATTATGAAAATTATTGTGGAAAATATTTTCATGTGTTTGGATGTATTCTAAAAATGCTATTTTCCGGAAAATTTTCACATTTTCTCAGCATTCAAACAAATTTTATTACAAAAAATTTCAACATCACAACCAATTCAACAACAAATTCCAGCAACAAAAACACAACACAACAACAACAATAAATTCCGGCAACAACAATCAGTTCATCCAAAACAAAAAACAACAACAACAATCAAATTAAAAAAAAAAAAACAAATTGAGAGATCGAGGATGAGAGAGCGTGGAGGCGATGGGTGGATTGGCGAGCTCGAGGAGGCGATGGGTTCATCGTGCTCGTGGGTTTGGGTCTGGGTTCGCCGTGCTCGTGGGTCTGGGTCTGGGTTCGCCGAGCTCGTGCTCGTGCTCGTGGGTCTGGGTCTAGGTTCGCCGTGCTCGTGCTCGTGCTCGCGGGTTTAGGTCCGGGTTCGCCGAGCTCTGGGTTCGTCGTGGGTGAAGGTGTGCTTGTGGGTTTGGGTCTGGGTTCGCCATGCTCTGGGTTCGTCGTGGGTGAAGGCGTGCTCGTGGGTCTGGGTCTGGGTTCGCCTTGCTCTGGTCGTTCTCTCTGTCTCTCTCTCTTCGTTCTCTTCGTTTGTTTTCCGGAAAATTTTATTTGAAGTGAAAATGAAACCTGAAAACGTTTTCACCCGATTTTGGCATAATTTTCGGTCAACCGGAAATTATTTTCAGTTTGACCAAATTTGAAGTAACAACCAAACACACCATTTTCCGTAAAATCATTTCCTGAAAACGTTTTCACCCGAAACAAACGGACCCTAATATGTTCTCTTAATTGAAAACGAGTATATAAAATAAATAATCAAAAAAAAAAAAAAAAAAACAAATGACCACTGAGAATGAGCATATTGGGTGTGTTTGATAACTCTGATTGGCAAAGGTGGTCATGCTAACAAGTGCCGTAGAGTATTGGTTAACAATCCAATTAAAGAAAGTTTTTATAGAAAAAGAAAAAAAAGCAATTAATGTTTTGACAGTTTTTTTCATTTCTCATAAAAGTGATATCAAAACTTTCTTAAAATGAATTCTTAACCAATGCCCCAACGGCATTCGTTAACATTTCCCTATTTTATTTATGAACATATTTTTTTGAAAGAATAAAAACACAAAATTAAGTAGGCCATTCGTATTGGGTTTTGTAAGAAGTGCTGTCCCAATGAGAAGATCTCAATTCTCATGCACAAACCCAATAAAAAACAGCCAAAAATAATTTTCTGCTGCTGGGATTTGAACTCGTATTCAATATTCAATCATATTGGATAATAGAATTGCTAATGTGCTACAGCAAATTTCATGTCTTACCTATCATTATAAATCCTATTAAACCTAAAATTCCAAGTAAACGAGCTAAACCCTGAACTTTTTAAAATAATAATTAAACCCCTAGGCCCTAGCCAAATTATTCATTTTAACACTGTTTGTACTTAACAATAAAAGGGCAGTTCAGCTCATTTCACGCTACTGAAGGAGAGATGATCCTGGCCACCACACACCACCTCACGTGGCACGCCTTCTGTCACTTTAGCCACCAATAAAATTTGTTCATCTTTGTCTTTGAACCATCCTCCTTAATAAAAATTGTGGATTTTTTTTTATATGTTCCTGTTGAAAATACCAAAATGATTTGGTTGAGTTATATAGCTATTGACACTAACATGTTCTCTTAATTGAAAGCGAGTATATAAAATAAATAATAATAAAAAAATCAAACAAACAAAAACCGGGAGTGAGCATATTAGGTGTGTTTGATAACTTTGATTGGCAAATGATATTTTATTTATGAACATATTTTTTTTAAAAGAATAAAAATGCAAAATTAAGTGGGCCATTCGTATTGGGTTTTGTAAGAAGTGTGGTCCCAATGAGAAGATCTCAATTCTCATGCACAAACCCAATAAAAAAAAGCAAAAAATTGGGTGTGTTTGATAACTTTGATTGGCAAAGGTTATTTTATTTTTGAACATATATATATATATATATATATATATATATATATATATATATTTTTAAAGAATATAAATACAAAATAAAGTGGGCCATTTGTATTGGATTTTGTAAGAAGTGCGGTCCTAATGAGAAGATCTTAATTCTCATGCACAGACCCAATAAAAAAACAGCCAAAAAGAATTTTCCGCTGCCAGGATTCGAACTCGGATTCAGTATTCAATCACAATGAATAATAAAATTGCCAATGTGCTACAGCGAATTTCATGTCTCATTATAAATCCTATTAAACCTAAAATTCAAAGTAAAGGAGCTAAACCCTGAACTTTTTGAAATAACAATTAAACCCCTAATCCCTAGCTAAATTATTCACTTTAACACCGTTTGTACTGAACAATAAAAGGGCAGTTTAGTTCATTTCATGCTATTAGAGGAGAGAGGATCTTGGCCACTGTGGGGCCCGTGGGCCTGGATGCCTCGGCCCACCTTCAGACAGGCCCAAGGCCCGTGCCGAGGAGAGACAGTTGTCCCAGGCTGCTAAGGAACTTTACCCCTTTCTGGATCCAAGCCGAGGACATCCCCTCCTCGGCATACCTAGTCTAGTTCTAGGAGGGGGACAAATCCAGAACGGAGAGTCACATCCGCACTTAATGCAGCCCACCAAACCTCCTGGCTGCATTTATGTGGAGAAGACTCCTGAACGGCGCAATCTTGGGTACCGCAACCCACGACGTGAGTAGGAACGTGGCTGATGGGACGGTTTCTCAGGCGGTGGCCTGGATGATCGACAGTTGTAAGGCCAGGATGAACCGAGGGGGGTATATAATGCGAGGAGCCCCTCTTGAAAGGGGGACCCGGCTCGGACGGGGGCCGAGGAACAACCTCAACCCAAGAAAAATTGGGATCGATCCCCTCTCTAAGGGGGAAAGCTGCCCGAGGACAAGTTGGGAGCCTGTTAGCGTCTAGCCCTTCGTCCCACTCTCTAAGAAATGTATTGTGGGGGATCCTTCACGAAAGCGGTCCCTACAATTGGCACCATCTGTGGGAAGGGTTAGTGCGCTGGCCGGCGCAACCGGCGATCGTTCTAAGAGGTTGCTTCGCAAAAAGTTGGCGGTGTATCAAAAAAAAAAAAAATCGCAGCAAAATAGGAGACTCAACAGCAAATAAAGAAAGTTTGATATTATTTCATTAAAAAGCAAAAGGTACAAATACAATCAGAGGCTCAAGCAGGCATGTTTTACAAAGAATCCTACAAACTAATCCTACAATCAGAGGCCCAGGCGGACCGATTCTAGAACTAGCTAGGGGGAGGGGGAAGTGTCAACCCGTGCTTTTATTGGCATCAAGAGAATGGGAGAACTTGACAGTAAAAGCACGGGAAGAGGGGCTAGGGCTGAACCGCTTCAGGGCGGCAGCTGGAACAAAGAGAGAAGCGGACGTAGGGGCGCCGGGACGCCTTCCCCCGTGATGTTTCCTCGACCCTCTCCATTCCTCACGAGCGTTGGCCGTTGGAGACAGCAACACTCGGGCACCAACCGTGACGTGAGTTCGCGTGTCTCCTCCGTCGGAGGTGCGCTCCCGGGAGAGACGTTAGGTACTTCAATGATATCCCTCCTGGCCACCGCGTACGGCACTGCCAGTGTTACGCCTAGACTCTGCCGCGCCGGAAGCCCAGTGGGGGCTGCGGCCACGGCGGCCCTACACCCCATATCTCCCAACTTCGGTCACAGTCCTGGCGGTGTTGTTAAAGGGGCTCAGGGAGGTGAAAGGATGTATTGCTGGTTGTGGTGGAAGGTCCATGGAATGAGGAGAAACATCCCCCCCAGAACGCCTTATTTAGAAGGCGAAAACTGGTGGGAGTTGAGCCACATAGAATTCGAAGGGAGGATTGTCAAACGGAATTAATTCTCACCCAATTCCAAGGGGATTGCCAGCCGCCAGATTTGTGTTAATTTACGAGGGCATTAATGAAGACGCGCCTCGCGCACCGAAACGTCAGGCGCGGGGCACGAGTGGCCAAGAGACGCCTCGTAAACTAAAAAGATGGGGGACACGAACTGGAGGCGAGGTCAACGTCACCTGTGAGATCATAGTCCGACCTGAGGAAAAACCGCTCCCAGTAAACGGCCCGAGGATATCGTGGCACCAAAAGCAAGACTCTCGGAGCCGAGGACGAACTCCTACTCAAAGAAGCATTAGACAGAACCAAGGCCTTGCATGGTCCTCGAACTCAAGCCTATGGGGAAACTAACCACGCATCATACCTGGGTACTAGACAGAACCAAGGTATTGCATGGTCCAAAGACCCAAACCTATGGGGAAACTAGCTACTCACAGATGAACAGAAGCGTTAGACAGAACCAAGGCCTTGCATGGTCCTCGGACTCAAGCCTATGGGGAAACTAACCACGCATCATACCTGGGTACTAGACAGAACCAAGGTATTACATGGTCCAAAGACCCAAACCTATAGGGAAACTAGCTACTGACAGATGAACAGAAGCGTTAGACAGAACCAAGGCCTTGCATGGTCCTCGGACTCAAGCCTATGGGGAAACTAACCACGCATCATACCTGGGTACTAGACAGAACTAAGGTATTGCATGGTCCAAAGACCCAAACCTATGGGGAAACTAGCTACTTACAGATGAACAGAAGCGTTAGACAGAACCAAGGCCTTGCATGGTCCTCGGACTCAAGCCTATGGGGAAACTAACCACGCATCATACCTGGGTACTAGACAGAACTAAGGTATTGCATGGTCCAAAGACCCAAACCTATGGGGAAACTAGCTACTTACAGATGAACAGAAGCGTTAGACAGAACCAAAGCCTTGCATGGTCCTCGGACTCAAGCCTATGGGGAAACTAACCACGCATCATACCTGGGTACTAGACAGAACCAAGGTATTGCATGGTCTAAAGACCCAAACCTATGGGGAAACTAGCTACTTACAGATGAACAGAAGCGTTAGACAGAACCAAGGCCTTGCATGGTCCTCGGACTCAAGCCTATGGGGAAACTAACCACGCATCATACCTGGGTACTAGACAGAACCAAGGCCTTGCATGGTCCTCGGACTCAAGCCTATGGGGAAACTAGCTACTTACAGATGAATAGAAGCGCTAGACAGAACCAAGGCCTTGCATGGTCCTCGGACTCAAGCCTATGGGGAAACTAGCTACTTACAGAAGAAAAGGGTGTTAGACAGAACCAGGGAACTGCATGGTCCTCGGACTCAGTCCTATGGGGAAACTAATTACCTACAGAGGAATTTGTGCGTCAAACTAACTATTTGAGGAAGAACCAGCTAGCGGAAGGCCCTCCGGGATATTAGGGTCGTGGATATCAAAGCCCTCCTCCCCGTCCGAGGGAACGTGCAGCAGAGCTTTGAGGGGCTATTGTGGGGCCCGTGGGCCTGGATGCCTCGGCCCACCTTCAGACAGGCCCAAGGCCCGTGCCGAGGAGAGACAGTTGTCCCAGGCTGCTAAGGAACTTTACCCCTTTCTGGATCCAAGCCGAGGACATCCCCTCCTCGGCATACCTAGTCTAGTTCTAGGAGGGGGACAAATCCAGAACGGAGAGTCACATCCGCACTTAATGCAGCCCACCAAACCTCCTGGTTGCATTTATGTGGAGAAGACTCCTGAACGGCGCAATCTTGGGTACCGCAACCCACGGCGTGAGTAGGAACGTAGCTGATGGGACGGTTTCTCAGGCGGTGGCCTGGATGATCGACAGTTGTAAGGCCAGGATGAACCGAGGGGGGTATATAATGCAAGGAGCCCCTCTTGAAAGGGGGACTCGGCTCGGACGGGGGCCGAGGAACAACCTCAACCCAAGAAAAATTGGGATCGATCCCCTCTCTAAGGGGGAAGCTGCCCGAGGACAAGTTGGGAGCCTGTTAGTGTCTAGCCCTTCGTCCCACTCTCTAAGAAATGTATTGTGGGGGATCCTTCACGAAAGCGGTCCCTACAGCCACCATACACCGCCTCACGTGGCACGCCTTCCATCACTTCACGCCATAACTACTAGTAAAATTTGTTCATCTTTGTCTTTGAACTATCCTCAATAAAAATTGTGGATTTTTTTATATGTTTCCATTATAAATACCAAGAGGTTTTGGTTGAGTTATAAGGTTATTTACACTAACATGTTCTCTTAATTGAATGCAAGTATATAAAATATGTAATCAAAAAAAAAAATGTTTGTTAAAAATGGGAAAAACTATTAAAAAAGATAAAAAAATGTTTGTTAAAAAATGGAATTTTTTTAAAAAAAATTGTTAAAAAATGGTAAAAAAATGAGTAGTTATTGGTTTGTTAAAAAATGGGAAAATTGTTACAAAATAATTGAATGCTAGTATATAAAATAAGTAATAAAAAAAAATGTTTGTTGAAAAATGGGAAAAACAAAAAAAAAAATGTTAGTTAAAAAATGAATTTTTTTTTATTTTTTTAAAAGTTTGTTAAAAAATGGAAAAAATAAAAAAAAATGTAAAAAAAATAGTAGTTATTGGTTTGTTAAAAACTTATTTGTTAATGGCCCATGCAGGTCTCGAACCTGCGACCTTCGCGTTATTAGCACGACGCTCTAACCAGCTGAGCTAATAGGCCATTTGCTGCTAAATTGCAAGAACTATCACTATAACGTTACTATATGGACAATTTACCTGCGCCTTCGCTGCTTTTTTTTTTTTCACTGCTCCAAACTCCAAAAGTAGTAATTTCCCAGATTTCTAGTAATTGCGGCCTTCTCTTCCCAATTGCTTCTCTCTCTCAATATCGGGAGGGAATTCAAAAAACAACAAAATCACAACACCTATTCGCTTCCCTTGTAGCAGCACTGCCTGATTCGTGTTTGAGGAGTTAGCTTCACTGTTACAATCATCGATCGATAAGTGAAGAAAGTTTCGCTGTTACAATCAGAGCTGCTTTGCTTCATAGAAGAAAGGGGTAAAAATCTCACCTTTCATTTTCGTTTTCATTTCTAGCTTTACGCAACTGCATGCCATTACTCAAGTCCATAGATTTCTCAGCAAAAATCACTGTTTGGATGCCGAGAATTTTCAGGAAAAGAAACCACGGACAGACTCAAAACTCCACTAAAATCGAGGTTTTTGTTTATAGATGACATCAAATATGAATGCATTTTGATTTCATTTATGTTAATTTAGTGTTATTATGGAGTTTTTCATTTTTCTAATTTTTCAGTGCTATATATTATGTAAATTTTTCATTTTATAGTTGGTTTAATTTTTGTTGTTGTTGTTGTATGTATTTGGTTACTCCTTTTGTAGTATCATTTTCATTTTTTTGATCTTCTTTTATGAGTGTTATGATAAAGTTTGAATTTTCTAATTTTTTTTTAATAATGTGTAAAATTTTCATAATTATTAAAGGTGGATAAGTGGAAATACCCAAAAGATAGTATTTGAAATGGGGAAAATGAAAAGAGGAGAGAGAGAGAGAGAGAGAGTTGTTGTTGTTGTTTGAAATGGTTTGGTCAATGTTTAGCGCAGAGTGATTAAAATGCACCAGTGTGAGTAAAAGTGAGTTGATTCAAATTGACGGAACAAAAAAGTTAGATGAAGACCAAAAATAACATTTGTAGAAGTAGTAAGAAATGACATGTCAATTAAGGAAATAACATAGATTATTATTATGACTTTGGATATAATAGAATGGCACAAAAGAATATACATGTGGCCGAATCTAACTAATATGTTAAGAATTCATAGTCGACCCTAAAAAATTTGGGATTAAGCTTGGATGTTGTTGTTGTTTCTTATTTTATTTTTATTAGTAAGTAACACACACGTGCTTAGTAGGTTTTGAATCCGCAACGTCACTCCTGAACCATTATTGTGGAAGGAGGTAGGGCCAATTGAGTTATAGTTCATTGTTTGAAAATTATTTTAAGTGTTCTATGCAAATTCAATAATATTCACAATTTTTTGAGTTACTATGCTCAATGTATAAGATTATTTAAATGGCTGCTTTACTCCATTACAGGATTTAGGGGACCATTAAATGGATAAAGAGGCACAATCATGAGGTGAAAATGAGAAGAAAGTGTAGGATCTGGTGGCCGAAGGAGCTGGCATTGAGTGAACCATTATCCTCCAATTTCTTATTTGGGTGGTTTGTGTCTTCCTCAGTTTCTCTTGACATAGTGGTAGCTTTTGCGTGTAGTGAAGGCTCTCTTTTGCATTATCAGTCTGGCCTTGAGGTATAGCACCTGTAATTTTTGAAGAATGCCTGTATACACTTATGGAAAATGGGGCCAAATACTCTTAGCATTAGTAATTGGTTGCATCCTCATTTTTTAAGTTCAAATAAGTATGACTTAAAGAAACACTAATATGTTAAATGTTGGTCGTAAAATACCAGATTATGTTAAGAGCGATTTCTCATTTTTCCACCATCTAGGTGAGGTAGAGAGGTGTTCTCAGTGTCATGCTTGTCGTTTTTATTCTAATACACGTTAATGCTTGCTTTGGTATTTGGGGTTTGTCTTAAATGTAGAATTCATGTTCCCTCTTTTTAATTCATAACTTAACAGGCATACATTGGAATTTTTGTTTTTGATAAGTCATAAAAAAAAATTTACTAGAAAAGAGGAAACTAAAGTACACAACACAAGTAGTTTACTATGGAACCCCAAGAGTTACAAATGCACATAAAAGTATGCAAGTATACCTAAAAAGTGATAACCAACTGCCTTCAGTAGACATCCCCTGATACCTATTCTTAAGTTAAGCCTATCAGAGGAAGCTTTATTTTGTCATATTTCCTCCAATTACATTCACACTGTATGGTCCACAACTCCACATTAGGCATAACAGTAGCATATTAGAATATTATATCCACAATTATTTTATTTATTTTTTTCATCAATGACCACTTGCTAGTTTTCACTTTCCACCCTGAATGGATCAAAACTGAACTTTTTTTTTTGCTTTGTTTCCTGGTGTCATTTCCCACTGTCTAACTAAAGTGCAATTCTTTATGTAATATATATCTAATGTGATGTATGGAATACATGACGAAGGCCAAGTGTTGAAGCATATTGATTGATTGGTCATGTCATATATGCTCAAGTTGGATTAGTGTATCGAATTATTGATTCTTGGCTAATGTGCATTTCTCTAAATGTACCTCTATTGTTCTTCTATCCAATTATCTGTTATGGTTTTGTTGTATAGGAGCTCTAGCACCATTTGAGCTCTAGCACTTAAGTTCTAGATGGAGGGTGAGGTCGTGGGTTCAAGACCCATTGGGTGCACTTGTAACTTACCAATTAAGAATTTGTTGTATAGGGGCAGTAAGCTAGTGGTCACTTTTATTTTATTATGGTAGCCCTTAACTTGGTGATTTTTAATTTTTGACATCTCTACAAGAAGCTAAGAGAGAGAATTTTATACTGAAATTTCCTAAGGAGCACCTGGGTGGGTAATTAGGAAAATATTTGCTTGGGTAAATGTTAAGCTATGCAACAACTCCAGAATGAAGTTTGCTCTTGTTATGGGAACCATAATGACCTTTAGAATATTTTTTTCTTGGTTGGCTACCTGAAGGTGTTTTGATATGGTAAGTAAATTTCAGTCTGAACTACTGCTTTTTATCAGGGGACACTTCATGATGCAAATGGGAACATGCCCAAATTTCTTCAGGATAAATCAAAGCTCTCTATACTGGGACAACATGGTGTAGATCTTAACAGTAATGGCCTGTTGTTAAGCTCTGGAACAAAAGAAGATCAAAGAAATTCCTCAATTTGTGGCAATGCTTGCGTGCAGAACAATAGAGGTACATTTAGAGAAAACCATGGACACTGGACTTGCGGGTGCCACAAATATGATGGATTATTAGGACAATGTACACAAGCTTCTATTGGAAGCAGTAATTGGATCCTGCTGCTAAATGATTTTCCTGAACAGTGTGGTAGTGAAATTTATCGGATTCCTAAATTGCATCACTTTCATTGGAATGGGCAAATAGTGTTTCAGTGTGATGTCCACGTATGTAAGACATGATGGCTACTTTTTTTCTTTTTTGATAATTGTAAGTCATGATGGCTTCTACTCCATGCTTGTGGCTCCTTGAAGCTATATTTGTTAGTTGTGATTAATCTCCTCTTGTTTATTTGAACAATGAAGGTAATACTTTATGATACTCCCTCATATGGTGGTCACCATTTCTCGTTGCACCTGTGGAATTCATCTGAGCAAGTGAAAGCTGATTTCAAGAAACCCAAGTGGGTTGATGAACTTCACCAAAAGCAGCCACCAGTTGACTTGGTACCAGAGTTTGCAAGTTTTTTGCTTTGTTGTCTATTTTATATTTTTTTGGTGCATTTAGACATTTTGGCTGCTTATTAAAATGCCTTTTCAATTTTTTTTTAAAAAAAGTACAGGATACAGTAATTTTGGCAATTAACAGTGCTGCTTCTGCTAAAATATTTTTTGAGAGACATGTGGCTCCTAGGAGGCCCGTTGTTCGGTTTTTTATTGTTTGCAGGTATCTCTCTTGAAGACTCTAGTCTTGCATCCCACCTTCCTTCTTCCCTCACACCTTGGTCTGCAATATTTGATGGCCTATGTTTTGGCTTTCAGGTTTCTTACCTTCATCTGGCAACTATTTGCAATGTCCATTGCTTCATTATCAACTTTATTCTACTTCATTCTTCAGCTTCTCCATATCCTTTTGAGTTTTGGATCACAATCGTGGATATATATTAAATCAGCAAGGATACTCAGGTCTACATGGATAAGCATTCGAATCCGCTGCTGTCAGATCTTGTATTGGCCAATCTTCCTCCAAGATAATGGCCTGAGGTAAGATGAGGTTTCTGAAGAATACTTTTTATTTATACATCAGGTTTTAAATGCTAATTAATACGAGGCTTCAGTCTTTAATTAATACATCAGGTTTTACATCAGATTTGCGCCTAAAGTTAGGTTTAAAGCCACTATGAATTTCAATCGTTTTCTGCCTTTTCCTTTTTTTTAGATCTAAGCATTTTAATTAGATTTTATATCCTACTGAATCCCCCCTTACCAAAAAAGAAGAAGAAGAAGCTCATTTCATGTAATTCTAGGGTTGAAGTTGATATTCAATTTGAGTATAAACTCAATAAATAAACGTCTGTAGTCTATCTGCGGGGAAGGGAGGAACAAAAAAAGTTGGGTTGGGGGTGGGGATGATGGCCCAATCATCTAATCAGGGTGTTATTGTAGGTCTACAATACCTTGAATGAATATCACTTAAATTTGCTACTGTTTTTATTATTTATTGGCTGAATTCATCGTTTGCAGTAGGTTCCTATTTTTCTCAACTCATCACTGCATTTTTTATTCTTTTTTTAAGGTCTCTATCATGCGTTGAATATGCGGAGAAAGCTGCATTACGTAGGCATTCCATGTGGTCCAGCTTGGCTCTTGATGTTCTCTTGGGAAACTTGATTGGTTGGGCACTGTTATACAATGCAGAATCTGCTTGCTGGTGGGTTATGAACTTTACTGGTGAAATTACATACAAATCAATGCGGTCAAGTTGTGCTTGGTTGATGGGAGCCCCTGCAGGTTTCAAGTTAAACACGGAATTGGCAGGTGTTCTTGGCATGGTTTCTCTTAATGCAATCCAAATATGGTCTACCCTCTCAGTCTTTCTGGGTTTCCTTTCCATTTATATTATTAAAGGACTTGCAATATCAGGGATTCTATTTGGGATGACAATACCAGCTGCTTTGATCATAGACCTTTTTTTACTAGCAACTCTGCATATCTCAACCCTTCATTGGCTGGTCTCACTTGTATATTCAACACAGACACAGGCATTAGCAGATTTGTGGCGCCTTTTCAGGTAACACTTTGTGATTCCATTTCTTGGTTTAGTTTTTACCACTCTTAAATCGGTCAAAATTCCACCTGGCTGTCATGGTAGTCACTTTTATCAAAACAATCATAAGCATTAAAAAGTAAAAAAACAACTCTACCATTTAAATCAAGATATCATGCAGTTCATGCAATGACCTAGTGATTGATATAAGGAGCTTAACATGAGCAATGAATTATTACAATCTTGTCATTTTCAGCTCCACAAAAATAAGGGAAGCTGCTCTTATAAGAATAGAGAGGAGCCGTATGTTGTGGATTCAAAATTCATTGGGTGCTGGGTATGATGTAGCACAAATAACATCAAGACCCTTGGGTCCAGATGTGGTAAGACCCTTAGAACGTATAACTTTAAGAAGGATTTTGTGGGAAACAATTAGAAAATTAAAACAAAATTAGGAATCAACACCTAGGGTTGCTTTGAGTTTGTACCAAACAGGATAGAAAACCTAGGAATTAGCACCAAGTCATTGGAAAAATTCCAATAGAAAATTTATTCATCAATTGTAAACTTATCTTTGTTGGAATACAATAATGTGTTAAACTCTAATCCAAATTGACTTGGGGCCAAAGCCCAATTATTGAATTATGAAAATAACCTTGACTCTAGGAAATTTAATATTATAATTGACTTCTACTTATCCAAATGTATAAAATTGACTTCTAAAATTAAATATAACTAGATTAAAATATAACTGTCTTCGTGCTCCATACATTAGGGCAATGTATCAATCAAAAGAAAAAGAGGAAAGAGAAAAACCTAATGAGAAATTTAGATGAGTGGAAGTTCATTGCAAAATAGCAGAATCTTTTGAGAAATTGTGGTGTTCTAGAACTCATTCAGTCTCGGATCCCACGAGGTTTTGGGTGGGATAGACCTCATTGGTGTCTTAATAGGAATGGTATGTTTGATACTCGGTCCTTTTATCATAAGATCAGGGGTACAGATCCTTCCTACTTCCCTTGGAAGGGGATTTGGAAAGTCAAGGTGCCTAAGATGGTGGCTTTCTTCTTGTGGACCGCAGCACACGGCCGGATCCTTACCTTGGATAATATCCGGGGCCTCCCTTTGGTGAATAGGTGCTGTATGTGCTGCTGTTCTGCGGAATCTGTGGACCATCTTCTCATTCATTGTCCGGTAGCTTATGCTTTGTGGGTGCAAATGTTACAAGCTTTTGGGATTCAATGGGTTATGCCAGGTTCTGTGGTGAGTTTGGTGTCTTGTTGGAGTAATTGGTTGGGAAAATATGCTTCCGACGTATGGAATATGGTTCCTGGTTGTTTGATGTGGGTTGTTTGGTTGGAAAGAAACCGGCGCTCTTTTGAGAGTTTGGAGAGAACGCTTGATTAGTTACAAGCGCTCAGCCGAAATACTCTTTTTGAATGGGCTAAGTGCTGGGGTTATTCAAACTGTTCTTCTGCTTTGGAGTTCTTTTCTACCCTTAGTAGTGCCACTTAAGTTGCTTCTCTTATTCTGTTTTTAGTTGTTTTTGTTTGCTGTTTTTTGTGTTCACCATCATGAACACCTGTAATGGCTGTTTGTGTTCTTCTTGTTGAATAAAAGTCTTATTACTTATCAAAAAAAAGAGTAAAGAGATAATTAATTTTGAAAATTCCTTAAGAAACATCCTTGTTTCTCTTAGATTAACCTTTTGATTTTTGTCCTTTTGCTTTCTTTGTTCCTTTGTGTTCATCATTGTGAACTCAATGTTTTTAATATTTTTAATCTATATAACTACTCTTATTACTTATCAACCCAAAAAAAAAAAAAAAACAAAAAATTCATTAAGAAACAATTAGAGATATTGGTTCATTGAGTGATTCTTCCTGGTGTTGCTGATAGTGTAAGAATCGTTGCAGTTTCTTAAATATCTGAGCTGACTTGTCCAAAATCCTATAAGTTCTATATTGCCTTTTTTCTCATCACCGTGATAAGTAACTTCGTAGGCATCCTAGGAGGTCAAGGAAAACACAAAATCAGTATATGGGACCTTCCTTAGAGTGGGGGAAAGGGGGAAAAGATAATATAAAAAAAAAACAAAGAAAAAGAAGAAGCAATACAAAGAATAATGAGAGATGGGAGCTAAAATACATAATAAGAAGGGCTTGGGGTTCTTCACAATGTTATGATATTTATGAGTTTTTAGATTCTCTTAGATCTAGAATTTGATTTATTTGTATTCTTATGATCCTTTGTGTTCATTATTTTGAGGTTGGGAATTTGGATGCCTTAGCCCGTATTTTATGTTGTAAGGTAGGCTGTTTACCCATGTCTTATTTGGGTATGCCTTTGGGGGCACATTATAAGGATTCCTCCATATGGAACCCTATCATTGAACGAATGGAAAAAAGGCTTGCAGGTTGGAAGCAATTATATTTATCAAAAGGGGGTAGGCTTACTTTATTGAAGAGTACCTTATCAAGTCTCCCTACATATTATTTATCTTTGTTTACTATTCCACAACATGTGGCAGACAGATTAGAGAGGATTCAGAGGAACTTCCTTTGGGGGAGATCTAATGATGTTTTTAAATTTTCACTTGTTGCTTGGGAGGAAGTTGTGTGGCCAGTGGAGGTAGGTGGCTTGGGGATCCGGAAGATTGGGCTGTTTAACCAAGCTTTGCTTGGGAAGTGGCTATGGCGATTTGGGAATGAGGTCACACATTTATGGAGGCAAGTTATAGCTTCCAAGTATGGGGAAGCCAATGGAGGATGGTGTACTAGAGTTGTTAGAGGGTCGCATGGATGTGGTATGTGGAAGAACATTAGGAAGGGGGCTGAGAGCTTTTTTGGTCATGTGTTGTATGCAGCGGGTGAGGGTTTTCGCATTAGATTCTGGTACGACCCTTGGAGTGGCCCTACTGCTTTGAAGGATTTATATCCGGCTATGTTTGCTATTGCTGTAGATAAGGCAGCTATGATTTCTGATATGGTTGACTGTGCACCGAATGGGGGCGGTAGAAGCTGGAACTTACGTTTCCGTCGTGCTTTTCAAGATTGGGAGACAGGGATCTTTTATGATTTTTTTGCGCATATTTCATCCAAACTGCCTAGAGGTGGTGATGATACCATGATATGGCAATTGAATCGTAGTGGTGTTTTTGATGTGCGATCTTTCTATTTTTCATTGTTAGCAGCCCCGTTGGTGTCTTTTCCTTGGAAGAGTATTTGGTGTGTTAAAGTACCTAAAAGGGTGGCTTTCTTCTTATGGACAGCTGCTAGGGGTGGGATTCTTACTATAGACAACCTTGTTAAGAAGAAGTTACCTCTTGTTAATTGGTGCTGCCTTTGTCGATGTGAAGAGGAAACTGTGGATCACTTATTGATCCATTGTAAGTTTGCTCATACCTTGTGGAGTGAAGTCCTTCGGTTGTTTGGGGTTCAGTGGGTGATGCCGAAGAGTGTTGTTTCTCTTCTCTCTGCATGGTGGAATTGGTTGGGAAGTCACACTTCAAATGTGTGGAATATGGTTCCAGCGTGTCTTATGTGGTTAATTTGGAAGGAGCGCAATGCCCGAACTTTTGAGGAAACTGAGAGACTTGTAGACTGTGTGAAGTCTTTGCTACTTAGGACTTTGTTTGAGTGGTCCCGTATTTGGGGGTTTACGCATTGTCATTCGTTGTTTGAATTTCTTAATTCTGTTAGTCTTTCTTTTTGATTGGTTTGTATTCTTTTCAGTGCAGTGAGTTTACTATCGTAAATTCATTGTACTTATATTATCAATAAAGTCTGTTATTACCTATCAAAAAAAAAGAAAGAAAACCATTATAAAGAGGAGGAGAAAATAAGAGATGGGGGAATTGCATGTGCCATGCATGCTGATTTATTGCCATTGCAGCAGTTTATACAGAACTCTGTGTGTGTTTATATATGATTTTTTGGTAGATATGATTTGTCCTTGGTATGTTTAACTCTTTATGTAGCCTTTTGGATTGCTAGATAATGGTCTTTGGATCAACTGAAAACTTCATCTTTTATGTGTTCTTGAACATCTGTTGCTATTGTTATCTATCTGTTTCAATTGAGTTCTCATTCATAGTTTCTTTCCAGGGTAATATTGAAATGAATCTTAAATGTAAAACTTAGAATTCTTAACTTTAAATTCATTGCTTATGGACTTTGTAAACTTATACTCACCTTGTTGTTCTTTATCTGTTTCAATCAAGATATGAGAGGTCATGGTGATATTTGATTGCCTTAATTGATGTTGGTTCTACTGATAAAAAAAAAAAATTTGATGTTGGTTCTTATATGGTTGATGCTATTCTGAGTGCTTTTTTCTTCTGAAGGGTATCAATCCCTGAGCTAAAAGACATGTTAAATGTGTAAGGATGCTAAAGAAGAGGTAAAAATGGGGATAAGAAATTGATTTCCATTTTACTTGTGAGCTTGTACATTGGCCAAACTTGCCTGTCTTTCTTCCATGATAATGCTTGTTACTCATTCATATATTCTCAAATACCTTGGACACCTTTGATTGTTCACATTTTAACATGAGTGCTAATTTGAATTGGTAATATCCTCTTAAATGATGTAATTTTTGGTCCCCATATCACTTGAGCGGTTGATAGATTGTGGATGTCCAGGTGCTCTTTAGAGATATGTGGCTCTAGTTGCTTTTGTGGCTAGGGCCCTTCTTTGCCATATTTCTAGAGAGATGCTTTTACTGTGAACATTTAATGGAAGAATGATATTCTTATATCTTAGAAAGTTAGAAGTGTTACTTTTGAAGGAACTAATTTTAAATTTTGGGAGGCTTCCTATGCAAAATAGGTTAAATTTTTGTTGACATTTAAGAAGAATTCCTCTTTATTTGGTTGATGAGAAATTCTATTCTCTAAAAGAGATCAGCTTGTGCACTTTGCTAGATTCAATATTCTTTGCAAGACAGAACTTCAAGTTGTAAAATATCTTTTTCCTTACTTCATTGATAATATCATGTCTTATTTCAGAGTTCATATCTTTTCTTTCCCTGTTTCAAGCTATTCATGTAATTGCTGATTCTTTGGCAGTGGTCGAAAATGGAATCCTCTTCGTCAGAGATTAGATAGCTACGACTACACTGTGAAGCAACATGTCGTTGGATCTCTTCTGTTTACACCACTCTTACTTCTCTTACCGACTACTTCTATTTTCTATACCTTCTTTAGCATTGTGAACACAACCATCAGCCTTATATGTATACTGATTGAAGTCGCTATCTCTGTTATTCATGCGACACCTTATATCAAAATATTCCTTTGGTTGGCAAGACGAAGAAGATTTCCTTCTGGGATATGGTTTGAAATTGTATCTTGTCGGAGTAATCTGATTGGTGATACTGCGATTTGTAGTCCTGATAAATTTGATTCTTCATCAGAGAATTTGCATTGTAATCAAAATGGAGGGAAATCTAGTATTTTGGTTTCATTTCTACACAGCAACTTCTTGAGTATAGGTGAGGGAGGCCTCTAGCTATATTATCACTTGTGATATTATTTAGTGATGTTTCTGTAGGGATGAGTCTTAACAAAGCCTCTCATTTCAAGACTCAACTAGCTCTCTCTCTCTCTCTCTCACACACATACACACACACATATCTATGTTTACCATATCACATCTATCTTTGACTTTCAATGTATGTGGTGTTTTTTTTGCTAACCAACTTTAGAAATTATATTTCAGGAGAGCTAGTTGCGCCTCATTATAGAAATGTCTTTTTTGGGGTTTTTGGTTCTTTTTTTGCTAAATTTACTCATGGTGTCCTCACTGGGAAAAGGTGCGTCTTCTTTGCCTATTTAGTTTTCTTCTTGCTGCTCTATTGTTTCATAGCTACTGAAATTCAAACTTAGTTCCTCTATCTATCTATCTATCTATATCTATCACATTTTTATATGTTCAGGGTAGCTTCTACATTGGGTACTGCTCTTCCTTCACCATTGCCGTGGATGTCCATCCCCTACAAAGAGTATTGGTATCTCTGCTATGATTCAATTCTTGCCTGCTGCAGATCGTGACTGTCTTCATATTCAGTGATTCTTCTACTTTTTGACTAACATATTCTCCCCTGCAACCGTTTCATGCTGCTCATCAGTTGCATTTAGAATTTTGCGGGCTATTCATCACATGATTGTCCATCCTGATTCAATTCTTGGATTGTTGTAGGAATGAGTTGATTTAAGTATATTGGTTCCTTTTTAGGTTGGTTATGTGTTTATTGAAGCCTTCTGGTTTATTTAAGATCTATGCATGGTTTTTTTGTATGCACTGGTTCCTTAATTTAAAATTTATTGATCAAATTTTGTACTTACAGACAACATGTACTGCTTCTTCACAACTGATCATGACTTCATAACCAATCAACTGCAAAAGATTTATAACTGATTGAATAATAATAGTGTTCAAGTGCCTCTGGTGAGTGGAAACAAACAGTATATAAGGCACTTGGCCAAAAAAAAAAAAAGTGTGATAGGCAAATATGAGATTGTTTAGGAAAAATATCCAAAATATAGAATATATCACAGGTGCTTGCTTTGCCTAAATATGTCCTTTTTTATTATTTATTTATTCTATATTCCTTATGTAAAAAAAGATAATGAAAACAATATGATGTGTGAACAAGGGTTAATTTTACTCCCCCACCCAACTCTAAACTGGGGAATAGGTCTTGGTGGGGAAGTTACAGATATTTTTCCATGTGTCTCTGGAGTATAAAAACGATATTATAAATTAGAGTTTTTGCATTTACCTAATATAATAAAAGGGCAAAACTTAAGTACAGTACCTTAGGTACAGTACTTTAGGTTCCCTACTTAAAATTTTGACAATTGTCCAATTTAACAACCCAGCAAACGGCGTTAAAACTAAATTTTTTTTCCTTCTTCCTTCTTTTCCTCGTACTGCAACTGCAAGAAAACCATGGCTTCAGATCTTTCAAATTGTAGGATCTGTGCCTTCCCAAAAAAAAAAAAAAGGAAGAAAGGGGAAAAAAGCAGAAAGCTTCATTCCTAGGCTCAGCTCTTGATCTTTGAGTCCAACGACTCGCCTCTTCTCAAAATCGTCACCTTCTCCGGCGATAAAAAATCGCCGGCTTCTTTATTTTCATAGTTTCTCTAGCGATAAAAAACCACCGGCTTCTTTATTTTCTCCTTTCTTCTTTATTTTTTTGCTGGGGATTTTTTATTTGCTTTTGGTGAGCACTGTGGGAAAGCAGAAAGCACATAGCTTTTGATGGGCTGAGATGAGAACAAGTTTATAGGTGATGGACTGCAATCCCTTACAAATAATCTTTGCAACACGTAAATTCCTTGAAAGTTGTTTTAGACTTTTTTGTTTTCCTTTTTGTTCTCTCAAAAGGAGTACCTCCACTGTCTTCATGGTTATTTTTATTATTTTATATGGTTTTAGTTGCAGTGAGCCAGTGACTATTGGATTTATTTGGATTTCCCACAGTGATTTTTGATTTTTATTTTATTTGAATTTATTTGGAGTAGAAAGATCTGAAATTTGAACCCGTGGGTTCTTTTGCAGTTGTAGTACAGGAAAAGGAGGAAGAAGAAGGAAGAAGGGGAAAAAAAAATTTAGTTTTAACTCCGTTTGTTTGGGCTGTTAAATTGGACAGATGTCAAAATTTTAAGTAAGGAACCTAAGGTACTGTACCTAAGTTTTGCCCATAATAAAATATTGGCGAAAACACATTTTAGTCCCTACATTTTCAGCTGATTTCCATTTTAATCCATACATTTTATTTTTACCGCTTTTAGTCCTTATCCTGAAAAATGCTTCCCGTTTTGGTCACTGCCGTTACATTAAAGACGGAAAATACACACGTGGCAAACGGCAGAATTAAAAAATATTAAAAATATTTTATTTTATTTTAAAATAAAATAAAATTTTAGTTATAATAATTTTAAAATAAAAATATTAAAAATTTTAGTTAAAAATATTTGTTCTTCATGTTCTTCCCCCAAGAACATGATTGCCCAGAAATTCAAGATTTTCTTTTCTTTTATTTCATTTTCTTAGCATCCAAACAAGCAAAAACATATACAAAACCATGATCAAACTCAGATACTCTGACACAATCAACTAACAAAACCCAAAACACTTAAGCAGTCCCACATATTATTATTGACCCAGAGTTAGCAAAACGAGGACATTGAGACAGACATTGGCGAGGACTAGAGCAACGATGGTGATGATGGAGAGCAAGGCAATAAAATACACCAAAACACAATTATGAGAAATCGGCGATCTCGGCGGTGTAGATCTGATCGCAGAGAGAGGGAGAGCGAGTGAGTGACTGAAAGAGACACGAAACGATGCCGTCACACGCGGATCTGGACCGTCAGATCGAGCATCTGATGGAGTGCAAGCTGTTGCAAGAGGCGAAGGTGAAAACGCTTTGCGATCAGGCTAGGGCGATTCTCGTCGAGGAGTGGAACGTACAGCCGATGAAGTGTCTGGTGACAGTGAATGAACCCACAAGCAGCTCCTCATTTCTGTCTGTCATTGGTGTGATGTCATTGGTGAATGAACCCAGATCGAGCTATCTCGGTGTGATGTTTCAGATCTGGTCACCAACGAAACAAATAGTTGAACTGGGTGTGGGTTTGGTGAAACGGGATGGGTTTGTGTCTGAATTTGGCCCAGGTACCATTTGGATTTGGATGTTCATGGTTAAAGTGGATCGGTTTTTGAGTTTGGTGGGTGGGTGATATAGAAGGAGGCTTGTGTCATTCAAATGAATTGGGTTTCTGGAATTTTTTGTGTTCATGGTTTAGTGTGAAGTGATTTGGGGGTTTATGGTGTGGATTTTGGAAGCTAATTCTTTTTTTTTGGTTGAGCAATATTGATATGCATTTGGCTAATGGCGTTGTCAGTTGTTCTTCTTTTTTTTCTTTTCTTTTTTTTGGATCGTTGTTAGTTGATTGTGTCAGAGTATCTGAGTTTGATCATGGTTTTGTATATGTTTTTGCTTGTTTGGATGCTAAGAAAATGAAATAAAAGAGAATAAAATCTTGAATTTTTGGGCAATCATGTTCTTGGGGGAAGAACATGAAGAACGAATATTTTTAACTAAAACTTTTAATATTTTTATTTTAAAATTATTATAACTAAAATTTTATTTTATTTTAAAATAAAATATTTTTAATATTTTTTAATTCTGCCGTTTGCCACGTGTGCATTTTCCGTCTCTGATGTAACGGCAAGGACCAAAACGGGAAGCGTTTTTCAGGATAGGGACTAAAAGCGGTAAAAATAAAATGTAGGGACTAAAATGGGAATCGTCTAAAAATGTAGGGACTAAAATGTGCTTTTCGCCTAAAATATTTAGTTGCCTGTTAAATGTTCCTCTTTCTCTCTGTCTTTTTTTGGACACTTGTGTTTTAATGAGACTCAAAATCATTGGCAAGCATATTTTGAGTAGATGGAATGCATTAATTGATCTATTTGATATTGTTGATTCTCACTGAACCTTTTGAAGTTACCAGTTCTCAACCAAATAAGTGAACCTACTACAATGGTTGATATTCCAAACATTTTTTGTTACATCTCTTGCTTCCTAGTTAGTACATCCTTTGTTCAAAATATTGTCATGATTCAACATTTCAACTTTGACTATTGCGCGTGATCTAGTAGAGTACTATGCTCACATCGGTGTCTTTCTGATTCCAAGTATTGCAGGCATTCATTGCCCTTGTCAACCTTAAAATCACCTGTTTCTTTCACCAGACCTCAACTGAAAACTTGAACAAATCTAATCACACAATATGATTATTAATTTGGCTAAACAAAAGTGTTTGTAATCCCTTTCAAGTCTGCTGAATTTTTATTTTATTTCATCCAAAAAAAAAAAAAAAAGCGAACAGGATGTTTATACCTAGGATTGAATTTTGATCAATGATGGTGCTTTTGGTGCAAGGCTGTGAGCCTTACGGCTATTTTTTTTTTAAATTGATAATATTTTAATAATTATAATTTACTAGCTGGGTTCCTGCAACTCATTTTAGTTTCCTCTAATATTTCAATAAGATTTAGTTTAACTGGTTGTCACCTCAATTTCTAATAGAGACATTCAGATTTAGATACCTCACCCTCAACTATCAATGTATATATAAAAAAATTTCAATAATTTTTCTTGTAAAAAAATGTAATCTTTAGTTATTTTATAGACAAAATCGAAAGACATTAAGAATAATGTAGTGATTTGATCATAGTATATATATGTGTATTTAAATTGAAAATTGCATGATATATTGGGTCATATAAATTGGCATGTTTCATGCGTACAAAAAATGCAAATATCCTTTAATTATTTTTTTTTTACATTTTGAATTTTGTGTTAGTAAAGTTATTTATTTTTTCCCCTTTTTGTTGGACATTGTTTCAATAGTTGCAAAGACAACTAAAATTTTAGTAAGAATATCATATTTCAAATCAATTGTTTCTCACATTAAAAAAAAAAAAAATCAATTGTTTCTCATATAAATCTTAGAAAAGTGATATTAAAATTTCATTATGCTTAAAATAATTAATATAACAAAATAAATGTATTCATTCTATAAGTTATCTTTCTAATTACATAAAATAAATAACACAATGTTAGTTCCAAATACACACACACACACACACACACACACATATATATATATATATATCACATGTCACTAAAAGGAATCAGGAAATTTAAAGGGTTAAGATTAATTTTTAGTAAATTCACAAATGTTTAAATTTAAATTTAAATTTTTAGTTTTTGTGTCAATTTTTGTCAAATCAACTAAACATGAGGAACAATGTCATATTATAAATCTAATATTATTATTCCAACTAAAAACTATTTCTTAAATAAAGTTTATAAAAATAATCTTATAAATTCATTTAATATAAATAATTAATGCACAACTATAGATAATTAGTATATACATTTACTCTATTAACTGATTCAATGAACTAATAATTTGATATAAATGCTAATTCTTTGAAGTAGAAGCCTAAATAAAAAGAACTTCAAGGAATGCGCCACTTGGCACAATTCCATGCTCTCTAGCATGAGGTCTCTACTTTTATATATACTAGTCGCAGACCCATGCATTGGGCGAAATAATTTTTTTTTTAGGTTAATCTTATTAAATATATTTGGGGTAATAAGTAATAACACTCTCCCATTTTGTTTATATTAATAACAAAAAATTTTAAACTTATTTAAGAATCTGTTTATAAATGTTTAACCATGGTTAGTAAAGACATTACTCATAACTTTAGAATTAAAATACAAATTTATAAAATACCAAAACATTTGAAATGACAAATCTCTCCATAACTCATTGGGAAAAGAAAAGGGGGAAAAAAAAAAAAAACAAAAGACATTACTTAATATTTTGAAATACACTTTAATTTAAAATTTTAAAATAAGAGAATTTAATTTTAAAATTAAGGATAATTTTGGAACCTACCTTAAGCATAGGCAAGTTAGTCCACAATATTTTAATATTAATTTAACAAAGTTTGGCCAAACAAATGTAAAGGGTGAAAATACTTTTTCCTTTCAAGTTTGGGGTAGAGTGTCATTTCTTCAAACATCAAGGAAGGAGAATGTAATTACCCCTATATTATTATTATTATTGTAGGGTCAAAATTTGTAGCCCAAGCCCAAAAGATATGGGATGTGAACCCAATAAGCCCAATACAATGAATTTGTAAAGAGCGGGTAAAAGAACTGGGCTGTTTATGAACCAAACAACAATTAATCAAGATTTTAAAAGGTGAACCCGTACAAAATCACACTTGAAACTTGAAGAAATTGATGTCCGAGGAGATAAATTATTGTTTGAAAGGCAAATACCATTCTTAGAGCTACAGTAAATTTTTCTTCTTCTTTTTCTTTTTCTCTTTTCTTTCGATCCCTCCCTTCATGAGAGGTCTCTTACATTTATATAGTTTTCTTTTAAACCATCTTCATCGTACACTTGTTCTTCATCTAAGCATTCGCTTGAATACATGTCACATCAAGTATCTTCTTTAGTTCTCCATGAGTGGTGGCAGCTGAGATTGCACTGTTCAGGGGTCTTCTCCACATAAATACGGCCAAAAAAGTTGCTGCAGTGCATTAAATGCGGTGGTAGTAGCTTTTTCTTTAGATATTTCTCTATTCTTATCATCTTTATACGTGCATGAAGTTCATCCTTATCGTTGGAACTTCTTGGAAGTTTACCTAAACTGCCCAGGTATTTGCTTGAGTGATATTCTTCAAATCCGAGGAGGATACACTCCTCGGACTATACTCCTTCATCTTTTTCTTACGTGATTCTCCATTCTGGGGCCTTTCCCAATCCTTTACTCCTCCTCGGACATACTCATATCTTCAAATAGGGCCTAAGGCCAAATATACGCGTTTGGGCTTTTACCCCCACAATTATTATTATTATTATTATTATTGTTGTTGTTGTTGTTGTTAATAATTGATTTTTCATTTTCTTTTAAGTTAATAAAAGCCTTACATATATATTTTTATTTATTTATAGAATATACATTTTTTTTAACCTTTACATATATTTTTTTAATGTGAATCTTTACATATACCTTAAGTTCCAAACTTAGAACTACTAATAAGCATAATTCTGCAATCATTACATTTCACATTACCAAAAACACACGCACAAAGCCGCTAAATAGATTCTTTGAATATGAATTTCAGAATAACTACCTTAGGGAAATAGTTGGCCGGAATAGCCGGAGTAGCGTGCTCAAGAACCACTCCAAGAATAGTCGGACTTCCACGGAGACAAACAACAAGTAGTTGATTGACACCATTTACTGCTTTTAGAAGATTTCAGAGCATAGTGTGGGTTTCAGAGAATAGTGTGGGCGGTAGTGGGGAAAGAGATTTGTGGGTTTCAGAGTAACTCGACAGACCAAGCCCGCTCTTGTCAAAACTGGCGAGGCGGAGCAATGGCTGTGCTGGAGGCACAGTTGGGGTTGAGAGGAGCGTCAGGGAGAAGGAGGTAGAGAGAGAAAAACTGCTGGTGGAAGTGAGTGAATGAGAGAAAAATATAAGAGAGGAGAGAGAGTTTTTCTGAAATCATTTGGGTAAACTGAAAAGAGAAGAGAAATAGATGGCACGCGTGGACAGATAACGTGTCAATATTTTGAGCATTGGATTTAATCCTTTGAATACTTATTCACGTAGACCTGAATTTCCTTGCTAATTTAATATAAAAACTAATTCTAAAAAAAAAAAAATATAAAAAATTAATTTTCAAAAATAATTATAAAAAAAATAGCCGTTGGGGCTTACCCCTTGCGCCGACTATTATATAAGGCATCATCGGTTTATGGCCGAATCTCTCTCCTCCACTCAAATCCGATGAAGATTTAACACCATCCACCCACCACCACTCCTTCATCGATTTCAACCAAACTGACCGATCATCCACCAAAGCCCAATCCTACTCGACCTGTGGTGGTTGCCGGTCGACCTTGGGTCTTCACTTCTTCCACTTGACCTAAACGGGTCGAGTGGCAGTTTGATCTCAAACTCAATCAGCTGACTAGTGGACAGCCCTAGTCCATATTATCGACATTCCCAAACAATGGGGCAGACAGAGAATTAGTTTATTACATACCAATCACCTCTCCCAAATATCAACTTCAATACTTATTAATTTTTAGTTTTCTCCAATATTTCAAGTAAAGTTAACAGTAAGAGGCAAAAAAAAGTACAATTTCTATTGCTAACTAATAAAGACATTATGAAAAAATCTTGTATACAACAATGCCCCCTCATTTAATTGTTCACATAATTTGAAATGACACGCAACTCATTCTTACCTAAACATAACATAAGAATTTTGCTTATTAGGTAAATTGTATTTCCTGACATGAGGTGAGTGTGTTATTCTCGTCTTTGTTCTTTAATTATTATTAGCATTAATTTTGGGTAACTTTTAATTGGGAACATTATTTCAATTACAAAGACTTGTTTTGGTAAGATTTTGACAAATTATAACTTAGAAAAAAGGTAAATTTCAAAAAGTTGTACATAAATAAGTTGGGCAAAATAAGCTAACTAATAAGTGATTGGCCCGGTGTACTACATCTTTTCTTCTTTTTTAAATTTCATTTATGTAAAACTCTTTTACCAGAAAATTTCAAACTCTTTGTAGATCGTAAGCTTGGTTATTTTTTTACCATGATTGTTTTAAACTCAATTTTTCGATAGTGAGTTTACAATATTTTATTTTTTGGAGTTTGAATTTCTAATTAAGTGAAGGCATAACAATTTGGATATTCTAACCATCTTCAATTATATCAAATGACAACATTAGTTGAGTTGCATACCTCTAATAATAGTGAGTTATGAAAGTTAGTAGAGATTTACAGTTGGTATTAAGAGAGTTAATTTCATAACAGATATTGTTTTGGTTTAGTTTTTAGTAGTGATTGTGTATTGTTTTTGGCGTTAACACTGTTTATATACTTACACATACACATATGTGTTATTATTATTTATGTATATATATATGTATTTATTTATTTTTATGTTGGGTATATTGCAAATTACATTCTTTAAATTTAGGAGTGTTTAGATTTTACACTTTAAAGTTTTAGAATTTGGATTTTTCCCTCTAAAGTTTGGAGGTGTTTGGATTTTATACCCTAATATTTCAGAATTTGGATTTCACACCTTAAAGTTTGGAGGTATTTGGATTTTTACACCCCTAAAATATGAAATTTCAGGGTGTAAAATTCAAACACCCCCAAACTTTGGGAAGTAACTCCAAACACCCCTAAAACTTAGGGGTAAAATTTAAATTCTAAAATATCAGGGTGTAAAATCCAAACATCTCAAAACTTCAAGGGTAAAATCCAAATTTTAAAACTTTAGGTGTAAAATCTAAACACTTCCAAACTTTAGGAGTGTAATTTGCAATTTATCCTTTTATGTTTATTAACATATAATTCAAAATCCATATATTTTATAAGCACAAATATTTGCTTAAATACAATAATCCAATATATTAGTTTAAATATAATGTAATATATATAGTTAAACTGTTGGTTTTAGGTGCCTCCAATCAATAATTTTAAACTTAGCTGAAGCAGTTTTATTAGGAACATAACTACAGCAGAAAATCAAATATTTCTTCTTTTGGGCAAGATACAGAGATGTGACATGTAAGCTTAAATTTGATTGTATTATTACTCCTTTAAAAAAAGAACTACTTTGAATTGTATAATAGTCAAAATATAGCAAGAAATCATGGGAGTTTCTCATTCGTCTCCTTAATTTTGTTAGAGAACAAGACGTAAAAATCATCAAGGTAAAAAAGAAAAAGAAAGGACAATATCCCCCATAAAAAAATTAAGAATAATAACAATCAAGCTTTAGCCTCAAATTTTAGGATTGGTTATAGATCCTCAACAAACTAGTTAAATTGGCTCCATTTATTCAAAAAAAAAAAAAAAAAAAACCAAAAAAGAGTTGCTATTTCTACATGGGGAAGCGACCATGTGGCATTATGCAAAAAGTTGGGCTAAGATTATACCCAAAATCTATTATATTTTCGTTTACTTCATCAGGTTAGCTCAAAATGTCATCGGATGAACTAAGGGTGTGTTTGGTTGGACGAGTGGAAAAGTGGGAGGATAGAAAATGGTGGGAGGATAGAAAAGATTTTAATTTCCCTCCTTTTTGTTTGGTTGGGAACTTGGGAGTGAAAAAGTGGAGAGGTGGAAAAAGTGAGTTTATATAAATTTACTTATATACCCTTAATAAAAAATAATGCACAATTAAAATAAAAAAGTGACAAGCAATTAAAAAAAAAATCCCCCAAATTTATTAAACAATAAAAATTATGTCCAAGAAAAAAAATCATGTCTAATTAAAAAAAAAAAAAAACACTACACGTACAGCCCAGAAAATCAAAAGAAAAAAGGATTTAAAAAAAAAAAAATCAAAGGAAGGCAGTTAACGTCCAGGAGCAAACGCCCAGGAAAGCAGGCAGAAGAAAAAAAAAGAAAGAAAAAAAGGCAATGGGACGAAATTAGTGCAAGGGCAATTTTGTCATTTACCCATAAAACTCCTCCCACACCATTTTCTCTTTATTTTGGCGAGACAAGTTTTATGTGCGCTCGGGTGGAAAATGCCTGGGCCTTACCAAAAATTTTCCTCTCCCTCCCTCCTTACCAAACAACACCATTTCTCATTTTCTCTCCTATTTTCTCTCCAAATTTTTCCATCCTCCCTAAAATCCACCCATCCAAACATAGTGTAAGGGTTACAGGCAAGAAACCTTTTATGTAAAACGTTTTCACTACAGTTTCTCAATTCTCATACATGAAAAAATATGGTACATTTTTCTCACCCCTAAAGACAAAGAGCAGCATATAACCTTCTTATCTACTTTTGGTAGTGGACTGAACATTGTACCTACAAATTTTCATATTTTTAGCAGGTATCTCTGTGAGCATTCTCCTAGGCACAACTACTTCAACCACAAGGGCCTGGTTGATTGGTTTTTTTTTTTTTTTTTTAATAATTTTTTTATCAGTCTTAAAAAGAAATAATAATAATAATAATAATAATAATAATAATAATAATAATAATAATAATAAAATAGTTGGTTTATCTTGACAGTTTTCTTTGAGAAATTCCACCTTTTTCATTGATAGAACATTATTCAATAAATATTTAATCCTATGCCAAAAATGGGATTCAAAACTTGAGCTTATGTAGTTGATGTTAGATTAGTGAATCATCTCTCATTGAAAAGCACACTCAGCCAACTGAGCTAGCAAGGCTTACTCAACCAGACTATTCATCATGATACTTACATTTCAAGTTGCAAGAACCTCATAAGAGAATTCTGCTTTTTGGTTGTGACCTTTGTCATTTTATGAAGAATGGCATTACAAAAACTAAAACTAACATTTGAAGGTTCGTTAGCCAGTCAGTTGTACAAGATTCCAAATGACAACCACTTGAAGAAATGGTGCTTGCAATAGAGGAAAAGTCTATCTCCTGGGAATACATGTAGAAATTTCTGTTTTAACCCAGATCAAAGCTTACTCAAAGGTGAACCAAAGCATTAAAATGGACTTATACTGTCCCTTTTTATCTCCAATTTCACTCAAAGAAGGAGAATGTGATCCTAGGAAATCTTGTAACCTAAAGCATATGACAGCTGCAGTCAAGATGTTCAAGCATACCAATTATACTGGTACTGATGAATGAATCCTTTTTGCCTACTTGAAGAAACATTCTTATAATGTAACATTCATCTCTTCAGGATCTTAATAATTCTAATAACTTTCATTGAAAGTGTGGTTTGCGGGTATGATAACCATCAAAACCAATAAATACACAATTGAAATCTTAATCATAGCTTATTTTGAATAGTGGTCTTTAAATAAAACACATTCGTGCATAGGTAATGTAAAGAGATGGATTAAGAATTTACGAATGTAGCAAAAGGAAACTTGTTTAATAGAAAAAGTGAAAACAGAAAGGTTAGGTGCAATGCCCAAACTTTGGCCAAGAGATACATGATTAAAGTCAATCAATAATATTAGAACTTGTAAAAATAAGATATAAGGGGAAAACTATTAATTCTACAAGCCCTAAATTATAGAAACACCTAACAAAAAAACTGCTTCTAGAGTCATAGCACATACAAAAATGAAGAAATACAATATATGGCAAGAAAGATGAGCTCGAAATCACAATTTGAACTCACAAAAGCAGTCAGGCAAAGCAGACCCTCTCCCCATGACATAATCCTCTAGATGAGCCTTCCATAGGGCTTGCATCAGATCTCTCCCTCTAAAACCCTGTGAAGTGAACTCTGCAAAAGCTCTTATGCTTAAGAAAAGGGTTTTGTACAAGCCCTTAAAAGCTCACATTGCTGCAACCATCTTATCCATATTTCCAAAATATGTAGCCACATAAGAATCACTATCAATAGACACATAATAATCCAATGCAACTTTTGTGTTCCCATGCATACTTGTGAAATCCTCATCGCTTAGGAGGAAAGACTTGGTAACTACATTGGTGTAAACCGATGTCAAGCCTTCGATTTCCATCAGACCATCCTCAGCTGCCAAATATATTTTTGTCTGTTGGAATGGAAAGTGATTGAAGTATGAAGGACGTCTCATTAGGGGTAAGAGGATATTTTCACTGTTTTCTCCAAACTTGGGCTAACTTTCCAGTCCACGGTTTTCTATCTCCTTGTGCTGCTTCAGTGGCTTTGACAGAAGATGGAGAAAGACCTGAGTATTCGCATTGGCTGTATGCTACCATGTCAGGTTCAAATCGAAGGTGAAGTGAGAGAAAGGGTTTGGGTATGGCTTCTAGGAGCTCAGAAGCCTTGTTCTCCAAGGATCTAGTCAGGCGTAATGCACTGTAACAAGCATGACAAAGGGAAGCTTTTGCATGAGGATACTTACAAGAAAAAGTAAGTAGTCAGCAATAAACCATGAACATCAAAGATATGGAGGAATTTTTTTTCAATCACTATTATTATTGTTTTAAAGCACATATATATGGAAGTTAAACCAATCTTGTTAGACATCAAAACTCATATGAGAAAGACAAAGATGTTCAGTCAACTTTCAATTTATCTTTCATTTTTTTTAGTGAATAATTAACGCAAGTCAAGTACAAGGCTGTATAAGGAAAAAAAAAAAAAATCAAACAAACAACATAGGCTAAAACATAGAACAGTTATAATCCCAGGGAGTCCATAAAATCTAGGAACCCTTCAATTGAAGAGGACATTCAACACAATATCCACTCATATAGACTTCAAATACACATACTTCAACTCATCTGAGCTCCTGGCCATCAAATCACCTTATCTTTCTCAGCAGTAAATGAAAGTTTCCTGAAATATGAAATAGGTATATCCACAAGACCCAATCTAAGATATGTGGACAGCGCCTCAAATTTACATGTTGAAACCAAACCACATATTGCATTTGACAGTTCAACTCTATATCATAAAACTATTGGCCATTATACATCTCATTAGTCAACCTTCTCCGAGTGGAATGAATTTCTCTGTCACAACAATATGGTTCCAGTGTCTCACAAAAATAGCCGTTGGGGCTCACCCCTTGCGCCGACTATTATATAAGGCATCATCGGTTTATGGCCGAATCTCTCTCCTCCACTCAAATCCGATGAAGATTTAACACCATCCACCCACCACCACTCCTTCATCGATTTCAACCAAACTGACCGATCATCCACCAAAGCCCAATCCGACTCGACCTATGGTGGTTGCCGGTCGACCTTGGGTCTTCACTTCTTCCACTTGACCTGAGCGGGTCGAGTGGCAGTTTGATCTCAAACTCAATCAGCTGACTAGTGGATAGCCCTAGTCCATATCATCGACATTCCCAAACAATGGGGTAGACAAATATCAACTTCAATACTTATTAATTTTTAGTTTTCTCCAATATTTCAAGTAAAGTTAACAGTAAGAGGCAAAAAAAAGTACAATTTCTATTGCTAACTAATAAAGACATTATGAAAAAAATCTTGTATGCAACAATGCCCCCTCATTTAATTGTTCACATAATTTGAAATGACAGGCAACTCATTCTTACCTAAACATAACATAAGAATTTTGCTCATTAGGTAAATTGTATTTCCTGACATGAGGTGAGTGTGTTATTCTCCTCTTTGTTCTTTAATTATTATTAGCATTAATTTTGGGTAACTTTTAATTGGGAACATTATTTGAATTACTAAGACTCGTTTTGGTAAGATTTTGACAAATTATAACTTAAAAAAAAGATAAATTTCAAAAAGTTGTACATAAATAAGTTGGGCAAAATAAGCTAGCTAATAAGTGATTGGCCCGGTGTACTACATCTTTTCTTCTTTTTTAAATTTCATTTATGTAAAACTCTTTTACCAGAAAATTTCAAATTTTTTGTAGATCGTAGGCTTGGTTATTTTTTTACCATGATTGTTTTAAACTCAATTTTTTGATAGTGAGTTTACAATATTTTATTTTTTGGAGTTTGAATTTCTAATCAAGTGAAGGCATAACAATTTGGATATTCTAACCATCTTCAATTATATCAAATGACAACATTGGTTGAGTTGCATACCTCTTGTAGGGTCACAATTGGTGGCCCAAGCCCAAAAGAGATGGGATGGGAGCCTAATGAGCCCAAGACAATAAATTTGTAGAGTGTGGGTGAAAGAACTAGACTATGTGTGAATTAGGCAACGACTAATTGCGATTTAAAAGATGAATAACCACAAAGAAAAAACACACTTAAAACCATTCATTCCCTACGTGGTTCTTAACTTTGAAGCCTCTAAAAACCATTTACTCCTCCTCGGACATACTCTCGTCCTCGAACAAGGCCCAATGCCCAATACATAAACTTGGGCCTTTGCCCCCACACCACTAATAATAGTGAGTTATGAAAGTTAATAGAGATTTACAGTTGGTATTAAGAGAGTTAATTTCATAACGGATATTGTTTTGGTTTAGTTTTTAGTAGTGATTGATATTTGTGTATTGTTTTTGGCATTACCACTATTTATATACTTACACATACACATATGTGTCATTATGATTTATGTATATATATATGTATTTTTTTTTATTTTTATGTTGGGTATATTGCAAATTACATCCTTTAAATTTAGGAGTGTTTAGATTTTACACTTTAAAGTTTTAGAATTTGGATTTTTCCCTCCAAAGTTTGGAGGTGTTTGGATTTTATACCCTAATATTTCAGAATTTGGATTTTACATCTTAAAGTTTGGAGGTATTTGGATTTTTACACCCCTAAAATCTAAAATTTCAGGGTGTAAAATTCAAACACCCCCGAACTTTGGGGAGTAAATCCAAACACCCCTAAAACTTAGGGGTAAAATCTAAATTCTAAAATATCATGGTGTAAAATCCAAACACCTCAAAACTTCAAGGGTAAAATCCAAATTTTAAAACTTTAGGGTGTAAAATCTAAACACTTCCAAACTTTAGGAGTGTAATTTGTAATTTATCCTTTTATGTTTATTAACATATAATTCAAAATCCATATATTTTATAAGCACAAATATTTGATTAAATACAATAATCCAATATATTAGTTTAAATATAATGTAATATATATAGTTAAACTGTTGGTATTAGATGCCTCCAATCAATAATTTTAAACTTAGCTGAAGCAGTTTTATTAGGAACATAACTACAGCAGAAAATCAAATATTTCTTCTTTTGGGCAGGATACAGAGATGTGACATGTAAGCTTAAATTTGATTGTATTATTGCTCCTTTAAAAAAATAACTACTTTGAATTGTATAATAGTCAAAGTACAGCAAGAAATCATGTGAGTTTCTCATTGGTCTCCTTAATTTTGTTAGAGAGCAAGACGTAAAAATCATCAGGGTAAAAAAGAAAAAGAAAGGACAATATCCCCCATAAAAAAATAAGAATAATAACAACCAAGCTTTAGCCTCAAATTTCAGGATTGGTTATAGATTCTCAACAAACTAGTTAAATTGGCTCCATTTATTCAAAAAAAAAAAAAACCAAAAAAGAGTTGCTATTTCTACATGGGGAAGCGACCATGTGGCATTATGCAAAAAGTTGGGCTAAGATTATACCCAAAATCTATTATATTTTTCGTTTACTTCATCAGGTTAGCTCAAAATGTCATCGGATGAACTAAGGTTTACAGGCAAGAAACCTTTTATGTAAAACGTTTTCACTACAGTTTCTCAATTCTCATACATGAAAAAATATGGTACATTTTTCTCACCCCTAAAGACAAAGAGTAGTATATAACCTTCTTATCTACTTTTAGTAGGTATCTCTGTGAGCATTCTCCTAGGCACAACTACTTCAACCCCAAGGGCCTGGTTGATTGGTTTTTTTTTTTTTAATAATTTTTTTATCAGTCTTAAAAAGAAATAATAATAATAATAATAAAACAGTTGGTTTATCTTGACAGTTTTCTTTGAGAAATTCCACCTTTTTCATTGATAGAACATTATTCAATAAATATTGAATCTTATGCCAAAAATGGGATTCAAAACTTGAGCTTATGTAGTTGATGTTAGATTAGTGAATCATCTCTCATTGAAAAGCACACTCAGCCAACTGAGCTAGCAAGGCTTACTCAACCAGACTATTCATCATGATACTTACATTTCAAGTTGCAAGAACCTCATAAGAGAATTATCTTGGATCAGCTCCATAATGCTATACTGCTTTTTGGTTGTGACCTTTGTCATTTTATGAAGAATGGCATTACAAAAACTAAAACTAACATTTGACGGTTCATTAGCCAGTCAGTTGTACAAGATTCCAAATGACAACCACTTGAAGAAATGGTGCTTGCAATAAAGGAAAAATCTGTCTCCTGGGAATACATGCAGAAATTTCTGTTTTAACCCAGATCAAAGCTTACTCAAAGGTGAACCAAAGCATTAAAATGGACTTATACTGTCCCTTTTTATCTGCAATTTCATTCAAAGAAGGAGAATGTGATCCTAGGAAATCTTGTAACCTAAAACATACGACAGCTGTAGTCAAGATGTTCAAGCATACCAATTATACTGGTACTGATGAATGAATCCTTTTTGCCTACTTGAAGAAACATTCTTATAATGTAACATTCATCTCTTTAGGATCTTAATAATTCTAATAACTTTCATTAAAAGTGTGGTCTGCGGGTATGATAACCATCAAAACCAATAAATACACAATTGAAATCTTAATCATAGCTTATTCTGAATAGTGGTTTTTAAATAAAACACATTCGTGCATAGGTAATGTAAAGAGATGGATTAAGAATTTACGAATGTAGCAAAAGGAAACTTGTTTAATAGAAAAAGTGAAAACAGAAAGGTTAGGTGCAATGCCCAAACTTTGGCCAAGAGATACATAATTAAAGTCAATCAATAACATTAGAACTTGTAAAAATAAGATATGAGGGGAAAACTATTAATTCTACAAGCCCTAAATTATAGTAACACCTAACAAAAAAATTGCTTCTAGAGTCATAGCACATACAAAAATGAAGAAATACAATATATGGCAAGAAAGATGAGCCCGAAATCACAATTTGAACTCACAAAAGCAGTCAGGCAGAGCAGACCCTCTCCCCATGACATAATCCTCTAGATGAGCCTTCCATAGGGCTTGCATCAGATCTCTCCCTCTAAAACCCTGTGAAGTGAACTCTGCAAAAGCTCTTATGCTTAAGAAAAGGGTTTTGTACAAGCCCTTAAAAGCTCACATTGCTGCAACCATCTTATCCATATTTCCAAAATATGTAGCCACATAAGAATCACTATCAATAGACACATAATAATCCAATGCAGCTTTTGTGTTCCCATGCATACTTGTGAAATCCTCATCGCTTAGGAGGAAAGACTTGGTAACTACATTGGTGTAAACCGATGTCAAGCCTTCGATTTCCATCAGACCATCCTCAGCTGCCAAATATATTTTTGTCTGTTGGAATGGAAAGTGATTGAAGTATGAAGGCCGTCTCATTAGGGGTAAGAGGATATTTTCACTGTTTTCTCCAAACTTGGGCTAACTCTCCAGTCCACGGTTTTCTATCTCCTTGTGCTGCTTCAATGGCTTTGACAGAAGATGGAGAAAGACCTGAGTATTCGCATTGGCTGTATGCTACCATGTCAGGTTCAAATCGAAGGTGAAGTGAGAGAAAGGGTTTGGGTATGGCTTCTAGGAGCTCAGAAGCCTTGTTCTCCAGGGATCTAGTCAGGCGTAATGCACTGTAACAAGCATGACAAAGGGAAGCTTTTGCATGAGGATACTTACAAGAAAAAGTGAGTAGTCAGCAATAAACCATGAACATCAAAGATATGGAGGAATTTTTTTTCAATCACTATTATTATTGTTTTAAAGCACATATATATGGAAGTTAAACCAATCTTGTTAGACATCAAAACTCATATGAGAAAGACAAAGATGTTCAGTCAACTTTCAATTTATCTTTCATTTTTTTTAGTGAATAATTAACGCAAGTCAAGTACAAGGTGTATAGGGTAATACCTATCTCTTCTTTGGCTCATTGCTGGTGTAATTGAAATATAATGATGTTCCAGCAAGGATGGAAGAACACTTTCAATTAAGATTGACTTAGAATATCACAAACCAAATGGAAACCTATACCAACCATAATTTTTCTCTCCTTCCCAAACATAATTACAGATTTCAAATTCTTTGATTTTGCAAATCGTTCCTCAGTGACTTTCCAAACTCAAAGATATACAAAGTCCAAGAACCCTTATCAAGTTCTCCATTTAAATTGCTTTCCTTCCTCTTCAATTTTAAATGACTATGCTCCATATTTGGCAAACATTTATTATATACCAAAAAATTCATTTGTATGCTATCTCCTAAATCCTAAATGTATCCCATAGATCCACAAATTTTTGTCAAAGACAGAAATTCAAACTTGAAGCTCCACTTAACACATAGGTGTGCTTGTAGCCACCACTTGCAAGGCCTCCACTTGACCATCCTCCGGACCGTTAGATTTCCCAATGCATCCACAAATTCATATATCAGATGAAAAAAAAAAAAAAAAAAATACAATACCAGCAAAACTGTGGAAATATTTAATTTTTTATTTATTTTATCTTATGCTTTAATTAATTACTTATCCACGTAGCTGGTTTAATATAAAAACTAATTCTATAAAAAAAATATAAAAAATTAATTTTCAAAATGATTATAAAAAAATAGCCGTTGGCTCACCGCCTTTGCGCCGACTATTATATAAGAAATCATCGTCATTCTTTCCATCAAAATTCTCATTCTCACTCTCTCTCTCTCTCTGAATTCACTCTCTCTCTTTCTCTCTCTCTCTCTCCCTCAGATACCAAGCATACTTGAAGATGAGTTTTCTCCGACGGAGGCTACCTCTGCCTCTGCCGTTAGGGGCGAGGTTTGAGCCCTCCGATGCAGTGCTTATTTCGAGTTACCTTTCTCCGAAGATTCGAAAGGAGGTTTTGGCTTGGGACGTCATCGGCTTTTCTGATGAAGTATACGATAAACCCCCCTGGGAATTCTGTACGGACTCGACGGCGGTGTTGGATGATGAGAAGCATTACTTCTTCACACTGTTAAAGAGGGGGAAGAATCGCGTGCTTCGTTCTGTTGGTTCCTATGGGACTTGGCATGAGAGTTCCACCAAGAAAATCTATGATTCTGGGTCTGGGTCTGGCTCTGGGAAGACGATTATTGGGTTCAACAAATTGTTGAATTTCAGGGTGAAGGGTGAGGGTAAGGAGATGAAGACCACTGATTGGTTGATGCATGAGTTTAGTGTTGCTGAAAAGGGCTCCGACTTGGTTCTCTGTGTAATTTACAAAAAGAATAAGAAGAAGGAGGAGAGGGGTTTGGCTTTGGCTTTGGAAAGACCACCCTCTGTTGTTGTTGATTCTGGTATTTTGGGTTCTCCAAAGAGTGTTTTTGATCAGGTGGATTTCTTTGACGGAATTGATGACACGGACATTGGGGGTCAAGACCCATATGATGATCAAGACCCAGTTTTTTATTCTGGTATTTTGGGTTCTCCAAAGAGTGTTTTTGATCAGTTGGATTTCTTTGATGACACGGGCATGGGGGGTCAAGACCCGTATGATGATCAAGACCCATTTGATGAAAGTCCCAGATTTGCTGCCATTGATGGTCATTCACAATTCCAAGTCTTGGATTCACGAGAAGATGGGTTAACCAAGAACATGGGTTCTGAAGTTGAAGGATTTGATGGATTTGATGAAGCTGAGGTGGTGGCTCTTTTACTCGACCTTGCTGATGATACAGATCCTGATTTTGACCCCTTGAGTTTTCTGGATCTTCAGGATTTAGAAGAGGGTGCCCGGCCAAGCAAGAAGATGCGCTGTGACTTTTCGGATAGAGTATTTTTTTGATTTACTTACTTGTACTGGAGAGCAGAACTCCTGCCAACTCCAAGTCCAAGCATTAGAATAGGATAGTATCTTGTACTTATATTGTTTGTTCATTTTAATGTAATTCTCTTTATTTCTTTTATTTTGAAACAAAGTTACTGTTTACTGTTACTCTGATTGTGTATGTTATGACTTGAGTTTCAACAGAAAAACAAATACATCTTGTACTGGGTTTGTTTTTCATTCTAATAAAATTTTGTGTTATAAAAAAAAAGTTATCAGTTCAAACTTTGGGGACTAACAATTGCTCATGAGTGAAACTTAAATTGTGATAGTTTACTGATTAATTACGAACCTTGTTGTACTTCCTCTAATGTATATGGAATGCAACCAGTTATCACTTTTGCTTCGTCCTTTCAATCCTTAAATTCACAGTGGTACTCTACAGGCTCAAAAGAGAAAGTTGGGGTTACTAGAGGATGATGATAGCTCTAAATTGGCTACATCCACTTCTCCGGGAGAACTGAATGTAAAAGATATTTCCACTGGAGTTGGGAAAAACCGGGGTATGTTGATTCTTTTTTTTAATATGTGTTCTTGGTGGAAGTTTTTTTTCATTGGATCTACTGTCTATGTCTACTTATCTTTGTGCTAATTTTAACATCTCTTATTTTCATACAGATAACTCAGATAGGGCTTTTTACAAGGAGTTGGTGAAGGTCATTGAAGCATCAGATGTCATTTTGGAGGTTCTTGATGCTCGTGATCCTCTAGGTACTCGTTGTGTTGATATGGAGAATTTGGTGATGAAAGCAGGCCCTAATAAGCATCTAGTATTGCTTCTGAATAAAATTGGTAATCTTTTGCTCTCTCTCTCTCTCTCTCATGCATGTTTAAGGTGTTTAGTTTTTGTGTAATGACTCGTATGTTCAAATAAATTTGGATAAGTTAGAAAATGAAAACAGTTAAGAAGCACATTATGATTAGATTTGTAATGGAATGGCATGACCAAAATATCAGAGGACCATCATTCTACTAATAGACAGATATAACTCTGAGTCTGCTCTGTATGTTCACAATCAAACAGCAATTAATCATATAATGGCTGCCATTTAAGTTCATAGACTATGTTACATGCAATGACTGAGAGATGTCTCGCCTATATTCCTTGTCCATATGCTTTCATCTTGTTTTATTTACCTTTGTCACTCGTGTCTCAGATCTTGTTCCTCGAGAAGCTGTTGAGAAGTGGCTTAAGTATCTTAGGGAAGAATTACCAGTTGTTGCATTTAAGTGCAGTACACAAGAGCAAAGATCAAACTTAGGGCGGAAATCAAGCTCAAAGGCAGCAAAACCAAGCAATCTTCTACAAACTAGTGATTGTCTAGGAGCTGAAACGCTTATTAAATTGTTGAAGAATTACTCAAGAAGCCATGATGTAAGTCTACCAAGCAATGACCATATTTTTAATTCACAATGATTTACATGTGTCCCATTGGTGATATAGCATTATGCTTTTTATTGTACATGTGCTTGTGTTGTCTTGATCTGCATGCATGAAACATTGAATTTTTTTGAACAAATTAGTTTATATGATAGCATGTGGAGTTTGCTTGACTTGCTATATCTCACTCTACTTGGTTGGATGTTAGTTATTGTTACAAAGAGTCTTTGTGCAGTTTTTTGGAAAGTAAATATTATGGATGGGGTGAAATAGGTTTGAAAAGTTAATGATTATTCAGTTGATATGAGTCAGTTAGATCATCGTTTATGCAATACTTATTTCTTTTGTTCTAGTGGACATCAGGCAAATATTTGCTTAGTTGACCAAAACCAAATGTTCTCTTTAGGGAAGTTTTGTTCTCAAAGTGGGTCTCAAAGTATGGCCTTCAAAACATGCGTTAATGGTGTTTTTATTCCAAATATTAAAGCTTCTCAATTAGGAACCACGGTGAAGATTATTTTACCACTTTTTTTTACTATTGAATGGTACTTGTTATGCTGTATTTTTGAATTTGGGTTTTAGAGTTTGAATAATAGTGCCAGCCATATTAACAATTGTGCTCTGTTATTTATGGCAGATCAAGAAATCAATTACAATTGGTGTTATTCGCCTGCCTAATGTTGGTAAGAGTAGTCTCATTAATAGCTTAAAGAGATCCCATGTTGTCAGTTGTCAATGTTGGTTCTACTCCTGGCTTAACAAGATCTATGCAAGAGGTTCAGTTAGACAAGAATGTAAAATTGTTAAGACTGCCCTGGTGTTGTGATGATTAGATCTGGGGCAAATGATGCATCTATAACTCTTCGTAATTGCAAAAGAATCGAGAAGTTGGATGACCCGACTGGTCCAGGTGAGTGAACTCATCCTTTGTCCTTGTGCTAATTTATTTTCTATTCTGCTAGAGTACCTTTTCATGTGGCAAAGGAAATACAGCATTCTATTCCTTTATTAATTCACATTCTCCCTCCAACTGCCTTTGTATGTAAGGAGATTGCATATATAGAATCAAGGACAATAAATGTTAATTAAAGAAGCTACAGTGACATCAAATTCTATTAATATGTATTCTCCACTATCTATTAAGCTCAATTGGCGTCTCCTGGTGTTTCTAACAGAGACGCCCAGGTTCAAATCCCCCCACCCCCAACTATTGAATTATCAAAAAAAATTATTTACAAATAAAAAAAAAAGAAAAATTATCTATTTAGAAATTCTGGTGCATATTTCTTTAGGAAGAAGTACTTTGGATAGTAAATTTTTTGTGAATTCTGTGTTATTATATTAAGTCATATCAGCAGACTTTGATATTATACTGTCCCTGCCCCATCTGTGCAGTGAAGGAGATTCTAAGGCGTTGCCCACCCAACATGTTGGTAACTTTGTACAAGCTCCCTAGCTTTGACTCGGTCGATGACTTCCTTCAAAAAGTGGCTACTGTTAGGGGTAAGCTAAAAAAGGGTGGTGTTGTGGATGTGGAAGCTGCTGAAAGAATTGGCTTGCATGACTGGAATCAGGGTATGTGTTAGGCGTTTATAGTTTATGTGCCCTGGGAATTTGCAAACAAACAAAGGGATAACAAGAAAAGCAAATCGTATTATATAAAGATGCAAAGTGATGTTAATAATTTGGGTGTTAGAGGTGTTGAGTTTGATTCTCAGAATGCCCCTAATTATCTATTGTTTTACTTATAAAAAAAAGTAAGTTAATAATTTGATCTTTTTGTAGGTAAGATTCCATATAACACTATGCCCCCAATTAGGAATCAAGGAGAGCCTTCAGAGGCCAAGATTGTTTTTGAGCTTGGGAAAGAATTTGACATTGATGAGGTTTATGACACTGAATCTTCGTTCATTCGAAGCCTCAAGTCTGTTGATGATCTCAACCCTATGGAAGTTCCTCCTGAGTTGCCCCCTCAATTTTGATGAGGATTTACTAGAGGTTTGTGATCTCTCTTAGTTTTAAGCATTTATTTATGTTCTTAGGCTGTGAAGTGACTTTGGGTGCTCCAAATCTCCATCCCCGAGAGGAGCGCACCTCCTCATTATTTTCATTATATGTTGTTTTCTAAATGTATAAAATTAATACGTTAATGTACAACTCTTTTTTGCATTTTCATGCATTAGAATGATGAACCAAAACATTCAATCCAAAGTGGTGAAGGCCCCAAAGACACGGATAATGATGGTGACGATGTGTCCATGGCATTTGAAGTTATATGTGGTTGAAGGTATGCTTAATACAAAGATGAAGAGAGCAGAGAAGAAGAGAAGGAAAAAAAGCTGAAAAATCAATCCCAGAAGATGCCATGGACGATGACTATGACTTCAATGTAGATTATGTCAAAAAAAGATCTGCCATGGATGTTGGTGACGAGGATGATGGTAATCAAATAATTGGTAAGGTGCCTATGTCTGGTATTGAGTTCATTAATGAGTGATGGAAGACTAAAAATGGCATGCCTTATCTCTCTCTCTCTCAAATGCATTGATGCGTACACACAAACATGAGTGGCAAATTTTACATCTCACTATTTTTTCAAGGAAATTTTAATTATACTCCTTTTCCCACAATTACCAAATGTAGGGTTCCCCTACCTTGTGATCAAAACGCTGGATTAACCAAAAAATGTTCGTCTAAATCCAAAATCCTAAATTTTGGATCCTTTAATCCACAATCTTTGGTGAGCTGAAGCTTTTTGTTGATCCATTAAGCTTGAAATCAAAGTCATCTCTTCCATGATCCAAGTAACTCTTTGGGGCTAAATTTTGGTTTAACATTTATACGTATTGTGTTCTTGAATAATTCTTTTGAAAATGAAAACAAATTATGAAATTAATTGTCAAAGACCAAGCCATAAATGAAAGCAAAAATCAAATCTCAAAATTTATGACATGAGTTTCAAGTATCTTATGACCAATTAGCTTTGATGGAATTATAAAAAAAGGATACATATTTTTTTTGGTAAAATAGGAATATGCATTTCGAGAGACATGTGGCTCCTAGGAGGCCCGTTGTTCGGTTTTTTATTGTTTGCAGGTATCTCTCTTGAAGACTCTAGTCTTGCATCCCACCTTCCTTCTTCCCTCACACTTTGGTCTGCAACATTTGATGGCCTATGTTTTGGCTTTCAGGTTTCTTACCTTCATTTGGCAACTATTTGCAATGTCCATGGCTTCATTATCAACTTTATTCTACTTCATTCTTCAGCTTCTCCATATTCTTTTGAGTTTTGGATCACAATCGTGGATATATATTAAATCAGCAAGGATATTCAGGTCTACATGGATAAGTATTCGAATCCGCTGCTGTCAGATCTTGTATTGGCCAATCTTCCTTCAAGATAATGGCCTGAGGTAAGATGAAGTTTCTGAAGAATACTTTTTATTTATACATCAGGTTTTAGATGCTAATTAATACGAGGCTTCAGTCTTTAATTAATACATCAGGTTTTACATCAGATTTGTGCCTAAAGTTAGGTTTAAAGCCACTATGATTTTCAATCGGTTTCTGCCTTTTCCTTTTTTTAGATTTAATCATTTTAATTAGATTTTCTATCCTACTGAATCCCCCCTTACCAAAAAAGAAGAAGAAGAAGAAGCTCATTTCATGTAATTCTAGGGTTGAAGTTGATATTCAATTTCAGTATAAACTCAATAAATAAACATCTGTAGTCTATCTGCGGGAAGGGAAGAACAAAAAAGTTGGGTTTGGGGGGGGGGGGGGGGGTTGTTGGGATGATGGCCCAATCATCTAATCAGGGTGTTATTGTAGGTCTACAATACCTTGAAGGAATATCTTCTTAAATTAGCTAATGCTTTTATTATTTATTGGCCGAATTCATCATTTGCAGTAGGTTCCTATTTTTCTCAACTCATCAACTGCATTTTTTATTTTTTTTTAAGGTCTCTATCATGCGTTGAATATGCGGAGAAAGCTGCATTACGTAGGCATTCCATGTGGTCAAGCTTGGCTCTTGATGTTCTCTTGGGAAACATGATTGGTTGGGCACTGTTATACAATGCAGAATCTGCTTGCTGGTGGGTTATGAACTTTACTGGTGAAATTACATACAAATCAATGCGGTCAAGTTGTGCTTGGTTGATGGGAGCCCCTGCAGGTTTCAAGTTAAACAAGGAATTGGCAGGCGTTCTTGGCATGGTTTCTCTTAATGCAATCCAAATATGGTCTACCCTTTCAGTCTTTCTGGGTTTCCTTTCCATTTATATTATTAAAGGACTTGCATTATCAGGGATTCTATTTGGGATGACAATACCAGCTACTTTGATCATAGACTTTTTTTTACTAGCAACTTTGCATATCTCAACTCTTCATTGGCTAGTCTCACTTGTATATTCAACACAGACATAGGCATTAGCAGATTTGTGGCGCCTTTTCAGGTAACACTTTGTGATTCCATTTCTTGGTTAAATTTTTACAACTCTTAAAATGGTCAAAATTCCAACTGGCTGTCATGGTAGTCACTTTTATCAAAACAATCATAAGCATTAAAAAGAAAAAAAAAAAAAAAACAACTCTACCATTTAAATCAAGATATCATGCAGTTCATGCAATGCACTAGTGATTGATATAAGGAGCTTAACATGAGTAATGAATTATTAAAATCTTGTCATTTTCAGCTCCACAAAAATAAGGGAAGTTGCTCTTATAAGAATAGAGAGGATCCGTATGTTGTGGATTCAAAATCATTGGGTGCTGGGTATGATGTAGCACAAATAACATCAATACCCTTGGGTCCAGACGTGGTAAGACCCTTAGAATGTATAAATTTAAGAAGGATTTTGTGGGAAACAATTAGAAAATTAAAACAAAATTAGGAATCAGCACCTAGGGTTGCATTGAGTTTGCACCAAATGGGATAGAAAACCTAGGAATTAGCACCAAGTCATTGGAAAAATTCCAATAGAAAATGTATTCATCTATTGTAAACTTATCTTTGTTGGAATACAATAGTGCGCCTAAACTCTAATCCAGATTGACTTGGGCCAAAGCCCAATTATTGAATTATGAAAATAACCTTGACTCAAGGAAATTAAATATTATAATTGACTTCTACTTAGCCAAATATATGAAATTGACTTCTAAAATTAAATAAAACTAGATTAAAATATAACTGTTTTCATGCTCCATACATTAGGGCAATGTATCAATCAAAATAAAAAGAGGAAAGGGAAAACCTAATGAGAAATTTAGATGAGTGAAAGTTCATTGCAAAATGGCAGAAACTTATGAGAAATTGTGGTTTTTATGAGTTTTGAGGTGAGAAAAGGGATAATTAATTTTGAAAATTCCTTAAGAAACATCCTCGTTTCTCTTAGACTAACCTTTTGATTTTTGTCCTTTTGCTTTCTTTGTTCCTTTGTGTTCATCATTGTGAACTCAATGTTTTAAATATTTTTAATCTATATAACTACTCTTATTACTTATCAAAAAAAAAAAAAAAAAATCATTAAGAAACAATTAGAGATATTGGTTCATTGAGTGATTCTTCCTGGTGTTGCTGATAGTGTAAGAATCATTGCAGTTTCTTAAATATCTGAGCTGACTTGTCTGAAATCCTATAAGTTCTATATTGCCTTTTTTCTCATCACTGTGATAAGTAACTTCGTAAGCATCCCTGGAGGTCAAGGAAAACACAAAATCAGTATATGGGACCTTCCTGAGAGTGGGGGAAAGGGGGAAAAGATAATAAATAAATAAAAAATAAAAAATAAAAAGAAGAAGCAATGCAAAGAAGAATGAGAGATGGGATCTAAAATGCATGATAAGAAGGGCTTGGGCTACTCTTTTTGATTGGTCCATGGCTTGGGGTTCTTCACAATGTTCTGATATTTCTGAGTTTTTAGATTCTCTTAGATCTTGAATTTTATTTATTTGTATTCTTATGATCCTTTGTGTTCATTATCTTGGGCACAAGGTTTTGTTTCTTTATCAATAAAATTTAATTCTTGCCAATCAAAAAAAAAAAAAAAAAACCATAATAAAGAGGAGGAGAAAATAAGAGATGGCGCCTTTTGGATTGCTAGATAATGGTCTATGGATCAACTGAAAACTTCATCTTTTATGTGTTTTTGAACATCTGTTGTTATTGTTATCTATCTGTTTCAATTGAGTTCTCATTCATAGTTTCTCTCTAGGGTGATGTTGAAATGAATCTTAATATGTAAGACTTAGAATTCTTAACTTTAAATTCATTGCTTACGGACTTTGTAAACTTATACCCACCTTGTTATTCTTTATCTGTTTCAATCAAGATATGAGAGGTCATGGTGATATTTGATTTCCTTAATTGATGTTGGTTCTACTTATTAAAAAAAAAATGATGTTGGTTCTTATATGGTTGATGCTATTCTGAGTGTTTTTTTCTTTTGAAGGGTATCAATCCCTGAGCTAAAAGACATGTTAAATGTGTTAGTATGCTAAAGAAGAGGAAAAAATGGGGATAAGAAATTGATTTCCATTTTACTTGCGAGCTTGTACATTGGCCAAACTTGCCTGTCCTTCATCCATGATTCAATAATGCTTGTTACCCATTCATAAATTCTCAAATACCTTGGACATCTTCGATTGTTCACATTTTAACATGAGTGCTAATTTGAATTGGTAATATCCTCCCAAATGATGTAATTTTTGGTCCTATATCACTTGAGCAGTTGGTAGAGTGTGGATGTCCTGGTGCTCCTTAGGGATATGTGGCTCTAGTTGCTTTTGTGGCTAGGGCCCTTCTTTGCCATATTTCTAGAGAGATGCTTTTACCGTGAACTTTTAATGGAAGAACGATATTCTTATATCTTAGAAAGTTAAAAGTGTTCCTTTTGAAGGAACTAATTTTAAATTTTGGGAGGCTTCCTATGCAAAATAGGTTAGTTTTTTGTTGACATTTAAGAAGAATTCCTCTTTATTTGGTTGATGAGAAATTCTATTCTCTAAAAGAGATCAGATTGTGCACTTTGCTACATTCAATATTCCTTGCAAGACAGAACTTCAAGGTGTAAAATATCTTTTTCCTTACTTCATTGATAATATCATGTCTTATTTCAGAGTTCATATCTTGTCTTTCCTTGCTTCAAGCTATTCATGTAATTGCTGAATCTTTGGCAGTGGTTGAAAATGGAATCCTCTTCATCAGAGATTAGATAGCTACGACTACACTGTGAAGCAACATGTCGTTGGATCTCTTCTGTTTACACCACTCTTACTTCTCTTACTGACTACTTCTATTTTCTATACCTTCTTTAGCATTGTGAACACAACCATCAGCCTTATATGTATATTGATTGAAGTCGCTATCTCTGTTATTCATGTGACACCTTACATCAAAATATTCCTTTGGTTGGCAAGACGAAGAAGATTTCCTTCAGGGATATGGTTTAAAATTGTATCTTGTCGGAGTAATCTGATTGATGATACTACAATTTGTAGTCCTGATAAATTTGATTCTTCATCAGAGAATTTGCATTGTAATCAAAATGGAGGGAAATCTGGTATTCTGGTTTCATTTCTACACAGCAACTTCTTGAGTATAGGTGAGGGAGGCCTCTAGCTATATTATCACTTGTAATATTATTTAGTGATGTTTTTGTAGGGATGAGTCTTAACAAAGCCTCTCATTTCAAGACTTGGGCTTTGCTAAGGAAATACTCTCTCTCTCTCACACACACACACACACACACACATATCTATGTTTATATTTTACCATATCACATCTATCTTTGACTGTCAATGTATGTGGTGTTTTTTTTGATAACCATGACTCGGTCGATGACTTCCTTCAAAAAGTAGCTACTTTTAGGGGTAAGCTGAAAAAGGGTGGTGTTGTGGATGTGGAAGCTATTGCAAGAATTGTTCTGCATGACTAGAATCAGGGTATATGTTAGGAATTTATGGTTTATGTGCCCTGGGATTATGCAAACAAACAAAGGGATAACAAGAAAAGCAAATCGTAATATATAAAGATGCAAAGTGATGTTAATAATTTGGGTGTTAGAGGTGTTGAGTTTGATTCTCAGAATGCCTCTAATTATCTATTATTTTAGTTATAAAAAAAAGTAAGTTAATAATTTGATCTTTTTGTAGGTAAGATTCCATATAACACTATGCCCCCAATTAGGAATCAAGGAGAGCCTGCAGAGACCAAGATTGTTTCTGAGCTTGGGAAAGAATTTAACATTGATGAGGTTTATGACACTGAATCTTCGTTCATTGGAAGCCTCAAGTCTGTTGATGATCTCAACCCTGTGGAAGTTCCTTTGAGTTGCCCCTCAATTTTGATGAGGATTTACTAGAGGTTTGTGATCTCTCTTAGTTTTAAGCATCTATTTATGGTCTTAGGTTGTGAAGTGACTTTGGGTGCTCCAAATCTCCATCCCCGAGAGGAGCACACGTCCTCATTGTTTTCATTATACGTTCTTTTTTAAATGTATGAAACTAATATGTTAATGTACAACTCTTTTTGTATTTTTATGCATTAGAATGATGAACCAAAACATTCAATCCAGTGGTGAAGGCCCTAAAGACATGGATAATGATGGTGATGATGCGTCCATGACATGTGAAGAAGATGAAGAAGGCAGGAGCAAAGGAAAAATTGCTACTAGCAGGCAGAATGAGAAGTTATATGCAGTTGAAGGTATGCTTAATACAAAGATGAAGAAAGCAGAGAAGAAGAGAAGGAAAAAAGCTGAAAAATCAATCCCAGAAGATGCCATGGATGATGATTATGACTTCAAAGTATATTATGTCAAAAAAAGATCTGCCATGGATGTTGGTGATGATACTGCAGCAAATGTAAAAATAAACTTAACAAGGGAGGCACTAAGTTACCATTATGTGCAATGACAATCACATCAAACTGTCCCTGAGGTTTTCGGTTTTCACTTAAGTGCTGCATACCATTAAATGGATCAAGTTTACTTATCAATTAAAGTCTCACCACATTAACCAAAGAAGTCTGCCACAAAGTGTAAAATAATTTATTAGCTCATGGACACAACAGAAGAAGCAAAGGGCTAAAATTAGAAGGAGATGAGATAAGTTCTTCGTATTTTTTTTTTTTTTTTTTTTTGGTGCTGGAAAAGAACCATAGCATATTTTAAAAATAGGAATATGCATAGAAATTAAATAGTTATAAGTCTATTACAAGATTTGCCCTTTTTATAAAGGGTTGTCAAATTCTCCACCACAAGTAGTGGGTTATTGGATAAAACATAAGTACTAATTACAAAAATTCCGAGTTTAGCAAGAGCATCCGCACAGTAGTTTGCTTTGCATAATGTGTGCTTAATTTGGCTGTTAGGGAAGGTCTTCGAAAGGTTCTAGTGAATGATTGGCCATGAGATTTTTCATGGGATGAACCACAATCAATGAATCAAAGCATCCAGCTCTACATCCAAGTTAAAAATTCCAAGGTCTTTGGCTAAAAAGAGGCTATCCTGGAGAGCACAAAATTCAGCCATAACCTTGGTTAGTTACCGGAATATCTGGCAATGCCTTTGATCCAATCACCATTGCTACTTCTTAGCAAACCACCTCCACCCGATTTGCTTGGATTTCCAAGAGATGAACCATCAATTTCGAGTTTAACTAACCCATCTTGAGGTTTACTCCATGAAACTAGAATACAAATCTTGGTGGATATTGGCCTCAGACTCATACCAATTGCAAAGAATTTTTCCCCACTTTTAATGCAAACTTCATGGGATTTTGCGTCTATGACACCAGCACATACATTCAAATGGGATTCTAGAAACGCTAGTAGGCAATTTGATCAACTCATTTCTTTTGAATGCAACTGGTGAACATCACTCATCAAGACGTGCAATAGTGTGAGAATTGGTGTACGACTAGTCGCAGGCTTACGTAATGCGTGAGACAGTTACAATTTTTTGTGTCAATATTTTTTTAAAATTTTTTATCAATAAAAAGTTTAGTACTTCGTTCAACCACACAATATAGTCATCAACATAAGGAGTTTATTTCATGTGGCCTTGTTTTGTCATATCAACTATTTTGAGTGTTTATATGAAAATATATATAATCATTCTTGTTAGAGAATGGAGAGGACAATAAATTTATTTATAAATGAATTTTTGCCATGGTATGTTGAATAACTTATACATTGCAAGATGAACTTCACATATCAATAGAAAAACTTATCTTGCAATGTATAAGTTATAAATACAACATGAAGCCTTCTATTGAAAACTTTAATTTGTTTAGTGTTAATTTAATTTATTTGTAAATTGATTAAGACAATAACAATTTCCAAAAAAATGATTGAAATCTTCTTTTGAAAACTTTTGTACTCATATTTTAGTACATAATGTTATGTTGCCTAACGTAATGCTATTAAGTTGATGTGATATCAGGATGCTTTAATTAATTTTCCTAGTGGAGGTTTTTCCCTACAAATGCAACTTAAGTCATTCCGACATCAAGTTAAATAAGAACATGTAGTTCATCAAAAAAAAAAAAGTTAAATAGAACATGTAATCATAGATAGTAATCATATTTGAACTTTTAAGGATTATTTCTTACCCTCGATTATACTCATCTTATGATATGACTGCATAGTTATTTATTTATGTTAGCAATTGAAGATCCAAATGTATCTTCTAGTCAAGTGGCATTTTATTTTCACTACCGCACAATTGAGACAGCTTCAGAATTTCAAAGGTGATGGTCATCCATTCACTCAAAGTAAACCGAATTGGACCAAAGTGGACAGAAATTGATCAAAATAAGCCAAATTAGACCGAAGTGGACTGAAATAGACCGAAGTAGACCGAAATGGATTGAATGGACAAAAATGGATCTTAAGGACAGAATTGGACCTAAATGGACTGAAGTGGATAGGATTAAACCTAAATGGACCAAATGATACCTAATTGAACTGAAATTGACTTAACTAGACCGAGGTGTGCCAAATTAGACCGAAGTGTACCAAATGGACAGAGTGGACTCAATTGGACAGAAATGAAAGAAATATGAATATTTATATTTAAAATTCAAGAAGTAAAGTGACCCTTTGTGCATGCTATTTTTATCAGAACATGGATGAAGAAAACTAGTGGTGACCTCTTGTGTTTGTCAAACAAACCTCCATTGACAACGCATGAAAATAGTGGGGGGAAAAAAAGTAGAAATAGCACTAGTTATCTGAACCTCAGCCATATTACATAAAATAAAAAAGTTTGTAAAAAGCTGTGTTAATTTTATGAAAATTCGTAGACACTAGTTAAGTTTTCTCTTCATGTAAATTACGTCATTATTTATTATCTTCTCCATATTTAATTGCTCACCATGAAATAAAAATAAAATAAGAAAACGAATGAAGAAAGAAGGTTATGTACTTATGGGTAGGGTATTTGAGTTTAGGTCTGTAAACGAGCCAAGTTTTGTTGAGTAGTGTATGTTCAAGCTTGGTTTGTTAGTAAAAGTCAAAAGCTCAAGCTTGGCTTGAGCTTAGCTTAAGCTTGAGACAAGCCAAAAATATTGTTTAAGCTTGAGTTCGTGGGAAAGCCAAAAAACTTGAGCTTGACTTGACTTGGCTTGATTCATTAGTCAAGCCAAGGTTGAGCTTAATATTAAGCTCAAACTCGAGCTGAGATCAAGCTTTTGAGCTTGAGATCCAACAAAGAAGCCCAATAGAATAGTATTGTCATGGTGCTAGATCATGGTGAGGTGTGAGGTTCCTATAGATATGTAAGTGTGGGCCGGGTTCCCATGGATACCGTTTAGGGTTGGCATGTGGTTTTTATGGATGGCACACGAGAGGCTCATGGATGACGCACTAGTAAAGAAAAAATCCCATAGGCAAAAAGGGAGCAAGTATGACTTATTTGTTGCCCCAAATAGAGGTTCGGAAGCTCATAGAGAGGCAAATACTTACACGTGAGATGGAGTTGTTGGTTATAACATGTGAGCGAAGTTGAATGAGTGATTAATATATCATAGTTGGGCCCAAACATGTAAGATTATCTTTTCGGGTTTAAGTGGTGTTTATGTATGTTATATTAACTACTCAATTAGAAGCTCTCTAAGACAACATTTATGGACTAAACTTTGTGTATTATCAAAGTATATTAGAAGTTAACTATTATTCCCCAATAAAACATATTATAAATGTAGTAAAAAAAATTACCTATCTTAAAATTTATAAATCAAGTTTAAAAAATGAAACAAAACACTTTTAGGATCCAAAACTCAACAAAACCACGATTCAAAACTAAAAAAACCCAACAATTTGTTTTGCTTTTAAACTTGGCAATTAAAGTAAAGATTATCACTCACTTGCTATTGCACACTCATTGTAACCAAACTGTCACTTGGACTAAAATTGTGTTTTAACTAAAATCGCATTTCAAAACTCGATTTCAAAGGGATTTTCAAGTGTGTACCAAGTATGCAATAATGAGTGTGTAATAAGATTTTTCTTTAAAAAAAGAACTATTTTTCTATAAAAATTTAATTACCTAATAAATTTGCATCATCTAATTAAATTACTTCAAACTTGATTTCATGTGAAACTATGTTCCAGTAGGGTACCTATAATTCCTATTACAAATTGGAATGCTATTTTCACAAAATCAAATGCCACTTAACATTGAATGTATTTTGGGGGGAAAAAGTTATCATGCATTGATTTGATTACCCACCACCTAAAATTTAAGCCTAACCTCCTTGTGAGAGAAAGAAGATGAAAGTAAAGGATTAGGATCAATTATATAGTTTCATGTAGATAATAAATGGAAGTTCCTACAAGAGGCTTCATTTTTAGTTATTTTAAAAATATTAAGGCTATGTTTGGTTGGGAGGATTGAAGAGTGGAATGATAGAAAATGTTTGGAGGATAGAAAGGTGGGAGGGATGAAAAAGGGGACTGAATTAAACCAAAATGAACCGAAGTAACCGGGGTTGGACCTAACTGGACCAAATAGATTGAATTCAACCAAAATAGTCTGAACTCCACATCACCCTTTTTTTTATTTATTGATTTATTCCTCTATTTTTTTTATAATACTAAATATATTAATTGAATAATTTTACACATTCATCTTGGATGGTTTTTTTTTTCTTCTAATAATATCTTAGACGGTTTTAACTTTACATATATTTTGTCTTTACACATTCATCTATTTTAATTTAGAAAGGTAATAGATAGGTTGAGATTTTTTGTTCATTTTGATTGAATTTGTGACTTTGGATCTAGAATCAAGACATAATCCTAGTTCTTCATTGTCTCTCCCTCTCTTTTGGTATGACAAAAAGAGAGGAAGAGACAGTGAATTGAAGTAAGAGTAAAGAAGAAAAAGAAAAGCATGGAAAGATTTTTTTCTAAATTAAAGTAAATGAAAATGTAAAGGCAAAATATATGTAAAGCTAAAACCATCCACAATATTATTAAAAAAAAAAAAAAGCATTCAAGATGAATGCGTAAAGTCAATTGGTTAATATATAAAATATTATCAAAAAATGTAGAGGAACAAATCTATAAAAAAAAAAAAAAAAAAAAATCCTCCTAAAAAAATGGTGATGTGGCCAATAATGTAGCTTAACAAAAGCGTAACAATAGTAAATGCTACCATTTGAATTTTAATATATAGATTTACGCCTCCAATGCCAAAACGTTAACAATTTATTTTTTTATTTTTTTTTAAATTTAATACATTTTGGTTGTTATCTTATGTGCAAACAAGAAATAAACCAAAGCCAAAAGAAATCTCACAGAAATTTCATATCAGCATGAAGATGAAGGCACACCTCGGTGCTGTGAGATTTCCATAATTTTGGTTGTTATGGAAACTCGGGATGGGGGAGACAGAGTAAGGGAAATCATTGATAGGCTTCCCTTTGATGGAGCTGTGCACACTGACACTATAGGGTATGCTGGTGGGTTGTGGGTGCTGTGGAATTTAGATAGGGTTGAGGTGTCTCCTTTGGCCACTACTGAGCAGGAAATTCACATTATGGTGAAGGTACGTTTTTCTAATGCTTGTTGGTTACTCTCTATTGTGTATGCTAGTCCTAGAAGTGCTGAAAGGCACATACTATGGAATAATCTTATGAATGTAACAGACCTCCATAATATGCCCTGGGTTATAGCGGGTGATTTTAATGAACCCTTGGTTGATGGTGATAAATTTTGGGGGAGAGCAGTGAGTGTTAATAGGTCTTTGTTGTTCAAAGAGTGTTTGGATAAATGTAGTATGATTGATATCGGGTTTGCGGGACCCCGATTCACTTAGACAAATAGAAGGGAAGTTCAGGCCTTGATTCAGGAAAGGATAGACAGGTACATTGTCAATCCCAATTGGTGTTTATTGTATCCGGAGGCTAGAGTTACCCACCTTACTCGATGTCATTCGGATCACTGTCCTGTTTTATTAGAGATGCAACCGGGTATAAGAGGTGAGAAGAAAAGACCTTTTAGATTTCAATCTTGTTGGCTGCTGGATGCTACTTTCCTGGACATTATTTCTCAGGCATGGGGAGGTGCAAATTACCTTGTGGATGCCATTGAAAATTTCACTAAGAAAGTGATGGTTTGGAATAAGAATCATTTTGGAAACATTTAAAAAAAAAAAGAAGAACCTGATGGCTAGGATTAATGGTATTCAGAAAGTTATTGCTACCAAACCTTCTAGGTTCCTTCTTAATTTAGAAAATGAGCTTTTAAGGGAGCTAGACCTAGTGCTTAATCAAGAGGAGGAGTTTTGGGCTTTAAAGTCTCGGGTGAATTGGATGATTCAGGGGGACCGGAATACAGCTTTTTACCATGTCTCGACCTTGGTAAGAAGGAAGAGAAATCAGGTTATTGCTATTAAAAATGCAGTGGGGGAGTGGATTTATGAGGAAGGGGACATTAAAGAGTTTATCAGAAGTGGTTTCAATGATATCTATTCTACATCTCATGTGGCTGTGGCTAGGGTTGATCCTATCACCTCTCGATGGCAGGCTAGACTTTCTAAGGTGGAGAGAGGTAACATAAGTTGGGGGGGGGGGGGTAAATGAGGAGGAAATTAAGGCAGCCCTATGGTCCTTAAAACCCTTTAAAGCCCTAGGTTCGGATGGCTTACATGCGGGGTTCTTTCAAAAATTTTGGCTGGTGGTGGGAGACTCAGTGGTGGAAGAGGTTAAGAAGGTTTTTGTTAGCAGGAAAGTCCCTAATTTTTTGAATAGAACCCTTATTTCTTTGATTCCTAAGATTCAAGGGTCGGAGACTTTAGGTAATTATAGGCCTATAAGTCTGTGCAATACGGTGTATAAAGTGGTGACCAAGATTATAGTGGCTAGATTGAGGCCTTTCTTGGACAAGCTCATATCTCCTATGCAAACGGCTTTTATGCCAGGTAGAAAAGGGGTGGACAATGTTATTATTGCTCAAGAGATTATACACTCCTTAGGGAAAAAGAGAGGGAAAACGGGGTATATGGCATTGAAGATAGATTTGGAGAAGGCGTATGACAAGTTAGAATGGAGCTTCATCCGGGATATGCTCATTAGGATTAATCTTCCTAATGATCTTATTGAAATTATAATAAGCTGTGTTACAACTGTTTCTACATCCATTTTATTTAATGGTGAAGTTCTAGACCCGATTTTCCCTTCGAGGGGAATAAGGCAAGGTGATCCGTTGTCTCCTTACCTTTTCATTATTTGCATGGATTTTCTCGGTCAACTTATAGAAGAGAAATGTAATATGAAGATGTGGCAGCCAGTCAAAGCTTCTCAAAGTGGTCCGGGCTTTTCGCATCTCTTTTTTGCAGATGATCTCATTTTCTTTGCTAAAGCTGATTTGGTTAATTGTTCAGCTATAAGAGACGTTCTGGATGTTTTTTGTAGCATATCCGGACAAACAGTGAGCAAAGCAAAGTCGAGAGTTTATTTTTCTATATTGATAGAGATACTAGGGAGTCGCTTTGTGATATCCTTGGGTTTGCTTCCACCTCGTTTTTGGGAAAGTACCTTGGGTTCCCCCTAAAGCAGCCGGGCTCTTCTTCGCAAGATTACAATTTTATTCTTGTAGAGTTAAGCAAAAACTCTCCGAGTGGAAGACAAATATGTTATCTTTGGTGGGGCGGTCAGTTCTCATTCAATCTTCCTCGGCGGCCATACCATCATATGTCATGCAATGTGCTTATCCTCCAGGGAGGATTTTGGATGGAGTTGATAGAGTTAATAAGAATTTCCTTTGGGGTTCTTCAGAGTCAGCCAAGAAAGTCCATTGGGTTGGATGGGATAAGGTGACAAAGTCAAAGGAGGAAGGGGGTCTTGGTTTGCATTCAGCTAAGGGTAGGAATATTGCTCTTTTGGCTAAGTTGAATTGGAGATTTCAAACTGAATCTGAGGCTCCTTGGGTCAAGGTGTTGAAGATGAAATATTGTAATCAGAGAAGGGGGGTTGCTGCAAATGCTAACAACCTCCCTTGTTCTTCCTTTTGGTTGGCTATGAAGAGAGGTAGAGATACTTTCAACAAGGGGAGTAGGTGGCTGGTGGGGAAGGATAGTGGCTTAAATGTGTGGCATAGTAATTGGATTAATGGGGGTTCTCTTAGAGAGCTTATTCACGGCCCCATTACCCAAGAAGCTAGCTGTCTTGAAGTTAAGGATATTATGTTAGACACGGGGTGGGATTGGGGGAAAATTCCTTTTGAAATCCCTATTGAAATCAAAAGGATGATTCAAGCCATTCTGGTGTCAATCTTGAGTAGAGGAGCTGATAAGTTGTTTTGGGCTAATTCTCCTAAAGGCACTTTTGATTTGAGAAGTGCTTATAGGCTTGCAATGGGGTTTGATACAGTTACTACTTTCCCGGCAAGTTGGATTTGGAAGGCGGAAACACTCCCAAAAATTAAAACTTTCCTTTGGAGATGTGCTCATAATAGTATTGGAGTTAAAGTTTATTTGGAGAGAAGGGGTATAAGTCAAGATATTGTTTGTCCAATTTGCCAGGGAGGATCTGAAACCATTCTTCACGCCTTAAGGGGATGCAATTAGCTGAAGTGTGTGTGGAATCAGCTAGGAATCTCCTCTTCGAATCATGTTTTTTGGAGGAGTGATCTTAAGAGTTGGCTGTCTTCGAATGGCAGGATGATGAGCAGTCTTTGTGAGACTCAACCTCCTTGGAAAGTTGTATTCTCGATAGCTATATGGAATATTTGGAAGAGTAGAAATAATATGGTTTTCAACAGGAAGAACAGAAACCCGAGCCTTGCTGTGGAGATTGTGAAGCAAGCACTGGAGTATTATCATTGCGTTCCTTCCCCAAGGCTGCAAACCCGCAAAGTGCTAAAGGGAATTCGATGGGAGAGACCACCACAAGGTTGGGTGAAGCTGAACACTGATGGTTCAGCCAATGGGAGCTTTGGTTTGGCAGGGGTGTGGGGGTGTGATTAGAAATGATGAAGGGCAATGGATTGTTGGTTTTAGCAAGTGTATCGGCATCACCAGTAGCTTTGTTGCGGAATTATGGGGGCTTAGGGAGGGTCTTATCTTGTGTTGCAATCTTAATATTACTTCCCTTGAGATTGAGCTTGATGCCAAAGCTATTGTGGACATTTTGAACAAGCCAGCCTATGTAAATGATATTATTTCTCCTATTTTGAAGGACTGCAGGATGTTGGCTTCCTGCATTCCTCAGTTTCGTGTGAAGCATTGTTTTTGCCAGGCAAATAGGTGTGCGGATAGCCTTGCTAGAATGAGTGTTAGTTTAGATAGTGTTTTTTCTTCTTTTCATAGTCCGCCTGTGGGCTTGTTGGATGTTTTTGAGGATGATCTCAATGGGGTGTAAGTTACCAGGCTGTGCCCTGATCCTGATGTTCCTCTTTAGTTGGTTTTAATGAATCGTCTTTCACCAAAAAAAAAGAAAAAGAAACTAAAATGAAACATTTGGAGAGAGGACAAAGATTATCATGAAGAAAACCAAGAAATGTGTTTATCAAGTAATTTGACATATTACAAAAATGACATATCAATATTATTTGGTTGTTCTAACTTCTTTTTCTATAATAATAATAATAATAATAATAATAATAATGTTGTGATTATGGTTAAAATGAAATATTAAAAAATGGGAAAAAAACTCAGATTTTAGATAATGAAATATATAAAAGAGAAGGAAGAAAAAAGTGTTGGTAGCTACCTACAATTTAGATAGGAGGAAAATTTGAAAAAAGAAAAAGAAAAAAAAGAAGAAATTTGGATTGGACAAAAATGATGAGTTGGTGGCTGGTAGTGGTAACTTGGTAATTGAATCTTATAATGAAGGATGAGAATTACCTTTTCCTTTTAAGCCCAAGTTTTATCCCTATTTTCTCTCAATAACAAATGCTGAAGAATAATTGAAACAAGATCAATACATGTAATTTGAACATTAACCTATATCCATATGAATTGTGGTCATTTGACATTATTCTTGTTGCTAATTCCAAATAATTTCATTACACAAAGAAATGTTATTATTTGAGCAATGTTTGCTATTAAATAAAGAGTGAGAATTTTTGGAGGAGATGCCACCCCTACTTGGCTAGAATAGTCCTATTAAACAATTCTATGTCCCTAAGACCTAGCTTGCCTGCATGTTTTGGTTGACACAGGGTAGACTAATGTAGCCAATGGATTTTTGTGTCCAAACATGTTCCTTTTATCATATCAAAAGAGTAACTTTTTAAGCTCTCTGCAAAAGACAGTAGCCAAACATTTCTCATGATCTTAATCTCAAGAACCCCCCAAATTTGTTGGACACTCGTATTTTGAGAGAGGAAAATGGTTGTCTTAGCGCTCTTTCATATTAATTACTCAATGTCTCCACCAACTTCTCACAATTTTGGGCTGTTGCTTGACAAAATGACAGTGAATTATCAGCAAGAAAAACTTGGATGGGCTTGGACTCCCTGCTAGTAGCAATCCCTCTTACATCTCCTTCCATCTCAGCCTGTCATAACTCTTAACATGGAAGACATTCAACATAGAGGATAAGCAAATAAGGTGGCAAGGATCACCTTGACATATGCCTCGGATTACTTGAAAATAATCCACAAGTTCCACTGTTCAACCACACTGAGTGGGAGGTAGAAGACAAACGCATCATGATTAGAGAACATTTATACTATCTCGTGTAAAAATTCTTGTTTATTTTAACATAAATACTTTTTATTTATTTATTTTACACAACTATTTTTCAAAAATCTCTAATTGAGAATATCTATTCTAATTCTTTTTCAATAAAATATTCATTCTTTGTTTACATACCATTTTTTTAAAACACTCACATCACTCACACACAGACACACACCAACTGAAAAAGTGAATTGAGAATGAATAAAATATGTCTTTACACTTGAACAGACATACACCAATGCACTAATGCAAGTGCTTTTTAAGACTGACGTAAATTTTAGGCCTATTTTGCATTTAGTTTTATCCAAGACACTAATTGATTTTTGATGTAGGCGAAGATTGAATCTTAAATCTTTTATTCAACAATTATAAATTTTAATAATTGAGCTAACTGAAATCTACACTCTTATCAGTATTTTCAAAAAACCTAAACCTAGCTATGACAGCTTCCAAAAACTTCCATTCAATCATATTGTAGGCTTATTCATATCTAAATTATTTAGTGCCGACCAACCTTTCCATTTTTCTTTCTACTGATCGAATGTAGCATCTAAAGGGCAAGTAAAACATTATCAAAGTTTTCATTTTTTTAAGTATTATTTATTTATTTATTATTATTATTATTATTTAAATAATTCTATAATTATAATACAATTAGGAATTAAAATACTGAATGTTTTCATTAAAAACACCAATATAACCATGGGTAACACGATTTTCAATCTATTAACTAACACCTTCAAAGTTAGGATAAGTGAAATATTTTTGGATAAGGAAAATATGTGTAAGGTTAATAGTTGGCAACTTGGCATATCTCAGTATTTTCAAAACATCTAGGATTTAAATTACTTCTCCTTTGCTTGAATAACACTATAACTATGGAATTATAATAAAATAGAAAATGGAAAATAGTGGGCAACATGTGGCATGATCTCAATACAAATGACACAACTCTAGTTATTACTTATTACTTATTTCTTATTATAACCATACAACCTGCCAATACTTTTTTTAAAAAAATTTCCATAAAAAACTTTAGAAAATAATCGAGAAGGGGTCACTTATAGAAGAAAATTTTGAAACTTCAAATATCAAAATGACATCAATTTCACATCAAAAAAAAAAAAAAAAAAATGACATCAATTTGAAAGTTGAGGGGATGAGTTACAAGTTTTGGAACTTTTTGATTGATCAAAATGACACTATCACTAAAATTAAAAGAAATAAAATATATTTTAGCCCAAAAAAATAATTCTAAAATTAAAATTAAAAAAATAAAAACTTGAAAAATAGAAGATATAAAAAAAAAAAAAAATAAAGAAAACGGCCCTTTGCAGAAACAGTAGCTCTCCGGCATTTTAACCCTAAGAAGCACTAACATATCACATATGCAATAAAATAAAACGTGGGTTTACTTTGATTTCTGTAACTGAGACTCAGAGAGAGAGAGTAAGAGAGACTGTGAGAATGGGTTGGATCGGTGAGACAATGGACTCCATCAAATCCCTTCAGATCCGACAGGTCCTCACACAGGCCGTCAGTCTTGGTTCGCTTCCAAATTTTCAATCTTTTTTTTTTTTTCTTTCATTGATTCGTGTTTGGAATTGGAATTCTATGTGTTTTTTGCTGTCTTTGGGTGATAATAAATTGTGGGTATGCATTAAAAATTGAAGCTTTATCGATTTTTTTTTGTTGGGTTTTCTTTTCAGGCTTAAGAGAACAAAACCCAATTGTTTGTTGAGGCTGATGTGATTCTGTTTGGCTCATTTGAATTGGGATTTCCAAGTTTTATTTTCTAAGAAACTGAAACAAAATCAAATTTCACATTCATAATCATTGTTTATATGGTGGGTTGGGTGATAATTCATGCCCACAAAATAAAGTTATGAGTTTGCTTTTTGTTTTTGAATGCTAAGACAATACGAATAAATACATAAAAAGGGTGATTTTTTTTTTCTTTTTCTTCTTTATAAAAAAGATTGGAATCTTGTATATTTTTTTTTTTTTTATAAATAAATTTGTGATACTTCTCCTTGGCTACTGTTTACTCCGGTTCTTGATTTTTAACATTTTTACAATTATAGGTCAACATATGGTAATTACTCAAATTTAGATTTTTCGAAATTGTGTTCATAAGAAGAAGCAGCACAATCCAACATATTAAAAATCGAGCATTATTGTTAGTCAGAATGTTTCAGATTTTATGGAGTTTGAAATCTTATAAACCCTCCAAAAAGTGGTTGATTTGCAGTAAAACATAAATTTTTTTTTTTGATAAATGATTTGCAAAAGCATAAATTGAAGTCTTTTTTTTTCATGGTTAATGTGTTATTTTTGGATGAGCTTTTTGCTGAAAATTGGCAAAAGTACAATTGTGCATTGAAAAAGTGAGGCTTTAAGAAGCAAACTTGCTGACGCAAAAAAGCTAATCCAAACTCACATTCTGTACGAGCAGATATGGCTGCAAGGTTATTCAGTTTTATTATCCCATTATAAGATAGTTTGCTAATTTTCAGAACCTCTGAGATTGTACGTTTTTGATACTGAAAGGGTGGTTGCTTTTGAAATGGAGGGGGTTCTCTTTTGAAATTTTGACTATTTTGCTATCTTGCCTCTGCTATAACAATAGTGCAAAAAACTGTTTTGTTGAAATGAAAACAAATTTGAATATTTTGGTACAGATGTTTCACTTTGAAGTAGAAATCTGTTTGTAAATTACCGTTATCATGTTGTGTTTTACTAACCTTTTTGCACAATATTTGTTCACTTAAATGTTTTGATTTTATCCCAGGGATGATTGTTACGTCTGCACTAATAATATGGAAGGCATTGATGTGCATTACTGGCAGTGAGTCTCCTGTTGTCGTTGTGCTTTCTGGTAGCATGGAACCAGGTTTCAAGAGGGTTAGTCAACCTAATTTGTGAATGCTTCAACATGTTTTTTAATCAAAATTGGTTCTTCATGGAGTTGTTTTCAGTGTGACTTGGAATTTCAAGTTTGAAACTATTATTTCATTTATGAAACTACCTCGGTTAGCATAGAGGAAAACTGCACACCCTTTCATATTCATAAGAAAAGAAGAGAAGGTATATCTCTTCTATCCTTGTTTCTATCTTTAGGGAGCAATGACTGGTTCTTTTTTCTGCAAAGTGTCTTCTCAGGATGTTTTTTCTACGGAGAAAGTGCAATTGAGGAGAAAGTGCAATTGTGCCTCCAAGGAATTTTATTTTAAATATTTCTGCTGCACATGTTTAATTTCACCATGTCAATCTTGTTCTCATGCTGCTTAACAAATGATAACCTTTCATATCATAATGCAGGGGGACATCTTGTTCTTGCACATGAGCAAAGATCCTATTCGTGCTGGGGAAATTGTTGTCTTTAACGTTGATGTAAGTTTCTTCTAAAGTGTTATTTTTTATTCTGCTTGTGTTCATTACGATTTTGGTGTTGTATTTATCATTTCTGATAAGATTCTTCTAGTAAACTCACTGGGTTTTTAAAATGTCTTTAGAATACTTTTTGCATCTGTCCTTAAACTCATTGTTTTTGTGTATATCAATTTGACAGTGCTTTTTTTAAATTTTATTTTATAAGTAAAAGTATTTTATTAAGTGAATAGACTACATGCACACAGCAATGAACACAAAGTAGCCTAAAAAATAAAGCTTTTATCAAAATAAATATTTATATTTATTTTTTTTATTTTGTTTAGGCTACTTTGGAAAATGGAGAATACAAAAAAAGAAAAAAAAGAAAAGCATTTGGCTTGAGATGGGCAGTAGTAAAAAAGAAGCAATTGATGTATCTTATGAAAATTTTGTGAAAAAAATAAAGAAGAGGTTTAATTAATTGTTGAATTAATTCACAAAAGGGCGCCCCCCCCCCCCCCCCCCCCCCAAAAAAAAAAAAAACTGGAAGAAGGGGGATTTTTTTATTTATAATTTTTTTTGTTTGATCAGAAGGTGGGGGAGGATTTCTTTGATCAGTTTTCCATTCCAACCTAGTAATACTTAATGTCAACAGGACTTGCACCCTTCATTTTCTAATCCACATATCCTTTCAATTAATGAGCCATAGAAATTATTCAAGGGATCAAATAATTTGTAAATATGTAGATAGATGAATTTTTATGCTGAGACTTTGAAATTGATCCTACCACCACCATAGTAATTTTATCAGTTACTTGTTAATGGAAAAAAAAGGATCTTTTGGCTGTAACTATATTGTTTTAGTTTAGAGAAAGGTAAACCTTCTTTATATAGGGTCATGATCAAGTTATATATGATGTAATTTACACCACTTAATAACTCTTTGTTGGATTGATATTTTGAAAATCCTACCATTGGATTATAGGTTCTCTTTGTTCTTAACACATGGCAACTTGTGTCTTTCACCGTTGGATTATAGGTTCTCTTTGTTCTTAATGCACACCAAATTGTGTCTGTTGGATTTAATTGACTATTTGATCCATAGTTCTTGTTTTGTGTATAATTTTAAAATTTAAGAAAATAGAAATTTAAATATTTTATAGATGAGATAATTTTTTGTCTTTTGATCATCTTGGTATTTCATAATTGTGTAGGATTTAAGATACAATGTAATCCAATAGATAATTTATCAAAAATTACATCTAGTATAAAGTTATTAAGTGATGTGACATTGAAAAAAGTTTGACCAGGTGTAGTTTGAACTTCTAAAAAAAAATAGTGAGCAATTGTATTAGGATAAGCAGATATTAAATAATGAATATAATTTACATGAAAAGGAAACTGGACAAGAAAACTTGACTAGTGACTATGATTTTTCATAATATTAACACAATTTTTTACAAACCTCTTGTTTTATGTAATGTGTTGAGGTTTAGATAACTAATGCTATTTATATTTTTGTACTATTTTGCATTGTGTTGTCATGCATGTATGCTTGTTTAACTTATTTTTGAGTTCTTGTTCTCTCTCTTGAGATCTGCTGCTCTCTTATTCTTCAACTTCTCCTCCTCCCACCCTCTTTTTTTTTTTTTCAATGCTAATATTTTTCTTTATCATGTATGTATCTGTTCAGGGTCGCGAGATTCCTATTGTCCATCGTGTCATTAAGGTAAACACATCATCCTGACCTTATACTGCACATTGATTTCCATAGAATACTGGTGCCTTTGTTACCTTGGTGGAAGCTATATGCACTATGATTATGCTGCTAAAGCTCTTATGTTTTTATTTGAGTTTGCCCCTATTTGAGTAAATGACTGGACTCACATAAAGTTGGGTTCTAACATGCAGCATAATTCGTCCTATTCACTTTTAAGAGTATTAGATTAGATTAGACACTGGGCAATAGAGGTGCTCAATTGGATGCTTGTATTGATATGTCTACACCTGACCCCATAGATTGGTGATGCTTAAGGAGGACATGGTATGTTGTGCTTAGTTTTATTAAGGATATTTTGACCTGACCAATGAAGGTAAATTTCAAATGTTTTTATTACCATTTTAGGCATTAGATTAAACCCCAGAATGTTCAGTTCGTTTGCCCATAGGTCAGGTGCCCTGTAAAGTCTGCCTTGTTACTATCTCTTGCCCTTGGTTCAAGTGATAATAGATTAAATTTTTGGTCATGTTAATTTTGAGTAACCTGGGAAGTTCTCTCAATTATCTGAAAACTCTCCCCACCCCAACCCCCTTTGCTTGCATGGCAGATGCTCAACTCAACTCAACTCAACTAAGCCTTAATTCAAAATGACTTTATTGGCTACATGGATTCTTTTCCAAATTAATTGGGGTTGAGTTGCTTGGAAGAAAGCTGACTTAATTAGATAGGACTAAGGCTTAGTTGATAGAGTTAAGTTGCAGTGCTTTGAACAAATACTATGTTGCCAAACAGTGGGTACCGAATATGTCCTTATACAGGGCAGGCTATGATGAGAATGCTGTTTGGTCTGAAGAGCTAGTCATCTCTTTATGCTGCTGTATGGTTGGCATCTGTAGATGTATTGTAACTGATACCTGTTTTCTGTAGATGTCATTAAGATTATTGACCACATTGTTAAAATTGAAAGATATAATTGTTGTAACTCTAATGCATCAAACAGATGGCACCTATTCTGTGATAGTATGTTTGCATACAATGGTTATGAGAGATGTTCTAGATTAATACAAAAAGTTCATAATCTATAATGGTTATATAAAAAAAGATGCCTTAAGATAGATCAAGCAAAGAGCTTCCTTTGCCAGAGATTTCTTGGCTTGTGAAATAAGTTGTCACATGACAGGTGAACATGTGACAGCATTTTGATTTCTGAGAGTTGAGTTGTGGCATTTTAGCTTTTGATGCCAAAAGCCAGAAAGAATTGTTTGAAGAACTGACAGAATACTTTGAAGTGTTTACCTTTTGCGTATATGTCAGAGCTTATGCCTTTTCATTATTAAACATTAATACTGTGTTGTTTAGTGAGTCTTAATAGTTAATACTTTTTGCAGGTCCATGAACGGCAAGATACTGGAGAGGTTGATGTACTCACAAAAGGTGCTGGCTTTTGGAAAATTGAACTTTTTGATTGGAATTTATTGAGATGTAATCCATGATTGTTATTTCTGTAGGTGGTTATCATTATACATGGGCGGGTCTTAGCATCATAATTCATCTTCTTGCTTTCTCCTTACTATACCTGCTGCAGTTTTAATATGTTACTTAATGATATTAATACTGTATTCTAAAAAAAAAAATCCGGTGGGTCATCTGCTGTTATCCTGACATTCTCCCTTTCCATATGTTGCTGTCTATCTCAGGAGATAATAATTATGGGGATGACAGACTACTGTATGCTCATGGTCAGCTCTGGCTGCAACGGCACCACATAATGGGCAGAGCTGTTGGGTAAAAATTCTAGCAATAGTCTTCTTACTTGATCTTATTCATTTATTTTCATTATTATTATTTTTTGGGTTAATTAGCATGGAGGAGTCATCATTTGGTGCAGCCTTGCTGAGAACGTGTTTTGCATGGATGCATTTTATTAGCAATTTACATACATAAGGACACCCACACCATGCATGTGCACCCACACACAATAGGAGTGCATTTCTGTGGCAGTTTGATGTCTCATGGTTATGGAATCATCATTGAGACTAATTGTTTTCTTGTTTGCTTTGTTTTGTTTTGCGCATATCATCATCTATAGCAATTAAGGCATGATCCCATCTTTTGAAAATAGATTTCTCACAGAAACTTCTTTTTTAAAGCTGCTATTAGAAACGTCATTGTTTTATTATCAATGATCCTATCAATGCAATTGAAAGGAAATTTATTGTGAAATGGACTCATGTATAATATATTGGGAAGTCCAATGCCCTGTATGTTCTGAACCTTCTGACAAATCACCAATTATTTTGCAATGCTGGATGAGTAGGGTGCCTTACAAGTTAGTGATGAGTGGTTTTGTGAAGATGGTGTAGATGATCTTGAAAATACTTTTAACCAAGTTTTGTGTTTGACAAGCACAATAGATTGCCACCAGTTTTCTTCATCCATTTTCATACTCTTCTTTGAAAAGTAGCATATCCAAGGGTAACTGCACCTTTATTTCTTGAATTTGAAAAATAAATCTTCATGTTGCTTACATTTCTGTTGCTGGCAGGTTCCTACCTTATGTTGGCTGGGTGACAATTATCATGACTGAAAAGCCAATTATCAAGGTTTGTGTCTCTGACCAAAATAACTTATATATATATAAGTTATTGAAAAGAACAAAAAAAAAAAAAATGTTTCTATAGAATTTTGTTTTGTAATTTCTGAAATTAAATGTTTTTCTGCTAGTATATTTCTGATTCTTAATAATATTATTGCTTAGATTTCATTACATGTTGAAATTTTTTCCTCTCTTTGGTCAGCATCTGATCGAAGTATTTTCATAAATGACTTTGTGGCATCTATGAGTTCCACTTTAGAATCTCAAATTGGAACTCTGTTTGAAGTACTAGAATTTTATTCATGAAATGTAATAATCAATTTAACTTTAGAATTCCAAAAACTGCAAAGCTATTAAATTTACACCGAAAGTAACATCGGTCATTTCTCTCTTGCAGTATATTCTTATTGGTGCATTGGGGTTGCTGGTTATAACATCAAAAGATTGAAGAATGATGCGAATTCAAGTTGTGTTTGTGTCAGATCCGATATAAACATGCTAGCAAATGCCATCTCTTAGATGTCTCATTTCTCCCATCCTTTGTACATTGGATAAGTTAAATTTTAATGATAAATTAAATCAGAAGAGTTGGTTAAAATTTTGTCACCTTTATCTAGCTCTTTTAACTAATGTTGCACTTGTTCAGTTGATTAATGCTTTTTGTCAAATTTGATAACCCTTTTCTTGGGGGCCAGGCAAGGATGCGTTTTGTGACAATTAAGGAAAATATCATGTGTGAAGTATTGAGCTTGTTACCACTGCTCTGTCATACGTAGTTACATACACAACAGCGAGAATGGAAAACCTTAATTGGATATCCATACCAGGCATTATCTCGTTGAATTGTTTAAGCGTAACTGTATTTATTGACTGAACCTTTGCAGATTTTGATAGAAAGAGAACCTTTGCAGATTGCACGGGTTTTCAGTGTTGATGTAGAAACCTTCAGGGCAGATTGCAATATCATGTCATTTTAATATCTGTAGCATTTGATAAGTTCTTTGAAAGTACTTTGTGAAGTTAGAGATTTTCTGGTTTCCATATGAGAGACTAAAGGGTGAATTTTGGATGCATTTATTATCTTATACATCTGATAAATCGTAAATGCATTGTCGCTCATATGTAGGTCCAATAACCATGTGAGATTTCAGATTTCTATTAAAAGAAACCATGTGAGATTAGCACACTCGGAGAGGAGGGATGACTTTTGGACGGGGGGGTGGTGTTTTCAAATAGGGCTGTATCTAAATCAAGCCGTTCATGAACAACTCGAGTTTGGCTGGATAAAAAGTTTTTTCATGTTTGTTTGTTTATAAATGAGTTAAGCTTGAACCTTAATTTTAGTTTTGTTTAATAAACAAGTCGATCTTATGCCCAAAAAAAAAAAAAAATTTATGAATACACCTGTGAACAATAGTGCTCAGTGAAATACAAGCTGAGTTTAGGTTGGTTTATGGGCTAAGTAATAAGATTGATATGGACTTAAAAAATAAACTAATATCTTACTAAGTCGTCAATTAATTGAGACTAGGGATCATGTGTATATCAAATGAGCTTGAAAATATGTTTAATATGGGCTTAATATGTTCTTGTACTGTATCGAGTTCAAAATCTTGACATTGAGCTTGAACTTAAGCTCGATTTGATTTATTTCATAGGCTTGGTCTAAATCGAGTTCAAGCTTTTGGACTATCTGACAAGCTTAAGCTCAAATATAGTTTGTAAGCTTAGTTCAAGCTTAAGTTAAGTTTGAACACTATATATTTGTTATTGAGTCGAGCTTGAACATTCAATAATCAATAAAACTCAATAATTGACAAAGCTCAGTTTTTTTTTTCACAAGCAGTTACATCATGCTAAGGTGGACGGTGGTAGAGCCGTATTTTCAATGTTAAGGATGTGAGCATTTGATGATTTATCCCTATTTTCAATGTTAAGGATATGAGCATTTGATAATTTATTGATGTGCAGCTCCCTAACGATAAATGGGCTCTCTTTTACCGGTTAGTCCAGTTGTTGGTGGGGGTTGTTTGTCGAATAATATTATAATAGTATACAACACTTCTATCCATTTCCACCCCTAAAGAATGTCACATTAACCTATGCTACTAACCCATTTTTGAAAATAGTGTGAAGTCGACTGATTGAAGTAAGATTAATTGGGGGGCTACTTATTCTAATGTTAGCAGCCTAACACATTGCTGGGTTTAAATTGTTATCACAAAACGTCCAATTTGGCACCAATAGTTTCCTGTTTCCATTTTCTATTCAGACTCGAGTTGCAGCTAAATAACTTGATTTATGTTTTTTTTTTTTTTTAATGAAAATTTTGAATAAATTAAATAACACGACAAAGTAATTAAAAGATCAAAATTATTTTATTTTGGTGAAGCTTTTTCCTTTTCAAGGTGTATTGTTGTCACAAAAATATGGCTAGTTACTTTGCATTTCCTTTATACATAAGAACAAATCATTAATCTCAAGGAGATAGTTTTGTAGTTTCCTAGATCTCATGAAATTTATGAGATTTTGAATTCAAAACTTGTAACCCACATCTTGAGGCCGTCCTAAAGGATACAGGATTCTTCCCTAGCACGATACATGACCTACACGAAATCATTTTAAAATATGACAGAGTTTGACTCCAACCATCAATAGAAAGATGACATTTGTACTTGTCATATGTAATGTCATTACTCACTTATCATTTTTAAATATGACAGAGTTTGACTTCAATCATTAATAGAAAGATGACATTTGTATTTGTCATATGTAATGTCATTAATCACTTAATGGAACAAGTCAAGTGAGTTATGTGCATTGCACGTGCTATTACCATAACAAAATAAATAAAATTTCTCACAATTTGTCCATATGGTAAGCTATGAGTTACGGAGTTGTGAACCTACCATTTTTATTGCATTACTCACAATTCACCAAGTAAGCAAGACATGATAAAAATTGTGGGTTTTGTTGTGATACTAGCATTTTTATGATATTTTCACTTGGTAAGTTACAACTCAGTAATGTTAGCAAGTTATATCAAAATGGTAGATTTTGTAGCGTAGGGTCCATGATGCCTCCAATGCACAAAAGCCCTGGAGTGAACCCAAAACCCTTCACTTCATCCACCAAGAAAGTTCAAAACTTTCAACAACATTTTAACACATCGTTTTTTTTGTTTTTTTTTTTTTTTAAATTATTATTATTTTTAATTTTATTTTCCCAGAATAGTGACCAAAACCAAAAAACCTAAAACCCCCCAAAACCCCATTACTCGGAGCATGAGCTCCACCTTCTCGGTTCACAGCTCCCACTGAAAAAACGAATGCACCAATATATAATTTCACGGGCAACTAAACCCACACGCCGCCCTCTCTCTCTCTCTCTTACTCCTCCATCCAGCTAAAGAGGCGGCCGCCCCATTCCAGGTGAGGATTCGATCACACCTTGCTCTCTCTACCAACTAGGCTTTGCTTAGAATGTTGATTTCACCATCTGGGTGTGTTTCAATTTGAACAAAATCCTATTTTGGCTTCATATTCTTTCGTATTTCAGTGTTTATGCTTCTGGGTTCTTCAATTTCTTACCTGGGTATTGAGTATTTTCTCAAGTTAGTGTCTTGAATGTTGATTTCAGCATCTGGGAGTGTTTCGTTTTGAGCCAAATCAGAGACGTTGATTTATTTTTTTTGGGTGTCAGTGTTTCTGGAGGCTGCAAGTTCTAATGTTGGTATTGGATATTGCATTAGAATCTTGATTTTGGGTGTTAAATATTTTTTGGGATTTTCCAATTTGTTTTGAGGGTATTGGATATTTCCTGAGAATATTGAATGAAGTCTAGATTTTGATGGATGTGTATCTTTCAATCTGAGGAGATTTCTAGAACATGCTATCTCTGCGATATGTTCGCAGATTCTATCATACTGTTGCTGCCATTCCATCAACTGAAAGCCCTGCAGCTGTATCCAATTGCATTCGGAATCCAAAGCCATTTGAAGAACCTGCTCTTGTGAAACTTAAGAACGAGTGGGACCCTGAGAAGTTGTTCCATTTATTTAAGGCCAATGCACACAATCGGCTTGTCATTGAAAACCGTTTTGCATTTGAAGACACGGTGTCTAGGCTAGCTGGTGCAGGTCGCTTTGATTACATCGAGCATTTGCTTGAGCATCAGAAGACTCTTCCCCAGGGTCGGCGTGAAGGGTTTATTTTGAGGATTATAATGTTGTATGGTAAGGCTGGGATGACTAAACATGCTCTTGATACTTTTTCTAATATGCATCTGTATGGGTGTCGAAGGACTGTTAAATCTTTCAATGCTGCACTTAAGGTTTTGACACAGACACGTGATTTACATGCAGTTGAGGAATTTCTTAATGATGTACCTGTGATGTTTGGTGTTGAACTGGACATATTTTCAGTTAATATTGTTATTAAGGCTTTCTGTGAAATAGGTGCTTTGGATAAAGCATATTTAATCATGGTAGAGATGGAAAAGTTAGGAATAAAGCCAGATGTGGTTACGTACACAACGCTTATTTCAGCATTTTATAAGGAAAACAGGTGTGAGATTGGCAATGGGTTGTGGAATCTAATGGTGCTAAAGGGGTGTATACCGAATCTGGCAACTTTTAATGTTAGGATTCAATATTTGGCTAATAGGAGACGAGCATGGCAAGCTAATAGTTTGATGGATATGATGCAGAAGCTTGGGATTGCACCTGATGAGGTTACCTATAATCTGGTAATCAAAGGGTTCTGCCAGGCTGGGTATCTTGAAATGGCCAAAAGGGTCTATTCTGCTTTTCATGCCAAGGGGCACAAACCCAATGTTAAGATTTACCAGACTATGATTCATTATCTCTGTAAGGGAAGGGATTTTGATTTAGCATATACAATGTGTAAAGATTGCATGAGAAAAAATTGGTTTCCAAATGTGGATACCATTCATACGTTGCTTGAAGGCCTTAAGAAGAATGGGCAGTTTGGTAAGGCCAAGCTGATCCTGACATTGGCTCAGAGTAGAGTACCTCCTTTTTGTTCAAGCCAATTGGGTGCTTTGAGGTCCATATTGTCCAGGAGTTAGTATAAAATGATGAACTGGTGAACCAGTAATTGTTTGGTTAATGTAACAGGACGCAACTCAGCAGAAGCTGGTATTCTTTTTACTCAATTCATTTGTAAATTTAGGAAACTAATTGGATACGGCTTTTTCATGGCTTTACATCACACCAAAGGCAGATCCACTTTACTTCAGTTAATTCGTTGTAACACTTGAATAAAGATCGTGATGAATTGAGAGTTCTAAATGGATGGTGTTCACCCAAAATTCTTGTAAGTTCTTTGTGCAATGACTCTCTTTCTCTCTCTCATGCATGTGTATCTGTGTCATGGGCATACATTGAATGTTTTCACTCAGTTCTTATAGTTGATTGTGCAATGCCATTCCTTGTTCAATTTTAGCTCTTCTTTTCACTTTTCCCTTTTCTGCAAATGCAATGCCATTCTTTGTATTATAGGCAGCAAGTTTACTTGAGTTCATGTCTGTCTACATTGACCATAGTGAACTACTCTTAATTTCTATTTCAAAAAGCCATAAATTCCTAAATGTTACAATTTATCTTGTTTGAAACCAGAATTCCTTTTTTTTGATGTTTACTTATAAAAAAAAAAAAAAAGAATTCCATTCTTTTGGTTGAAACTATTTATTTTCAATTTAAGGAAAGCTAAGCCTTCCATACATTTGATCTAACTCTTGGTTAATGCTACATCACTTAATAAATTTTATTGGGTTAATTTTTTTTAAATGCCACCAGTCAATTAATACATTTGTTCTGTGTCAATCTTTTTTTTTTTTTTTGATAAGTAATTCATGTTTTCTGTAATTAAAATTCATTGAACTTGAAATTTAAATATTTTATTGATTGGATAGTTATGGATCTCTTATCATCTTGATATTTTATAAACATGTAGAATATAAGGATGCAATGTAATCCAACTGTAGATTAATAAAAAAAAACCTTGTTACCATCTCTAGCCCTTGGTTCAAGTGAAAATATAGCCTTAATTCTAGTTGACTTTGTTCTGATTATATATATATATATATATATATGACTTTGTCTACTACATGGATTCTAATCTTTGGTTTGTGAATACATGGTTAGTACCGACCCTGTCCTTATGCAGGGCTGGCACTTAGAAGAATGGCCTGAAGATCTAGTCTTCTCTTTAATCTTTATGCTGCTGTTTGGCTGTCATCTTTAAATTTATCGTGACTGATACCTGTTTTCTGTAGATGTCATTAAGATTACTGAAAGCATTATTAAATGGAAAGATATTGTAACTCTATGCATCAGAGGGCACCTACTTTGTGATAGTATATTTGCATATGATGGTCATGAAAGATGTTCTAGATTAATACAATAAGTTCATACACAATAATTTTATTATCGTAAACACATTGTACTTTTCTTTTCAATAAAACTTCTATTACCTATATATATACATACTATATATATATATATATATAATGTTTAAACACAAGAATGGTTATAGAAATAGATGCCTTGAGATAAAGCAAGCAGAGAGTTGCCTTTGCCAGAACTTTCTTGGCTTGTGAAATAAGTTGTGTCAAATGAAGGGACTAACTGGGACTGCATTTTGGTTTCTGAGAGTTAAATTGAGGCATTTTATCATTCAATGCCAAAAGCCAGAAAGAAGAGTATGAAGAACTGACAGAATACTTTAAAGTGTTTACCTTTTGCATACTTCGCTTATCTCTGAACCTATGGCTTTTTCATTAGAAAGTGTTAACTTTCATTACTGCGTTGTTTAGTGAGTTTTAATAGTTTAATATTTTTGCAGGTCCATGAACGACAAGATACTGGAGAGGTTGATGCCCTCAGTAAAGGTACCAACTTTTGGAAAATTAAACATTTAGTTTGGAATTAATTGAGTTACTTATGTAATCCCCACTCCCCGGGTTCCTAAATGAAAGTTTTTTCTGGAGGTGGTTTGGTATCATTATAGATGGGCTGGTGTTAGCATCATAGTGTACATGTTCTTGCTTTCCCCTTACTACATCTGCTGCAGTTTAAATGTTAGTTGATGATATTAATGCTGTATTTATTTTTTGGGTGGGTCATCTTGTTAACCTAATATTCTCCCTTTCTATATATTGATTTCTATCCCAGGAGATAATAATTATGTGGATGACAGACTTCTGTATACTCTTGGTCAGCTCTTGCTTCTGCGGCAACACATAATGGGCAGAGCCATAGGGTAAAAACTCTTGCAAATAGCCTTGCTCTTTGATTTTGTAGTTTTATTTGTAAATTTTTTTGGTTTTATGTGCGCCATGTTGGCATGGAGGAGTCATCATTTTGTGCAGCCTCATTGTCAACACCGTATGCATATGCATTGTTTTTGGCATGATTTACACACAGACATGTGCAAGCACACACACACATGAGTGGTAAATTTCAAGTGCAGTTTCATATCCCATGGTTCTGGAGTCGTCACTTAGATTAATTGATTGTTTGTTTGTTTTGCTTTGTTTCATATTGTTATCTATATTAGTTGAGGCATGATCCCTTCCTTTTGAAATAGATAACAGAAAATAGATTTGATACCAAATCTGATGGTAAATATATGAGATATCATTGTTTGATTGACCATAATTGATCATATCAGTGCAAATGAAAGGAATTTATTGAACGCCAAAGTGCTAAAAGACCCCCTTAGTTTTGGGTCAATTTCAAGCAGATCAGAGAGAGAGAGAGAAAGAGGGGGGGGGGGGAGGGGGATTGAGGTGGCAGTTTTAGCTTTTGTAATCAACATTTTTATCATGATTCAATTGTAGATCTTAGCAAAAAAGATTGTAATTTGATTCAAAATTATATTCCTTTAATTTTATTTCATTTTCTTATTAACCAAGCTCCTTTTTTTATATTTAATTTTAAAATTTATTTTCAAGAGAAGTTTTATTAAATTATAATTCTCATGAGTATTTCATTACATCTTTGTTTTAGAATGATATTAAAATTGTGTTTTTTAATTAAGTTCTACTAAAAAAAATTTATAACAAAGTGTCACGTGCAGTGCACATGATTGAATGAGATGAAGGGGTCAATTTTGTCATTTTTATAGTTCATGGGTCAATAACTTAAAATTGAAAGTAGAGGGGGTCTGTTTGAAATTGACCCAAACAGTAAGGGGTCTTTTTTGCAATTTGGCCTTAGTTAAATGCTATGAACAACACTTATGGAGTTTTGTATAATATTGGTTGGGAGCCCAATGGACCATATTGTAAACCTTCTGGCGATATTCCTATCATCACCAACTATTTTGCAATGCTGGCTTAGAATGGTACCTTATTGGTTAGTGATGAGTAGGATTTGTGAAAGATGGTGTACAAGATCCTGAAAAGACTTGAAACCAAATTTAGAGTATGACAAGAACAAGAGGTCACCACCAGTTTTCTTCATCCATGTTCTTATTTTTCTGATAAACATAGCATGCACAAAGGATCACTTCTTGAATTTGAAAAATAAATATTCATATTGCTTACATTTCTGTTACTGGCAGATTCCTATCTTATGTTGGCTGGGTGACAATTTTTATATGACTGAATAACCAATTAACGAGGTTTGTGTTTGACCGAAAGAACTTAAAAAAAAAATATTGTTTTCTCTAAAATTTTATTTGATAATTCCTGAAGTAACCATTTTATTGCTACTTTTAACATCAAATTCTTAATAATATTAGCACTTAGATTTTGTTACATGTATACAAATTGTCCTCTCTTTGGTCAGCATCTGATTGAAGTTTGTTTATAAATGCTTATTGTGGTATCTACAAGTTCAAGTTTGGAATCCCAAAATTCAAAATCTGTTCAAAGTATTGAATTTTTTTCTAATAACATGTAATAATTGGTTGAACTTAAGAATCCCAAAAATGCAAAGCTATTAAATTTATTCAGAAATTAACATGTGCCATTTCTCTCTTGCAGTATATTCTTATTGGTGCATTGGAGTAGCTCGTTATAACTTCAGAAGATTGAAGAACAAAGTGAATTCATGCTGTGGTTGATCTGCTGCCATATCTCATGTGCCATTTCTCCCATCCCTTGTACATTGGACAAGTTAAATTTTAATGATATATGGAAATCAGAATAATTAATAAAAATTTTGTTATCTTTATATAACTCTCTACCAAAGAGGTAGCACTTGTTTATTGTTTTTTTTCCTGTCTAATTAAATAACATTTTCTTGGGGGCCAGGCATGGATGCAATTTGTGACAGTTTGTGAAAAACATGTGTAAAATATTGGTCTTGTTTCCATTGTTCTTTGTCATATGCGAGGGGAAATGGACAACCCATTATCGGTATGATTTCACACAAAACTCTCTCTTAGAATCATTGAAGCTTCACCATTTGGATGAAATGAAAACCTTTACAATTACATCAACTGTTCAATTGTTGATAACAGAATTGTTGTTGACGGGAAATAAACCGATGATATTAGCGTGGAAATCTTCAGAGCAGATTGCAATATCATGCCATCATATAATCTAGTGTTTGACCAGTTCTTTGCCAAGTGTTTGTGCCTTTGTGGAGAGAGAGATCAATTGTAATATTCTAAGATCTCAACACTATGCTTGAGAAGTTTCAACAAGGTCGCATTTGCAGAGCAACTGGATGAGCTCCATTTGGTCTTAGCGTGATTCAGCTTGGATGGCTCTCCTCCTTTAGAAGCCACAAGACGAGCACTCAAATGTTTGTAAAATAAAAAAATGTGTTAAATTTACATATTTTTGCCTAAAACTGACTCACACGTATATAATTATGTAAATTTGCAAGGACGGAACTATGCCTGGACTCCCTGAAATTTTAATTTAAATAAATATATATATATATACACACACACTTAGCCTCCCTAAGTATTTATACTTAGCCTCCCTAAAATCAAAATTGGTCACAAAAGCCAATAAACACAATAGGCATTTCATTCCTTGTGACCTGCATTATGTGATCGAGTGTATCCACATGGATTGTGTACTAGTGTGTATTGTTTTTAACTCTTTTTTTTTTTTTTTTTTCCTTTTTTTGGTAAACTTCAGAACATATTTATTGATTGTTTAGCATTTTTTTTTTATGCAAATGACTTGAGTTGTTAAGTTGTCTTTGGTTATTTGTTGTCTAAGACTTAAAGTTAGAAGTGTGGTTTTTATTTTATTTCCTTGGCAATGTTAATTAGTTTTTTAGTTAAATAATATTTCAAATATAATTAGATTATAAAATATGACTCGTATTGTTTTCAAAAAAAATATGACTTATATTTGATTTGAAAATATAGCTACAATATTTTCATTTCAAAAGAAAATTGCAAATAATTTTAAAACAACTGTGGGGGAGTAGATTGAATTTGCCCCGAAGACCTGAACCCGAAGAGAATGCTCCAAAAAACCCTATTTGTAGAATAGGCTCAGCCCATGCGCCAGTGTGAGATGACTGAGCCCCTCGTTGAGAAGAGACCATCTAGGCCCATTACTGAGATAACCCGAGAAATCCGCCTTAAAACATAACTCAATCAAGAAGTGGTCATGTGTTTTGCTGATGATGATAACCTTTCGGCTACCTTTCCCTAGAAACATGTAGAAGAAAACGCAGAGTCCAACGCAACAGTCACCTTAATGAACTCTCCCTACCTAATGTCGGCCACATTAAATGTTAGATGATTGGCTTGAATAGTAGAAGCACCTCCAAAAGTCTATCTTCGTAATCAAGAAATAGCAAGAGAAGGTATCCTACTAAGTCCAGCTAAAAGCAAGACAGTTGGAGGAGGAGGAAGATGGCTATAAAAGGCAGAGGAGGACAACAAGAGAGGGATCCAGAAAATTTGTTGGAAGAACAAGAGAAAGAAGTGAGAAGAGTCTTAACTTATATTTTTCCCTTAGAACTCCCTTATGTAACTCTGGAAACCTCATGAAAAGTTGTCATCATCTGCTGCTATTGGAGTTCAACAACATGGAGTTTCTAGAGAGGGTTATCATACTCCAAAGAAACTTATATGGAATGACCTATGGAACTGAAGACATTCCACCTTAAGTGTTAGTGAATAATGGCCTTTCACAAGATGATGACATCTTAGATGGTAAATAGATTTAGTTTATGAAATTTCTTTCAAATTTGCTGGTGTTTTCAAAATTTATGCCATTTCTTCTGCATCATACATGCACTTATAACAATTCCAAAAATAATCTGTTTTCACTTTTTCTCCCCTAATTTTTTGTGCTATTTCACAATTTTGCTTATGGAACATTTAATTTATTTCCTCTGGTTTTCTTATCTTATTTGCTAATTCTACATGATTAATTGATGTAGGATGAACAGATCAGGACCTACAAGGAAGTGGTTGTTTTAGAGGAGTAGCTAATGAGTTGAGTTCTTGTGTTCTGGACTGCCTTAAATTTTCCAAGTTAATCTGCAAAGCCTTGATTTCTTCCTGTGTTTTAGTAAGTGTTTTTGTGGATCACTATGCTCCTGGCTAATTGTTAAGCCTTCCGGCTCTATTGGGTTGAGAATTTGATGGTGATTGCCTTCATGGCTATGTTACTCAATAAATTGATGCCAGAGTTGAACTTAGTGATCTTGTTGCTTTAGATGGGCACTTAATTAATGGGCAGAATGGTTGACGCTGCTTTCACTTTGCCAAGATAGTTCAACTGCTGCTCATTTGATCATGGGGAATGGGGTTCTCCTGAACCTTTTCCAAGCGCAGCAGCTGTTAATGTTCTGCCCATATCAGCAAACATTCCAGAAGATTGCAAATTTTCATTCTTTTATAAGTAATTATTGTTAACTAGATGGAGCAATAACAGGAAAATTGGCCAGTCTGAGTCATATAAGCTAAGTCATACATATTAAGACATTGGAAAGCCTGGCCTAGTTGAGTATCAAGAAATTCCAATCTGCCCATTTGATTTGGTATTAGTAATCAATCAATCCAGTTGAAAATGGGGTCATTCAAGGTAAAATCTAGACCCAGTCTGACCAACCTAATTGTCCCATGTGTAGGTAGGTATAAGTACTTTTATATGTTTATATGTGCATAGCTGCATTCTAGGTTCCTTCTCATGTTTCAATACGTTTCATGTATCCAAATGTAGTCCGTGGTCTAGTTAGTAGGTTGTTGTTTCTTTCTTTTGTGAGGAAGTAGATCATGACCTGTGTCTTTGGACTTCCATTATCTATTTATCTTGATTACTTGCTGGTCTGCATGAATTTTTGGATGAATAGAATCCTCTAAGAGTGTAGGTCCTTGAAGAATGACGTTGTTGATGCATCAAACTCCATGCTAATTTATTAGTTCAAATACATTAAGTCAAGCATGACTGTGTCCTAAAGTGCAGCTTTTAGAAGGAAAAAAAACATCTCCTCTTCTTTCCTTTAGGTCATAACCACCATAATTTTATATTGATAATTTTGAATACTTATGTGTAGGTATATGTATAGAATTATTTTATGATAGGCTAGCAAATGAATTTTATAAAGGATCATCTCTACAACATCTGTGAGATTATTTAAGTAGGTAGTTAACAAATGATGAAATTTTTTTTTGCACGATTTGGGCAAGGAACCATAACACCTAATTATAACCGAATTGAAGGAGGCTTTGGAACCAAGTATGATTTAGATCACTACTAATTTTGGCCATCTGCATCAATAATTGGCATGGCATATATATACACAACCATTATAGCTTTCAGCCTAACACCCAAATTTGCATACTAGAAAATGCAAATTGTGGAGAGGGCAGGGTTAGACATAAGTCTTTATTGGTATTTTATTATGATGAGGGCCTAAAGTGAAAAAACAAACACAATAAACAATCTTTCAATGTGTACACATGTGATTAATATTAACAATTTATTATTACTTAGAAATTTATACACTCAACCTAATATTTATATTTTACGGCAAAACCTGCATGGGTTTTATCATTTACCACTACAAAATCATTAAAAAAAAAAAAAAAAAATTCAATACATCAATACACTTGCATAATGGAGCAAGATGTCTTCTGAAAAATTAAGAATAAAATTCAAAACAAAAAATGCTCTGTTTTATTCGTGAGTCCAACCATTTTACTTGGTAATAAAATAGTGTTTATGCAGCCAACCCCACATGCATACACACTACTGTTCTCATCAGGCCAAGATTTCTTGAAGTATGTGAAAGGAGGTAGCTAGTGCCTACTGACCAAGGGGTGACATCTTTTGTCAAATTAAAAAGCACTCATAGTCGGTGACACACTTAAGTTATCTTTGGAAAAAGCTTGCATGTTCATACATTGTCCATCTCTGATGGCATTCTTCTTCTTAAAGTATGAGAAAAGAGTGGTAAATAGCTAGTGGCTACTGACTAGGGTCTTGACAACTTTTTTCAAATTAAAAAGCAATATTGTCTTGGATAACAAAAACCATAGTCGGTGACACAAGCTTTGGAAAAATCTAGTCATTCTTTGGAGAAAAGCTTTGCAGATTTGTCCATCTCTCGGTGGAAATTAAGTTACCAATTGATGATGCCAACTGGTTGTATCTATAAGGGATGGCCAAAAGAAAAAGGTAAAAATTGAGAGGTGAGAGAGAATCTTCAGTGTCAAAAGGAAGTAATATCCTAATCAATAAGCAAAGATTAAAGCTGTTTCCACACCAAGTTTAGCACCTTTAATTGTTTCTTTTCTCATCTATTCTATACACACCTTTTGCACTATTTCTTACCCCAAAACCAAGAAAAGAATTCCAATATTGAACACTAGTTCACAGATGTTTTTCTCTTTCATAGTCTCTCAAAACTCACATACCAGACCATGCCATGCGAGAGTAATGATAGCACAATAACACAAAGAACAACACAACAACAGGGCTTGCTTTGAAGCTCCCACATATTACTATATCTCTCAATCAAGATGGTTCGAAAGCTGATAGTTGAAGTGGTGGATGCCCGGAATCTGACGCCAAAAGACGGTCACGGCACGTCTAGTCCCTACGTCCAGGTCGACTACTACGGGCAGCGAAAGCGAACAAAAACAGCAATTTGCGAATTGAACCCAACATGGAATGAGGTTCTGGAGTTTAACGTGGCCAAGCCCTCCGACGCCCAAGTGTTCGGAGACCTGTTGGAGGTTGTCATTTACCATGACAAGAACCATGGACCAACAACGAGGAACAACTTCCTCGGTTGGATACGCTTGGATTCCACACAGCTTTTCGTTAAGAAAGGCGAGGAGGCCTTGATATATTTCCCTTTACAGAAGAAGAGCTTGCTTTCTTGGATTCAAGGTGACATTGGTCTCAAGATTTATTATGTCGATCGTGATGAGAACGAGGTCGTCCCACCACCGCCACCTCCAGAGCCTGAAAAAAAGCAAGAAGAACCGCCAGCTGTGGCAGCAGCACCGCCACCGGAACCAGCTCCTGCCCCACCTGCTGCTGATGGAGAGAAGCCTAATGAAGAGCCACCTGCTGCTGCTGCTGCAGATGAAGCTGAAGCTGCAGCGGCGCCACCACCAGAGAATGCGGAAGCTGAAGCTGAGAAGCCAACAGAATCATCTCAGCCTCCTCCTCAACCAGCAGCGGAAGAGTCCACGCCTCCAGACGTGGACTCTTCCACTGTTGGAGGCGTGGAAGAGCCCACGCCTCCAGATGATCCTGTCATCGAAATGATGCAAGCATCTGTTTCTAAATCAGTGCCCGAGGTGAGAATCGCAGGTCCGCAGCCAATTAAGAGGCCATTTACAGGACATGGAAGCAACTTCACTCCATTGGATCCAACAGAAAGTATGACAATAGAGAAGTCCTCATTCGATCTCGTCGAGAAGATGCACTACTTATTCGTTCAAGTGGTGAAGGCAAGAAAACTCCCCAGCATCGTGAATCCGGTTGTCAGAATTGGGGTCTCAGGAGGACACAATGCTCAGTCCAACCCTGCTCGTAGAAGTCCTAATTTCTTCTTCGAGTGGGACCAGACATTTGCTTTCGGCCGCAACTCCCCGGATTCTTCCCCCACCTTAGAAGTCTCCGTGTGGGACTCAGTTCACAATACTTTCTTAGGTGGGATTTGCTTTGATGTGACTGAAATCCCATTGCGGGACCCACCAGATAGTCCCTTGGCCCCACAGTGGTACAGGTTGGATGGAGATGAGACTCATCACTATCCAGGGGAGCTCATGCTTGCCACTTGGATTGGCACGCAGGCTGACGAGGCATTCCCTGATGCAACGAAGAGTACTGACTGTCGTAACAATGTGAACTCAAGAGCCAAAGTGTACCAATCTCCAAAGCTCTGGTACCTCAGAGCTACTGTTTTAGAAGCTCGAGACATTGTTGATCTGCCATTGAAGGATTTGTCATTCCAAATCAAAGCACAGTTGGGAATTTTCCAAGTATTGAAAACCAAAGTCTCCGTCACACGCGATGGCTCACCCTTGTGGAACGAAGACTTACTATTTATAGCCGCCGAGCCATTCAGCGATTTCTTAATCTTTTTTCTAGAAATGCGGCAATCTAGTAAATCACCACCGGTAACCATTGGTTTTGTGAGGATTCCAAATGCGGCAATCGAAAGGCGAGTGGACGATCGAAAGGTGGCGTCCCAATGGTATTGTTAGAATTATGTACTCTCATAAACTAGTTTTATGAATTTTTATTTTCACATACATGATTGTTATGGATATTTTCATTAACCAGTGATTGTCACACACTTATCTTATCAAGCATTCAATTTTGGATATGATGTACACTATATAAGTGTGTGACAAAAAATTTATATTTTCATTATTTAAATTTTGCATGTAATGTTACCTATGTTGAAAAAACGTGTTGATGCTGATATTGGTTATGCAAACTATTAGGTTCAACTTAGAGGCCCCAAACAACGATGAGAAGAGGGCGATGTACAAAGGTAGAGTCCATCTCCGCTTGTGCTTCGATGGTGGCTATCATGTGATGGATGAGGCTGCGCACCTATGCAGCGATTACCGTCCTACTGCAAGGCAACTATGGAAGCCCCCTGTAGGTACAATCGAGCTTGGTATCATTGGATGCAAGAGTTTGATACCGATGAAGACGATGGGAAAAGGTAAAGGCTTTACAGATGCATACTGTGTTGCTAAATACGGCTCAAAATGGATACGTACGCGTACCATTTCCGACAGCTTGGAACCCAAGTGGAATGAGCAGTACACATGGAAGGTATATGATCCATGCACTGTGTTGAGTGTTGGAGTTTTTGATGATAGCTCAGGAATATTATTCGAAACAGACAGCACTTCTAAACCTGATTCTCGTATTGGAAAAGTTCGAGTGCGTATTTCTACATTGCAGACTGGTAAAGTGTACAAAAACTTGTATCCATTGCTGGTTTTGTCCAATTCTGGAATGAAGAAAATGGGAGACTTGGAGATTGCAATTCGGTTCACGCGTGCAGCTTCAAATTTGGATATTCTTCACGTGTACTCTCAGCCTTTGTTGCCATTGATGCATCATATAAAGCCACTTGGGATAGTTCAGCAAGAAATGTTGAGGAACATTGCAGCTAAGACCATAGCAGTACACTTGTCACGATCAGAACCGCCGGTTAAACGCGAGGTTGTGCTTTACATGTTGGATGCAGACTCCCAAGGTTTCAGCATGAGAAAAGTACGTGTAAACTATTTTAGGATCATCAATGTGATTGTTGGTTTTATGGATATTATCAAATGGGTGGAGGAGATTCGTACATGGAGGAATCCGATGGCCACGATTCTTGTACATGCATTGTTTGTGATGTTGGTGTGGTTCCCTGATCTAATTGTGCCCACATTAGCATTTTATGTGTTTGTAATTGGGGCTTGGAACTATAGGTTTAAGTCAAAGGAGCCACTTCCACATTTTGATCCTAGGATTTCACTGGTTGATGGTGTGGACCGCGATGAGCTAGACGAGGAGTTCGATATGGTGCCAAGTAATAGGCCAAATGAGGTTGTCCGTGCAAGGTACAATAATGCCATATGCACAATATTTTCATAACAAATCCATAACTATATTTATCAAGTTGCTAATGATTCTCATTTGGATTCATTTCTAAATTTAATTGTCTATCATTTACAACTTGCTATCTCATTTTTTTGTTGAAAAAAAAAAAATTATAACTCTAGACTTATTGGTGGCAGGTATGATAAGCTACGCACGGTTGGGGCACGTGTACAGAGGATATTGGGAGATATAGCTTCGCAAGGTGAACGTGTGCAAGCGTTGGTGACATGGAGGGACCCTCGTGCAACTGGGATATTTGTTGGGTTGTGTTTTGTGGTGGCCATGATAATGTATATGGTGCCGTCGAAGATGGTGGCAATGGCGTTTGGGTTCTATTATTTGCGCCATCCCATATTTCGTGATCGGATGCCATCACCAGTTTTGAACTTTTTCAGGAGGCTTCCTTCGCTTTCTGATCGAATTATGTAGCTAAGTTGATATTTATTTGATAATCAGAAAAATCTTATTGCACGTTTCCTATTACACCTCAGTACACACTCCATTTTGAAACCATGTTTTTAAAACACGATTTTAATTAAAATTGTGAAATTGTGTTTTCATAATTTCACAATTTTAACTGAAATTGAGTTTAAAACATGATATCAATTCATGTGGTAGTATGTGTATGGTGAGTGTGTAACTATCATTACTCTTTGATAATAATGGAAAGGCAAGGCATGCATGTTTTCACATTTCCCTACACTAAATTATCTAGTTGTAGTTTTGTCAAAAAAATAATTAATTGTGCTTTTTAATTTCTTCTTCTTTTTTCTGAATTCATTTATTTGATTTTTTTTTTCTTCCTTTTTTAATTGTTTCAACAAGTAAGAAATGGAGGATTTGAACCTTATTTCTCATCATAAGGTAAGGACACCAAGAAATATCAGTAAGCTACAAAGCTATGCCTCAATAGTGTTTGTTGGCCGGTAGCATTTGGTTTTGATCCTGTTGTGGATTGCATTACCACGGAAAACAACAGCATAAGTTTTAGTATTTAGTTGCTTTGGTGTATTTGTAATTGCAAGAAAAGAATTATATAGGGATTCATTTAGCATCTTTGGATAGGAATATAAAAAAAGAAGGGAACGAGGTGGACTTTGAAATACTAAAGGTAATAACTAAGAATATGATTATCTTGACGAAATACAGAACCAATTCTAGATTCTTCATGTGTTGATGAGGTAAGTCTTCTTTAAGAATTTGTGTCTGTACTATGATGAATATGAGTTTAGTTTTCTATTATAAGAATTTGTGTCATTTGATCTTTTTTATTTTTGCTAAAATTGTTTCATTTGTTCTTGTTATGATCTTGGGTTACCATCTAATTTCCAGTTGCTTTTGTTTGCTAATTTTGTGTGTGTGTGTGTGTGTGTGTGTGTGGCGTGTTGAAGTTTAATTGGTGTTTGAGATTTTGCATTGTGAGAACGTGGTTGATGGGGGTTTTTTATTAAGGGGTCAGTGGAATATGTTTTTTTTTAGGTTATGTTGAATTATTATATTTCTTCACCAAAACCAGGGTCTTGTTCTTGACCCTTACCATCTTAGCTTCCAGGGTAATATTCATCTCAATCCTCTACTTTATGTATTTATTCCATCTAGCACTCCCTTGTGCAGCAGGTCAAGGAGAAAACAATAGCCCAATGCAGAGTAATCTCTGGATCATAACGTTGATTTACTTCACTTTACCATGTCATATAGGATTCATGATGAGTGTAATATACAAGAGTGATGATTGGTAGTTGTTATTAGAGAACAGATTCAAGTGACTGAAGGGGTGTGTACTGTAAGAATTATGTTGTTGTATGTAAACTAGATTAATGAATTTTCTTTTTCTTTGCCACCTATTGAATGCAAATATTGATGGTTCAAGTTTGTGCTTTGCTTTTCTGTTGTGTAAGCTCTCTAAGTGCTGATTAAGCCTTCATTCAAAGTGAAAAAAGGATCAGTATTTATTTAAAGTTGTGAGGTACTCATCTTTCATCTGGCTCACTCATTATGTAAGCCACATTTACATGGTAGCTACTACAAGTTGCTTCATACTTTTCTCCTCATTGTCAAAAAAGCTACCAAAAAAAAGAAAAAAAAGAAGCTTTCTTTCCTCTCTTTTCATTTTTCCTTTCCCCAGAACAAATGATTGTCCATTTTAACCTCGAGCAAGGTGTTTTTAAAAGTTTGGAAGTTGTCTTGTACTTTTGTTTGGTGTGAGCAGAACAGAATTACAGTCACTATAGCTGTTATCATTCATAAGTTATTTCTATTAATGTTTCTTTGTTAAGTTGGCTTTCTTGGTTTTGAGGTCTTTAAAAAGTATTCTGACCTTGTCTTACAATTGTTCAAATTTTGGCTTCAATGTCATTTGTACTAATCTCAGTTGCACTCTTGGATCATTGAAAGTATATTTTTGACAAAAGAGAGCTGCGGTGTTTTTGCCTTTATACTCCTTACTTTGAAACACTAGCCTTCTTGCAAAGGAGAATCCAATGGCAGATTTTAATCAGTATAATTTACTAATTAGCCATGATCATGTGCTTGGAACCATTGAAAGTGCTACAACAATTGGCACTAAGTTCATGACTTCTAAAGAGTCTTATTGAAATGTCTTTCTTAGTCTTGTAATTAAACTCTTGACACTTAGATTTCCAAGAACAAATTCTTATTTAAATTAGAATGGAATCCCAGAATGATTATCTTTTGGATTTCAGAAGTTTGTCTAGAAAAGGTAGAACAATCTAATTGAGAACTTCTATATATAATAAGAGCACTAATCCAGAGTCTTCATCAGAGAGAGAGAGAGAGAGATTGTACTTCTTTTAATGATAAGAGATTATTACACCTTACTCTTTTTTGTTGTTGATAATTCAATAGTTACAATAGGGGAGAGGGGAATTTGAATCTTAAATGTCTCATTTGGAAACACAAGGAGGTGCCAACCAGAGCTACAAGGCTCTTGACATACTATTTACATCTTCAAAGAAGTCTAACTAGTGTTTTGTTACATACAAAATTTTAACAGTTACATAAACAAACGTTATACTTATTTTTTTGTGCCATGTGCCTCTATATCTTGCATATGCGTCTTACATATTCTTTAAGATTTGAGCTCTCCTGCTATATAAATCTGCCTGTAAACGTTTGGCAAAAGGGACATCACACAGGTATTGTATCAACCTTCTCAATCTTTAATCATGTAGGCGATAATGTATCGATTGTTTAGCTTTAAAACGTTTGAGTCTGACAGAGTACAAGGGTGTCAAATTCAGCGTATACCTGAAAGATTGATTATATGGACTTGGTTGCATATATTTATCTCTTTGAACATAAAAAATCTCAATGAACATTCTGCAACCTGTAAGATATCTCACATTACCAATAGATACAGGAAAAAGTGAGCTGAAAGGGTTCTAGCAAGAGTCATATGCAGACTTCCAGACAGTGTATCAGTAGGGAACCCTTAAGATGGAACTCCATTTATAGCTTTTTCTTCCAAGCAAAGGGCTCTAGCAACCTATTGCCCAGATTGTTAAATTTTGGGGTTAATGATGGATGCTCAAGTCTCTGTATCTGTTGTTGAATGTTCTGGTTTGGGGCTGGCTGAAATGTTAAGTGTCTTATCTATCTAAAATAAAGCACCAAAATTGAGAAATTGAATCCTATTATAATTGAGTGGTCCATAGTAAATGGAGAATTAAGCTTTTTAAACCTGCTAGGAAAACAGATGCTTTAACAAAAGAGGCAATTACAGGGATCATTCCTCGATTTTCTAGATGTAATTAAGAAATTCAAATAATGTGCATACTAGGTTGTCTAATCAGTCTTCAAAAGCTGCATACTAGGTTCCTTTCATGTTTCATGGATTGCAGGTATCCAAATTTTACACGACTTGGTCACTGATTAATGTAGTTGGTGCCGTGGTGGTCAGGTCAAGTAGGTTGTTTCTTTCATTATCTTAGTTAATTGACTAGAATCCTCAAAGGGTGTTAGGTCATTGAAGAATGACATTGTTGACGATTATAACTCCATGCTAATTGATTTGTTTTAATACCTTAAGTCAAGCATGACAGTGTCTATCCTAATTAAAGTGCAGATGAAAAAAAATCATCTCTTTTTCTTTACTTTAAGAAAAAGATTGGGTCATACCATCATAGTTTTTATGTTAATAATTTTGAATAAATGAATGCGTAGGCATATGTATAGAATTATTTTATGATAGGTTTGCAAATGAATTTAAAATATATCATCCCTGCAACTTCTGTGAGATTATTTTATTAGGTGGTTAACGAATGATGAAATAAATATATTCTGCACAATTTGTGCAAGGAACCATAACTCCTAACCGAATTGAAGGAAGGTTTGGAACCAAGTATAATTAAAATCATTAATTTTGGTCATCTGCATCAATAACTGGCATGATATATGTACCCAACCATTATTGGTTTCATCATTTACCACTACAAAATCATAAAACAAGGTTTCAATACATCATTACACTTTGCTAACTTGCATAATGGAGCAAGATCTCCTTTGAAAAATTTAAAATAATATACTCAAAACAAATTATATATGATTGCAAAAATGTTGTGTTTTGTTTTTAAAATTTGTTGTCTTCCTTCTCTTTCTTTTCACATACACATTATATTTCTTTTCTCTCTCTCCCTCTCTCTTTGTGTGTGTGTGTGTGTGTGTGTGGCCTTGATTCTTTACACATCTTTCTTTTGATAGTGTGAAAGACAACTTCGTCTCTTTGCAATGGTACTTGGTAAACCTTGGTTTGGTGGGAGTAGGCCCAGTGGAAAGTGGTGGTTTTGATTGATTGTAGACTTTGGCAAGCATCTTGACTACCAAGATGAGAAAAGTGACGGCCTTCTTTTAAGATTTAGCTAATTTTCTAAGAAACAAAAATAGCATCTTTGTGCACTCTCCAGTTCGAGTCCTACTACTTGCATTTTGAAAAGAATTTCCTGAGCCAGCGCTTTACCCCTTCGTGGATCCATCCGACGCATACAATAATTAGTCTTTAGTTGAAAGCCTTGAAGATACATTGTGCGAGCAAAAAAATAGTATCTTTATTTATCTATCTATATATATCTAAAATCTGAAGTGTAATATTTATTGTTGCTAAGCTCTAGTTGATCCACATCAGTGTCCACATCATTATCTTTTTTCTTTCCAATTTTCCTATAATTGTTTTTAACATTTATTTTTTTAGTATTTACACTTCTCCAATCTTTCTCCCTCCCTTACATTTTCATCTCCCCACTAATTCTCCAACATTTATCTCTCCCTTACATTTTTATCTCCCTACTACTCTCTACATTAATATCATTTTTCCTCTTTCCCTTCATTTTCCTTTATTTTTGTCTCTTCCTATCCACACTCTCTTACTATAAATTTGTCACTATCTCTTCCATTCTATACATAATTTTCCCTCACAAAAAAGGCTCTCTCTCTCTCTCTCTCTCAATTTAATAAAATCACCATAAAAATAATTATCACACGTAACGCATAGTTTTACAGCTAGTTTATAAAATAAAAATTGAATCACATATCATCTACATATGTAATCAAGTAAAGGAATCGATCCTCATGGTATATGCTATTAATACTAAAGTCTTTCTATTGAAGTATTATGATTTAAAGTGTAATTGATTCTCCCAGAGAGAGAGAGAGAATTTAAAAGTGTACTCAATATCAACTGGTATTAATGCAACTACGATCATAACAACTATGAAAGGGAGATGTCAATTGCAGTTGCTTCAACAATTGTCCATAACACATATAGCCTGTAGGGCATGTCAAATGTAATGTGTTACATGTTGGGTTTGATGCAAGTAATTAAGCTGACTGTCCATTTCTCAGAGAAGGGTGCCGTGCCTACTTCAAAATTCAAATGGTTTGAATGCATTTGCTCCATGATAATATTGATTTGAACATCAGGCCAAGTTGAGATTTGGATTTGTGGCCAAATAGAGTTCTCTTTTAGTATGGCAAAGAAAAAAATGCAATTTTTTTGGCTTATCTTCTTTAATTCCAATTCCACCCACTATCGTGTAGTGTGACAACATTTAAACTAAGAACAGTCAACTAAAGATCTTGACTGATCAACCAGAATATTCCAGGATCAAGTTTCCTTTGAAAGAAAGAATAAACAAAATTGATTTTTTTAAAATTTCCACTTGCACATTTCAATAAGTAGTGTGTACAACATTAGAACTAAGAAAGAAATGTTAAGTTAAAAAATTTCCATTGATTCACTAGAATATACCTTAAGGTCAATGAACTCCAAATAAGTTTACTGGTGGACTTGAAGAGGGTCTTTTCCTTCAAATATACAAGTGAGAGAGAGGGGCCACCATTTTAAAAAATGAAAAGCTTGAAGAAAAATGTGTAGCATTACTTGTTAATAAAATCCTGAAGAAAAAGACTATTATAATTTATAATCCAAAGTTAGGAGAGAACGTCAAAGTGTCTAAGATGAAAAATTTATCATCATAGTCTTATTACAATTACTTGTATAATATAAGTATTAGGTGAAATGATATTTTTCCTTTATTCTTTAGCAATCGCTGATGTTGGCACTTGGCCTGTCATCAAAACTCCATTTATTAAAGTTAATGGAAGAAAAATTTATGAAACTAAATTCCATTGAAGTTAATTAAAATGTCTCACACAACTAATCATAAAAGGAGATAAATGTCACAAAAATAAGATACTGTATTAGGTAGCTCCAAATTTCAAAACTACATCAAATTGATGGTATTTGTAAGTTGCCAAAAACAAAATTTTCATTTATATCTTTTTTTTTGGGACATTTTCATTTGAATTGGTTTAAAGAAAGATTTCTCTACCATACTCAATTGAGTTAAAAACCCCTAACGAGTTGAATGAGATTCCATCAAATTGATTTGAAAAAGCTAAAAGGTTTTTAACTTAACTAATGTCTCATAGTGTTTTTAATAAAGATGTTGAGAATTAAATTATCTTTCCAACTATCAAATTATCCCTACAAAAAATTATATGGACTTATTATATTTTTAAAATAACAATTAGTTATAATTTGTCACTTAAAATTTATTGTGAAAATATTGCGAGAATATTATAGACATAATTTTTTTTTTTAAGAAGAAAAATTGTATGGGCATACTATCAATTTAGACAAGTAGTACTTTTTTTTTTTTTTTTTTGGGAATCTAGATAAGTGATACCTTTAGAGAGGATATATTCCCACCATAAATCTAGGGAAAATACCGCATTTAATGGGCATGAATTGGTACAAAAAATTGTGGCAAATTGCAATGTGGTTCCCACATTCTTATTTCTTACCATATATGAATATGATATATATATGCTCTCAAAAAAAAAAAAGAATATGATATATATATATATATCCTGTGGACTACACAGCAGCCCTCAAAACACAACACGGTTTAAAAGAAAAAGCGAGGTTGTACTTGTAAACTTGTAGACCTTAAACGCAGACACTGGTTCAAAATGCACGGAGATTGACACAGAAACAAACAAGTGCCTGCCGCCAATATCTCTCTCCCTTCAACCACAGACCCCCCATCCAAACTAGACAAAGACTCTCTCTGTTCTCCATGGTTCCTCGGTCAGCCACTTCTCTTTCTCTGTCTCTCAAATATATACATGCATATGCCTCATATGTATCTTTTTGTTTTGGACTTTTTATTCATTCTTGCTTATGAGATTTGGTGTCTGTTGGGTACTTTGGAACTGTTTTATTGATTTTTGTTGCGTAAAGATGAGAAAAAAAAGAGATGGGTTTGGTTCAGAATCTTCTGTAGAGTTGAAGGAGTAGGAAAAGAAAAAAAGAAAAAGAAAAAAAGTGAAGTTATTACTGAGTATGTGTTTGTGGGTTGGTGGGTGAGAAAGTATGAGAAAAATGAATGAAATTGGGTTCTGGGTATTTTGTTTGTCACATTAATCTTTACTTTGGTGAGCCGCAAGTTACTCTGTATTGAACTGGGACAAAGAGGAGCAGTGGAATAAGAAATAAAATGGTTGCTGAGAAAATTTGAGAAATTAGATGAGGGGTGTGTTGTTTGTCATTTATTAATTCTTCTAAGCGATACTGATAAAATATGTTGCTTTGTTGGATTTAGTTGGTTTAGATGTGGATTTTAGGTGCCATCTCCTATGGAAAATATTGGATATGTTTATTTTAGAAAATTTGATGTAATTGAATGTGGAATCTTTTTCCCATAAAATCTGATTTTGCTGATATAGATAAACAGTTTGGGAAAAAAAAAAGGAGATTGAAAGTTTCAGAAAGATTCTTGGGTGACTTTATCAATAGGTATAGTGAAAACAATGATATCCAGGTGATGAGCACCGAATAGGTAATTGGAAATTTGACTTTCATGACACATTTTTGTATGAATTAGCAGCTCTCAAATCCTGAACCAGTGCACTTGCACTTGGCAGCCCAAAACTTTTATGGGCCAGAATATCTGTGCCTCACTACTGAATCCAAACTATATGAATGTTTTTTCCCCATTTTTTCTATTCTTAATTTTTTCCTCCATTTTTTATGGTTCACCTATTGTTTGGAGTGGCATTTGGTCCTTGCAGGACACATTGGTTTCTGTTTCACAATTTTTGGCTGCTAAGCATGAACATGTAACATGGTTCATGTCACTTTCCAATGTATTAGATGGAGCATTCTGTCTCAATAAACATTTTATTTGCATAATCACATTGAAATGTCATAGTTGGAACAAACTGTGGGATATGGCTGGTATGTGGTGACAGAGTGGGGATGTTGCCCTTGCATTATACTGTCATTGCAGCTTTCCGTCAATTTGCATTGGGCTCTACTTTCCTTCAATAATTTATCTTGGTATTTTTGACTGACTGCTGTTGTGTCCCACAGGATTGATATCTTCTGATGCTCGTTTATACAAACTCTGGCCTGAAGTGTGGGATATTTGGAGTCTCTCACTTACATAGGAGAGATTGTCAGTTTTCCAGCAAAAGAACATGGAGCTTAACTTGTTTGCCAGCTTGCCTAGATGCACGCAATCTCACTAGACATTGTAAGCCTTATTCTAAAACAAGCTATAGGTCAAGAGTTATGTAGAACTCATATATGCTTTTATCCATGCTTTTAATAAATTAGTAAGAAATACTGTACTCCAGTAACTTCCAAACGGAATTAGATAACTTGCTCATCCAAAAGAAATTGGGGTAATATAAAGTTTCCAAATCACACAGATAATTGTTTTTACTTCTGTGGGAGAGTTATTGGGGGATAAATAAGACAAAAAGGCAGGGGGGGGGGGTGTGAGGGGTTTGGATTTTTTTTGTTAGGTGTTATTTCCTCAGTATGTATACTACTATAATCCTCTAACAGAACATGGCAACAGTTCAGGAAATTAATTGTCTGAATTTTCAATTTCCTAATGTGCTAGTGTTCTAGATTGGGGAATTCTCCAGAATTCCTACCAAACAACTAATATAAAGTGGTCATTTCAAAATTCTTGGCCAAACTGAAACATTATTACAGGTGCAATTTTAAACTATTCAAAAAGGAAAATTAGCACATCCAGGAGAGAATATATATGAAAATTTTATAACAGAAGCAGAAGAATTGGTCACTGCTATATACATTATACTTTATCAACCATTGCAATCTTCATGCTACATACTTCCATTTTTGTTTTAACTCAAATATCTGAATGCAATACACCTAAAACTAGTGCACTTAGAGCTTTATTCTCCTTATAATCACATATATGGGGTTTGTAGCCCTTTTAGGGAAATGGAAATGCTGGTCCTCCTAGAATCCCTGGTACTCTACTTTATTGTGAATCTCAAGAAGGAAAATGAACGATGGGGAGAAACTGTATTTTTCTTGATGGATTTGTAGTATAGTAAATAAAAGATTCTGGTTTCTCGACTTTCCACTCTGGCTCTTGTCTATTGTTCTATAATCTCATATTTTCCCCTTTTCCTGTTTTCTCCTTTATGCTTTGCTTCCTCTACATGAACTCACCAGGATAGCATAGAAGTTTCCATTATGGTTTTATCATCTTCTCAGTTTGTTTTCGTTGTCAGGTGGCCAATAACATAGACCTTCAATTTCATCATTCATTAGAGATTGATTGATGTAGAACTAGAATGTATGAATCATATAATTCTTTAAATAACTCTTCATCTTGCTGCATGGTACAAAAGATTAAACTTGAGTTTTCAAACGTATTTTTGGCCAACTGTTTTAGGTGTTAGATATACAAAGATGTCATCACAAGTCATGGAAAAATTGGGAAGCAATGGGGTTGTGAAGGAGCACTTGCAAGATTTTTCTGTTCCATCTTCATATGAAAGTGCCATGGAAGCTCTTTCATCTCTCATTACAAGTCAGAAACGAGGAGCCAAATCATATGTAGGTGGTACATATAGAAAATTGGAACGAATGTCTGAGTATCTTAAGGTAACACTGATGTAATTCCTCCTTCATGTTTGAAGTATTTATAGTTAAGAGTGCTATATACTAATACTAGTTAATTTCTGTACATGTATTTGTCTTGTCAGCAATATGTTTGATATACATTCTTGGCATACTTCCAACAGTTGCTTTGGGTTTGATGGTTTCCAACTTGTTAAATTCAATTTGTAGAAAATTCATTTAAAAATATATGAGGGTCTATCACTCAACTTAATTGAAATCTTTCCCTTGGTTTTAGGAACATAAAAAATGCTCCTTGAGGTTCGATTATGTAGTACCTCATCCAATCTGAGAAAATATTTTGTTTAGATTTTAACGCACAATGCTTGTTTTTCTTTACAGATTCTTGGCTTGGAAGAACAGATTGATGGGCTCAAAATAATTCATGTGGCAGGAACTAAGGGGAAGGTACTCTACCATTTATATTAATTTGATCTTATTTTACTATTTTGAAACTATATTATTGTTAATATGCTAGCATGGTTATCCATTCTGTAAAGACTGAATCATCTTGAAGTTTGAAATGCACCATCTTTATGAATACACATTGTTGAAATGCATCATCTTCATGTAAGCACAAATGTGGTTGTTTGACATGGATCCAAGTACTAACATGACAAAAGTGACAAAAATATTAGGTGATGCATTGCTAATATCTGTATTTGTACTGTAGTAATTTGATGCCTCTATATGAAAGGATTACAAAAGTAATGAGTAGGTGATATTTGATGTTTTTCCCTTGCTTAATTTAACTGTTGGCTTAATGGATTCACATTTCAGGGTTCTACATGTACATTCAGTGAGGCTATTTTAAGGGAGTGCGGTTTTCGAACTGGACTCTTCACTTCTCCTCACCTAATTGATGTGAGGGAACGATTTCGAATAGATGGGTTAGTGTTCAAATGAATCACATGATATCAACTTTGTGTTTAGTACTCTGAGTGTGTTTTTAATGGCAGTTGTTATGATGATATTAATGCTCCTAAAAAGTCCCATCCTAGAAGATGATTTACTTAAGTAAAAATGCTTCATTTGAATGAAACTTGAGTTATTTATTAGTTCATATCAATGATTGAAGAAATGAAAAGGGATTCAAATTCCAAGTCTTAAATGAAAGAGTGGACTGGATGGGATCAGCGGTATAAATGAATAAAAAAGAACAAAGTTTTGTCTCCAAATTGATTTGGAGGAACCTCTTCCAACCCATTATGCGGTGGCTCATAAAACCATCCACGTGAATTGTTTAAATACGTCACATGACTCATTAAATAGGCCTCAATACTAGAAAAGCACTCGATATTTTATTGTATGAGTACAATAAGACAACTTACATAGCCCTTATTTCCTTAACTCTTAATTTCTTGGGCTTACAAAGAGGATATTGTTTCTCTAAACATACTATGGCCATCTCAAAGCTCCTACATTTTTTTTTTTTGGGGGGGGGGGGGAGGGGGGGTCTAGGAGAGGTGGTTGTAGAGGTCATGGTCTCTCATGGAGCCTTACCCCTAATATTTTTTGGAGAGGCTGATTCTCGGATTGGAATTTGCAATCTATCACTTTTGGTGGAAGGTACTTGCCATTGCACATTTGGACCTGCAATTGCAATTGTAAATAATTATTTAGTCATTTCATTTTCATTCTCTGAATTTTAGCTAGTGATTAAAGCACTAGGAGATTCCTTTTGACCATCTGTACTGATACTTTGGCTGAATCTGTCACTGCTATTTATGACCTCATTTGTTTCTTTTGGCTCTTGACTGACATGTAATGGTGTTTGATAGAATTATAATGTTGACCAGTTCTTCCATCAGTTCACTTGAGCATCTTTGCATAAAGGGACTGAATATGGTTGCCAAGTGATCTGCAGTGGAAAGTGAACACAATAATTTTGCTTCGATGGAAGGTTCTCTTATTGAGAATCGGGGAAATAGTAGAGGAACAAATCCTTGTAAATATATGGACATTTAAGAACATTTTGTGAACAAAAATTAATCTTAGCTTTCTTAGGTATAACCATTAATTATTAATTTCAAAGTCATGTTCTTGGTTGATATGAAAATTCTCTGCATAACTAATATTCATGTCTGACTTTGATTGTTTGTAGGTTGGAGATATCTGAAGATAAATTTTTACTGTATTTTTGGGATTGTTGGAACCGCTTAAAGGTATAATTGCTTTAGATGATTATAAGCAGACCATATTCACTAGCTTTTTCTCTAAATTATAGTTCTTCTATTTCATAAAAGAGATGGATGATGATGCGCTGAATTCAATTGGGTTTTTATTTATTTAATTTAATTTTTAATTTTTATTTTTTACAAAGATCAATAAGAATATTTTGCATCCCAAACGTTGTTCATAATCACCTTTGAAATAGGAGACATGGCATTTTGGTCATGGTCTTGGAACTGCTGGAATGGGATCTCTTTGGACATTACTAGCATTGTACATAAGAGTTCTGATCTTCTTGTGTTATTTTTTTTTTGTTTTTTTTAAATCACTAGTAATTTATTGTTGCTTAAATGCTTGTTGATAAGAAAAGTATTTATCCTTAAAGCAAATTTTAATAACAAAGTCATGACTATGTTTCCTTTTGAACAATTTGAATGTTCTAATGATGACATGTTAAGCCAAGAGCCTTGTAGCTCAATTGGCACCTTTTGGTGTTCCCAATGAAGATGTCTAGGATTCAAATTTCCCCTCCCATTGTAACTATTGAATTTATCAAGAAAAAAAAAATGATGACATGTTAATAATAAGCTAGCCTTTGAGATTAGGTGGCTATTAATTTGGTTATTCAGAGCATTATCTTTGGTATTGAAATTTTGTTATCTTCCATTGATGTTGCTTATGGTAACTGAAAATTTATTATGTGCATTATGGTGTTGGAAAAGATTAAGTCCATGAATCTTTATTGGAAGGGATTGGGGGATTTTCAGAAACTTAAAATTGATGTTTAGATCCAAATTTGAACGATATACAGTGTTGTATAATGCATCTCATTTTATTACTTAATGTGTTCACTTCTGGAAAATATATAGCAACTCATGTACTTGATGCTTCTTCTACTTAAAACTCACTTGGCATCTATTGATTCTGGAAGTTTGAATTGCAGGAAAAGGTTACGGAGCATCTGCCAATGGCTCCGTTATTTCAGTTTCTCACTCTATTGGCTTTCAAGATATTTATAAGTGAAAAGGTTAGTCATGAATCCTTTAATTGCAATTGGGGCTTGGATGTTTTCACAGTTCCTATTTTCTGTTTGGCTAGGCAGCTGCAATCCGTGCTTTTGAATTTCTTTCTTTCATTATTTTTTTCATGTATACTTATGTATCCTAGCAAATTGCTTAGCATTATTTCCCTTATTATATGAAAGTTAAATCCACAGAGGGTATATTTCATCAGAAAGGTTGTCAATGACCTTAGATCAAATGAATTTCCTGGTATTTCCAATGGAGATGCCATGGTTTGGATGCCCCTTCCCTCCACTTAAAATGTATAAAAAAAAAAATCATCAGAAAGGTTGCTGTTTTCAGTCAGAGTTGGATCTTTTCTGATGAGGACTCCATGGTGACCTTTTTGCCCGTTTAGTTTCTCTGCTCCACCAATGAGCAGTAGTTGTTTATATATGTATAGACAAATAAACACACACACACACACACACACACACACACACACATATATATATATGTATGTATGTATGTATATTTAAGCTTCCTATCTATCCCAAAAAGAATGTCTATTTTGAAAACTTTGGTTTGTGTTCTTCCAAAGTTAACCTTCTTGTAATTAATGAGCCAAGAGGAAATGGTAATTGTATGGATTTAGTCCATTGGTAAGTTTTATTGGTACCCAAGGTTTGCAAGGCTGGTATAGGATGGTTATTATCGATGAGTAACAACGTGTGAGTTTGAGGTTAGAACCTACCATTGAGCTTTGAAGGGAGGCATGGATATTAACTTTCCTTTGTCAAGCATTTGGCAGGTAAAAAGTAAACATAAAGTGGCCTTTTAAAAAAATGGTTAGTGAGAAAAGATTAGTTGATTGGTATTGTAGATTATTTTTAGTAATTGCCAAGAGCTCTAACTCAATTAGCACCTCTTCCTTTACAAGTACTAGGTGGAGGATGAGGCCGTGGGTTGAAGACCCGCTGGGTGTGTGTAACTTTTCATAATAGAGTGACTAAATTTTATAATGGCCGTCAACCTACCGCAACCCTCCTTTTCCTGGGCTTGGGACCAGTTATGAACAAAATATATGACACTAAACACAGGCATAGGCGGAGTTTTGTTCAACTTAACCAAAAAATAAAAAATAAAACTACATCCCTATGTTGCCCACAGACTTTGTTCACTTGTCTTATCATTTTTAGGATTATATAGGGTTTGTCTATAACAATTATGGAGGTGTTGGATTATTTCAAAGGTCACTTTGGTAGACATTGAAATGTTGTCCCATTATGTCCTATGTAGTGCACTGGGAGAGAATAGAAAGGTTGAACTGTTGGAGGCATCTATTTCAAGAAAATAAAATTGAAGAACGTTCTTGAGATTGCTCTATTATGATAGGATGGCAGATTCAATTGCTTCATCTTTTTTTGTTCCTGTTGTTTTTGATTTTTTGATCTTAATATCTCTTATATACTATGGGTGAACTAGGGTTGCAACTTTGTTACTCTTTTCTAATAAAGTTTATTTCTGGTCACAAGCAAAGAAAAAGGAGAAAATTGTAATTTTTGACTTTTTAAAATAGGAAACATTGCGCACTAGACAAAAAAATGGCAAGAAACTCTTGTGGAGTGTATATATAGACATGTGGACTGCATATATCAAATATTTGCCACAATCCCCAGTGAGATCCAGGAGTTTTTTCTTTAATATTTTTCTAGTTGTTCATCTTTGACTGATTGCTAAAGGACTCTATTGTGGAATACTCAGTTTGGAATTTAAAGTGAGAATTACACTCTTTGATAAGGCTATATGGTTTTTACACTTTCACTATACTACTTTCATCTTGCATGGTGAATTATGTTTTTGTGAATGTTGTGGCAATAATGGTATCTATGGTTTCTGTACTTTGTCCTAGTATTTTTTTTTTCTAATATTCTTAAATTCATCTCTGCCAGCTTATTACTTAAACCTTTTACATCATTTGTTCTTGATTCATTGTGCGTTTTTATGGCCTTCAAGCAGTGGGGCACTACTTTAATATTAAGTACATTCCTAATTTTTTCTATCATTGTAAGTAATTTATATTGATCAGCTGTTGTGTCCTGGCTCCTGACTAAAAAGTAACACTGCTGGAATTGTTTTGAAATATTTTTGTCACTGAAAATTACTCCTGTCTTTAGGTTGATGTTGCTATTATTGAAGTTGGTCTTGGGGGAACAAATGACTCAACAAATGTGGTATGCTATTTTGTCTTTTCCTTTTTGCTGGGAACAATTGTGGTATATATCTGTTTACAGAATTACCTAGGACGAATTTTGCAGACTTTTTAAAGTTTTAAGTATATATTATTTGTTTTACTTTGACTACTTCAAGAAAGACATAAGTAAAGAAGAACTTGAGCATTCTCTTCATCCTTTATTTGAAAATATTCTAAGCATAGGTAAATATAATCGTGATGAAGATTGGTGATGAGTCATGCAGATTGAAAAGCCTGTTGCTTGTGGCATTACTTCTCTGGGGTTGGATCATACAGAAATATTGGGTGCGTGCTTTTCTGACTCAACAAAGTTTGCTGCAATTTGTTTTGTATAGTTACAGTTCTATCTCAAATTTTATTTTATGCAAACTTTCTATTTGAGTGACTTGTTTGTGATGAACTTGTTATCTTGTATCCAGTTTGACTCTTACTACAAACTAGTTTACTTTTTAGTTTGCCATATTTCTTATGCAATTAAAGTTAAAAATACCGGGGGGAGGGGGTAAGAGATATCTGGATGCCTAATTAGATATTGACTGTACGATATGCAGGAGATACGCTTGGAAAGATAGCTTCACACAAGGCTGGAATTTTCAAGGTATAAAACTCCTTTGAGCAACTCAGACTATGATGTATCTGGTTTCCTTAATAATGGGTTATTTATTGCAATATTTCTGTTTTGATTATTAATATGGGCAGTTTTCATTTACAAGTATTTTCTGAATTGGGTTGATGTCTTCCCTCCTCCTGAAGCCTCAAATTCCTTCATTCACAGTACCCCAACTTTCTGAAGCAATGGATGTTCTTCTGGAGAGGGCCCATGAACTGAAGGTAATCATATTCCTCAGCCAATCACATAGATTAGGGGCTGTTTTTGTCTTGTTGTTTCTTTTTTTCCTTTGTTCACTACCGTGAACTCTTTGTGTTTCTCTTGCTTTTCTTTTATTAATAATATTCTATTCTTACTTATCAAAAAAAAAAATTTATTATTTTGTTTTTCCTTTTCAAGAGCCTGCCATTTTTTAGCTATATCTTGTTGTTTCATGACCTATCAAAACAAAAAAAAAAAGACCTGTTATTTAATGTTTGTTACTTTTATGGGCAAACACATTAACAATGGATTCACTATATACCAGATAACTAATGTATTTTGCTAGGCAGATTAGATGAAGATCTGAATCTAATCCTGTTTTAACATATTTTTCCTCTAATTTGTGTGTTAATATAATCTGATGAGTACTTTCATATATGTAATTTCATGTGTTTTTGTATGCTTGTTTCTTTGACTGTGCTTTGTGTTATTTAAATGTATTTGTAAATTATAAATTCATAACCACATATATACATTCATTATGCATATGATAATAAATCTGGTACATATTTATTGAATTATATACAATAAAATCCAGAGCCTATTTATATATTGAGGTACCAAAATGCCATCCAACTTTATTATACTTTTGATTAAGAAGAATAGGTGTATTTTATATTAAAATATTATATTGACAAGCTTAGTTAACCCAACAGGGCTATGTCCTTATATGTTCTTGAAAGTTCAGGATGGGTAGATTAAAGATGGAAGAGTGCATTAATTGAAACTTTTATTATCAGAAGAAATGACTATCATCCATTTTCCATTGTTTCATTATTTTATTAGAATACTTCACAGCAAAGTTAATAATAAAATAATTAGTGTAGATTTAATACTCACACATGCACCTACAATTAGATAAGGAATTTTTTTCATAAGTCATTTAGATATGGATTTGTTTAATGTTACAGCAGAATTGTAAGCCAATTGATAGTGACGTAACTGATTGGTCTATTCTTATCAAATCCAGGTTCCATTGAAAGTAGCTGCACCTCTTGATAACAAAAAGTTCGATGGATTGAAGCTTGGCTTGTCTGGTGATCATCAGTTCATTAATGCTGGTCTTGCTGTTTCCCTTTGCAAATGTTGGCTCCAAAGAACAGGAAATTGGGAAAAGCTATTCCAAAATGTTGGTTGAAATTCATCTGCCTTTGCCTTTTGATTTACACGCAAACTATATCTCAATATATCTCAGGCTTGTAAACTCACAGAACCTTCCAAGTTTTTCATCATGAGAGGGTAATGGAATTGTATGAAATTGGTTAAACATATAACGAAATTATAATCATTGTAGTCCGTTTGTGGTTGAATGTAGGTATGTGCTTATCTTTTATGTGTACACAGTACACACACACGCACAGGGCTTTTTTGGGGTAGGATAGAGCCAGAAATATCTAGTTTCGTAAAAGCTCTGTAAGGATATTTATGGTCTCAACCATGTCATGTAAACCAAGTGCCTCTAGGCTAAATGGCATTCAACTGTCCCCCCATGAACAAGGGGAATGGAAGGTTTGATCCTGTTCAGGTGTGTGAATTGTATTTATCTGACAATAAAACATAATGTAACCTTTTGTTGGTATTTTAATTATTTGGATGCTTGAAAGAGTAATAGGCTCTTTAATATTGGTCATCTTGGGACTGGGGCTCAAGAACATGTTTTTTCATGTTTCCTTCTTTGGTGTTTCCATTTTCTCCTACCTTAATTGTCTAAACTTGTGGGATACATTACTTATCCAAAGAAAAAAAAAAATTGTGAAATATAAAATCAGGATATGCAGGAGGCTGATTTGCCGGAGTCTTTTGTTAGAGGTCTTTCAACTGCACATATTCCTGGGAGGGCTCAGATTGTCTATGATACCTATCCCGAATCCAATAATTCATTAGAAGTGTTTGAAAATTCTTGTGGAGATCTGACCTTCTACTTGGATGGAGCTCACAGTCCTGAGAGCATGGAGGCTTGTGCCAAGTGGTTCTCTAGTGCTGTGAAAGGAAACCAGATATCATCTTCTTCTTCATTTAAGCTAAAAAATCTAGAGGGAGTTTGGGGAAATGGTCACATCCGACATGGAAGTGGGAGCATGGAGGAGTCTAACAAACTAATAAAGCAGGTAAAAATCCATGATGAACAGCCAGGTGTAGTTTCAGAGTTTATGTTTAGAGGTGTCTCTTGATAACTTATGGTGATCCAGTTAGGATAGCTTATATATTTATTGATGGATGCTTTTCTCCAATTTTAAATAGATTGTAACTGTGTTTATACCTTATTATAGATTCTTTTGTTCAATTGCATGGACGTGAGACACCCACATATTTTGCTTCCACGGCTTGTGAGTACATGTGCTTCCTCAGGTATTGCTGCTTCAAAGTTGGATAAGTAGTCATATTGGTCCCCCACCACCACCCCCCCCCCCCCCCCCCCCTCTCTTTCTCTCTTTCAAGAAATTAATTTTCTCCTACATATCCAAGACTACACGATTAAGTACCAAAGAGATCTGGTTCTCTAAGCTTAGCTCAATCAAAGGGTAGTTATATGCGTGAGTTTTGTTTTATTAGATTTCTCCATTTATAGATGTACTTCTTAAACATATGCAAAATGCTTCTTACCTACTTCAATTTGCATCCTCTTGTATTTCTAGCATTCTTACAAAGCCTGAAAGCATGTCACTTCATTCCGGTGCACCTGTCATTTACTCTATTCCATATGGCCATATCATCTTAATCAAAATTCTTCTTTATCCTAATTAGTGCTCTATTTATTTCTTTGAAAGCAATATAAATAAATAAAGCGGAGGCATAATAGTTTGAAACAATTAATTACAATGATCCAGACACTTCGCTCCAGAAAATATTGACTGACATATTCTGTAATCTATACACTGGGGAATAACATTGGAAACAAATACTGGTTGATTTTGTCATCAGAGTTTTTACAAAATTTTAAATTTCAATTTTCTGTACTGCCAATGGCATCTACTTTTGATAAATGAGGTGGCCTTTTGAATCTTTCCTCCTAAGAAATGACTGCATAAAAAAATAGTCTTACTTTTTCTCTTATTTATTTTTCTTCCCAAGAAGAATTCAGCATGGTCATGAAACTTAAGAGCATGCATTGAATGATTTAATAAAATTCTGTGCAGGAACTCATTTCGCAAAAGCCTTTTTTGTCCCAAGTATGTCAACTTATAGCAAGGTTACTTCTGGAGCAACCATTCCTTCAGATATCTGTGGCAGGGATTTGTCTTGGCAATTTAACCTTCAGATGCTTTGGGAGAAGATTATCCACGGGAAAGGTATGCCCCATCAGATATCATTGTAAGTCAACATATATAATTTTTCTTTATCTGTGAACATTAAGATTCATTGGGAGAGAGGCTGGGCTTTGGTGTGATGGCAAGTGCCTTCCACCCAAAGCGACATGTCGTGGTTCGAGTCTGTGAATCAATTTCTCAAAAAAAAAAAAAATGGGGGTAAGTTTTCCTGCCAATTACCTCTCCCAAACTCCCCACAGAATTGGGAATTTTATGCACTAAGTATGACCTTTTATTAAGATTCATTGGGAGACTTGAGGGGTTATAGCAATGAGTCTTGGAACAGTTTGCACTTGCTCCATGAGGAACTTAACAGTTTCTATATTTTGGAAATGATCTACACTCTGGTTATTTGAGATAAAAGGATTGTTGTAAGGAGGAACTTGTTATTGGGGGCTAAATTAACATTTAAAGGTGGCAACTATATAAATTTTGTTACAAATCACCAGCTGAAACTGTTGGTTTAATGATTCTACCAGGTTCCACTTGTTCTCTAATTTAAAAACCTGTAGTTCAGTATTAAGTTGAACCAAGCAGCAGTGAGGAGTAAAGCTGATTGTATCAAAAAATGGTTCATACATGTCCATTGGTAGTTTATAAGGCCAGTTGGTGTCTTGATCCCCCATCTAGAAGCTCAGCATAATGACTAATTACCTATTTTATCAAATTAGAAACTGGAAAGGAAAAAAGAAAAAAAGAAAAAAAAGGAACTAGAAAAGAGGTCTGCCAAAGCACAGATGGTTCCCTGAAGATTTTTTTTTTGTTATATATAAAAAAAGGCTTTTTGTATACTTCTTTTTTAGCTGTAAACCATGCAAGATTAGGGTTGGAGGCAAAGAAAGAGGGAGAGAAGAATGAGCAGAGGAGTTTAAGAAAATAGGTTTAGGGGTCAAAATTATTATTTTTCCTTCACCATAGCGTGTATTTATTTTAGAGTGATGTAACTTGATTACAAAATACCTTTAAGCTAATATAAGAATAACAAACCAATATAAAAAAGACAGTGAAACTTCCACGTACTAAGGCTTTGGCATTCGTATTTTTATTTTATCTAATTTTTACTTGAAAGAAAATGATATTTGCAGAACTCATTAGAGGGTTTGATTTTACTGTGGGCTCAATGCATAGTTGATTGGTGTTGTATATTTAAGATTTGTTCCTGTAACCAGTCTCTTCTAAGGTTTTTAGTTCCATGTTTGGTGAACGTTTAAAGCAAACCACCATGATACAGATGGGAAAGCTTGGATTTCTCAGTATTGCAGTAATAGTAATGTACCCAATCTCATTAATTGGTGAAATCATGACAGTGCCCCTTACCTGAAGTATGGTGTAATTTGATTGCTCACCCGGAGCATTAGGACCATGTTTTCTTTTCTCTTCTATATATTTTTTTTTTTCATTTTGTACGGATTTGAAATATTGCTATTTTATTAAATCTTTTAAAGGATGAACTTACCAGCTTTTCACATGCAGAAGTAGATACTTTACGTGACAAGGGTGCCAAGATGGACAATGCTAAGATTTTACCTCATGAATTTCTTTATGAGGATGCTTCTCGTTGCAGTCCTGCAGATAATGACTTTGCTTGCAGTGCAGTAATGCCTTCATTGCCATTGACAATAAAGTGGCTGCGGGATTGTGTGAAGCAAAACCCATCCTTAAAAGTTCAGGTAAGATATCTGCAATGACAGTGTGTTCTTATTTTAACTTGAAGTTGAAATGGCTTAGTCTGCATATGGGGTTATAGAGATTTAGACTGGGCAAATTAATTGTGAAAATTCCCATGGCTCTGGCTTAATCTCAAGAAGAAAACTCCAAATTAAATTTGTCATGAATAATAGTGATAATGATATGCCACGTTATGATAATGGTTATAGTACACCCCACTTCAGAGTCCTGACCAACACTTATGCTAACTAGGTGATTACTGTGCTTTTTGCTGATTTACAGGTTCTTGTCACTGGATCATTGCATCTGGTTGGAGATGTACTAAAACTATTGAAAAGGTGATATAAATTAAAGACGGTGCCAAGTGCCAACAACACAGATAATCCAAAACATTCTTTTGCTTATTTGCCTAACATTAGATTTTCATACCACATTGTTGAAGCTGCTGAGGTTCTTAATGCTTCTTTTGTATGTAACATTATGATTATTGCTTGTTATAAGGTACTTGATGTATGTACCATTAAGAAAAAATAAATTGATTTATAATTTGTTAATTGTTAAACCTGAAAAGTTTAATTTCTTTTATGAAATAGACTTTGATTTGGGTTTTGAGTTGATAACTGATGCAGTAAGAATTTATTTAGACTTTCTTGCCAATGCAGTCATTTCAGTGTGTTTATGCATTAGGATAGAACACATAAACTCATTGAGTAATATGGAACCCAAGGCCCCAAAAATGATGTTTAGTGGTTACTGCCCTTTAAAGGTTAGAAAACCTCTAAAATGATCCTTTGTTTTTCATGTCTATAGATTCAATTTTCCATAAGCTTCATCTGGTAGTTAGATTTTCCTGGTAAAATGCTCGGAGCAATAAAAAAGATCGTCGTTTTAGAGTTAGTTATTACCTTTTCCTATCAACTAAGTTGAAATTCCATTCCTCAATTTTATGTCATATGCATCATAATCATCTTGCCCTAGCGGTAATTTGCAGCCATCATGGAGCATAAGCAAAAGTTTAATTTAGCAGGGCATTTCTAGAGTAATTATACCATGGAATTTTTAAGTCCAATCTGCTTCTTAATCGGAACCAAAGCATAGCACAATTAGTTATAAAGCATCAATCACCCCCATCTCCTTTAGGAACCAAGCTTATTTATTAAAAAAAGTGAATTGAATTTAATCACGCAGATGAACAACTTGGTTTTTTGGCTGGAAAATTGATAGTTGGAATCATGCTAAAAATAATTTTTTGATGATGGCATCCCTACTTTTAGCTAGCTTATTTGCTTAATTCTAGTTTGTCTTACCTCTTAGCAAATAAACTAGTTGCTTAAAATCACTTCTTATCTCATCTTTTAACAAACAAGTCAGCGGAAAATACAAGATACCAAACTTTGGCTAGATTTGTCCCTAAAATGATTGCAGAGACGATAAGATAAGAGAGAGATTCTAAGCACTAAAAATGTTTCTGATGTTCTGGTTATTTATTTATATTATATAAAAATAATTATCAAGGGAAAAGAGCATTCCGCTAAGGATAGACAAAAAAGATCCTATAAGAGATAAGATATGAGTAATGCAATTATGCATGGTTAGTAGTTACCTTATCTTTTAAGCGTCATAAGAGCCACTTATTTCTTAATAAAAAATTGAAGACTATTTTCTAAAAAAGCTAAACTAAAGTAACACTGAAAACAACTCAACATGCAAACCCATATTCTTTTTAACCAATAATTGGAAACTTATATCTTTTATTTGATAGGCAATATATGAAATGCTTTTCACTTACAAATTTAAATTTTCTTATGTATACAATCAAATTATATAAAAAGTCAGTACCCTTGACTAGGACTGGACTGGTCAATGCTTCATGACTTTAGGTTCTTCAATTTTTAGCTCGTTTGTTGAACATATTTGTAACTTGATGAGCTGCAATTTTGTGCGTGTAATCTTATTTAGGATGCTGAAGCAAATGCAAATCCATAATTCCATTGGAATTCACTCATAGAATTTAGGAGAAACAAAAATTTATCCTATTTGGTCTAGAATGGTGATACACTCTATGTATACAAGACACAACTAAAATTGTTCTTTTATTTATTTATTTATTTTTGAGAAACTCGTGCTTTCAATTATAATTATGTACGAGAATGTATAATTTAATGTCTACAACAATAATTATTAATTAGCGTTTGGGCTAAGATAGAAGGTCCAATCATAATTGAACATCATGTTGCATATGAATAAAGACCAAATCTCACGGCAATTAAACCGTGTTGCCTTATTGTATTACCAAATTTCGTTAAAAGCAATAAATTGTGTCAGAAAACCATTGGGCAATTAAATAAACAAATACTATTTTTTTTTTTTTTTAGAATACTAAGTATTTTAACACACACACAAGAGATAGAGGAAAAGGTTTTAAAGAAACTAACAGTGGTGTATATACAAAAGTGCCTAACTCTTAGATACACAAACTTAACAAATACTAATTGAGATAAAATAAATAAATAGCATTACCGGCCCTAGGTAACACTCTCCAATGTTTTTATTATTATTATTATTATTATATATAAAATGATAATTACATTATTATTATTATTAAACATTGGATTGACCAATTCTATTGACCAATAAATAGCTTTCTTCGCTTTCTTTCATTCTGTTTGGTCTGCACTTCCATGCCACTTTCGAGGAAAAAAGAGAATTCCAATTTTTTAGAGATTAAATTTAGGTAAAACTACACTATTACTCCCTAAAGTTTACCCTATGTGCGCAATTAGTCTCTCAAGTTTCAAGCGAGTGCAATTAGTTCCTCAAGTTTTCAAAATGAGCAATATAAATCCTTTGTTAACTTCTGTTAGTGGTGTTGCTTACGAGGCTACCGGAATAATGATTTGGCATTTTTTAAATGATGTGACATTTATTTTTATTAAAAAATTCCAAAATTAAATTTACACATAAGAAAGAAACTAGACCCATTCCAATTCAAATATTTATCCTAACCCGGTACAAAAAAAATCTCCATTTACGGTGAAAGAGCTAAATTGATGATTTTCAATGGAAGCACAAATTCATAAATTTATTTGCATTGTATTATGAAAATATTTGTTTTCCGGCCCAAGAGCCACTGCCACAGCCAACTTATTTATGGATGCAATGTGCATTGGAGAAAAACTCATTAATGACGAATACTACTTTATACTAAAGATAGAGACGGGCAGCAATTCGCGAGGCTCAAAGCGGTCCAAACTATGAGATCATCCACCATACAATATGAGCTTTTTGATTCAATTCGAAGTCTCAAGGCTACTTAGGATGAAAACTCAAGCTGAAGATGACGTGTTTCGGGAAACCAGCACTGGATCAGTCATGGAGGCAGGTCAGTGGCTGTGTGAGATAAGGAGGGAGGTGGGTTAGTGGTTGTCGGTTGGAGAAGGATGTGTGAAGCAGAAGGCCACTGTCTCCAGTGGAGGGTGGCGGCGTCGCCGGCTGCTAGGCCTTGAATCTGTTCATTTTCTCTCCCCTCTCTCATGATTTGTAAATCAGATTGCAAATGGAGATTTTTTTTGTACCGGGTTAGGATAAATATTTGAATCGGAATGGGTCTAGTTTCTTTCTTATGTTTAAATTTGATTTTGGAATTTTTTAATAAAAATAAATGTCACATCATTTAAAAAATGTCAAATCATTATTTTGGTAGCCTCGTAAGCAACACCATTAACGGAAGTTAACCAAGGATTTATATTGCTCATTTTGAAAACTTGAAGAACCAATTGCGCTTACTTGAAACTTGAAGGACCAATTACGCACATAGGATAAACTTCAGGGACTAATAACGTAGTTTCGCCTTAAATTTATATATTATAGCTTGTTCGTAAAATGTGGGACATACATCATGGTGGTTAATCATCTTCATTTGGTGCTAAAAAGGCAACTTAATAACAACAACCTAAAGATAATCAAGTACTATTTATTTAATACTTATAACAATGTGTTTCTTCTTCTTATGCAATAGTTTGAAAGTATTTATTTTAAAAAATTTTAATTGATTTACACACAAAAACCAGAAACTAAGGAACAACCCCTTTTTTTAATTATAATATATATATATACACTTATTTAAAGTAATTTGTAGAAAATATTCAGGGTAGTGGCGACTCCAGGAAATCTTTTCAAGGTGGTCATTAAAAAACTTAAATTATTCAAAATCTAATTAAAAAAATAACTTCATATATTGATAATATATATATATATATATATATATATAATAACTTTGGGTTGGAAATACCCTTCAAGTTCCATTTACCCTTCGAGTTTGAAAAGTCCTTCAGTCTTTTTTTACCTTTCGGGTACTGGGTCCCATTGGGATTGATTATGACGCGACATTGGCCATGCTCTCTACTCACATTCATTGTCGGGTAGGAAAGTACCCTTCAAGTTGCCCAATACCGACGATGAATTACACTGTCCCACAACGTTGGCGTGTTCTCCACTCATGCATCCTTATATGGAAAAAACTTGCACACCATGTCAAAAGATCCTTCTACATATTCGTATCCTCTTTGTATGGGAAGTAAAGCCCTAAGATCACGGAACATTAACTCCATATCTTCCGTACAAGGAAAGATCCTATGTTTATGGGATCTTGGTTAGCCCTACAACCAAGGACGGAACCAGGATTCAAACTTTGGGGGGGGGGGGGGGGGGGCAAAGTTCTTTGTTCAAGAATTTTAGAAAGTTGGAAAATTAATACTAGATGATGAAACGTAAATTCGTCAGTCAAAATGTGCAGACAAGAATGGACTCCGGTCTGCAGAGTAGTGTGTTCTCAAGGATGGTCACCGGTGTGGTGCCTGCCACAAAGCCTCCGATGCCAAAGTCAGTATCAATTGCTATTTAGAGAGTAAGCAATGTAAAGATAATAGAAAGAATAGTCTCTTAGTGTGTATATGAAATGTACCTTTTCCTTGGCAGTGTGGGGGCTATATATATATGTTGGTTCAGCTTCTAGCCGTTTGAGGTAGTTATGGTGGCTTCAATGGCCTCATAATGTGGCTTTAACTTCCTCCAACGGTCTGTATAGCTGGCTTTTATAACCGTCCGAGGAGCTTACTGACAGCATTTAATGAGATGTTTATCCTCGTCAGTAAAGTAAATACTCGTCATTAAGGGATGATCTCGTCATCACACTTTGTCTCGTCTATGCTTGATTTCGTCAGTCCCATCAGTTGCCCCCGGATTCCTTGGTCGTCGTGACATGTCATGTTGACCAGGGAAGGTGAAAAGTTTCAGAATTGCAAGCGGTTGGGTTTTCTGAGCCGCATTAAATGCGTTACGGCGTGGCCTACGTGGCACGATTTGATTAGGGGGGTTAATGCTCCGTATGATGGGTTTTTATTGATCTTCCCGCTGGTTTTTTGCTTTCCAACTTTTGGGTTCAAAACTTCTTCCTTTCTTCTTTCTTTCTTATTGTTTTCACAAAAACCTTTCGATCTTCTTCTTCTCCACCCTTCCTTCCTGTATTTTTGCTTTCCGACTGGTGTGTAGCGCAATAGTTTTCCTTTGCTCAAGGTATGTTCTTCCTTCTATTCTTTTTCATTTGGTTTATATGTACCGTAGCAACTCTTCTGATTTTCCATTTCTTCTTTCTTTGTCGTTTTTGGTTTTGGGGTATAGATTTTTGTGGTTTCTAGTCTCCCATGAGCAGTGGTGCTGAGGTCAGACTAGATTGCCCTTCAATTTCATTTCTTTTTGCTCGACTAGGAGGGTCATTAGGGAATTTTCCGTATCTTGAAAACTTTATTTGCGAGGGTAGTAGTTTGGCTGTGGTGTTGGCGGATTTACTGCCTCTGTTGCGTCAATCGCTTGATTGGTTTGACGAATTAGTGAAGGAGGGCAGGACGATGTCAGAAATTAGATCTAGTGAGCTTAAGACTGGGTTATCGTCTAGCGGTAACCCAGAGGACGAGGATACAGCCCTTTCTGATCCTCGAGAGGTTAGGGCTTTTTATGCTCTAGAAGAGGAGTGTGGTTTGGACGCGGACGCACTGGGTAGATTTAGGGATAGATTCCAATTCCCAAATCAGGTTAGGGTTCGTCTGCCCGGTGAAGGGGAACGGGCTTGTCACCACTTTCCCGGGGAGGTATGCTTCTATGAATCTGCCTTCGTCTGTGGACTGAGGTTCCTGGTTCATCCTTTCATTATGGAGCTTTTGGACCATTTTGGTATTGCTCCCGGGCAGCTCATGCCCAACTCGTGGAGGATCCTGGTGAGCTGTATGGGGATATGGTTGGCTGCCAATGACGGGGACATGCTCAGGGTTGACGAGCTTGTTTACCTTTACCGTCTGAGAGCATCTAAGGAGCATGGGTATTACGAACTGGTGCCCTGGGAGAGAAGGACTAGGATCGTCAAGGGTTTACCGTCCTCTTTCAGGTACTGGAAGTCGAGGTTCTTCTTTGTGTCTGGGGACGATTTTGAGACACCCTCGGGCGAGTTTTGGGGTGATCTCCCCAGGTTACGTCGTCGGTGGGAAACCCCGACTTTAGGTGCGTCAATATTTTCCTCCTTGCTTTTTGGATTCTGTTGCGTTTACACTTATGTCTGCTAATTTTTTTTTTTTTTTTTTTTTTTTTTTGCAGTCAAGAAACGACCCAAGCTTAAGAGTAGGTACCATGAGCGGGTAGAGAAGGCAATTGTGTACGCGCAAACAATCGAGAGTTGGGACGACCTCATTAATCCAAGGACTCTTGCGTTTTACTGCCTCGGGCCAGAGCCTTCTGCCTTCGTCTTGCGAAACCTTGACATAGATGGCAAGAGAAGTAAGTTCCAACTTCGTCAGTAATTTTCTTTCCCCTTACTTTCTTGTATTTAAATTTGGAACTAATGTTCTTCTTTTGGCAGAAATGACGTCCAAATTTAACAAGGACATGTATGCGAAGATGAGGGCAAAGAAAGACGAACCCTTGTCGAGCATAGGCAAGAAGAATGTGCGTGTGACAGGGAGGGGTCCTTCTGCCACTCCGCCGGCCTCCATCACCCCTCTCGTCTCTGGTACTGAGACGACAAGGACTGCTTCCCCCGTCTACTTCAGTGGAGGAGCTCCCTACACCCATCTCTAAGAGGCCGCGCCTGACGGAGAAGGAGAAGGAAAAAAAGGGATTCTCGTCGCTCTTCTGTCTGGGAGGACGAAAGGTTGGCAGTTGAGAGGGCCCATAGCATCGTCACGGCGGATGACCTGAGGGTTTTCTCTGGGGTTCCGTTTAACACCGTCGCTGGTGGTCACGTCCATAAACTTGTGCAGGTACATTGTTTTTACTCCTTTCAAGAGTAAACCCCATTTTTTTTTTTTTTTTTTTTTTTTACTTACTTAATGCTTTTTTTTTTTTTTTTTAGGCACTGGGAGAGAGCTTACATATTGCCTCTGAGTATCTTACTCAAGAGGCCAAGTTGGCATCTCTTTTGTCAAGGGTGCAAGCCTTGGAGGCTGAGAACTTAAAGCTGAAGAAGAACCTCATCGATTCAATGGACGAGGCTAATGCACTGAAGGATAAAGTCAAGGTGCTGGGCAACGACCTTAGGGTGGAGCGCCAGCTGAACTTGGAAAAGGACGAGCAGCTCCAGAGTACCAAGGAATCGTTGAAGACGATCGCGGCCAGGTCTGTTGAAGCTTTTCAGACTACTGACGAGTACAACACTGTGCTCTTCAGTTGGTACTTTAAAGGCTTTGAGCTTATTCGACGGTACCTGGTCAAGCATCCAACTGGCGTCGATATTGAAAACCTGGATTTGGAAGAAGTGGACAAAGAGATGGCAGCTGATGAAGCTGCTCGGTCCGTCATTCCCGCCGGTGATGCTCCAGAAACTGCTCCTGTTGACGATGCTACCTCTGTTGACGCTTCTGCATCTGCTGACGTCGTGGCATCTGTTGACGCCCCTCCAGCATCGGAAGCCTAAACCTAGCACTTTAAGTTTTTAACAGCATATGTTTTTGATTATGGCCCGTCGTGGCCTTTTTGTAAATCTTATTTTGAGACAATGTTTTAACCCGGTGTTTATGGGTTTGTAACAGCGATGGTAATTTTTCTTGCATGCTCTTGGCTCTTACTCTTTGCATTTTACCTGCGTTTGTAACTTGCATGCTTTTAACTGTAAATGTGATGTGCTTGGTGAAGCTTTTATATCTTCTTTTTCATAGCAAAATTTCGCTACTAAGCCCCTTGTTCTTTTTGACTTTTTATGACTCGCGTTCGTCAGTAGCTTACGTCCGTCGAAGCGAACTCTTGCTAATTAGCCATTTTTGGCTTTGTGTGACTTACACCTTTTTTCCAAGGATCTTGTCATCGTCAGTAGCTTACATCCGTCAAAGCGGACTCTTGCTAATTAGCCATTTTTGGCTTTGTGTGACTTACACCTTTTTTTCAAGGATCTTGTCATCGTCAGTAGCTTACGTCCGTCAGAGCGGACTCTTGCTAATTAGCCATTTTTGGCTTTGTGTGACTTACACCTTTTTTTCAAGGATCTTGTCATCGTCAGTAGCTTACGTCCGTCAGAGCGGACTCTTGCTAATTAGCCATTTTTGGCTTTGTGTGACTTACACCTTTTTTTCAAGGATCTTGTCATCGTCAGTAGCTTACGTCCGTCAGAGCGGACTCTTGCTACTTAGCCATTTTTGGCTTTTGTTTCTTTTTTCTGATATGCCTGCTCTTAGAAATAATCGTCGTCTGAATAACTCTTTTATTAGTTTCAACAATGAATAATGAATACATGTCATGATTATTGATGGTATTTCTTCAAGTGTTCGATATTCCATGGTCTGGGGAGCCTCTGTCCGTCTATGGTCTCCAGGTGATAGCTGCCCTTCCTTGAGTAATGAATGACCCGGTAGGGCCCTTCCCAGTTGGGGCCAAGTTTCCCTTGAGAAGAGTCTTTTGTTGCTGGGGTTACTTTGCGAAGGACGAGGTCACCAATATCGAGTTGTCTGAGCTTTACTCTCTTGTTATAGTAGTCTGTCATCTTCTGTTGATACCCCACCATCCTGCTACAGGCTTTATTTCTTACTTCGTCTATGAGATCCAGATTGACTCGCAAATGGTCGTCATTGTCTTCTTCAATGAATGCTTCTCGCCTGATGCTGGTTACCCCTACCTCGACCGGGATCACTGCTTCAGTGCCGTAGGTGAGTCTGAAGGGGGTCTTGCCTGTTGGCGTTCTTGCTGTTGTCCTGTACGCCCACAAGACATTAGGCAACTCTTCCGGCTAGGCTCCCTTCGCGTCGTCCAGCTTCGTTTTAATAATCTTGAGCAACGTTCGATTTGTCACCTCCGTCTGTCCGTTCGCTTGTGGGTGGCCTGGGGATGAGAAATGGTTCTTGATGCCTAGGCCTGAGCAAAACTCTCTGAAGCCTTGACTGTCAAATTGTCGTCCGTTATCTGATATGATCGTCCTTGGAATCCCGAACCTGCAAACAATGTTCTTCCATACAAAGCTCTGTATTTTTGCTTCGGTTATGGTGGCCAGTGCCTCTGCTTCAACCCATTTTGTGAAGTAATCAATAGCAACAAGTAAGAATTTTACCTGACCTTTGCCCTGGGGTAGTGGGCTGACGATGTCGATTCCCCATTGTGCAAACGGCCATGGCGATGCAATTGTTGTCAGTTTTTCCGCAGGAAGTCGCTGAACATTTCCGAACCGTTGGCATTTGTCACATCTCTTGACGAAATCAGGTGCGTCTGCCTGCATAGTGGGCCAAAAATAGCCTGTTCGAATTATCTTACTTGCCAGGGATCTGGGGCCAGGATGATCCCCGCAGATACCTTCGTGGACCTCTCGCAGAATGTACTTTGCTTCGTCCTCGTCAACGCACTTTAGATAAGGCATGGAGAAGCCCCTCTTGTATAGGGCGTCGTTGAGGATTATGAATCTGGCTGCTCTTTTTTTGATCTTCCTAGCTTCTTCTGTATTCTGTGGGAGGTGCCCGTCCTGAAGGAAAGATATGATGGGTGTCATCCAGCTGTTTGTGCTATGGATTACGGATGTCAGAAGTTCCTCAATGCTGGGGTTCTTCTGGACTTCCATCGTCAGGCCTTCGTCTAATTCTACTCCGTCGGACGAGGCTATCTTTGAGACTTCGTCTGCTATTGTATTCTGACTTCTGGGAATCTGCACGAACTCCACCTTTTCGAATTCTCGAGTCAGGTGCTTTGCCAGTTTGAGGTATCTCTGCATTCTTTCTTCTTTTGCTTCGTATTCTCCCCTCATCTGCCCAATCACCAGTTTTGAATCACTTTGGACCAACAGGTTCTTGGCTCCAAGCTCTTTTCCAAGCCTCAAACCAGTCAGAATTCCTTCGTATTCGGCCTCATTATTAGTGGCAGGAAATTTTAGCTGGACTCCATACTTTAGTACATCTCCTTCGGAGGTGATTATGACGACCCCTACTCCCCCCCTTCTCTGGGCTGACGAACCGTCGGTCTGTGCTGTCCATTGGCCTTCTTCGTCAGTGCATTCCTCTTTGTCCGAGGGGGTAAATTCTGCGATGAAGTCTGCCAAAGCCTGTGCTTTAATTGCTGTCCTAGGATGATACTCAATATCGAATTGGCTGAGTTCGATTGCCCATTGGACCATTCTCCCCGCAGCTTCTGGCTTGCTCATGGACTTCTTAATAGGCTGGTCCGTCATCACCCAGATTGGATTTGCCTGGAAATACTGCCTCAGCTTGCGCGAGGCTATTATCAATGCAAACGTGATTTTTTCGATTTTTGGGTACCTGGACTCAGCCCCCTGAAAAGCTTGGCTGACATAATAAACTGGGAGTTGTATCCTGTTTTCTTCCCGAATCAGAGCTGCGCTGACGGCTGTAGACGAAACAGCCAAGTACAAATACAAGTTCTTACCTTCCTTTGACGGGCTTAGGAGAGGTGGATTGCTCAGGTAGCGTTTAAGTTCTTGGAAAGCTGCTTCACATTCGTCGGTCCAGGCGAAGGCTTGCTTCAGAGTCTTGAAGAAGGGGAGGCATTTATCCGTTGCTCTAGAGACGAATCTGTTGAGGGCGGCGATCCGTCCCGTGAGCTTTTGGACCTCCTTGACGGTCTTGGGTGACGCCATGTTGATTATGGCCTGAACCTTCTCTGGATTTGCTTCTATTCCTCTCTGGGATACCATGAATCCCAAGAACTTCCCTGAGGCTACACCAAACACACACTTACTTGGATTCAGCTTCATTTGGTATTGTTTAAGAGTGGCGAATGTTTCCCTAAGGTCGTCCAGGTGGGTAAGCTCTTCCTTGCTCTTGACGAGCATGTCATCCACGTAAACCTCCATATTCCTGCCTATCTGCCTGCTGAACATTCTGTTCACTAATCTCTGATAAGTAGCGCCTGCATTCTTTAGTCCGAAAGGCATTACCTTATAGCAATAGAGGCCTTGGCTGGTGACGAAGGCCGTTTTCTCCTCATCCTCGTCAGCCATTTTTATCTGGTTGTATCCTGAGAAAGCATCCATGAACGTCAATAGCTTGTGCCCGACTGTGGAGTCTACGAGCTGGTCTATTCTTGGAAGGGGAAAACTATCCTTCGGGCAGGCCCTGTTCAGGTCCATGAAATCTACACACATCCTCCACTTCCCATTTGCTTTCTTTACCAGAACAGTGTTGGCCAGCCAGTCTGGATAGTACACTTCCCTGATGAAACCTGCTGTCAAGAGCTTCTTCACTTCGTCAGCGACTGCCTGATCTCTTTCTGGTGCGAAGACTCTTCGTCTCTGCTTGACGGGCTTCTTCTCTGGGTCTACATTCAACTTGTGTTGGATGATTTTCGGGGATATACCTGGCATGTCGTCATGGCTCCAGGCGAAGACGTCCAGGTTTTGCTTAAGAAACTGGACGAGCTTTGTTCTCATCTCGGGGCTTAAGGTCGTCCCTATCCTGGTCGTCCTGGTTGTATCCCCCTCAGTTAGTTGCACTGTTTCTAGAGCTTCCACATTTTCTTCCTCCTTTTCTTCAATTATCCAGGTGTGGTTTTCCTTAGCGGCCAACACGGCCTGGTAGCATTCTCGGGCTAAGACTTGGTCTCCTTTAACTTCACCAACCCCGTTCTCCACGGGGAACTTTACCTTCAGGCAGTAGGTAGACGTGGACGCGTTCCATTTGTTGAGGGCAGGTCTTCCGATGATGACATTGTAGGAGGAGGGGCAATCCACCACCAAGAAGTCCAGCTGACGAGTCAGTTGCTTCGGGTATGCCCCCACTGTCACTGTCAACGTCACTATGCCCTTGGGATAGACCCTGTCACCACTGAAACTGACGAGTGGGGAATCAAAAGGACGCAGCCTTCCAGGATCTAGCTTCAATTGTTGAAATGCAGGGAAGTAAATGATGTCAGCAGAGCTACCATTGTCCACGAGGATCCTTTTGGTGTTGAATCCTTCTATGGTAAGCATTATGACCAGGGGGTCGTTGTGGGGCTGTTTCACTCCCCTGGCGTCGTTTTCATTGAAAGTCATGTCTTGCTCGGTTCGTCTCTGCTTTAACGGGGGAATTGTGTGGACGCTGTTCACCTGACGTTGGCATGCTCTTTGAAGGGACCTGATCGAGCCTCCTGTGACGGGTCCCCCTGTGATCGTCTGTATTTCCCCGACCACATTTTGGGGAGGTTGTATCTGACGGTCATTGCCTCCAGATGTAGATTCGTGCTGCCCCTTGTTTCCACTTTGGAACCTCCTGAATTCCCCTTTCTTCACAAACTTCTGTAATCTCCCCTTCTGTATCAATTCCTCTATCTGCTCTTTGAGGTCTCGACAATCTTCGGTATAGTGGCCGTGATCCTTGTGGAATCGGCAGTACTTATTCTTGTCACGGACGCCGGGAGATGAGTGCAGTGGTCGTGGCCATTTAAGGTAATTGTCGTCCTTAATCTGCATTAAAATTTTATCAATAGGCATAACAAGAGGGGTAAATTTTACTATTGGCGATCCCTTATCATCTTTTCTCCTGATTCCGTCACTGGCTCGACGGTTTGGGCGCTCCCGCTTTTGCCCCCTACGATCGTCATCTTTCCTTTCTTTGTCCCCTGGCCTTCCTGAATCCTCGATGGCTGCTAATGCGTCTTCAGCGTTCATGTACTTTTGTGCTTTAATAAGCATCTCAGCCATCGTTTTTGGGGGATTCTTTGCGAGTGATGCAACGAGGTCTCTGGACCTCAGCCCTGCCTTAAAGGTCGTCAGTTGCACTTTGTCATCTGCTTCGTCTACCTCTAGTGTTTCACGGGTAAAGCGTTTCACGTACGACCTTAGAGTTTCCTTTTCTCCTTGCCTGATGGTAAGTAAATGGTCCGCGGTTCTCTTAGGACGTTGTCCTCCAATGAAGTGACGTAGGAAGGCATTGCTTAATTGCTCGAAATTGTCGATTGACGACGTTGGCAATTTCGTGAACCACTCCCTTGCAGCCCCTTTGAGGGTAGTCGGGAAAGAACGGCACAATATTTCATCTGGAGGCTGCTGGAGCCCTAGGGTCGTCTTGAAGGTGTTAAGATGATCCTGAGGGTCCTTTAAGCCATCGAATGGTTCGAGCTGGGGCAACCGGAACTTTGACGGTACCGGACAATCAAGGACTGCTGGAGTGAATGGCGAATCCGTCGCCCTTACCAGTCGATCTACGCTTCTCTCTGTTTTCTCCCTGATGGCGGTCCTAAGTTCGTCCATCTCCCTTCTCATCTCTTAAAGAAGATTTGAGTTGTGCTCGGTTGGAGTGGCGGGCCTTTGATGGTCACTTCTTCTGTGGCTATCTCCCTCGTCGTCTCGGTTTTCTTTAGATCGATTCTCCTCTTGCTGAAGTCGTAACTTCATTTCCTGATTCTGCTTGGTCAGCTCTTCTACAGTGGCTGCAAGAGCCTGAACTTGCTGAGCCAGGGATGTGGAATCTTGATTGGACTCCATCTGATAGTGATTGCTGAGTGGAAACTATATCTTCGAGATTGAACACGAAAATGTCGTCCCCACAGACGGCGCCAAACTGATGAAACGTAAATTCGTCAGTCAAAGTGTGCAAACAAGAATAGACTCCGGTCTGCAGAGTAGGTTCTCAAGGATGGTCACCGGTGTGGTGCCTGCCACAAAGCCTCCGATGCCAAAGTCAGTATCAATTGCTATTTAGTGAGTAAGCAATGTAAAGATAATAGAAAGAATAATCTCTTGGTGTGTATATGAAAATGTACCTCTCCTTGGCAGTGGGGGGCTATATATATATATATATATATATGTTGGTTCAGCTTCTAGCCGTTTGAGGTAGTTATGGTGGCTTCAATGGCCTCATAATGTGGCTTTAACTTCCTCCAACGGTCTGTATAGCTGGCTTTTGTAACCGTCCGAGGAGCTTACTGGCAGCATTTAATGAGATGTTTATCCTCGTCAGTCAAGTAAATACTCGTCAGCAATATGGATACTCGTCATTAAGGGATGATCTCGTCATCACACTTTGTCTCGTCTATGCTTGATTTCGTCAGTCCCATCACTAGAGATTGACAATAATGCATTATTAGCATTAATTTTTGTATTTTTTTTTAAATCAATAATAGATATTTATAATCAAGAGTTCTATAAGTCAATTGGCACATCTTGATATTTTCAAGGTCTGATTGAGGTTAGACCAATTCTTTATTCTATCCACATTATAATTTTTTTTTAAATCTATTTATTCTTTTCACATAATTTTATACCTAATAACTTCATAATGCTATATATAAAGGATTCTTAAAAAAAAAAAATACAAAAACTATAATTAAAATTTCAAATCCATGTCTAGTATTACATTAATAAAACAACTAAAATAATGATTAATCAACATCATGCACTAATATTCAGCAAAAAAAAGGGTGAGACAATTATTGGTGTCTTGGTTAAGGAAATTTTTATTTATAATGACTTGGTTAAGGTTGAGGTAGCATAAAGATGTGAGATCTTTTCCTTTAAAAAATTTCCATTTTGAAAAAGTATAGTAAAAAAAAGAAAAGAAAAAGAGATCTAATAAACAATCACATGACAATGCACGGTAACTTTGAGTCTTCAACTATGTAAATAATAAAGCTTTTCCCATCACTACATTAATTTAGCTAAGGCACAAAGTTTATTACCAACACACTAATCATACACATGCTCTGGTGACAGTTTAGGTAAGGCACAAAACAATAGATTGTTGTTTTACATGTGTATTAAATTTACGCATACATGCCAAGTGTCCCAAAGTTAATAAAACATTAAAAATTAATAAAATTCTATCATTCAAAAAAAAAAAAAAAAATTTCCATGGGTTGTGTTAAAGAGTAGGAGCTCTTTAAAAATAAAATAAAATAATTCATGGGTTGAGTTAAAGACACCAACTGATCCAAGTTATCGGTGACACTAATTGGTGTGTGGATGGACTGATTAGCAGCATAAGAGTTGTCTCTGTGACTATGGGATGAAGTCATTTGAGAGGGACAAAGAGCTCTCAAATGAGAGGTAAAAATTGGGAAAAAATTATTGGGTTTTTGTAATTTGTTTTGCTAGGATTTATAATTAATTTGTTATAATTTTTTTCTTTTTTTACTTAGACTGTGTCCAAAGATTTTTTTTTTTTTTTTTTTATCTAAATATGTGAATTGTTTTGTAGATTTTTCTTGTTGTCCAGATTTGTAAATTGTCCAAATGTTTAACTAAATGTTTTTCTTGATATTCTTGGGACAACCAGACAAGGGATGATTTGATAATTTTTTTCATTTTTGGTTTCATGGGTCAGCTTGTAAATTGTTTGGGAGAGGGGGGCCAAGTATATTAATTTTAGAGCCAAAAGTAAATTTTTTATGCTAATATATATACTAGGGAATTTTTTTTTTCAACTGGCCTAATTCAGTGATGTCCTTGTACTTTCTCTGCTCTGACAACAGGTAAGCCTCTTTGAGCTTGTCTTGCATATCCTTGTAAAGCGTCACACAAATGGAAAAATCATTTTTGAGAGACGGATTGGTAGTGTTGTCCCGAAATTGTGTAAAACTCTGGTAACTGTAACTAGCTTGTTTCATTGTTAGCTCAAGTGATATTAATGAGAGTGTGCGGAGGTCTGCCGAGCTAGTACGCGGATCGCTTGTTAATATACTCTCACAGATTTCTTGGTTTTGAGTTTGGGAGCAAATGGTGGCCAGGACATCAGTGGTGACACCACAAGAGCAAGAGATGAGAAGAGAAAGAGATGCTACAAAGAGAGTAACAGTAGAGAGTAATGGAAAGCAGCCCATTCTTGGTTATTGTATTGTAAATCTAATTCCTTTAATTTGATAGTGATCAGAAAGATATATATAAAAGCTGAAGAAAGGGGATTTGACAACTAGACCCTTTCTAGAGGCTTGTTTTGAACTTCAAAAACATGTATTATGCATGAATCAATAATATATGTTGATATATTTAAATATAAATGTAACAATAATCAATCAATCATCAATCAATAAATATATATATATATATATATATATATATATAAAAGTAGAGACCTTATGTGCAAGAGCATGAGGTTCTGCCAAGTGACGTATTGTATGATATTTTTTCCATTTGGGCTTCGACCTTATCTAAAATTTGCATTTATATCATTTAAATTTAACATTTATATCAAACTATTAATTAATTAAGTATATATATAAAAGCAGAGACCTTATGTGCGAGAGCATGAGGTTCTGTCAAGTGACGTATTGTATGATATTTTTTCCATTTGGGCTTCCACTCTAAATTTAGCATTTATATTATCTAAATTTAGTATTTATATTAAACTATTAAGTAATAACATATGCATTTATTTTGATGCATTAATAAAATTTAAAGAATTTGAATACATTTATTATTTGAAATGCTTTGGATAGATATGGATGGATCCAAAAAGTCATGAGAAAGATAGGAATTAAGAAAACTTTTTAATTTTATGCATAAGACTAACTTCAATGCAGAATTGCAAGAGTCAGATTCAATGAATATTGAATAATATGATTATTTGTCTCAACATTTGTCAAATATAAATCTCCATTTCCTTTGGACTTAAAAATCAATGGATCATAAATAACTTTTTACTAAATTTATCAAAATGTACTACGCATCGCGAGAGATATCCACTAGTAAACTATCAATAGCATCGTTATGATTTGAGCGATTGAGATTAAATTATGCCTTAGCAATAGGGCTGATTGGAAGCCCATATCTGAATAATAATTAATAATAGTATAAGAAATTAGTCAGTAATTTATGCAAGTAAAAGTTTTCATGGGTTGTTGAAAAAAGCTGAAACAATGGACGACATAAGGGGGGTTTCTATTTGTCGAAACGGTCCAGACTAACCCATCTCCTTTTTGCAGATGATAGACTTATTTTTTGCAGAGTAAAAGAAAATGAGTGCTAGAAGCTTTTGGAGATCTTAGCCATGTATGAAAGTGCATCGAGTCAGCAAATAAATAGAACGAAAACCACTCTCATTTTTAGCAAGTCAACATCACAGGATTTGAAGGATACAATCAAAGAAGGTCTTAGGGTGAAGTTGGTCCAACAATATGAAAAATATTTAGGTCTACCATCATTTATTGGCCAAAAAACGAAAGAGAGTTTTTACAACTTTAAATAGAGGGTGTGGAAGAAGCTACAAGGATGGGAGGGCAAGTTATTATCTCAAGCAAGCCAAGAGATTCTAATAATAGTAGTGGCCCAAGTGTTACCTACTTATATGATGTCATGCTTCAAATTGCCTAGCGGTTTGTGCCATGATATAGAAGCTCTAATCCGGAATTTTTTTTGGGGGCAAAGAGGGGAAGGCTGAAAGATACACTGGACCAAGTGGGAGGATTTATGCAAACCAAAGACACAAGGTGGAATGGGGTTCAAAGATCTTTCAAGGATTAAGAATGCACTCTTGGCAAAACAAACATGGCGTCTCTTGCATAATAAAAACTCGTTGTTCTATTGAATTTTTAAGGCAAAAAATTTCCCTAACTACACAATCATGCAAGCCACAAACCCAAGTTCAGCCTCTTATGAGTGGAAGAGTATTCTTAGGGGCAGAGAAGTCATCAAAAGAGGAGCAGTTTGGTGGATAGGTGATGGACGATCAACTGCAATCTGGGGGAAGCATTGGCTTCTAGTGAGACACTCTCCAAAAATTTTATCACCATGTATAGGAGGTCTAGCCGATGCCAAGGTGAGTGCCTTAATTGACCAAGAGCACAAAACCTAGAAAGAAGAAGTTATAGATGCCAACCTGCTAAGTTTCAAAGCTACCATGATAAAAAAAAAAAAAAAAAAAAAATCCATTGTGCCACAGGGATCAGCCCAATACACTCACCTGGACATTCAACCCCACGGGGGAATGCTTAGTTAAGTCAGGCTACAAATTCTTGCAGCAAGAATTCCAGAATTCGCAGCTTGGTCAGTTTGATCCAGAGTGCCTAAAGACTCTGTGAAAAGTGATATGGAGTTTACAAGTTTCGAGTAAAGTAAAAAATCGAGTTTGGCAAGCGAGAAAAAATTCTTTACCTACAAAGATGAACTTGGTGAAGCAACAAATTATCACAAATGACTGTTGTGAGCCATGCGAAAGACCAAAAAGAAGATGTAGGCCATGCTTTATATCACTGTGCGAAAAGAAGATCAAAGTGCGGCTACAATGTTTTCACTCTCTCAAAAATAACAACAAGATGAAACCCTGATCACCAAAAATGGCTTCTATATCTTGCACACAGGATTCATAATGGGTTACAAAATGGGCCAAAAAATTTTCCCAAGGGCATTGCCCCCGGACCCCTAAAAGGCTTGTCCATGAGCACTCTGGATTGGGCCTGTCGGCCCAAGCCTCTATTCCATGAACTAAGTCTCAGAAAATCTCTCATTAAAAAACCACGCAACATTATTCGGGTCAGGTCGGGTCGTCAACCAGATCAAACATAACTAGGTTCCACAAAGCCCAACAGTGACACCACAAGAGGAAGAGATGAGAAGAGAAAGAGACGCTATAAAGAGAGTAACAGTAGAGAATAATGGAAAGCAGCCCATTCTTGGTTATCGTATTGTAAATCTAATTCCTTTAATTTGAAGGTGATCAGAAAGATATATATAAAAGCTGAAGAAAGGAGATTTGACAACCAGACCCTTTCTAGAGGCTTGTTTTGAACTTCAAAAACATGTGTTATGCATGAATCAATAATATATGTTGATATATTTAAATATAAATGTAACAATAATCACAATCACAATCACATATATATAAAAGCAAAGACCTCATGTGCGAGAGCATGAGATTCTGCCAAGTGGCGCATTGTATAATATTTTTTCCATTTGGGCTTCCATCTCATCTAAATTTAGCATTTATATCAAACTATTAAATGATGACATATGCATTTATTTTGATGCATTAATAAAATTCAAGAATTTGTATACATTTATTATTTGAAATGCTTTGGATAGATATGGATGGATCTAAAAAGTCATGGGAAAGATAGGAATTAAGAAAACTTTTTAATTTTATGCATAAGACTAACTTCAATGTAGAATTGCAAGAGTCAGATTCAATAAATATTGAGTAATATGATTATTTGTCTCCACATTTGTCAAATATAAATCCCTATTTCCTTTGAACTTAAAAATCAACCTTCCATAATTTCTCTCACAATATTTTTGGTTCCCTTTCTAATAGGTATGTAAACTTCTAAAATATTATGTTCGTCTTTAATATTTTGTTTAGATTTTATGTATTTGTTTTTACTAATGTAGCATTGTAATGTGGTTAGGATGGTTTTTCCATATTATGTGCTAATTTAGATTTTGGGTTTTTTGTATGATGCATATACTTGGTATGGATTTGTAGTATAATTAGTGTTTTGGCTGCTTTTAGTTCAATTAAAATTTGGAGGTTAAATTGTGATATTATTGCGTCATTATGGCATTATTGTTTCCGTTGTTGTATTCTAGCAATTTTTATAGCTGATTGATTAAGATATCATTCTTTCAATTTTCACCCTATTATAATTAAGGTCTTAGAAAATCAAACTTTTCTTTAATTAAAATATTAATTGGCCTTAATTTTATTTCATATCAATTCTGAAACTAAAGAAAAACTACTTTCGCTAACATAAAAATTATAGGTGTTCATATAGTGGAGATAGAGACTTTAGTGGCAAAAGAAATATATAAATTAACATTATAAAATCTATATATAAAGCATAAATCATACAAGAAAGACACCTAAGAACCACCAAGTTTGTAGGTGACAATGTGAATGTAATATGATGACATTTGTTAGTTGTATGAATTACAAGAATTTTCCCCCAATTTATTCAATTTCAATTTTGTTTAACTAGAAAACTTCATAGTTTAATTATGACAAAAAATAATAGTATTCATGAAATTAATGGATCATAAATAATTTTTTACTAAATTTATCAAAATGCAACGCGTAGGATATCCATTAGTAAACTATCAATAGCATCATTACAATTTGAGCGATTGAGATTAAATTATGCCTTAGCAATAGGGCTGATTGGAAGCCCATATCTGAATAATAATTAATAATAGTATAAGAAATTAGTCAGTAATCTATGCAAGTAAAAGTTTTCATGGGTTGTTTAAAAAAGCCGAAACAATGGGTGACATAAGGGGGGTTTCTATTTGCCGGAACAGTCCTGGACTAATCCATCTCATTTTTGTAGATGACTGACTTATTTTTTGTAGAGTAAAAGAAAATGAGTGCCAAAAGTTTTTGGAGGTCTTAGCCATGTATGAAATTACATCAGGTCAGTAGATAAATAGAACGAAGACCACTCTCATTTTTAGCAAGTCAACATCACAGGATTTGAAGGATACAATCAAGGAAGCTCTTGGGGTGAGGTCGGTCCAACAATATGAAAAAGATTTAGGTCTACCATCATTAATTGGCCAAAAAAAGAAAGAGAGTTACAACATTAAATAGAGGGTGTGGAAGAAGCCGCAAGGATGGGAGTGCAAGTTATTATCTCAAGCAGGCCAAGAGATTTTAATAAAAGCTGTGGCCCAAGCGTTACCTACTTATACGATGTCATGCTTCAAACTGCCTAGTGGTTTGTGACATGATACACTAGACCAAGTGGGAGGATTTATGCAAACCAAAGACACAATGTGGAATGGGGTTCAAAGATCTTTCAAGGTTTAACAATGCACTCTTGGCAAAACAAACATGGCATCTCTTGCATAATAAAAACTCCTTGTTCTATTGAATTTTTAAGGAGAAAAATTTCCTTAACTGCACAATCATGGTAGCCACAAACCCAAGTTCAGCCTCTTATGCGTGGAAGAGTATTCTTAGGGGCAGAGAAGTCATCAAAAGAGGAGCGTTTTGGCAGATAGGTGATGGATGATCAACTGCAACTTGGGGGGAGCGTTGGCTTCTAGTGAGACACTCTCCCAAAATTTTATTGAGTGCTTTAATTAACCAAGAGCACAAAACCTAGAAAGAAGAAGTTATAGATGCAAACTTGCTGAGTTTCGAAGCTGCCATGATATATATATATATATATATATATAATTCCATTATGCCACATAGATCAGCCTGATATACTCACCTGGACATTCAACCCCCTGGGGGAATACTCAGTTAAGTCAGGCTATAAATTCTCGCAGCAAGAATTCTAGAATTCACAGCCTAGTCAGTTCAATCTAGAGTGCCTAAAGCCTCTGTGAAAAGCGATATGGAGTTTACAAGTTCCGAGTAAGGTAAAAAATTGGGTTTGGCGAGCAACAAAAAATTCTTTACCTACAAAGATGAACTTGGTGAAGCGGCAAATTATCACAAATGACCACTGTGAGCACTGCGAATGACCAAAAAGAAGGCGTAGCCCATGCTTTATATCACTATCTAAAGCTACTGGAGCTTTGGAATAAAGTATTTCTTTGGAATCACAACAGCTTACGCCAAGAGACATCATTTATTGATTTAATGGGTTTTTTTTTTTTTTGCAGAAAATAGGGACCCCACTCTTTTCTCCATGGCAATCTGGGTGATATGGACTCGGAGAAATAATTTTCAACTAGGAAAATTTGCAGTTCCTCTCGGTCAGCTGTTGCCTCAAGCAAAGGAAAGGCTGCGCGATTTTAGTATCCATAATTCCTCGACCATAACTCCAGTGGGACGACCACCCACCTGTTGGCAATCTCCGAATAGAAATCTATATAAGGTGAACTTCATTGGTGCTTTATTTGACTCAGAAAACAGTGATAGTATGGGTATGGTTATTCGCAATGATATGGGATAAGTCATGGTTTCTCTTTCGCAAAAAACTACTCTCCCTTTCACAGCCATTGAAGTGGAAGCTATGGCAGCGAAGATGGCTCTAGAGTTGGCTTTGGAGACAAGTTTTGATCGGGTGATATTGGATGGCGACTCACAGATACTCATGCACTTTGGAACAAGTCTCACTCATTGTCACACTTCGGCCACACAGTGAAAGACATACAGTATTTTGCCTCTTGTTTCTCAAAAATACATTAATCTCATGTTCGTAGGGCTCACTCTTTTTGGCAAGATGAGCAATTTCTATTTCTCAAATGCAAGTCTGAATGGAAGATATACCACCAGATATTATTCATGTACTTTAGGCAGATCTTAATGGTCTCCCTTAAATGATAAGTTCTGTCTTTCTTTTCACCAAAAAAAAAAAATCATACTATAATTAACCATATAATAATATTTTTGGTTAAATTACTAATTTAGTCCTCCAATTGTTTTTAGTCTAACTATTAATCGTGCCATTTAGTCCTACAACCTCTTTTTTTTCCCCCTTTTTTATACCGATAATTCACTTGTTATAATAACAACAAGAATGGAGGATTTCAACTATAATTCTTTTTATAAATAAAATTAGGTTAGGCTTTTTGCTAGTCCTTCCTGTTGACATCAAAATTTTGTAATTTGTTACACTACTTTGTGACTATTTGATTTATCTCTTACAAATTTTGTGTGTACACTTCCATTTAAATTTTAATAAAAATTAATAATTTAAATTGACTTCACTTTGCATTATATTATAAGCTTTTAACATATCCTCTTAATTTTTTCAAATTTTAAATAAAGTGGAGGTTTACATACATAAAATGTACTTAATTAATTTTGAAATTTGATTAACTAAATTGACATAATTAATAGTTGGGAGATCAAATTAAAATTCATCGCATAATTGAAGGATTAAACCAATAATTTACTTATTTAGTGTTTCTCAACCAAAAAAGGAAAGTAATTTAACCTAATGTTTTCAATTCAATGAAGTTCAATTTAATTTTTTCTTTTCTCCACTTTCGAGCATGTCATTATTATTATTATTATTATGGAATTCTAGTTTGTCATATAAACAATACAAAAACAAAATCAGTCCAAAAATAAGGTAAAATATTATTTTGATCCCCCAAAATTTATCAAAAGATTTTTTTTTTTTGAAACATTAAAAGGTTTTTTTAATCCTTAAAATTTATAAAGAGTTTTTTTTTTTTTTTTTTTTTTTTTTTAGTAATTTAGACTTTAGAGACAAAAATAGGAATGAAAAGATAAGTTTTTCATTAATTGAAACTTTTATTATCAGAAGAAGTGACTATCATCCATTTTCCATTGTTTCATTATTTTATTAGAATACTTCACAGCAAAGTTAATAATAAAATAATTAGTGTAGATTTAATACTCACACATGCACCTACAATTAGATAAGGAATTTTTTTTCACAAGTCATTTAGATATGGATTTGTTTAATGTTACAGCAGAATTGTAAACCAAACACACACTCAGACATGGACTGCTCAATTGATAGTGACGTAATTGATTGATCTATTCTTATCAAATGCAGGTTCCATTGAAAGTAGCTGCACGATCTTGATAACAAAAAGTTCGATGGATTGAAGTTTGGCTTGTCTGGTGATCATCAGCTCATTAATGCTGGTCTTGCCGTTTCCCTTTGCAAATGTTGGCTCCAAAGAACAGGAAATTGGGAAAAGCTATTCCAAAATGTTGGTTGAAATTCATCTGCCTTTGCCTTTTGATTTACACGCAAACTATATCTCAATATATCTCAGGCTTGTAAACTCTCAGACTGGGGCTCAAGAACAAGTTTTTTCATGTTTCCCATTTTCTCCCACCTTAATTGTCTAAACTTGTGGAATACATTACTTATCCAAAGAAAAGAAAATTGTGAAATATAAATCGGGATATCCAGGAGGCTGATTTGCCGGAGTCTTTTGTTAGAGGTCTTTCAACTGCACATATTCCTGGGAGGGCTCAGATTGTCTATGATACCTATCCGGAATCCAATAATTCATTAGAAGTGTCTGAAAATGAAATCCTTGTGGAGATCTGACCTTCTACTTGGATGGAGCTCACAGTCCTGAGAGCATGGTGGCTTGCGCCAAGTGGTTCTCTAGTTCTGTGAAAGGAAACCAGATATCATCTTCTTCTTCATTTAAGCTAAAAAATCTAGAGGAAGTTTGGGGAAATGGTCACATCCACATGGAAGTGGGAGCATGGAGGAGTCTAACAAACTAATAAAGCATGTAAAAATCCATGATAAACAGCCAGGTGTAGTTTCAGAGTTTATGTTTAGAGGTGTCTTGATAAGTGGTAACTTATGGTGATCCAGTTATGATAGCTTATATATTTAATGATGGATGCTTTTCTCCAATTTTAAATAGATTGTAACTGTGTTTATACCTTATTATAGATTCTTTTGTTCAATTGCATGGACGTGAGACACCCACATATTTTGCTACCACGGCTTGTGAGTACATGTGCTTCCTCAGGTATTGCTGCTTCAAAGTTGGATAAAGTAGTCATAATCTTACCTGCTTCAATTTACATCCTCTTGTATTTCCAGCATTCTTACAAAGCCTGAAAGCATGTCACTTCATTCCAGTGCACCTGTCATTTACTCTATTCCATATGGCCATATCATCTTAATCAAAATTCTTCTTTATCTTAATCAGTGCTCTATTTATTTCTTTGAAAACAAAATAAATATATAAAGCGGAGGCATTGTAGTTTGAAACAATTAATTACAATTATCCAGATACTTCGTTCCAGAAAATATTGACTGACATATTCTGTAATCTATACACTGGGGAATAACATTGGAAACAAATACCGGTTGATTTTGTTATCAGAGTTTTTACAAAATTTTAAATTTCAACTTTCTGTACTGCCAATGGCATCTACTTTTGATAAATGAGGTGGCCTTTTGAATCTTTCCTCCTAAGAAATGACTGCATAAAAAAATAGTCTTGCTTTTTCTCTTGTTTATTTTTCTTCCCAAGAAGAATTCAGCATGGTCATGAAACTTAAGAGCATGCATTGAATGATTTATAAAATTCTGTGGAGGAACTCATTTCGCAAAAGCCTTTTTTGTCCCAAGTATGTCAACTTATAACAAGGTTACTTCTGGAGCAACCATTCCTTCAGATATCTGTGGCAGGGATTTGTCTTGGCAATTTAACCTTCAGATGCTTTGGGAGAAGATGTCAGAATTGGGAACTTTATGCACTAAGTATGACCTTTTACTAAGATTCATTGGGAGACTTGAAGGGGTTATAGCAATGAGTCTTGGAACAGTTCGCACTTGTTCAGGTTTTTGTATTTCAAGGTTCCTGAAAGTGTTGGTAGTAAGAGGTTTGAGTCTGTAAATGAGAGAGAGAGAGAGAGAGGAACTAACAGCTTTTGGTCAGTGGTCATCGTCGATTTCGAGCTTCTTTTGGCACTCAGTAGTTGGGTTTGCGATGTTGAACTGCAAAACGAAAAAGAACATAACCTTCATGTTGGATGTGAGAGAATGGGGCAGAGTGGAGCAGATGCGGCTGCAAATGGAGATGACACAAAGAGGAAGCGAAGCTTGTGCTTTTTTTTTTTTTTTTTTTTTGGGTTTTGGGTTTTTTCCCAGACAAATGGGGCCAAGGCCCAAACCTTAACAAATGGTGTCTGGCTCTTAGAGAGATCAAACATCAGTAGTGGACTCGGCCCATTTAAGGACCCATCTCCAATTTCAGCAGTAGCAAGCCCATTTGGGTGATCCCATGCCAATATCGTAAAGAAAAAAAAATCCAACCCGAGACTCGGAAAATCGACCCGATTTCATAGCCAATTTTTCGGCTCGGGTCGGGTCTCAGGCAGCCAAACCCGATTTCTATCTGGTCGGGTTTTGGTCACAATAAACTCAACCCGACGCGACCTAATATCAGTCCTAACTTTCAGTAAAAAGTTTTCAGTTTCAGTAACATAAGAGGACTCCAAATAAACCTGCAGTAAGAATTTATTTAAACTTTCTTGCTTATGCAGTCATTTCAGTGTGTTTATGCATTAGGATAGAACAGATAAACTCATTGAAAAATATGAAACCCAAGGCCCCAAAAATGATGTTTAGTGGTTACTGCCCTTTAAAGGTTAGAAAACTTCTAAAATGATCCTTTGTTTTTCATGTCTATAGATTCAATTTTCCATAAGCTTCATCTGGTAGTTAGATTTTCCCGGTAAAATGCTAGGAGCAATAAAAAAGATCAACGTTTTAGAGTTAGTTATTACCTTTTCCTATCAACTAAGTTGAAATTCCATTCCTCAATTTTATGTCATATGCATCATAATCGTCTTGCCCTAGCGATAATTTGCAAACATCATGGAGCATAAGCAAAAGTTTAATTTAGCAGGGGATTTCTAAAGTAACTATACTGTGGAATTTTTAAGTCCAATCTGCTTCTTAATCGGAACCAAAGCATAGCACAATTAGTTATAAAGCATCAATCACCCCCATCTCCTTTAGGAACCAAGCTTATAATACTAATTATCAAGGGAAAAGAGCATTCCACTAAGGATAGACAAAAAAGAACCTCTAAAAGATAAGATATGAGTAATGCAATTATGCATAGTTAGTAGTTACCTTATCTTTTAAGGTTCATAAAAGCCACTTATTTCTTAATAAAAAATTGAAGACTCTTTTCTACAAAGGCTAAACTAAAGTAACACTGAAAACAACTCAACATGCAAACCCATATTCTTTTTAACCAATAGTTGGAAACTTTATACCTTTTATTTGATAGGCAATATATGTAATGCTTTTCACTTACAAATTTAAATTTTCTTATGTATACTATCAAATTAGATAAAAAAGTCAGTACCCTTGACTAGGACTGGACTGGTCAATGCTTCATGACTTTAGGTTCTTCAATTTTTAGCTCGTTTGTTGAACATATTTGTAACTTGATGAGCTGCAATTTTGTGCGTGTAATCTTATTTAGGATGCTAAGGCAAATGCCAAGCCATAATTCCATTGTAATTCACTCATAGAATTTAGGAGAAACAAAAATTTATCCTATTTGGTCTAGAATGGTGATACACTCTATGTATACAAGACACAACTAAAATTATGCTTTTATTTATTTATTTGAGAAACTCGTGCTTTCAATTCTAAAATTATGCTTTTATTTATTTATTTGAGAAACTCGTGCTTTCAATTATAATTATGTACGAGAATGTATAATTTAATGTGTACAACAATAATTATTAATTTTTTTTTAGAGTTTCAATCTATGGCGTCCGCTCCTGATAATAGCTCTTTATCTTCAGACCAAGACACCAATCAATTTTTGATATAGACAATGATTGAATCCCATATTTCTTATACAAACTTCAAAAATTTTACCAATTGAACTAACTGAAACCCGCAATAATAATTATTAATTAGCGTTTGGTCTAAGATACAAGGTCCAATCATAGTTGAACATCATGTTGCATATGAATAAAGACCAAATCTCACGGCAATTAAACCGTGTTGCCTTATTGTAATACCAAATTTCGTTAAAAGCAATAAATTGTGTCAGAAAACCATTGGGCAATTAAATAAACAAATATTAATTGAGCAATTATACCGTGTTGCCTTATTGTATTACCAAATTTCGTTAAAAGCAACAAATTGTGTCAGAAAACCATTCGGCAATTAAATAAACAAATACTAATTGAGATAAAATAAATAAATAAATAGCATTACCGGCCTAGGTAACACTCTCCAATGTTTTCTTTTATTATTATATATAAAAAAATACTAATTAATGCCCTAAAGGCACTCGTTAGCATGATCCTTATATATAAAATGATAATAACATTATTATTATTATTATTAAACATTGGATTGACCAATTCTATTGACCAATAAATAGCTTTCTTCTCTTTCTTTCGGGCTGTGGGGTCTGCACTTCCATGCCACTTTCGAGGAAAAAGGAGAATTCCAATTTTTTAGAGATTAAATTTATATATCATAGCTTGTTCGTAAAATGTGGTAGAGAGTACTATTATTTCATTTGATTTATTTTGATATGATTGGCCATCTTAGTGGGACATACATCATGGTGGTTAATCATCTTCATTTGGTGCTGAAAAGGCAACCTAATAACAACAACCTAAAGATAATCAAGTACAATTTATTTAATACTTACAACAATGTGTTTCTTCTTCTTATGCAATAGTTTGAAAGTATTTATTTTAAAATTTTTTAATTGATTTACACACAAAAACCAGAAACTAAGGAACAACCCGTTTTTGTTATTATAATACTTATTTAAAGTAATTTGTAGAAGATATTCGGGGTAGCAGTGACTTTAGGAAATCTTTTTAGGGTAATCATTAAAAAACTTAAATTATTCAAAATCTAATAAAAAATTAACTTCATATATTGACAAAAAAAAAAAAATGAAGCAAATACATAAAGTTTTATAATTTCTTTCTACAAAATTTTCTTATTTTGAAATTGTTGCTGCTACAAGCTACATCCATTTCAAAATTTTAGGCCTTTTCTCTTTGTTTGTGAAGACCTAGTATATTATTAAAGAGACCAAAGTTTAAGGACAAAATTTAGCTACAAACTTAGTTATAGCATAAGACTACAACTCTTACTAAACAAATTAACATGACTACATATTTTAAAAATCTTACCATTAAATTATATGTTATTTATGTTCTTAAAAAACAAGTAAATTTTCATGTCAATAAAATCAAAGGTTTTTTTTCATGTTCTTTACTATTCGATCCATAAAATTATTTTTATATATAATTTTAGACTAACAAAACCCAAAATTTAGACCTTTGATTGATGACATAGTCATTTATCTTTAATCTTCTTGAAATTTTGCAAGGTATGATGAGTATAAGAAAAAAATATAATCCAATAGTAGATTTGTTAAAATTCACATCCAATAAAAAAATATTAAATGGAGTTGTAACCTTAGTCTACAAGGCTACAATCAACTTTGTTGTCAAACTTTGTCCAAAATTTAATTATGTTGGGCCTAAAAAAATTTAGGGTCGTCACAAATTTTTTTTTTTTAAAGAATAAAAAAATCTTAAAATTTATATATAAAAATAATTTTTTTTTAAGTCAAAGTGGTCCTGTGACTACCCTGGACACAACGTGAAGTCGCCCTGATTCAAGCTAAAAAAGCCATTTGAAAACAAAATGATTATGGAAATCCTTATTTTTCAGTTTAAGTTATGTTCTTTATTATAGGAATCAGAATATTTCAAAATATATAGGTTTAGTTTAAACAATAATTATTTAAAAAAGAAAAGAAAAATTCAAATTAACTGATGAGCAATAATTTATTTAAAAAAGGATAAATTAGTACAAAATTTCTTTAAAAAAATAAATTAGTACAATGGTTACTATGCATAAAAACATTTATTAAAAAAAAAAATGCAAAAATGACTTTATAAAAAATAATACTCTATCCTAAAGATTCAGAAACTACATCAATCCTCTATCATTCCAAATTATTAATCTACTTCAAAAATTCAATTTTATCTTTGATGTATTATCTTTGAAATAAAGTATCATTATTTTTCAAAATTTCCATTTTTAATTTAAACAAAACAAATGAAAAATGAGTATTATTTTTTTAATTAATTAATATATAAGTGAGAATAATTATGAAGATTGTGTGTGTGTATATATATATATATATTTATAGAGTTTTAACCTATGACGTTCGCTTATGATAATTGCTCTTATCATCTGACCTAAACACCAACCACCTAAATCAAAATAATGAACAAACAAAATCATATTTTATATAATAAATAAATAAATAATCATTCCATTATCTTCAGGGTTATATTCTTGTGTTGTCACCAAACAAATGAAGTAATAAATATTACATTACAACATCTTGTATACCTTATAATACCTATTTCTATTCTTATGTAATCGCCATTATAGTCTACCAAATGTGCCCTAAAATTATTATACTTGATTTAATTTTGGCCTATAGGCAAAGAATTTCTTTTATGGTTCATGCACAATATATATATATATATATATATATATATATAATTTGATAAGGAATATTTTGACTAAGAAATGTTCTTACTCACTTTACCCTTTGGGTTGGATTGCCCATCGGTCTCCTTTTACCCTTCAGGTTTGGATTGCCCTTCGGTCTCCTTTTACCATTCAGATTGAGAATGCCCTTCCGGTCCAATTACTATTCGGGTTGGAAATGCCCTTCGAGTCCATTTACCCTTCAGGTTAGAAATGCCATTCGGTCTACTTTTACCTTTCAAGTTGGAAAGCCCTTTGAGTTCCATTTACCCTTCAGGTTGGAAATACCCTTCAAGTTCGATTTACCATTCAGGTTGAAAATGTCCTTCGAGTCCATTTAGCCTTCGGGTTGAAAATGCCCTTCGGGTTCATTTACCCTTTGGATTGGAATTACCCTTCAGGTTCCATTTACCATTCAGATTGGAAATGCCCTTCGATCTACTTTTACCTTTCGGGTTGGAAATGTCCTTCGGGTCCATTTACACTTCGGGTTAGCCTTTCGGGTTCCATTTACCCTTTGGGTTGGAAATGCCCTTTAGGTTCCATTTACCCTTTGGGTTTGAAAAGTCCTTCGGTCTTTTTTTCCCCTTCAGGTTGTTTATGACGCGACATCGGCCATGCTCTCCACTCACATTCACCATCGAGTAGGAAAGTACCTGTCGGGTTGCCCAATATCGACGATGGATTACACTTAGTCCCACACCTCTCAAAATATTAACTCCATATCTTCGATATAAGGAAAGATCCTATGTTCATGGGATCTTGGTCAGCCATACAACATTATATAAGCACCAAGTCTCCTCTTCTCCAAGGTACGCGAAATTTCCTAGCTCTCGCACTTTTTGGTTATTGGAGATTCTTCTATCACTGACTTAACCTTTAGAGGCTCTTTGGCCGGCACCACACTAATGCTCTCTGTAGGTTCTTCATTCTTTTTGTTCTTTAGGTACCCTATTGGTGCGCGTGTAGACAAACAACTCATTGCAAATTTTGTGCATCATCAAAATTAATCTCCATCATAGTTTTCCATATGAAGCTTCTTTGTGATTTATTTTATGAGGCATACTCCATGTTATTATTAACGAAAAAAGATACATTGGCAATGACCCCCTTGGTCTAATGGCACCTCCTTAACTTGAAAGGAAAGGGAGGGATTTGGCTGTTGAAAAAAAAAAAAAAAAAAAGATACATTAATATAAAAGAATAACGTATTTTATTTGTTTTATTTTTTATTTTTTAAGAGAGTTTCAACTTATGACATCTACTTTTGGGCCAAAATGGGAAATTAACCCTGATTTTCAAACAATATAATTAGTGGGCAATGTTTTCAAACTATATTTTTTACTAGCATCTCGAGTTTAAGAGACTCGATTTAGGGCCTATAAATCGAGTCTTTAAGGGTCGGTTTTCATGTTCTGATCAGGTCTGAGTTGACACTTTTTCCACGTGGCATCCACCTAGAAATCGAGTCAAAAGAAAGCCAAAAAGGCTACTCTCTTCTCTTTCTTCTTCTTCTTGTCTCACTCCTTCTCTCTCAGTCTCTCTCATGCTTCAATCCAAGAAACAAAAACACCACCGCAACCACTAGATCCGTCTCACTCCCTCTCTCTGCTGTGGTTTCTTTGGCTTCTGTTTGGTGTTTGGGTGGCTGTGGGTTGACTAAATCAGATCGAGACCGCGCGAGCCCCCTGCGCAACCTAGGCCGCGCTGGTGAGGTGAGCTCTTTCTCTAGATTCTTTCTCTCTCTCTCTCTCTCTCTGATTTGATTGTATTTTTTTATTTTTTTTTGGGTATTTCGGCTTGTACATGAGAGACTTGAGACTTAAAATTTTTTTGGTTTATAAATCGAGTCTTAGAGACTCGATTTCCAGGTGGTCGCCACGTGAAAAAAGATGTCACATCAGACGTGATCAGACCATGGAAATCGAGTCTTTGAGACTCGATTTATAGGCCAAAATCGAGTCTCTTAGACTCGAGATGCTAGTAAAAAATATAGTTTGAAAACATTGCCTACTAACTATATAGTTGAGAAATTATGGTTAAATTCCAATTTTGGTCTTTGCTTTTGATAATAGTTCTTTATCATCAGATCAAGACACCAATCGATTTTTTGTGTAAGTGGGGATTGAAACTTTGATATTTTATTTAACTAACAGAGACTTCACCAGTTAAGCTAACTATATTGCTAAAATAGAATGGATTAAGCATAGAAAGTGAAAATGTCACAAAATAAAGTAGAAAGGACTCCATATATTGACCACAATAGTATTGATCTCAGTGTTTTAGCCCTCTCCCCTTAATTTATTATAAATTAATGTGAATCAAGACAATGATTTCATTAAAAGAAAGGCACATATTTTTCCATCAAATAACTGAAACACAGAGGTTAACTGTGGTTAAATTCTTCAAAAAAAAACAAACAAAAAAAAACTTACCAAAGGCCAAATATAGTAGCTATGCAAATTGGGTAGCAATGTATTCATTGACACTTATTGCAGTTTGGCTAGTCAAGAGCATATCTTCCGTTATAGCAGCAGTAGGTGAATCGGAAGGGAGCCCATTTTCGCAATTGTAAGCTAGAGTTGTCAACTGGCCTAACTCAGTGATGTCCTTGTACTTTCTCTGCTTTGACAACAGGTAAGCCGCTTTGAGCTTGTCTTGCATATCCTTGTAAAGCGTCACACAATTGGAAAAATCATTTTTGAGAGACGGATTGGTAGTGTTGTCACGAAATTGTGTAAAACTCTGGTTATTGTCACTAGCTTGTTTCATTGTTAGCTCAAGTGATATTGATGAGAGTGTAGGGAGGTCTGCCGAGGCAGTACGCGGATCACTTGTTAATATACTCTCACAGATTTCTTGGTTTTGAGTTTGGGAGCAAATGGTGGCCAGGACAGCTGGGGTGACACCACTAGAGGAAGAGATGAGAAGAGAAAGAGATGCTACAAACAGAGTAACAGTAGAGAATAATGGAAAGCAGCCCATTTTTGGTCATTGTATTGTAAATCTAATTCCTTTAATTTGAAGGTGATCAGAAAGATATATATAAAAGCTGAAGAAAGGAGATTTGACAACCAGACCCTATCTAGAGGCTTGTTTTGAACTTCAAAAACATGTGCTACGCATGAGTCAATAATATATGTTGATATATTTAAATATAAGTGTAAAAATAATAAACTATCAATAGCATCATTATGATTTGAGCGAATGAGATTAAATTACGCCGTAGCAATAGGGCTGATTGGAAGCCCATATTTGAATAATCTATATATCTAATAATAAATGAAGCTGAGAGGAATTTGAATTAGAATTCCAATTTTGCGTCATGTGTCCTAAATTATTTATTCTTAAAGAGTTTTATTTTTTAATTTTATAATCAAATATGGGACCACATCATAAATATTCATCTAAGTGAGTTACTAAGCACAAAAACCAAAGAGTCTAGAATAAATGAATCATAAAAAAAAACTGTTTCACAATTATTTTTTTTTAAAATGGACAATTTACATTTTATACCTAATAATATCCTTACAAATTTTTTTAAAGAGTTAACAAAATATAAAAATGACTATCAATAGTATTTAAATTATATATATAGGAATTATATTATGCATTTTATTGTATAACTTTAAGTGTATCCATGCATATGCATAGGGTTACAAGCTAGTAATTAATAATAGTATAAGAAATTAGTCAATAATCTATGCAAGTAAAAGTTTTCATGGGTTGTTGAAAAAAGTTGAAACAATGGGTGACATAAGGGAGGTTTCTATTTGTTGGAACGGTCCTAGACTAACCCATCTCCTTTTTGCAAATGACAAACTTATTTTTTGCAAAGTAAAAGAAAATGAGTGCTAGAAGCCTTTGGAGGTCTTAGCCACGTATGAAAGTGCATCAAGTCAGCAGATGAATAGAACAAAGACCACTCTCATTTTTAGCAAGTCAACATCACAGGATTTGTAGGATACAATCAAAGAAGCTCTTGGGGTGAGGTTGGTCCAATAATATGAAAAATATTTAGGTCTACCATCATTTATTGGCCAAAAAAAGATAGAGAGTTTTGACAACATTAAATAGAGGGTGTGGAAGAAGCTGTAAGGATGGGAGGGCAAGTTATTATCTCAAGCAGGCCAAGAGATTTTAATAAAAGCAATGGCCAAGTGTTACCTACTTATACGATGTCATGCTTCAAATTTCCTAACAGTTTGTGCCAAGACTTTTTTTTTTTTTGAGAAAACAGTAAGAAAATTTTATTAATAAAAAACAGATCAGAACACAACGTCCAAATTAGAAGGTAGATCTTCTACCCATACATCAGTATATGCAGGTAAAACTACTCTTCTAGCTAATTCATGAGCTAACTTATTGCCTCCCCTACGAATATGAAAAAATTGACAAGATTGTAAAGCATAGCCTAATCTCTGAGTATCATCAACCACATGTCCATACAAAGTATTGCACCGTCCCTAGGATTGCAAAGCACTAATAACCCCCAGACAATCCAATTCTACCTGAATATGAAAAAAAGACATTTCCTGAGCGAAAGTGACTGCTCGATGGGCTGCCTGAGCTTCTGCTAATGCTATTGACTGAGGGAGAGTAGTTTTCTGACTAAGGGCTGCCATAACATCTCTTCTATGATCTCGAACAACCACCCCAATGCCTGCATAGCCCAAATGATCACAAAGAGCCACGTTGAAATTTACCTTATAACAATTCTCTGGTGGAGGTGACCACCGTGCTACCAATCTTGGGCCTAGGTTGTTGATATGTTTGTTAGCTTCCAAAAACTCCACAACCAAAGCTTTAGCTCTGTCACCAACTTCATGCAATGGCCAAGTCCCTTGATTTTCCCTAAGTCGATTCCATTGCTGCCACAAACTCCACGCAATAGTGGAAAATAGAACAACACGATAGCCCGAGCTGTTCTACATTACGTCATCCAGCAAGTCGAAGAAACTTCTATGCTTCCTTTTATACAGATTAGCAAAGGTGATATTTGACCTCCAAAACGATTGAACATGGGGACAAAGCTAGAGACAATGCAGTAAAGTTTCAGGTTGATCATCACACATCGCATAGGTATCATCTAACGGAATATGTCTGACCTTCAAAATTTGTTTAGTTGGCAGTGAATCCTTGGTAGCTCTCTAGATGAAATGTCAAATTTTATTAGGGATCTTAAACTTCCAAATGCCCTTCCAAACTCTCTCTGCTTCTTATGGAGAAGATGAACTCGGGTTTTGATTAATCCCCTCAACCGTCAACATGCGATACACACTCTTTACACTATAATTACCATCTAGGGTAAGTGGCCACACCAAAACATCATCCCCACCCCCTTCATGCACATAAATCCGTTTGATCATCTCTACCTCCCATGGTAGAAAACACCTCTCCAACAAACCCGGATCCCATACTCTTATATCTGGATAGAAAAATTCATGCACTCTACTGTTCTCTGCATCTTGCCATGGAGAAACAATCTTGCTTTGTCTCGGTTCTGGCAGCCATCTATGGTTCCATATATCAATAGATAATCTGTTTCCCACCCTCCATATAGCACCTCTACTAATAACCTCACGTGCTTGTAAAATACTTCGCCATGCAAAGGAGCAATTTGGGTGGACCAGAGCATCCAAAATATTATCATGAGGGAAGTATTTAGCACTAAAAACTCGATATAGCAAAGTATCCTTATTATGAAATAATCGCCAAACTTGTTTTGCCAATAAAGCATTATTAAATTTCTAAATATCTCTGAATCCCATACCTCCAATGGATTTAAAGGAACACAAGGAGCTCTAATTAACCCAGTGAATCTTCTTCGAGTCCCCTTGCCCCCACCATAAGTTACAAATCATGGCTTCTATATATTTACACAGGCTTACTGGCAATTTAAAAACACTCATGGAATAAGAGGGTATGGATTGAACCACTGCCTTGATCATGACCTCATTTCCAGCTTATGAGAGAAGCTTCTCTTTCTATCCTTGCATTCTCGCCCATATTCTCTCTTTAATTTGTGTGAAACAAGCTTTCTTTGCCCTATCGATAAAAGAAGAAAGCCCCAAATATTTCTCATAGTGTTGAATGGCTGGAACATATAGAGAAGATTTGATTGCCTCTTGCATCTGAGCATCAGTATTCTTACTAAAGAACAGGGTAGTTTTATCATTGTTGATAACTTGACTTGAAGCTGCTTCATAACAAGCTAGGATATCCTAGATTTTCTCACACTCCTCCAAGGTGGCTTTACAAAATAACAAACAATCATTTGCAAAAAAGAGATGGGTGAGTTTAGGACCATTCCTACATATAGAAAAACCTTGAATGTCCCCATGTGTGGCTGCATTCCTAAGAATGGCATTAAGACCTTCTGTATAAAACAGAAACAGATATGGCAAAAGAGGATCTCCTTGCCTTAACCCCCTAGTAGGCTAGATCAAACCTTTTGGCTCACCATTAACCAATATAGAATACGAAACTATACTAACACATTCCATAATCAAAGCCACCCAAGACTCTTGAAAACCCATCTTCAACAAAATACCCTTAAGAAAAATCCACTCCACCCTGTCATTTGCTTTACTCATATCCAGTTTTAGTGCCATAAAGTCTTTCTTCCCCGTACAACTATTCTTCATGTAGTGCAAAGTTTCAAAAGCAATAAGAATATTATCTGTAATCAATTTATTAGCAATGAAAGCACTCTGAGTTTATGAGATAATAGAGTTTAGTATAGGCTTAAGACGGTTAGCAATGACTTTACTAACTATCTTATATATCACATTACAAAAACTAATAGGTATAAACTCAATTACTCTCTCAGGATTTTTAACTTTGGGAATCAGAGTAATAAAAGTATAATTAACAAATTTCAAAAGTGACCCATTATTTAAACTAGACAAAACAGCTTGAGAGACGTCCATACCTACATCTGTCCAATATGTTTGATAGAAAAGAGGAGGCATACCATCAGGTCCAGGTGCTTTTAGGGATGCCACCTCCTTTATAGCGTAGTCAACTTCTTCAGCTGTGTATGGTTCAGCTAGATCAACCCTCATCTCCTTAGTGACAACCTCGTGAACCCCATCCAAAATCTGGTCCAAGCCATGTGGATTAGAGGACATAAAGAGCACCTTATAGAATCTATTCAAAATGCCTTAAAACACTGTCTCATCCTCTTGCCACTCCCCATTCTCATCCCTCAACCCCTTAATAAAATTCCTCCGCTTCCTTTGGGTAGTAGTACCATGGAAAAATCTTGTATTTCGGTCTCCATTTTGTAACCACTGAAGGCGTGATCTTTGCTGCCACATCTTCTCTTCTTTATCATACAAACACCTCAGCTCCGATTTCAATCTCTCCATGTCATCCGAGTTCCTAGTCTTGGCCTCTTCTTCCTAGGCTTTCCACAACAGTTCTTTTGTCCGTTTAATTTTTTGCACCACATTCCCAAAATGGTCTCTACTCTATGCTTTCAATAATTTCTTGCACCTTTTCAATTTTTTTTGTAGCCACATACATTGGTGTACCATCTGGGCTACACTCCCAAGCTTTTGAAACAACTTCATTACAAGATGGCTCTGTCAATCACATGGCCTCAAATTGAAATGGTTTTCTTCTCCACCTCTGTCTCTCACCATTTGACACAAGAGACACCAATATGGGGCAGTGATCAGATGTGAAACTATTTAAGTGGTGAACCCAGCCTGTTGGGAACTTAGCTAGCCATTCAGAGTTTACAACATTTTGATCCAATCTCTCCCAAACCATTTCTCCACATCAACGTCCATGCCATGTGAAATTCGGCCCAGTGTAACCCAAGTCAACAAACCCGCATAAGTCCAGAGTATCTCAAAAAGCCTGCATAAGATTATGAGCTCATGGTACCCTTCCTTGTTTATCCTAGACCTGCTGTAACTTATTAAAATCACCGAAACAACACGAAGGCATTCTCGGTTTTAAGCTCAACATCTGAAGCATAGCCCATCCTTCACTTCTTTTAATTGTTTCGGGTTCCCCATAAAACCTAGTTAGTAACCAGGCATCTTCCAAACCACCATGAACAATCACATCAATATGGTATTTCGAGAAGCTATCCAACCAAGTATTCTCACTAGCTTTCCACAAAAGAGCCAAACCACCACCCCTTCCATCATTCGGGACAGTAAAACAACCCTCAAAATCTAACTTGTCACAAATGCGCTCCATCTGATCCTTTGTCGACCAGGTCTTAGACAAGAACACAATCTTGGGATCTTTTGCTTGGATAATATCCCTAAGCTCATCAACTACATGGTGGTTCCCAAGTTCCCGGCAGTTCCAAGCTAAAAGATTCATTGATTTCGGCAGGGCTGGGACCCAACCTCCACCACTAAATTCTTTTCTACCCATCCCTTTCTCTTCTTACTCCCAGCTGAAACTTCCAGACCTTCATCTAAGTCTCTCTTATTTCTTTTTGTTAGTATAGTAGACCCCACTCCCCTTAGCATTCCCTCATCCTCCACTTTACATGCATGTTCCAATTGCTTGGGTTTTCACCACACATTCCTGACTTTGCCTCCGATATTTGCAATCGGCTTATCTAGTTCATCCAATCTGGGTAGCCTCGGGTCAGATATATGTCCTTGCAAGCCTACTGCATTCTGAGGTCGGGGACTAGAACTATTGGATATCTCAAACTCAAGTCTACCATCCTTACCATTTGGAGCATCAAACTTAGCAATCTCGGCATCAATCTTAGCCAACTGCTCCTCAATCGATTGGACATGAGCTCCTGCCATCACAAAGTTAACTTCTATCCTAGTCGCATCACAATCTTGAAAAACTGAAGGCATAGACACAGTCCCTAGGACATTATCGTTATCAATCATATGCTCCATACATTCAGCTTTCTCTACTCCATCATCAGGTCCCTCTTGTCTCTCCTCTTCCTCAGTAGTGGGAATAATTTCTTAATTGTCATCGCCTCTATTCCTTGCATTCCAATCACTAAAATTCTGATCCTTATCCCCACTATCTTCCTTACAGCACCCTGAGACCCGTATCACTGTTTTTCGGGATAAATTAGGCGTGAAAGCTCGAAGCCATGGACCGAATTGCTTATTCTCTTCCTTGAGACCCTTCTTGCTCTTCAGCTAGATAGGACACTCCCTATCAGAGTGCGTGAGCTTCCCACACCAATAGCATATATTCAGTAGCCTCTCGTATTTAAAACTAACCCACCATTCTTTCCCATTATGCAGAGTTATCTTTCTACCCCAGCAAAGCGGTTTAGAGATATCGACCTCTACCCTATACTGCTGAAAATTACTATCATCCAACTCCACTCCATCCTCATCCACGACTCCAACAATTTGCACAATCTCTTTTGCCACACTTAGATTTAGACCTATACGTAAATCATGCATTTGGACCCAAAAGTGAGTAGACTCTAGCGGAAGGGCCCTAACATCCATATGTTTTTCAATCCTCTTCATGGTAACGAGATGTTTATCAAACGTCCAAGGTTCTCCCATCAAGACCTTATTTGCATCCGAGGCATCTGTGAACACAAAAACCACCCTATGGTTGCCCATGTCTCACACTTCAAACCACTTTCAAGTCCTCCACATCAACTTGAAAGTCCTAGCAATAGCCTCCATGTTGAGAACACGACTTGTGAAAAATCTAGTAGCAACATAAAATTCTTCTACAGTCACTGTCTCTTGAACAACAAAGTCTTGCCCTTCACTTTCAGACAAAGAAAACTTTCTCCACATCACTAAAAGGTTCTCCATCTCCAATACTCCAAATACTTCTAACAATTCTGCTATTTCTGATGAATAAAAGGAGAAGAACGACAGGAAGAAATAGCCTCACCTGCAGGCAGGCACTTTTTCTACAGACACTAGGGTATAGAGAGTAACCGCCTAGGTCAGAGAAACCGTTTGTGCCATGATATAGAAGCTCTAATCCGGAAATTTTTTTGGGGGTAAAGAGGGGAAGGCCGAAAGATACACTGGACCAAATGGGAGGATTTATGCAAACCAAAGACATAAGGTGGAATGGGGTTCAAAGATCTTTCAAGGTTTAACAATGCATTCTTGGCAAAACAAACATGACATCTCTTGCATGATAAAAACTCGTTATTCTATTGAATTTTTAAGGTGAAAATTTTCCCTAACTGCACAATCATGGAAGCCACAAACCCGAGTTCAGCCTCTTCTGCGTGGAAGAGTATTCTTAGGGGCAGAGAAATCATCAGAAGATGAGCGGTTTGGCGGATAGGTGATGGATGATCAACTGCAATTTGGGGGGAGCGTTGGCTTCCAGTGAGACACTCTCCCAAAATTTTATCACCATTTATAGGAGGTCTAGCCGATGCCAAGGTGAGTGCTTTAATTGACCAAGAGCACAAAATCGGGAAAGAAGTTATAGATGCCAACCTGCTAAGTTTCGAAGCTGCCATGATAAAAATAAATAAATAAATTGATGATGTCGAGAAATTCACCAGTGAGCCACACGATACCTACGCGCTCGAACGTGAACCTGCACAACACAAAGAAGGAAACCTAACAGAGAGCACCGATGTGGTGCCGGCCAAATACCCTCCGAAGGTTAAGTCAGAAATATTCTCATGACTCTAGGGTGCTCGAGAGGGTAAATTATGCGTACCTTGGTTTGTGAGGGTATTAAGGCTTTTATAGTAGTAGAGGGTTGACATCTCTTCCTTGGCGCGGAAGTCTTTTCCTTATAGGACTCTTCTTGTAGAATCCTAAACGTGATGGACAAGATATTTCCTCGTGGGAAAGATTTGTATCTTCCAGAATCCTCTTTATACTAGAATTCCTTTGATCTTGGGATTCTTCAATGTGTGCCGCAAGTATCTTGCGGCTAGGGTTTCCTTCCTGCTGCGCGGCTATTCGGACCCGTCACTATCCAGTCCGTTCAAGCTGTATCCGTTCATAAAAGTCTGCAGATATTGGGCCCGTCCATTATCGGCCCACGGAGGATGGCCCAGGCCCATACCATGGAAATTTTCCCTCTTCAGTTGCCCCCTTCACCCTATAGGTCCATGATCTCGGAGTGAAAGGACCTGTGGGGTGACGGTTCATTTTGGATCTTGAGAGACTTGTCAGTCTTTGACAGGCTGGCCTGAAATTATTTATGGCGCAGGGGTCCTAAATTTTGGCTAAGGCACTTTTGGGTGACATGGTTCGTCTATCCTCCAGTAGGAAGGAAGACTTAGAATTTTCACCAATGCACTCGCGGGTGACTTGATTCGTCCTTCCACCTGTAGGTAGTAGGACTTAAAATTGGTACCAAGGCACTTGTGAGTGACTTGGTCCGTCCTTCCACCCGTAGGTAGTAGGACTTAGATTTTGTACCAAGGGACTTGTGAGTGACTTGGTCCGTCCTTCCACCCGTAGGTAGTGGGACTTAAATGTTGTACCAAGACACTCGTTGGTGGCTTGGTTCGTCCTTCCACCCCGTAGGTAGGAAGACTTAGAATTTGTACCAAGGCACTTGTGAGTGACTTGGTCCGTCCTTCCACCCGTAGGTAGTAGGACTTAAGTTTTGTACCAAGGCATTTGTGACTTGGTTCGTCCTTCCACCCGTAGATAGTAGGACTTAAATGTTGTACCAAGACACTCGTGAGTGACTTGGTCCGTTCTTCCACCCGGTAGGTAGGAAGACTTAGAATTTGTACCAAGGCACTTGTGAGTGACTTGGTCCGTCCTTCCACCCGCAGGTAGTAGGACTTAAATGTTGTACCAAGACACTCGTTGGTGGCTTGGTTCGTCCTTCCACCCGGTAGGTAGGAAGACTTAGAATTTGTACCAAGGCACTTGTGAGTGACTTGGTCCGTCCTTCCACCCGCAGGTAGTAGGACTTAAGTTTTGTACCAAGACACTTGTGACTTGGTTCGTCCTTCCACCCGTAGGTAGTAGGACTTAAATGTTGTACCAAAACACTCGTTGGTGGCTTGGTTCGTCCTTCCACCCCGTAGGTAGGAAGACTTGGAATTTGTACCAAGGCACTTGTGAGTGACTTGGTCCGTCCTTCCACCCGTAGGTAGTGGGACTTAAATGTTGTACCAAGACACTCGTTGGTGGCTTGGTTCGTCCTTCCACCCCGTAGGTAGGAAGACTTAGAATTTGTACCAAGGCACTTGTGAGTGACTTGGTCCGTCCTTCCACCCGTAGGTAGTAGGACTTAAGTTTTGTACCAAGGCACTTGTGACTTGGTTCGTCCTTCCACCCGTAGGTAGTAGGACTTAAATGTTGTACCAAGACACTCGTGAGTGACTTGGTCCGTTCTTCCACCCGGTAGGTAGGAAGACTTAGAATTTGTACCAAGGCACTTGTGAGTGACTTGGTCCGTCCTTCCACCCGCAGGTAGTAGGACTTAAATGTTGTACCAAGACACTCGTTGGTGGCTTGGTTCATCCTTCCACCCTGTAGGTAGGAAGACTTAGAATTTGTACCAAGGCACTTGTGAGTGACTTGGTCCGTCATTCTACCCGCAGGTAGTAGGACTTAAGTTTTGTACCAAGGCACTTATGACTTGGTTCGTCCTTCCACCCGGTAGGTAGGAAGACTTAGAATTTGTACCAAGGCACTTGTGAGTGACTTGGTCCGTCCTTCCACCCGCAGGTAGTAGGACTTAAATGTTGTACCAAGACACTCGTTGGTGGCTTGATTCGTCCTTCCACCCTGTAGGTAGGAAGACTTAGAATTTGTACCAAGGCACTTGTGAGTGACTTGGTCCGTCCTTCCACCCGCAGGTAGTAGGACTTAAGTTTTGTACCAAGACACTTGTGACTTGGTTCGTCCTTCCACCCGTAGGTAGTAGGACTTAAATGTTGTACCAAGACACTCGTTGGTGGCTTGGTTCGTCCTTCCACCCCGTAGGTAGGAAGACTTGGAATTTGTACCAAGACACTTGTGAGTGACTTGGTCCGTCCTTCCACCCGTAGGTAGTGGGACTTAAATGTTGTACCAAGACACTCGTTGGTGGCTTGGTTCGTCCTTCCACCCCGTAGGTAGGAAGACTTAGAATTTGTACCAAGGCACTTGTGAGTGACTTGGTCCGTCCTTCCACCCGTAGGTAGTAGGACTTAAGTTTTGTACCAAGGCTCTTGTGACTTGGTTCGTCCTTCCACCCGTAGGTAGTAGGACTTAAATTTTGTATGAGAATCAGGTGCCGTTAGCATCCTTGATTGTCAGTATCCTTGGTTGTTGATCCATCCCATTGGGATGAGGACTAGGTGTCCGTCGGCTTCCTTTTTGTAGTGTTTAGCCCTCTGAAGTCTTACTGAAGCGTTGTCATTTGTCTTATGCTTACACGTAGGATTGGGCATCCTTCTGCATGGTAGGCCATTGATACACTGCCCCGGGACGTGTGATGCCCGAACTTTCAACCTTCGGGGCGCGTTGTAGTCCTCTATTAGCGTGCCATTCTTAAGGTATTTTGTCCGTCTACCTTTGTTCATGGACATGCATCCATCTTTCTTCTTTTTTTTTTTTTTTTTTTTTTTTTGTCCATCTTTGTTCATGGACATCCGTCCACCCTTTTTTTTTTTTTTTTTTTTCACCTTGGACTTGCACTTCATGCATCCGTCCACCCTTTTTTTTTTTTTTTTTTTTGTTCGTGCACTTTGGTCATAGGCTTCATTTTTTGTCCGTCCACTTTTCCTCATGGACTTCATTTTTTTGGTCCGTCTAGGACTTCTTCATTTTTTTTTTTGTCCATCTAGGACTTCATCATTTTTTTTGTCCGTCCACTTTGTTTATGGACTTCATTTTTTTTTTTCTTTCACTTTTTCTCATGGACTTCATTTTTTGGTCCATCTAGGACTTCTTCATTTTTGGCCTTCCACTTTGGGTCGTCATTTTTTGGTCGTGGACTTGTTGAGGTGACTAAGTGTTACCTCGTCACCTTGAGGGTCGTCCACTTGGGGTCATGGACTTTTTGAGGTGACTAAGTGTTACCTCGTCACCTTGATGGTCGTCCACTTGAGGTCGTGGACTTGTTGAGGTGACTAAGTTTTACCTCGTCACCTTGATGGTCGTCCACTTGGGGTCGTGGACTTGTTGAGGTGACTAAGTTTTACCTCGTCACCTTGATGGTCGTCCACTTGGGGTCGTGGACTTGTTGAGGTGACTAAGTGTTACTTCGTCACCTTGATGGTCGTCCACTTGGGGTCGTGGACTTGTTGAGGTGACTAAGTGTTACTTCGTCACCTTCTTGGTCGTCCACTTGAGGTCGTGGACTTGTTGAGGTGACTAAGTGTTACTCGTCACCTTGATGGTCGTCCACTTGGGGTCGTGGACTTGTTGAGGTGACTAAGTGTTACCTCGTCACCATGTTGGTCGTCCACTTGGGGTCGTGGACTTGTTGAGGTGACTAAGTGTTACCTCGTCACCTTGATGGTCGTCCACTTGGGGTCATGGACTTTTTGAGGTGACTAAGTGTTACCTCGTCACCTTGATGGTCGTCCACTTGAGGTCGTGGACTTGTTGAGGTGACTAAGTGTTACCTCGTCACCTTGATGGTCGTCCACTTGGGGTCGTGGACTTGTAATTTTCATCATCTTGGGATGATTCGTCCACTTTGTGGACTTATAATTACATCATCTTGGGATGATCCGTCCACTTTGTGGGAGTCTTTACCCTCTTGAAGTGATCCGTCCATCTTGTGGACTTTGTAGGAATGTAGGTAGGAAAACATAGTTGTGTCTGAATATTCCTCTTATTAATTAAAAAATCATGCATTTGTAGAAAAGTACTTGCCTCCTTGGGCTTAAAAACATATTGTAGCGGAAAATTGATTAAGTAAAACTAGTAATTGTAGAAAAACTAAATAAATTGGGAAATTAGGGAGCGCCGTTGTTCTTCATATTATCTCTACTGGTAGTATTTTCATAGGTGCTCTGTGTTCTTTGGGTGCTGCAGCTTTTGTCCGTCCAGTGTTTCGAGGTGGTAGGTTCCCTTCCTCTGCCATGGTCCGTTGCTCTTCTATGCACATGGTCTGCTGATGATCTTCCATCTCCATCATGGCAATGTAGCACTCGCATGCGGCCACATGATTTCCTCGTAGCTCTTCAACCCCGTACTCCGTAGGAAATTTGATCATTAGGTGGTATGTTGACGTTACCGCCTTCCACGAATTAAGGGTGGGTCGTCCGATGATAGCATTATAAGCGGATGAGCAGTCGACCACAAGGAAAGTCACATCCTTAGTGATCTGCTGAGGATAATCACCTAATGTTACCAAAAGCGTGATCGCGCCCAATAGGAATACCCTCGTACCTCCAAAACCAACCAGCGGAGCATTTGTCGATATTAACCGTTTTCTATCAATCCTCATTTGCTGGAACGCCGGGTAGTATAGGATGTCTGCTGAGCTACCATTGTCGATCAGTACCTGGTGCATGTTGAAGTCCCCCACTCGTAAGGTGACGACAAGTGCGTCATCATGAGGGTGGTGAAGACGTCGGGCATCCTCTTCTAAGAATCCTACGATCGGGCTCTCTATCCGTGCTATCTTTGGTACGGAGCCCGTTAACTGGACGTTATGAACCATCCTGAGGTACGCCTTTCTGGCCTTCTTGGACGACCCCATAGTTGTCGTGCCCTCTACGATCATTCTTATATCCCCTATAGGTGGTCTGGGGTGCTCATTTTCTTGTCGTGACGGCTGCTCTTGATGTTGCTGATCCGTCCTTTCCTTGCTGACGAACTTCTGTAGTTTTCCCTGTCTAATAAGGGCTTCGATTTGCTGTTTTAAGTCATAGCAGTCAGCCGTATCATTTCCGTGATCACGGTGGAAACGGCAATACTTGTCCCTAGATCGTTTATTGGGATCTCCCTTTAACTTTTCAGGAAAGGTCAGGGGTCCTTCGTCCTTGATCTGCATTAGTACCTGGTCTATTGGGGCAGTCAACGGGGTGAAATTCGTGAATTTTCCTGCAGGGGGCTTGGAGCGTTTGTCATCCTTTCGATCTCGGTCCTGTTGGGCATCTTCCTGTCGCTCCCTTTTTCTAGGCTTTTCCTCCCGAGCCAGCAATGTGTCTTTGGCATTCATGTATTTAGTTGCCCTGTAGAGTACTTCTGACATGGTCTTTGGGTCGTTCTTGTATAAAGAGAACAAGAACTTACCCTTCCGCAGCCCGTTCGTGAAAGCTGCTACCAGTATTTTGTCATCGGCTTCATTGATCGAGAGCGCTTCCTTATTGAAGCGCGTTATGTAGGATCTCAGCGTCTCGTCCTCTCGTTGCCTGATACTCATCAAGCAGGCTGTGGACTTCTTATACCTGTGCCCTCCAATGAAGTGCGTAGTGAACTGGGCGCTCAGCTCCTTGAAGGTGCTGATGGAGTTTAGCGTCAATCGGTTGAACCATACCCTTGCGGGGCCTTTGAGTGTTGTGGGGAAGGCCCTGCACATGATCTCGTCTGCTACTCCCTGAAGGTGCATTAGGGTTTTGAAAGTTTCTAGATGGTCCAGAGGATCCTTCACGCCGTCATAGCTGTCTATATGCGGCATGCGAAATTTATGGGGTAGGGGGAAGGAGTTCACGGCCGCAGTGAAAGGCGAGTCGGTGCGGTTGACCAAATCGTCAAGATCACTGGAAACTCGCCCCTTGAGCGTGTTCATCATAACCTCCATTTGTTCCCTCATCGCCTGCATCTCTGCGACGATATGTGGCGGAGTTGCATCCGTGAGGGATGGCATGCTTAAGTTCTGCTTCTCCGGTTTGCTTAGGGCATGGCTGCCTTCAGGTTTCTCCTGATTTTTTCTCGGAGTGCTGGTCCCTTCCTGATCTTCTTGTTGGTCATTCGGTGCTACATTCTTCCAGCGCAGCTGTTTTTCCAAGTCGTGGTTCTGTTTGGTGAGGTGTTCCACGGCAGCAGCGAGAGTTTGAACTTGTCTCTCGAGGGCAGTCGTGGGTGGTTCCTCTCCTTGAACGTCGTTAGTGGTTGCCATTGAGCGAGTGAGTACCATGCAACCCTTTTGTCCGGGAAACGACAATATGGCTTACGAATCTCAATTGTTGTTCCCCACAGACGGCGCCAACTGATGATGTCGAGAAATTCACCAGTGAGCCACACGATACCTACGCGCTCGAACGTGAACCTGCACAACACAAAGAAGGAAACCTAACAGAGAGCACCGGTGTGGTGCCGACCAAATACCCTCCGAAGGTTAAGTCAGAAATATTCTCACGACTCTAGGATGCTAGAGATGGTAAATTATGCGTACCTTGGTTTGTGAGGGTATTGGGGCTTTTATAGTAGTAGAGGGTTGACATCTCTTCCTTGGCGTGGAAGTCTTTTCCTTATAGGACTCTTCTTGTAGAATCCTAAACGTGATGGACAAGATATTTCCTCGTGGGAAAGATTTGTATCTTCCAGAATCCTCTTTATACTAGAATTCCTTTGATCTTGGGATTCTTCAATGTGTGCCGCAAGTATCTTGCGGCTAGGGTTTCCTTCCTGCTGCGCGGCTATTCGGACCCGTCACTATCCAGTCCGTTCAAACTGTATCCGTTCATAAAAGTCTGCAGATATTGGGCCCGTCCATTATCGGCCCACGAAGGATGGCCCAGGCCCATACCATGGAAATTTTCCCTCTTCATAAATAATTCCATTTTGCCACACAGATCAACCCCTCACCTCGACATCCAACCCTATGGGGGGAATACTCAGTTAAGTCGGGCTACAAATTCTTGCAGCAAGAATTCTAGAATTCACAGCCTGGTCAGTTCAATCCTGAGTGCCTAAAGCATCTGTGAAAAGCGATATGGAGTTTACAAGTTCTAAGTAAGGTAAAAAATCTGGTTTGGTGAGCGACAAAAATTTCTTTACCTACAAACATGAATTTGGTGAAGCGACAAATTATCACAAATGACTGCTGTGAGCACCGTGAAAGACCAAAAAGAAGACGTAGGCCATGCTTTATATCACTGTTCGAAGCTACTAGAGCTTTGGAACAAAGTCCTTCTCTGGAATCACAATAACCTACGCCAAGCGACATCATTTATTGATTTAATGGGTTGTATTTTTGTAGAATATGAAAGAAACAAACAAGTTTCACCAATATGATCTTACAGACCTTGAATCAAGCACAACACAGTAAAAGAATGTATGAAGAAACAGAGAAGAGAAGAGAGAACGAAGAGAGAAATAGAGAGAGAGAATTGAAGATATTTTGAGAGTAAAAACTGTAATTGTTATTTACTCAATGAATCAGAATGATACATACATCTTCTATATATAAGGATTTACAAGATAGATAGATTCTAGATCACTAACTAACTCTAACAAACTTTCCCGCCATAATCTGGAGCTTGACTCTGTTTTGATTCTTCAACTGATTCTTGCTGTAACAGAATCACACGTGGCATAACCAACTCTCCTCCATCATTAAATATCTTGCACGTGTGTGAAATCATCATGTGGGAACTGTTGAATTGTCTTTCTTCTTTGGACTGCAAGTGTGCTCTGTTTCTCTATCTTTATCATCCCCCCTCAAACGAATGGGGGAGGCACGAGGCATGAGTTTGTCACGAAAGAAGAGAAACAAAGGACCAGGCAAGGGTTTAGTAAATATATCAGCAAGATTATCCTTGCCAGAAACAAAAGAAATGGCCAAGTCCTTGCGAAGAACACGTTCTCTGACAAAATGAAAATCGACCTCAACATGCTTGGTCCGAGCATGAAAAACTGGATTTGAAGCAAGTGCAATGGCAGACACATTATCACACCACAGAACTGGAACATGATGAAGAAACAGAAGCAGATCACGAAATAATTGCCTAAGCCATGAGAGTTCAGCAGCAGTGGTGGCGAGTGCTCGATATTCTGCCTCAGTGGAGGATCTGGAAACAGTAGTCTGTTTCTTGGATGACCAAGAAATAGGATTAGGACCTACAAACACCATAAACCCAGTGGTAGATTTCCTATCAAAAGGATCACCAGCCCAATCAGCATCTGTGAAGGCAGTGAAAGTAAGAGGGCCTCGAGAGAAATAAATCCCATGAGAAAGAGTACCCCTCACATATCTTAGAACTCTCTTGGCAGCCTCCAGATGAGTAGTGGTAGGAAATTGCATAAACTGACACAATTGATGAACACTGAATGCCAAATCAGGTCTAGTAAAAGTGAGATACTGAAGAGCACCAACCATACTTCGATATGTAGAGGGATCAGAGAGGCGAAAACCAGAGTCAGGGGTGAGTCTAGTGGCAGGACAACATGGTGTTTTAGTAGGCTTGGAATTATGCATGTTAAACCGATGAAGAACATCAGAAGCATACTTGGTTTGTGACAAGGTAAGGCCATACTTGGTAGGAGTAATCTGAATACCCAGAAAATAATTGAGAGGGCCAAGGTCCTTGAGATCAAAAATAGTACTGAGAGCTGAGATGAGATTGGCAATCTGTGGTGGAGAATTACCAGTGATGATGATATCATCAACATATAACAGCAGATAGAGAATGATAGAGCCTGAGTGATACACAAAGAGTGATGAATCAGCCAAAGAAGCAACAAAACCAAGATGAAGTAGCTGGGAAGTGAACCTCTCAAACCATGCCCTTGGAGCCTGCTTTAATCCATAAAGGGACTTGAGCAATTTGCAAACATAAAGAGGTTTAGACTGATCAACATAACCCTGTGGCTGCTGCATATAAACTTCCTCCTTGAGATAGCCATGGAGAAATGCATTGGAGACATCCAATTGCCTAATGGACCAATTTAAGCTAACTGCAATAGCCAAGACCAGCCTTACAGTGGCTGGTTTAACAACTGGACTGAAAGTCTCAGTGAAATCAATGCCTGGCTGCTGATGGAACCCTTTGGCAACTAACCTGGCTTTATATCGAGCAATGGAACCATCACTGTGGAGCTTCAATTTATATACCCATTTGCACCCTACCAGATTAAAATGAGGAGAAGGAGGAACAAGCACCCATGTTTGCTGCTTCTGCAATGCATCAAACTCAGCATCCATAGCCTTGCACCAATTAGGATAGGAAGAGGCTATTTTGAAAGTGGGAGGTTCAGTGAAGTTGTAATCAAGAGTAGCTTTATAGCAGAGCTTAGGTTTGGATATACCACTCTTGGACCTAGTTTGCATAGGATGAAGGTTAACAGGAACACTAGGTATGGATGGTGGAGGACTAGAAGGAGCAGAAGCAACCAGTGAAGGAGAATGTGTTGAAGGAGTAGTATGATGAGAGGAAGGATTGGAAACATTATGAAAAGAATGATCAGGGGATGAAGGGACAGGTGGTGTGACAGCAGAGACAGTATGTGGAGGAGGACCTAAAATAGAAGGTTGATGAAGAGAGTGCAAGAACAGGAGATTAGATAACCAAATGGAAGAAGACTTAGAAGTGACAGGAGACTGTGGAGTAGGAGTGAGTGTAGGAAAAGGAAATTTGGACTCATTGAACAAAACATGTCTAGACAGGTATGTTGAATTTGTAATAGGATCAAAGCATAGGTAACCCTTTGAAACAGAAGAATAACCTAAGAAAATACATTCCTTGGTTCTGGGTTCAAGTTTGTGTGAGGTGTAGGGTCTTAGAAGAGGATAACAAGCACACCCAAAGATTTTGAGTTGAGTTAGATCAGGTTTAGAGTGATATAACAGATAATAAGGTGAGTGAGAGTGAAGAGTAGCTGTTGGCAGTAGATTGATGAGGAAAACAGCAATTTGGGCTGCATAAGACCAGTATTGAAAGGGAAGAGAGGCTTTAGACAGCAAAGTAATTGAGGTTTCAATGATATGCCTATGTTTTCTTTCCACTAGGCCATTTTGCTGTGGAGTATATGGACATGAGAGTTGATGAAGAATACCATGGACAGATAAGTAAGCTTCAAACTCTCTAGAAGTATACTCACCACCCCCATCTGATCTCAGAATTTTAAGTTTAGATGAAAACTGAGTTTCAGCCATGGATTTGAACTTAACAAACACAGAAAACACCTCAGATTTATGCTGAAGAAAATAAATCCAAGTAAACCGAGTGTAGTGATCAACAAACAACACATAATATCTGAATTTATTGATAGAAGAAACAGGAGCAGGGCCCCATACATCAGAGTGAACTAATTCCAGTGGTGAATGTGCAGTAAATTGAGAAGTGGGAAAGGGAAGTTTATGAATTTTACCACTAAGACAATGAGTACAAGAGACAACATTATTACATTTATTTAAAGACTTCTTAAGCATGGGAAAAAGAGTGTGTAGAACTTGAGCATGGGGATGTCCAAGCCTATTGTGCCATAAATCCCAAGATGAAGAAGTGGAAGCAACATGGTTGCAGATTGAAGGAGTAGAAGCAACATGGTTGCAGACTCGAGAATGTAAGGACAAAGCAGGAGCTTTACTAGGGTAGATAGGGTATACACCCTGTTCACTCTTGCCCTGGTAAAGCACCTTCCCCGTGCCCAAGGCCTGAACAGATAAAAGATTCTCATCAAAATAGCAACAACAATGGTTATCATGGCAGAGTTTGTGAACAGAAGCTAGATTTGAAGCAATTGAAGGAACCCTAAGGACATTGTTAAGATGTAAAGATGAGGTTTGAGTGGGAAATTGAACTTTACCTGTGTGAGTGATAGGAAGGCTTTGGCCATTACCAACAGTTAGGTGGTCCTGTCCTGTGTAAGGCTTTGGGAAGGATAGTGCATTGAGGCTGGATGTGACATGATCCGTAGCAGCACTATCAGCTAACCATGGTTGCTCTTGAGTGATTACAGCATTTGAAGCTGTTGCCATAGCTGCTAATTTAGTGGGAGGATGCTTACCTTGGTAAGCATAATCCATTCGATGATAGCAGTCAAGAGCTGTGTGACCATTCTTCCCACATATCTGACAGGATGGTCTATCATTCTTCAAGCCTTGAAACTGTGATGATGAAGAAGAAAACTGATTGGACTGATTCTGATTTGAAGAGTATGGTGAGTATTGCTGCTGTGGAAAGGCATTGAAACCTCTACCACCACCATTACCTCTTCCTCTGTTGCTATTCCTTCCTCTACCTCTATTATTGTACTGATTATAACCACCATTACCACCAGACCTAGGTGTGGCATTCACAGCCATAGCAAAGGTTTCTTTAACCTCATTAGAATCATTCAAAGATTCTTCTTCTGAACCAAGCAAAGTGATGAGTTCATCAAAACTCACTGGTGTACTTCTTGTACGTATTGCAGATCTGAATGCATTGTAATCTTTGGGAAGGCCTTTGATGGCTATGTGAAGCAACTCTTCATCATCAAGGAGTACTCCAACTGCCATCAACTTATCCCTCACAACTTTGATCTTCTGAAGATACACATCAACAGAATCACAGCCTTTCCTAATATTATGAAGTTCTCCTTTCAGATTCATAATGTGTGATCTTGAGATTGAAGAAAAACGGTTTTCAAGCACCTTCCAAACCTCTATTGCTGAGTGACATCCTACAGTGAGAGCAAGAATTGTAGGTGTCAAGGTAGAGCTGATAAAAGTAAGAAGTGCTTTCTCCTTTGACTTCCAGATTGAATAATCAGGATTGATGATTCCAGTGACAGATCCTGAAAGATCCTTGAGAAACTTCTCTGGAATTGATTGAGTTTCATCGAGTAACTCCAATAAAGAGTAAGTATCAAGCACCATTGAGATTTGATATTTCCACACTATATAGTTGGAACTATCGAGCTTCACTGTCATCATGTTTGACATGTTTGACAGTAGCAGAAGAGGTTGATTGATCAAATTGATCGAGGTAGTAGAAGCAGACGCCATGGACGCCATTGTTGAAGATGATGATGACATTGTTGTAGAAGCCATTTGTTCAGCAGAAGCCATCGATGGCTCTGATACCATGAAAGAAACAAACAAGTTTCACAAATATGATCTTACAGACCTTGAATCAAGCACAACACAGTAAAAGAATGTATGAAGAAACAGAGAAGAGAAGAGAGAACGAAGAGAGAAATAGAGAGAGAGAATTGAAGATATTTTGAGAGTAAAAACTGTAATTGTTATTTACTCAATGAATCAGAATGATACATACATCTTCTATATATAAGGATTTACAAGATAGATAGATTCTAGATCACTAACTAACTCTAACAAACTTTCCCGCCATAATCTGGAGCTTGACTCTGTTTTGATTCTTCAACTGATTCTTGCTGTAACAGAATCACACGTGGCATAACCAACTCTCCTCCATCATTAAATATCTTGCACGTGTGTGAAATCATCATGTGGGAACTGTTGAATTGTCTTTCTTCTTTGGACTGCAAGTGTGCTCTGTTTCTCTATCTTTATCAGAATATAGGGACCCCACTCTTTTCCCCATTGCAATCTGTGCGATATGGACTCGGAGAAATAATCTTCAACTTGGAAAACTTGCAGTTCCTCTCGGCCAGCTGCTGCCTCAAGCAAAGGAAAGGTTGCACGATTTTAGCCTCCATAATTCCTCAACCATAACACCAGTGGGACGACCACCCACCTGCTGGCAATCTCCGGATAGAAATCTATATAAGGTGAACTTCAATGGTGCTCTATTTGACTCATAAAGTAGTGCTAGTATAGGTGTGGTTATTCACAATGATATGGGATAAGTCATGGTTTCTCTCTCGCAAAAAAACTACTCTCCCTTTTACAGCCATTGAAGTGGAAGCTATGGCAGTGAAGATAGCTCTAGAGTTGGCTTTGGAGACAGGTTTTGATCGGGTGATATTGGATGGCAACTCACAGATACTCATCACATCACTTTGGAACAAGTCTCACTCATTGTCACACTTCAGCAACATAGTGAAAGACATACAGTACTTTGCCTCTTGTTTCTCAAAAATACATTAGTCTCATATTCGTAGGCATTGTAACATTGTAGCTCACTATTTAGTGAGACGAGCAATTTCTATTTCTCAAATGCAAGTGTAGATAGAAGATGTACTATCAAATATTATTCATGTACTTCAGGCTGATCTTAATGGCTTCCCTTAAATGATAAGTTTTGTCTTTCTTTTAAAAAAAAATAAAAATCATACTATAACCATATGATAATATTTTTGGTTAAATTACTAATCTAGTCCTCCAATTGTTTTTAGTCTAACTATTAATTGTGCCATTTAGTCCTACAACCCCCCCCCCCCCCCCCCTTCCTTTTTATACCGATAATTCAATTGTTATAATAAAAACAAGAATGGAAGATTTGAACTATAATTCTTTTTATAAATAAAATTACGTAAGGCTTTTTGCTAGTCCTTCCTGTAGACATCAAAATTTTATAATTTGTTACACTACTTTGTGACCATATGATTTATCTCTTATAAATTTTGTGTGTACACTTCCATTTAAATTTTAATAAAAATAAATAATTGAGATTGACTTCACTTTGCATTATATTATAAGCTTTTAACATATGCTCTTAATTTTTTTCAAATTTTAAATAATGTGGAGGTTTACATACATAAAAATGTACTTAATTTTGACAGTTGATGAACTAAATTGAAATAATTAATAGTTGGGAGATCAAATTAAAATTCATCGCATAGTTGAAAGATTAAACCAATAATTTACTTATTTAGTGCTTCTCAACCAAAAAATAGAAAGTAATTTAACCTAATGTTTTCAATTCAATGAAGTTCAACTTAATTTTTTCTTTTCTCCACTTTCGAGCATGTCATTATTATTATTATTGGGAAATGCTAACAAGTGCTCTTAAGGCACTCCCTATGGGGCACTCGTTAGCATGACCCTATTATTATTATTATTATTATAGAATTCTAGTTTGTCATATAAATAATACAAAAACAAAATCAGTCCAAAAATAAGGTAAAATATTATTTTGGTCTCTCAAAACTTATCAAAAGTTTTATTTTGTATTTAAACTTTAAAAGGTTTTTTTTTTTTTTCCATCATTAAATTTTATAAAGAGTTTTTTTTTAGTAATTTAGACTTTAGAGACAAAAGTAGGAATGAAAAAGTAACTTTTTCCAATAATTAGGGGAAAAAAAAGAAACAAACATTTGATAGTATTTTACCCAAAAAAAAAAAGAATAAGTACTAAATATTTGAATGAAGTTTTGAATTTGCATTTGAATAAAATATTTAAAAAAAATGAAAAAAAAAAAAAAATCCCGACTATATTTTAACAAAAATAAAAAATGAAGAAAGAAAGAAAGAAAGAGAGCTAACGACAAAAAACGGCTCATATATTCGTTTCATTCAGGAGTTGCTTTCAGTTTCAAACTTTTCTTTCTCTTCTTTCACTTCCAAATTCCAAATCTCTCTCTTTCTCATTCACATCCAAAAAAACCCACAATGTCTACGTATATCATGTAAACAGACGTATATATATATTTTTCTATATACATATATGCACCAAGCGTTCTCTCTCTCTCTCTGCAGAGCAAGCTTTCATGGCGGGTTACCACTCTACTCTCAGACCCACCTCTTCTTCTTCATCTTTATCATTATCTTCTTCTTATTCTTCACAGTCCTTCACGTCTCGCCTCGTCTTGCTCCTCACACTTCTCTCCTTCACCCTCGCTGGCTTCGCTTTCATTCTCCAATGGCGGGGCGGACTCAACGACCCCATGACCCGTTGGTCTCCGGACCACCACGAGTTCCCCGGAATGGCCATTTCCGGTTCCGGACCCTCCCACCCCTCTCGCTCCGATTGTGTCGATCTTCTCGGCCAGAGTCGCTCGCCGGCGTTTCCTTATTACAGGGATTGGAATTTCGGGCTCGGGTCGGATCTGAGGCCAAAGGTTCGATATTGGTTCATGGGTTTTGGTTCTTGGGGTTTGGTTTTTGGTGGGTGTGTTTTGGTTTTTGGATCTGTGATGGTTTGAGAGATAAATGTGTGATTTTTATTGGAATGAGAATGGATTTTGGATATGACTTGTATGGGATATTGTTCATTGATGATCAGAGTTTTTAAATTTTTTTCATGTAGGAGAACAGTGTTGTTGTGTTTTGATTCAAACCCATTAGAGCTTTAGTTTTTGTTTGATAATTTCTATTTAAGGTTTTCATCAATATGCTTTATTTATTTTTAAATTTTGTTTGATTAATCTTGAACATGTCAGGAACTAACAAAGGTTTTGACTTTTGATAGAATAGAATAGTGAAAAAGAATACATCTGGCCAACTGTGATTAATATGTTGAGGAAATCATAGCTGACCCCAAAAAATTTGGGACTAATAAGGCTTGGTTGTTATTGTTGTTGTTTGCTTGATTAATCTTGAAAAGATTAGCTATAAATAGAAGCTCTGATGGAGAAGGTGCTTGGTGTTTTGACATTCAGGTTGACTTTGATTATTTTCTGAATTGATATGGAAGTTATCTATTGAACCTCTTTGATACTTGTTGGTCATTTATATACTGAGATATTGATTGTTATTGATCCATAAGCCCTTTGAATTCTTCCGTTTGATTTGTTGTGGCCTTTTAGTATGTTTGATGGCCAATTTTAATTATTTCATGGATTCTTCCATTTGATCATAATCTATATTAGCAATTTGAAATCTTGTTTTGGATTAATTTTGAATAATTGGTGTTAGGAAATAATGCTAATTTTGACATATATTTGATATGGGGAATTATGGATCACCTTGTGACCTCTTCCTTCTGCAATTTGCTGTATGCCAGATATGTATTACGACGAGCACTTCTGCTAATCTAGAGCAGATTTTGCCATGGATCTTTTATCATAAAGTTATTGGAGTTTCAAACTTTTTCCTTTTTGTGGAAGGGAAGGCTGCCTCTGCAAATGTGACTAAAGTGTTAGAATCAATTCCAGTGAGTCTTAAGTTCTTCACTTCTCTGTTACATTTTACTACTCAACACCTCCTTGTATTTTGGTTGCTGCACATTGTGTCAATTTAATTCCCTTCTCGTTTTTAATTTCCTAAATTTTCCTTGTTATGGACTTGACATATCTTGTTCAGGGGGTGAAAGTTATATACAGAACCAGAGAATTAGAGGAGCAGCAAGCTAAAAGGTTTGTACATTCTCCATTAAAATTATATAGTAGTGTTTGTGTTTGTCTTCCTCTCTTAGGAAATTCTCTAATTGAATAGTTTATTGCTATCAGAATACTATTGGTGCAGGACAATTAATAGAAAAATAAAAGAACAAGAAAAGTAAAGATAAACCTAAGAATCAGCACTTAGTCGCTTGGAATCAGCACCAAGCTAAACCCTTAGGAATCAGCACCTAAGGACTCTTAGGAGTCAGCACCTAACAACTGGAAAAAATCTCCAATCTGAATTTCATTAATCAGATCTATTCACCAAATACAAATAAACTAGACTCTTATGTAGAGCTAGAACTGGGAAATAAAGAGATAAAGATAACAACATACCAAAACTAATCCTAATTGAACTCAAATACTAATACCTATCTAATCTCAAATCTAATCCCTATCCAAATAAAAGTCTACAATTATTCAATTTCCTATAAGATAAATACAAAAATCTGAAAATATAAATTCTAAAATAATTTTGGTTTTGCTCCTGCATCATACTCCCTTGGTTGGAGAAACTTGACCTCGAGTTTTAAAGTGTTGAATGATGAAAACTCTGGCACATAACACTTGCTGCAGTTGAGGAATCGACTTTGGGAGCATTGAAAATAGATAAACCTTGTATTCCACCTCATGAAACTTTGCTGGAAACTTTTCTGGAATCACAAACTCAATGTGAGGAATTGGAACATCAACCTTTTCGACTTTATCAAACTGTAGATCTGCATGCACCATGGATGATTCTTCAAGTATAGAGGCTTCTTGTTGTTTAGACTCTGTAGTAGACTCTTCTAGTTGCATGAACATTGAAACTTCGGTTGACACTTGCACTTCTTTGTCAATATCAAGGTCTGATGGTACTTGATTTTCCTTCATTTGAGTAGTAAGTCTTGAACAACCTTCATTTGATTAGCCAAGTCTTCAACAGTTTTCATTAGATTTCCTAAGTCTTGGCGTATGGCAGATACTTCATGAGTGAGCTTTGCATTGTTGCACTGCCTCATACTTGTTCTTTGATCTTTTAAATTGCCATGAGAAGGTTGTTGTAGATCCTTGTGAAAATACTGTGGGAAATATACAATACAAAGATCTTCTTTCATTCTTTCCCAAGTAATTTGAGAGCAATGGCATCTAAAGTGAAGGCTCTCATAATGTTTTCAATACTCTAAAGCTCTACCAGCAACTCTTGTTTTGGCATACCACATCTTTTGTTTGTCGTTTGATAAATGCACTTGTGCAAAGAATTGTTGATTGTTCCACCTCAAATATCCAACATTTGAAAATCCATGGGTCCTGATTTTTATACCCATAAAAAATAGGTGGTTGGACTACTACCATTGTGCCCTAAAATAATAAATCTCTAAAAAAAATTGTGATAAGAACCTGAGCTTGCACACTTGAGTTGTACTTGAGCATTACACTTCATGCTGATGTGCTGTATAGCTTGGGCCTGGCACTACAGAACGTTAAAGGGAAGTCACTGGTTGGGTTTGGGCTTTCAATATGGCGGGTCAGATCTTGTCTCATTTATGTGGAACTTTGAAAGACCAGTGAGATCTGGCCAAAATTTCAGGTACTGGACACAACCAGTCGAAATGGCAGCGATGGGGGGCGTGTGAAGAGGTCCAGCGGTGACACAATGAAGATTGTCTGGCAGTTTACAGCGGCGCAGCGGAGTACATGTCAGCAGATGATGGTGGAGTTGAAGGAGCAGCTCTAATGGTGAGATTGGGCAGCTGGGTAGCGGGATTTCCAGATCTGTGTTCTTTTTTTTTTTTTGCCTGATGGTGGTGGGTTGTTTGAACACAGTAATTTGGGTTTTGACAGTCAGCACTTAGGTCGCTTGGAATCAGCACCAAGCTAAACCCTTAGGAATCAGCACCTAAGGTGTTAGGAGTCAGCACCTAACAACTGGAAAAAAATCTCCAATCTGAATATCATTAATCACATCTGTTCTCCAAATACAAATAAACTAGACTCTTATATAGAGCTAGAACTGGAAAATAAAGAGAGAAAGATAACAACATACCAAAACTAATCCTAATTGAACTCAAATACTAATCCCTATCCAAATAAAAGTCTACAATTATTCAATTTCCTATAAGGTAAATACAAAAATCTGAAAATATAAATTCTAAAATGATTTTGGTTTTGCTCCCGCATCATATACCTTCTAGTTTTAATATTGAAGTTATGTTACTTTAAGGTCTATGTTCATTGCTATTCTGTCTAATTTCTTCTACGTTGTGAAAGTTTATTATTTTGTACATGTTATTAACTTCAATGAATCTGATTATTTATGCTCAATTTCCCCTCTCTGTGGTGATTATATAATTAGCCGGATCTGGAATGAAACTTGGTTGGCCAGCTTCTTCTACAAGCCATGTAACTATGAGTTGTTTGTGAAGCAATCTCTGAATATGGAAATGGCGATTGTCATGGCAAGGGTATGGATACTTTTTTCATCTGTTGCATGACATGATTATTATATTTTCATTATATAATAAAAGGTCTAATATTATTTTTTACAATTTTAGGAGGCTGGAATGGATTGGATTTTCCATCTTGACACTGATGAACTAATACATCCAGCAGGAACTAGGGAGTACTCTTTGAGACAATTGCTGTCTGATATTCCTGGAAATGTTGATATGGTTATCTTTCCAAATTATGTGAGTGAAAAAGATTTATTTAAATGTAAAATTTTATTTGATATGGTAAATAATATTGCTTTTTTTATGATGGCATATATTTTGTTTCAGGAGAGCAGTGTTGAACGAGATGATATTAAGGAACCTTTCAGTGAGGTATATTCTCTTTGGTCTTCGCTTGACTTAGCTAGGATTTCAGTAATAGATATGACTGATTTGGTTTAAAAGTTAGCAACATTCTTACTGATTAAGTTGTAATATTAAATTCTTTGTATTATGGACTATCTCTTTAGACATTTTTTAATCTTTATCAATTCAAGTAGATTGTGTTTGGGAAAGTCCAAGATGCATAATTTGTTTCAAATAGAACTTGTCAAGGTTGCTTTGAGGAAAAATAATTTTTTGACAAGTAACGAAATATTTACTAGACTGCCTGTTAGATCTGATATTGAATTTCCTAGTCCTACTTTTTAGTTTTCCAAATAGGTCCTTAGTATATGCTTAACACACACGCAGACATAAGACATGCTTGCAGGGCATTTCCATGCAAATGGAGGTCTATTATGGGACACTTTTGTACTGCAATTATTTTAACCTAGATTGGATATGATTAATTAGTTTTGTTTGTAGCTATATATTACTTAGGAAGTTTTTGGATTTTGGTCAGTGAGTAAGTTACGCAGGTTGAAGCTCTTCACTATGATGCAATTTGCTTCATATTTTTTAAGTAGCTTAGTTTTGAAGAATCTATGGGCAGGGAACTTACAAGTTATTACGCTTTAGTATGAAATGTCTGAAGATCACATACTTTTTTAGTTTTTATTATTTTTTAAGTAATAAGTTTTATTTTTTAGAGAAGAATAGTCTATGTTCAGGATTATGAACACAAAATATCTTATAAAACTAAAGAAGTAGTTGTTATGGAATGAATGGAAGTGTTGTAAAAAGTTTGCCTTTGGCCTCCCTTTTCTTCTTGTAGAAAGTCTAAGCATTGCTATCTTCTAATCAGAACTTACAGGACCCACTTATGTGGGACTGGCACTAGCTCATGATCATTTTTTCTATCTTTTCTTCTAATATCTAAAATTTGTTGGGCCCCACTTAAGTGGGACCACACTAGGTAAAGGCCTTTTTGCTATCTGCTAATCAAATATATGAAATGTACACAATATTGGGTTCTGAACCAACCAGCCATTATCTTCCAAGTATTTCAAGGCTCTCCTGTGGCCATGTGAGGGTTTTGCCTGTGCACGTTTTAGGATTTGCACCATTTTTGATTTGTTGAGAAATTTCATTCATTTGAAACATGTTTCTAGATTCTGCATGATGATTACTCTTCTGTGATCAGAATAGCTTCACTGTCAGTTTTGGCATATTGCATAATCAAGTTTTAGTGCTGAGATAGTTTAATTGTTGAAGTTCTACAATTACTTATCAAAAAAAATGTTTGTTCAATTTTTACAATTGACTCAGTGTTCCCATCATAATTGTCAAATGCATTTTGATTTTTTTTTGCAACACATGCACAGATACATGTTGCTATTAACCAATGTCACTTATCTTATGTTGGCATAGGTCTCAATGTTCAAGAAGAACTATGATCATCTTCCAAAAGAGGTATATTTTGGCAATTACAAAGACGCAACTCGTGGTAACCCAAACTACTTTTTGACCTATGGAAATGGGAAATCAGCTGCTCGGATTCAAGATCATCTTCGTCCCAATGGTGCACACAGATGGCACAACTGCATGAAGTCCCCAAAGTATGTTAATTCTGTCTTTTTTTAATAAATTTTTTTTTTTTTGGGTTGCTCTTTTGGGGAGAGGAGAGGGGAGATGGGTCAAACCTGTGACATGGGGACTGGGGATGGGGGGTAGGTGCCAATTGAGTTACAAGCCCATTGGCATTGATTCTGTCATGTTTCAGAAATTTAATGTGCATGCATTTCACCATCAATGTTTCAAAGGTTTGTGCATGTGTGTACTAAAACTTACTATTGATATGCTAGTTCCTGTGAAGGTTCAATATAGCATGTAATATATTATCATACATGAGCTCCTTGGAATCTTGGTAATTATGTTTACCTGGTGCCTACGTGATACTGGTTTTTTTTCTTACCCTCAAATTCTTTCTTTTTAAGTGTTGAAATTTATGGTTAAATTGGTAAGGTTTCTTTTTTTTTTCCTTGTACAACCACTTATGTTTCCTTTTCATTCTTCTTATAGTGAGATCAAATTAGATGAGGCTGCTGTTCTACATTACACATACCCTAAATTTTCTGATTTAACTTCAAGACGTGACCGGTGTGGCTGCAAGCCTACAAAGGAAGATGTTAAAAGATGCTTCATGCTGGAGTTTGACAGAGCTGTGAGTTCTGATTCCTTCACTATGCTGGTCTTCCATCCCTTCCCCCTTCCCCAACACCGCCCCCGCCCCCGCCCCCCCCCCACCCCCACCCTGGGGTGGCAAAAAAAAAAAAAAAAAGAATAATCATCTTTTGAATTGCAAGATTGCCAGCTTAGTTTTGTGCTCCTCCTACTTAAATAGGTGCAAATTTAAATCCAATAATTTATCTGAGGCAACACAATGGGGCATCTCAATTCAATCATATTAAGCTAGGCTGTCCCTTCGTTTCGTTATTTTACTTTATGCATGGTGAATGCCTGTACTTATGCTTATTATTTTACTGAATTATCAATGAGATGAGACAGAAATACGCTTCCTCAGGATTCATAGGAAGGAAAGTGTGATACTAAGGGATAAATACAGGCTCTCTCTCTCTCTCTCTCTCATTATAGTTGGAGATTCTTGCGGGATAGATACTAGGCTCTCTATCTCATTCTGTGCTTGGAGATGAAAGTTCTTGTTTGATTTTCATTTTTTCTATTTGGGTTTTTTTTTTCCCCTTTTTATCTTTAATTTGTTGTTCTTATGGTAAGTGGTAACTTATCAGAAACTCTTGTACAGCTCTGTTTGATCCTCTACATAGTACTTGTTTTAGATATATAATTGGTGACCAATGTTTTTTTTTTTTTGATAAGTAATTGGTGACAAATGTCTTAAAATTAATGTACACACACATTGTAGATGGCATGTAGTTTGGAGAGCTGGTTTTGTTACCCTTGAAACCAAGTGAACCAAAATCACCACCTTAACATTATGATAAATAGACACAGGTCTATGGATCCCAAGTACATTTTGTCAACACATGATTAAGGTTGGGAGCTGTGTTTCAGCAGTGAGTGAACCATTATTTATTTCCATATTGTTTGGCTCCATAAATGAAACAGTTCTATTGTAAATCCAAAAGGCAATTTTTGATAATCATCATTATAGATATGATGCCTTTCTACATTTTTTGTCATTTCCAAGTTTTTTCATTTCCCCCTTATTTTTCTCTTTTGGTCCACTTTTTGTAAGGCTTATAGCCTCTTTTGTGCAGATGTTTCCTTTTAGAAGGTGATCCCTTTCTGGTTTGTGTTATTACATACATCTGGGTAGTGCACGTGAGGTCTCCAGCTAAAGTCAACTTTATGGTTGGTTAATGAAAATTAAAAAATTAAAAAAGAAGAAGAGATTTTTTGGTATTAATGTGTGTGTGTGTGAGAGAGGATCTACGATATGTGAATCTAGAATATTTATTTCAAATTCCCATTGCTACCAAAAGGCCTTAATGTCATTATAATTTAATTTTTTAGTTAAATAGTTTAGTGCAAACACATTCTCATCTTGCTTACTGCTGTCCTATTTTTCCTATGCAGGCATTCATAATTGCTTCCACTGCAACAGAGGAGGAAATGCTTCGCTGGTATGAGGAATTCTACAAACTTTTCTATTCATGATTTCCAAATGGAGTTCATCTCTATATGCTAGAGGCCTGCTGAATATACTAGAGGCCTTTGGTGTCCACTTTTTTGTGCTTTAAAAAATGCCCCCACATTTTCTTAACATTGTTCCTACCAAAAATAGTAAATACGTAAAATAAGTAACATTCATAAAGTCATTGAAATAGAAGAATTTGGTGCCCACATGTGGCTGACCCTGACTAATATGTTGAGGATTTATAGTAACCCCAAAATTTTGGGAATAAGGTTTGGATGTTGTTGTGATATCCTCAGCTCTGAAATCTCAAAAATAACTCTTCAATATGATATAATTTTTTTTTATTAAGAAATAAGAACTAAGGCCATATATTGGGGTTAAAATAGTCAAAATGAAACAAAATTGAAATCTTTAATTTTAGCCATATTTCTCTCTTATACAGCTATGTAATCCAAAAAAGATAAGATTGAAGGTGGTTTAGATTATCCGGAATGTTACATTACACCCTTACACCACGTTTTGAAATTCAAACTCAAGGAAAAAATTGTAAGTTTAGGTTCTAAAAAAGTTGACTTTAAAACAAAAGAAAGAAAAAGACTGATCACTCTCGGAGCACATGCAATGATGCTAGTACAAAAATATAAATTTTCCTAGGATATCACACAGTGCAAGTTACATTCTAGGGTGCAATTGGATATCCCACAGAAATTGTACTACTTCATTGTGGTTTAGCATTTACTGTGGGAATGATTGTTGCGAATGAGACTTTCATTGGGAAGGATGACCCATGTTTAGAATTTGAATGAGACTCACTTTTCTTGGGTTTTCTTGTTCCCAAGATGACCTATTACAACCCACATTAGTAATCAGATAAGAAGGGGTTGTATTATAAATGAGATATGTACTATTCCTTGGATTTGTATCCTTGAAGTTTTTGCGTCTCACTGGTATTACATTTTTGCTTTAGGTACAATGAACGCATTGTGTGGACTGACAAAGAACTAAACTTAAAACTTATGAGGAAGGGTATCTTGACTCGCGTTTATGCTCCTAGTGTGAGTTCAATTGCCTTCATATCTAATGTCTTTAAAGGCATGGTATTTTATATTCTTTTAACCTATGCATGGCTGTTGGATATTGTCAAACTTTTAATTTTTTTTCTCTTCAGGTCATTATTCAAAGTCTGAGGGAATCTGGTGTTTTTAGCACCACAATAGCATCAGCTATGAAAACGAGTGTTTCAAAGGAAAGTTTTTTAAAATCTGTTGAGAGTAGCAACTCTTCTAGGGTACTATCATCTGGAGTTATTTCTTCAAGAAAGATTGGTAACAGCAGAGAGACCCAAACAAATGGAAGAAAGGTCTTGGAAATCACAGAATTTGATTCTCACCCCTTGGCTATCCCACCCTTATCTCCTCCTGGCCTGCATGATTTTCACATTGATACATAAATTTTTTTGACATTGACTATGACCCATCCCTCTTTGCCATAGACGGCTTACTGTTTGGAGATTTTGAATTTTTTCTGAGAAGAGAACAGAAGAGAATGAGAGAAAGCTGTTGGCCATTCTGAGGCACTTCATTGTTCAGTTTTATGGGGTTCTTCCCGATCGTTACCCAAGCGCTAGTGTACATTTCAGGTTTAGATTATAGGTTTTACAGAGTGATAGGTGTAGAGCGGATTTCGATTGCAGATTCTTGATTTTCTTACAGCTTGACCATGTATGTAACTGTTGGCTGATTGCCCGAGGTCATAATCTGAAATCTTAGGCCTCGCATTTGTTTGTTAATACATATTGAAGGGGGTGACATTAGAATATTCTTTCCCCAGTCATAATACTGAGATGGCTGCTCAATAAACATGGCTGATTGCCTTTGATTTTCTCCATTTAGTTAAAATAGAAAAGCCTTCTGTGGATTTATTGATTTGATGTTGGGTTTAATGGCCGTAATAATGATGGCAGCCGCAGACAAATTGACAATATGGGGCAGGGAAAGGAGTAAAAAAGAATGGAAAGGAATGTTTGATTTCCATTCCTCTGTTTGGGAAATTTTTAAGGCTAGAGCTCCATGCATCCCACATTTCTCTGTTTGAGGAGGTGGTATTATTCGTAATTGTTGAATGCATCATCCCTCTCACATGGGGTGGGTCATTGGGTCTCACATTTGAGAAGTCAAAATCAAATTAAACCCCCGGTATTCTAATTTGAAAATTTTATATCCTTTAAATTTTAGAAATGGGCAAATTGTTGTTAGTTAAGTGATAGTAAATTCTATCATGTGCACTGTAGTGCTAACTAACAAAAATGTAGCAAAATGGCCAATTTGGCCATTTTCATGACATTAGGATTAAAATTTTGGCGATTGGTGTCTTGGTTTGTTGATAAAAAGTAATAATCATGAAACAGATGCTATATGTTGAAATTCTATTTTAATATATATATATATATATATATATATAATTTTGGTCATTTATGTAACTTTAGGATTAAAATTTCAAATTAAAACAATATGAGGTTAGCTTGATTTTCATCCAAAGTTCAACAGTTTTCTCTTTTTTTTTTTTTTTTTTTTTATCAAAAAGGAAAAACAAAATTCTAGGCGCGGGTAAAGAAGTTAGAATAGTTTATCGAACTAGGTTTTCTTTCAAATTGAATTAGAGGTTATGTGGTGTAGTGGTGATTAATTATATTATTTCAAACAAGTCATGTTGCTATTTTTTTGTTAATAATTTGATGGTTAGGGAAGGGGGGATTTAAACCATAGATATAAAAAGCATCAAGAGATGCTAAACAGTTAAGTTATAAGACTTTAAAAAAAAAAAAAAGTTTTATGGGAGTTATAAGGCTCTTTATAAGTCACATCACTATTAAGTATGTTATGCGATTAAAAGTAAACATAGATTTTTAAATTGTCTTGCAATGGATTGAATGAGCGTTCCTCTAAACTTATTTTTGAAGAAAAATTTTATTTTAATTTAAACTTTATTTGATAATGATTGTAATTTATTTTCTTACAAATTTTATAAAAAAAAAAAAAATCATATCATATATATTATATTAAAGTTGAAGCACAATTATAATCCAAATTAGTTTCTAATCTAATTTTGTGCTACATGTTCAATATATTTTTCTTAATTTTGGTGCTAAGTGATCAATTCATAATGTTTAGCATAGAAGTCGAGATGGTCATCTAAGTAAGACTACCTTATCATTATTATTGTTGAATATGTCTATGCATAAACACAAGTTACAAACTAGTGTTAAAATTATTTTAGGTCATTTTTTTAAAACAAGTTGAAAGGGTTGTATCCGTATCACCCAAATATAACATGTTTATCATGCATTTTCTCCCCAATAATGGTCCACATCCAACATTTGAAGCAAGTCCAGATTATGTACCATTAGAAGTTTCTTTAACATAACTCATAAGAGACAAATGTTACATTGAACAGAGGAGAGAGGGAGAGTCAATTCAAAACTAAAGTTATCTACTGAACATCAGAACATGAATCCATGGAATGGTTCATACAAAAGAATCTCTAACATTGGCGTGGCAAAATATTTCTTAATTGCTTAGTAATTTTTGGCCTTGACTAATTAGAGAGATAAATTTTCCAACAAATGATGGCCTTACTTACATTAGTTAGATGAATACAAGGACCTCTCTCTGGCAATCACTTGAATTTCAAACAGTGGCTAAGAAGTTCTCAACGTGGCTGTAGGCCTGAGGCTTGTCAAATGTTTTTGATCCCTTCTCTGCCAGATTTTCCAAGTATACCACACTCATAGGCCATAGCTTCATAAATAAGATCCCTTCTTCCATGGTATTTCCGGGCTTATCGCGTCTTTAAAAGCTTTAGCCTTAGACATTTTGATCCTATCTTCCATGGATTTCCGGGCTTATCACGCCTGGCTATATCTACACGGTGTGTAGCTTATATTGTGCTCCAGAAGAAAGAGATGGAAGTATCAATGCTGAAAGTGAAAGGATGAGAGAAGAAAATTTAGTAAATTTTCTTGTTGCCATATGTAGTGGAATTGAAATCAATGAGTCTGATTTGATGGAAACAAGCTATATAACTTTAGAACTAAATTGATGTGTTTACAAGTAGTGGATCCTGGTTAAAAAATGATACAATTTTATGTAGTTCTCAGATATCAACTGTCTAAATATGACGTATAGAGATAGAGAATGATAAAGAAATTTCTAAACACAATTTTGTGCTTACCCTCAAGCATTTATCAAATATAAGTATATAGCCAAAAAATAAAAGATCTGATCATTAGGACCAAGAAACTAGTAAATGGCAAACAAATAGATTCGCTTTATAAAGAGAAGTAAAATAAGAAATACTAGGAATGCTCATTATTCTGATAAATAGATTTATTCTAAGACCTGTCATCTCAAAACCAAGCATATGATACTTAGAATGCTCAATGAATAGAAATAATTGGATCAAAGACACTCATAATGGCTGTAACAGCAAGATAATAGTTTCATTTTTCAGTCTACAAAGAATTATGGCAATGCCTATCACAAGACCGAATGTCCATACTTAACAAAAGAGAAAAAAAGATTGCACTTCAAAGTCTTTGTTATATTGCTATTGTACGACTATACTACTAGAGAGACTTGACTGTTCAATAAGATTGGAACTTAAAAAGGTTCAAATTAATATTTATACACCCATGTCCAAAAAAATTGACAAAAACAAATTGATGAAAAAGCCTTCCATAGTCCATACAGTTTGAAGATTGAGGAACGCAAGTTTTTTTTTTTTACCCCTATTGTACAGATTTATTGCTTTTGGGATTGAGATAAGGTTGAGTATTTAAATAGAATAGATATGTTATTCCCCATATAGATTTAAAAAAAAAAACAAAAGATTAGGCACATAAGAATATCAGTACATAACAGGTTCAAAGATTTTCATTTTCAAGATAGCAAATACCATTCCTTTTACACTTCTAAATTAAGATCCAAGATTTACTATGTCAACACTGTAAGACCAACCCTGCACTGAAGATTTTGTGTTTGTAAAAGCTCCATATTTTTCTATTAGTGGATTAGTAATTTATTATAAATAATCACATACAAATATAAACCAAGCTGAATAACAGGTGACAAAAAATTGATATGCAAATATAATACATTAAAGCTAACATTATTAAGAGGACAATGGAGCAGGACATACCACCCCAAGTTATACATATGTGAGTTTCTACCCAGCCACCTGCTAATCTTTGTCTGAATACTGCAAAGATAAATCATACACCAATTTTTTGTATAAGTAATTCAGAAATGATTATCATAGAAAAGATTTTAAGTGAAAAATGTTGATTTGCAAGTTACAGAAGGTCCTCTATAAAGAGTTTTTGAGAAAGAAGAAGATAGGGATAAAAAAAAAATACACAAAGTTGCATAAAATGGTCACTTTTTAAAATTAGAAATGCTATTTCATATGGCATGCAGATGCAATTTCTGAAAATGAGAACTGCGATTTCAATTAGCCTATGCTAAAAATGAGAGACAATTAAAAAAGGTTGAACAGATGACTTAGGCCATTATTGATATGGGACAACCCTGTTCAAGTAACAAAAATAATTCCATTACCAGAAAGGAATGGAAACTAAAATTATTCTAATTAAGTTTTTTTTTTTTTTTTTTTTGCTAACAAAAAACAAATACTTTATTTTGATAATTCAAAAAAAATTCCATAAATAAATACTACCTTATTTCAATATGGCACACCATTATATTAATTAAGGAGGAAAAAAACTATTGAGTTTAGACTCAAAAACTAAATGATCATGAGGAATATGAGCAAGGCATAGCAATTGCCAACTGCGCGCCCCCCCCCCCCCCCCCCCCCCCCCCCCCCCCCCCCCCCCCCCCCCCAAAAAAAAAAAAAAAAAAAAAACCCAAGGCCATGTAGAGAAAAATTGAGGAAAAAGTTTAAATCTTAGCAGGGAATAATAGTTCCTACACTATAAATTGAAATTCTATTGTAACTACTGAAAGTTTGTTTATTCAAAGAAGTATATGCATGTTTTCTTAATTATATAAGAAATACACTTACAATTCAAATTCAAGTTTATTTATTCTTGTAATACAAATATCTTTTGGTAAATCATTGATCCGATTTGAGAATCCAGTAATCTCTTTTGAGATCATATTCCCGTTTGATTTTTGAAGAGATTGATAAATAGGATGATCGGATGGGATTGGCAATGGAAGATGGGAGATAAATGAGCAATTGGAGATGGATGAAGCCATAACAGAGGCATTAAGAATTGAGAATTGAGATGAGCAGGCAGGGCTAGCAAGAAGGGTATTTATGCCCCGAGGACTTATACTCAAAACAAAAGCATGGCACGCAAGTAATGTTTACTTTGGAAACTTATTAAATGGCAGTTTATTATATCACAATTAGCTACCAAATAAAAAAGGCCCCTCAGATTTTCGTGCTAGACATGCCTTACATGCCATTTTATGAACAATGCAATTTGATTGTCCAAAAATGACCATCCATATATTCCATCACTATCAGTTTAATTTCTTACCAAAGCTAAAAAATGCATGCATGAATTAGTTTTTACTGTTTCCCCATGTATAGCATATTTGTAATCTCTTGTCTGTCAAATTTTGATTTTCACATAACAACCTAAGAATAATGCTACAAGCATAAACTATTTTACAACATATTTATAAACTACTGATGTAGCAAATTCTTACTAATTTTAATATGGACTCATCACTAACATCATTTTTTTACTTACAATAAATATTTGGAAAATACTAAAGCCACATCAGCAGTTTGTAAAAATATTGTAAAATAATTTGTATTTGTAGCATTACTCAACAACTTAATTCTAACCTCTAATTGGTAGTTTAGAGATGTAAGTCGGGTCAATAAGGATAATGAAAATGCTTGATAATAGCTTGTCTTCTAAAATATTCTTGTACAACCTAAAGCTACTTCTCATAATAATTAGATGATAAAATATGTGTCTCAAAACCTAAATACAGTTTAGATTTTACCATGATAGTCCTCATACTATGAATCTCAAGAGCTTTTTAGATAACTTCACCATAAAGTTTCTAAACATTCAATCACTTTAAAATAAATAGATTGGATTTTGCCAGATCATCAACATTTAAACAAACGTATTCTATTACTATTTTTTTTAGTCTTTATTGAAATTATTAATGAGGAGTCAAAATCCACTCTTCTTAATTCACAATGCTACCACCACGCACTGTTGAAGTGATGATCACTCCACAAGTATAAGTTCTTGTAGGGTAGGGTTAAAGGGGACAAAGACCGAGGTTTAAGTCTCTAGAAGGACATTATACACACATATATACTTAAATTAAGTTAGAGTATGATTTCTATCCCAAAAAAACACAGTCCTCATAGCCAATTGATTAAAATAGAGGTTGTCTTCAATTACTTGAAAATGACAGCATGATCAATTGGTTAGCAGAATAAATTTATTGATAAATTTGATTAACTTGTCAAAATTGGAATCAAACTTATTAACCCACCTGAATTTGTAATATATAGATAAGGGATATTTGGATCCATAAAAAAGGGCCAAACAATACCCAACTCGTTAAAACAACGGTTGGATTAGGTTGACATGTGGGCCACATGGATAAACCTGTTTTCTTTTTATTTTCTTTTCCATTTTTTGAATAAACAAACAAATTCAATTTCCTTAATTTTAGACTTTTTTTTAGAAGGCCTTAATTTTAAACTTGGGGTAATATTTAGTAATTAACAGTCATAAAATTTAAAAATTCATTTACTATTATAAAATAAAAGAAATAGCTAGAAGGAATACAGAAATTTTGGAGGAGATAGTGTATGAAACTTTAATATTTAAATGGTCAGTGTCGACGCCCGGCCTCAACCGGCTAAGCGGAAAATACCACCGCCACCGTGCCTTCAACCGACCACCCGCTGTGGCGATAGCTGCCGCGAGCGCGGGGCCCATTGGAGGCCCCTCTCGATGTATATGCATGTTGTTCACGCTAAGTTTCTGGTGCTCTCTCTCTCAGTGGAGAAAGGTAGTTCTACCTTTGGCGTTATGGCAGGAATCTGGGCCAAATTTTAAGGGATTACCAAAGGTAAGTGGAGTCGCCACCAATCGTTGGGTTTTTCTAAGGTGTGATTGGTCACCTATTTCTAGTTGATTTTATTACCAATCCTAGGCTAAGAAAAATGTCATTTTTCCTAATCTAATATGGATGGCAAAAAATCTTGATTCTTAAGTTCGGAAGTTTGGTTACGTGTGGGGAAGGTGTTAGGTACCCCACGACGCCTATCCAAGGACAGTCCTTTGTTTTGATAAAACTTTAATTTTTGGAGATTGGTAGTAAAAACTTGATTTTGACATTGGCTTTCAGGGCTTTGCATGCAAGGGGGGTTTTGAGGTTTAGCTTTTGAATGGGTGTGGTCCCAATCCATGCTTTCCTAAGGCATTCAAGCAAAGTGCCAGATTTCCACCACGAAAATCCGACGAGAAGTCATCTTACTTTCGCGGAAGTAATTAGGCATTGCTAGCCTTAAGTGACACAGATCGCGACAATCACATTAGAAAGGGGCAAGCAGGTATATATATACATGCATTATGCACAATGCTAGCACACAGAGCAGGAAAGTAAATGCCTACATCCCTAGAGCATGACCTAAAATATAGGTGCAAGAAAATAAACAAAGGTCACCATACTCTAGAAATGAGAACGAATGGTACAAAGCATGATATACCTAATACAAACCATCTAAGGGAGTAAATGAGGAGGAAGGAAGGAGTTTAAAAGAGTACATAACCAAATGGAAAAGCTAAACCCTAAACCTACTAAACACAGCTGTTCGACTCATGTTGGCAAGCTTGCATCCACGCCTTTTTTGCTTACGCCTAGGAGATCGCGCCCTAGCTCCATGTGTCCTCACTTCATATGTGTACATGCAAAGGAAAAGACAAGAAACCAGCAAACGAGCAATGGAAGAGGAGAGATGCATAGATAATAGCAAAAGGGCGCAAAACGAACAAGCAAGATAGCAATGACAAGCATAGCATACAGGATGCGAGCAAACATACGAGCAAAGGGGTAGACAAGCAAGATAGCAAACAACAAGCAAAGGGTAAACAAGCAAGATAGCAAACAAAAGGTGGTGTCCACGAGGAACAAATGTAGGTTTGGATAGGATGTCCATAGCCTTATTGTGTTGAAGCATGGACGACACACTAACAAGCAAGACTCGTGCATGAACATGTAAACAAGTGTGTAAAGATGCACATAAAGCCAACGTGTGGCACAAAAAAGCATGGTAAGCAATCGTCGCACGGAGCGGAAAAGGGGATAGGTGTGCACGAAGCAACCGGCATCATGGCAATGCATCCCAAATGGCTACATCCAAACAAGGCCTCATGGGCGTCGAATGTAACCACACAACCACGAACCCGCTAAGGGCGCCAAACGTGGCAAAGCCTAGAACAAGAGAGGCTAACACAAGCATAAAACATAGAAGCAAGCAAGCATAGACATGAAAAATGGGTTATCCAAATCCTTTGATATGGGCCAAGGTGTATGGACGATGACAAAGACCATAGGGCCTAGATCGAGCCCGAACCAAAAGGCCAAAACACAATAAAGAAAGACAAAGCAACAAAAGGGCTACAATAGCACATGGCATGGCAAACATAGCCTAGGTTTGGGCACACAAAATGGCATGGAGCGCACAAGCACATGGAAGATGGCATAAAGCATGTAGGGAACATAGATCCAAGCACATAGGCATGTGAAAACAAGGATCTAACCATATAGCGTGGAAATAAACATATAAACACATAGATCTAGGCAAGGCATAGCCAACAATATCATACAAACATGTGAGCATGTAACCTGAACATCAATCTAGAGCAAAAAGAGGCACAAAACATAGGAAAACATGGCATAAAGCCTAAAGCATTTAGATCTAAACATATAAGGATGAAAGGATGTAGATCTAAGCATGAAACATGGCAAAAAGCATAAAAAGCATGGAGATTTAGGCTAGAAACACAAATAAAGCAAGCAACATGCTAGGAAAACAATAAATCATGTTATTCAAGCAAAAAAGAGTAAGATAAATGCTAGAAAAAAGATTTAAAAGGTTAGGGGTGTGGATAGTAGCTAGAAAGCTACATCCACACTCCTAAACCCCAAATCCAAGATGTAGAACCAATGAGAAGAAGATCGGGTTTAAGAACAATACCTTGTATTTTTGGTGAAGAGCAAAGAATCAAGAGTCTTTGATGTGTTTTTTGTGTGTTTATTGTGTTTGTAAGAGAGTAAAAAAAGCTCAGAAATTGTCCATGCAGAGAGCAAAAACCCAGAAAAGTGGTCCGCTTGGTCTGGGGCATGCCTAGGGCTATTTATAGCCCCCAGGCACGAATTTCGAGGTGGCAACCCTCCCTCAAAAAGTGTGGATATGGGTACCTCTGGAAAGATCTTAGCTTCCTAATTTTGAAAAGGTGTGGAACCTGAAAATCTAATGGTTGGATCAAAAGTTATGGCTTTTTGAAGTTTACGGTGCGTCAAACTTGGCGGATCAAAATTAGGGTTTCAACCCATTTTGACAGCCAGATCAAAATTAGGGTTTTTGAGCCCACCTCAAGTCAACTTCGGGTCAAACTTGGTCAAAGTTGTTAAAAATCTCCCAGAAGCTTGGGTTTAGTGTAAATCTATGAAAAATGTTGTTTTGTGGAAGTTTGGACCTCATTTGACCTTCGGTTAAACCTAGGGCTGTCCAGGGGCATTTTGGTTATTTTAGAGAAAAAATGCACTTCGGGTACTTCGGTGCCCGAACTGGTTGCACCACGTCGTTCTAGGTGTTCTCATGGCCCCGTAGAGAGAAAATAATATTTTTGAATTTTTTGGGGTTTAGCACGCAAATCGATAGCGGACAAAATATGGTATCAATAGTCAGCCACATTCTACAACAAGCCAACTAAAGCTTTTTCGTCTATCAGAAGTGCTCTATACAACTTCACTAATAACACACACACACACATATATAGAACTTTCAAAGTCTGTAGAAGTCTATAAGGGGTCTTTGTGCTCTTGGGCTAAGGCCCTTTCTATTGTGGGTTAGAGAGTTGAGCCTAGCCCACTATCTTAGTGGAACCTTGTTGAGGGGTCAATCTGTGCAAAAGACAAACATCCCAAAAGAAAAACAACAAATAGCAAATGCATATATTTATGAATGCACAGATATCCGTACATGTACATACATACATACATACATACATACATACATATATATATATATATATGTATGTATGTATATACTTATTATGGCAAAAAGACTAGTCAAAAAAGCAATTAGCGTATTTAAAGCAGTAGAATGTAAATGCTAGGCTTTCCACAAGAAGTGAACTAAAGAGAACCTAAACCCCAAGTTGGACAACCTTATTGTTGGACTACACTATTAAAGTTGTGCATTTTGGAGAATGGGTGTAGATAGCTACTTCTTGTTTTGTTGAGATTACAAAGGTGGGTTTGCCATGAGAGGGAGAGACAAGACTGCCTATTGATGCATGATTTTTCTGCCGTGTTCACTCTTTTGCCTTTCTAAGTTTTACTTCACTCTTTCTCTTTTCTCTCTTATTTCTGTGGGGCCAGAATAAGTCAGCAGCCCCGGCCCACTCCAGGCCCAGCCCAGAGGCCCATGCCGAGGACGCCTCCACGATCCGAGGTCCGAGGACCAAAGTTTAGAGCCCAAGACCCAAGGAGCATTGCCGAGGATGGTTACATCCTCGGTAGTTCGAAGACAGAAAGTGGGCGTACGGCACACCCTTAAGGGGAGTCTCCCCAAGCATCCAAGGAGCAAATAGCGAGAACCAATCACCGGACATTGAAGCATGGCGGAGAAGCAAGTCCCAGGCGAACTGTCACCTCCACATTAAATGCCCTCAACTAACGCTCTGGCCGCATTAATGAGGATAGGACCTCTGAACAGTGCCGTCTTGAGCGCTGCAACCCACTGGAGGTATGGGAATGCGGCTGATGGGACAGGCACTCGAGTGGAAACCGGATCAAGCAACAAATGTAGGGCTAGGATCAACTGAGTGAGGAGTATATAATGTGAAAATCCCTCTTGTGAAGGGGACGGACAAAAAACCAGAGAAAAAGGAATACTGTAGCAAAGTATTCTCTCTCAGCTCTTGTAATCCTTCTGAAAAGAGATAATAGTAGTTTCCAGCTCCATAAGGCACGTCCGAGGAGTCTCATTGTGTGTTTAAACCCCCGTTCTAGTTATTAGCTACCACGTACAACCATGCATGGCCGTTGCCTTCTTTACTGAGGCCTAGCTCTTGAGCCCATCCTCTACAAATTTATTGAAGGGTTAGTTGGGCTTGGGCCCACTCTCTCAATCCATAGAGAGCGCTCGAATCCACCCCCTACAATTTCCTTTTCAGTTCCCTATGTTCCTTGCCTTAGTCGCTATCTTTTTTCCATTTATGGCTACTATTCCTATTTATACTAGATTAATCCTATGTGATTTCCCTCTTTTACCCTTGTTGCTTACCAACCATTTTTGTCTGTTGTGAACAACTCCTCAGAGGTGCCCACTGTCCTATTGGCTGTTTGGCCTCCACTACACCTGGGCATGCTCAGGGTTTTCTCTCTCTTCCACTACCCATCCCATGACAAATTCTTATCCATTTGGTTCTACTATAAGTCTTTCTCTCTCTTCTTGATGGTAAAGCTTTAGGTCTCTCTCTACCTATCTCTCTAGCATGCATCAAGTTGTCCTAGCCATTTGCTACCTATTTTGGGCAAAGGTGCCTTCCCAGTAAAGCACCTCTAAAAAGAGGTCATGACTAGATATCGAAAATAGGTCATTTTCTTCCCTTTACCAAACTACACCCTTTAATCCCTTTGACCATGTACCCACCCCCTTACATTGGCTGAGTACAGGTCTGTGGTGCTTCGACCATAGCATGGTTGTCTTATTGCTTCATGCCTTGTCTTCTTCCTTTCCCATGCAGTTTCTGCCGTTGCTATTCAATTTTGTCTTATTTTGCTCTTTATTGAAGCTGAAGCCCTTCACTCATGTCAGCCCCTTATGAGGAATGGCATGGGCTTGTTGGGCTTGCCCCCCATCTTACCTTTTCTTGAGCCTGTGGACTTTCAACATCTTATTGCTTGCTATTGATTCTTGTTGGGCTGGCCTATTGGGCCTTTCTCTTTCCCTTTCTTTCTTTGGGTCCATTCAAGGCTTGTTCTCTTTTCTCTTGAAAAGGGCCACTTCACTGTGGCAAGCTCTTCCACACAACCCATAGGCCAATGTGTTCCACTCCTTGCTCCTCATGGGTATGCCTTTTCTTTAGGCTTTCATAGCCCTATTGTTCCTACCATTATTTCCTAATCTTTTCTTTCTTTCCTTTAACTTGTTTCTGGGCTTTTCTACTGTTGGGCCCCTTTTATCAAAAATGGGTATCAACAAAATCCAAAGAAGAAAGGAAAGGTGTCATTTAATTGGTTAATGATGCGGTGCAGTGACCCATTTCACAACATTCTAGTAGCCATTTCACAACATTGACCCATTTCTTTCACATTTATAAATTCTCACTTCAATTGTTTCTCCATTGCACAAATAGGATGATCTCTCTCTCTCTCTCTCTCTCTCTCTCTCTCTCTCTAAACGTTGTCTTTTAGCATCGAACCCAAAACCCCCCTCTCTTCCTACAATTCTTCACTTTAGTAAACAAGTGATGTCAATGATATTATAAATTTTACAATATTAGTTTTATAAACTACAATGGTTTCATTTAAACATATGACATAAAATGTAGTTAAAAAAATGTACATATTATATTAAATTACATTATTGATGTAGTTCCAATAATAATCATTATTTTTTTTTTTTTGGTAATAATCATTATTACATCACTTTGTAAGTATTTTTTAAGGTTAAATCATTAATATCCATTCTCAAAAAAAAAAAAAAAAAAAAAAAAAAACCCATTAGTATCCTTATTCTTTAACATTTCCCATAATCAAACACATAACCAACCCACCTCATCTAATCTCCATGTGCCACTATGGGTATATTTTTTTTTTGAGAAACCACTATGGGTATATTGGTCGACTTGAGTCAAGTTATCACCTAGGTAAGACCAACTCATCATTACTATTATTCAATGTTTTTATACATAAATACAAATTACAAACTAGTATTAAAATTACTTATACTATTATTTAAGGGGTTTTCCCTGTTTGGATTTCTTTTTTTTTAGTTCAAAAATGCTTCTACACCCTTATATTTAAGTAGAGACAAAACTAAATAACAATCCAGTAAAAATGCAACTCTAATCCCCACTAAAATATTACCTAAAAAATAGGACCACACTCCTGTTAATTTTCAAATTACTTCAATCACTTATAAATTAGATTCTCAAAATAAAAATTATATATATAAATATAAAAACACAGAGTTTTTTTTTTTTTTTTGCTAAAAAAAAAAAGCCTCATTACACGCGCAAAGCATGTGTAATGAGGCTAGTTCTAAGTAACAATTTTAAAACGAGTTGAAAGAAATTTGTATTTATATCACCCAAATATAAGAGTGCTTACATTAATCAATGTATAATAGTATAAAAATTAAATTTTGCACATGTAACTTTAGAAATCATCCACATCAATTTATGTAAACTAGTGTAAATTTGAATTGTTGCTATAGTATCACGTTTATCATGCAAGTTGAAAATTTGAAATTGATAACATATGTATTAACCCAACATGATAAATATCTCAAGCATGTTATGCAGTGTCATGTTCATAGTTATTAAACTCGGACCGGCCTGACCAGTTAGACCGAAAACCGGTGACCCACCCAACCTTCATGTAATCGAGTACCTCTACCCACAAAACACAACCCAACCCGACAACATCGTACAGCGCACGTGATTGTTACTTCTCAAACTGTACTCCGTCGCCACTGACTTCACTCAAGCCACGCCTACACACTTTTTTTTTTTTTGGCAGTTCTTCTTTCTCTTCTTTAGACCATGCTGCTGCTAACCTGCGCCCATCCCTGCTTAACGTACGCACCCTCCTCCGATGAGGCCAGCATTTTTTTTTTTTCTTTTGATATGAAAACGTCAACTTTCATTCATCATGAAATTGAAAAACAATAGAGAGTACAACCGGCAGGGATTACATCTAAATACAATCGTTTTGGATCAGGTGAGAGATCATGGAAGGATAAGTCAATTTCCAGACCTTAGATTCTTCTCTTCTTCTGGCCTCCTGAGCTAACTCGTGTGCAACTCTGTTGTAATTCCTTTTCACATGGTTTGAGCTCCAGCTATTAAAGTCCTTAAGGATGAGAATAATACATTAATACCATGAACTAAATGACCAAGGCAGCCTCCTATTTCTCTCTTTTCTACGCTTTGAATTGCTGTCAACGCATAGGATTCAACAATGATATTTGATATCTTCATCTCTTTGGCAAGCAAAATACCTGATTCAATAGCCAGCATCTCCACTTCCATCACTGAGAACAAACCGGCTAGATACTTAGACCAAGCTGCTATAACCTTTCCCTTCAGAGTCTCTAATGACCACTCCAACCCCCGAGTTTCTTCCTTGCTCAGAGGTGGCTCCGTCAACATTGATTTTAAAGGCCCCATGAGGTGGAGTTTCCCACTTTCCGCTCGCCATAGTTCGATGCGGGAGCTGATTCCCCCTGGGTATGTCTGTCCCTTTTCTTTTTTCTTTACTTCTATTAATATCAATGAAGCATGGGTGCGTTTCGGGACTCGGATATGGGTGCAAAACTTGACAATTTTTTAAAATGGTGGGTGTGGGTGCGGTAGGACTCAGCGATTAAAAAATTATTAAAAATATTTTTATTTATATTTTTAATATATTATTAAGTATACTTTTTCATATTATATAAATATATACCAAATTTAAGAGCAATAGTAGATAATAACTAAAAAATGATGTGACTAAAACATATACCAATAGTTTGAATGAAGTGACTGAGTGGTTGTCTCATAAGGGAGACAAAGACCGAAGATAGAGGTAGAGAGTGAAGGCAAAGAAAAGCCAAAGCGAACTGAATTTTTTTTTTTTTCCTCTTTTTTTTTTATCAAATGTCTAATGAAATCAAAATCTATTTGTGGAATTAAGCCCCAAACGACCTCAACAGCTTCTTACACCGCAGAGAGCACAAAGAGACAAGTGACGGAGTGAGAGAGAGCTACCACCAGCGCAAATCGGCCTTGTCGGTGTGAGAGAGAGCACGATTTTGGCCTAAATCAGCAATTTCAGCGGTTTCGCCCGATACAGCTGATTCGGCCTGAGTTGATGCGAATCAGCCTGATTCAGCGCAAATCAGGTTGAGTCGGAGCCGCATCGGCACGAGTCATGAAAAAAAAAAACACGTGGCAGGATACGGCCCGACGCAGTACCAACGCGTGGGCAGCAGTGTCCCTCGTATGTCGCTGCGTCAGACGCAGGTGCAGCTCCTTTGGTGCCGTGTCCGTGCTTCCCAGATTAATATATCACACTAGATATGTTTTTTTATTTATTTTTTTTATTGGGTAGGTTTTAGTTTTCATATATGGTAAAATTATAAAAATTAAGAAGAAAAAAAAGGTCTGAAGTTTGAGTTTTCGTACCTCAAGTATTAAAAAGTTAATAATTTTGTCAATAAAAATTTCAAAATATATTAGTTTCGTTAGAGAAAGTATATGAACACAAAGAATCTCACAACATTTTCACATGACGTTGAGGTGGCCATGGGTTTATGCAAACATTGCTATGGACACAACAAAGTTAGTAACTTTTTTACAACTTGTTAAGGTCTCAGATTGTGATTAGTGTAACATCAGTTTTGTCAAATTACCGATTTTTCCAAAAGCTTAAACTTTCCAGAGATGGTGAATTTATTCATTTAATCTAACAAGTTTCACTGGTATCATCATGTTTATTGTACACAAATCATAACTTGCTGCCTCAGCAGTAATGAGAAATATTGTGAACTTATTGTGTTTAGACTTATTCGGGTGTGTGTGAGTGTGAGGTGATGGGCCTCGGTGTAATATCTTTTTTCTCTGATTCTATTTTATTTTGAGTTGTGATGAGCTCTAGCGTGTATGAGGTGCCAGGATGCCTCAACTTGTGAAAATATTGTGCACATAGAAGAACTCCTTTTGTTATTCTGTCTATTTGTCCTTCAATTAGTTTATTATAGACCATGTCAGATTTTTAACGTGTCTTTTATCACTTGGTATGTCTTCATTTGAGGACAAGGACCCTCTCCATTTGAAACGGAACACTCCATTTAAAGTTAAGATTTTATTTCTTCTTATAGTGGGAATATGCCATCTTAAATTTTAAATGACATGATGAAACTATTCTTTATATTTGTAATATTTAATTTGGATCTTAAAATGTGTTCATTCAAAATGTAGAGGATTTCCTCTGGAAGATAAAATTTATTTTATTTTAAACTTTATTTTATAATGATTATAATTTATATGCTTACAAAATATAAAAAGAATATCATATCATATATATATATATATATATATATTATATTAAAGTCAAAGCACAATTATAATCCAAATTAATTTCTAATTGTTGTCTAATTTTGTGCCACATGTTCAATATAGTTTTCTTAATTTTAGTGCTAAGTGATCGATTCATAATACTTAGCATAAAAGTCAAGATGATCATTTAAGTAAGACTACCCCATCATCACTGTTATTGAATATGTCTATGCATAAACACAGGATACAAACTAGTGTTAAAATTATTTTAGGTCATTTTTAAAAAACAAGTTGAAAGGGATTTGTATCTGTATCACCCAAATATAACATGTTTATCATGCAGTTTCTCCCCAATAATGGTCCACATTCAACATTTGAAGCAAGTCCAGATTATGTACCATTAGAAGTTTCTTTAACATAACTCATAAGAGACAAATGTTACATTGAACAGAAGAGGAAGGGAGAGTCAATTCAAAACTAAAATTATCTACTGAACATCAGAATATGAATCCACGGAATGATTCATACAAAAGAATCTCTAACATTGGCGTGGCAAAATATTTCTTAATTGCTAAGTAATTTTTGGCCATGACTAATTAGAGAGATAAACCTTCCAACAAATCATGGCCTTACTTACATTAGTTAGATGAATACAAGGACCTCTCTCTGGCAATCACTTGAACTTCAAACAGTGGCTAAGAAGTTCTTAACGTGGCTGTAGGCCTGACCGCCTGAGGCATGTCAACTGTTTTTTATCCCTTCTCTGCCAGATTTTCCAATTATACCACACTCATAGGCCATAGCTTCATAAATAAGATCCCTCCTTCCATGGTATTTCCGGGCTTATCGCGTCTTTAAAAGCTTTAGCTTTAGACATTTTGATCCTATCTTCCATGGATTTCCGGGCTTATCGCGCCTGGCTATATCTACACGGTGTGTAGCTTATATTGTGCTCCAGAAGAAAGAGATGGAAGTATCAATGCTGAAAGTGAAAGGATGAGAGAAAAGAGAATTTTTAAAATTTTCTTGTTGCCATTATGTAGTGGAATTGAAATCAATGTGTCTAATTTGATGGAAACAAGCTATATACCATTAGTACTAAATTGATGCGTTCACAAGTTGTGGATCCTGCTTAAAATATTATAAATTTTATGTAATTCTCAGATATCACAGTCTAAATATGACATACAGAGATAGAGAATGATAAAGAAATTTCTAAACACAGTTTTGTGCTTACCCTCAAGCATTTATCAAATATAAGTATATAGCCAAAAAATAAAAGATCTGATCATTAGGACCAAGAAACTAGTAAATGGCAAACAAATAGATTCTCTTTAAAAAGAGAAGTAAAATAAGAAATACTAGGAATGCTCATTGTTCTGATAAATAGATTTATTCTAAGACCTGCCATCTCAAAACCAAGCGTATGATACTAGGAATGCTCAATGAATAGAAATAATTGGATCAAAGACACTAATAATGTCTGTAACAGCAAGATAATAGTTTCATTTTTCAGTCTACAAAGAATTATATCAATGCCTATCACAAGACCTGATGATGTCAAGAGTTTCACCAGTGAGCCACACGATACCTATGCGCTTGAATGTCAACCTGCACAGCACAAAGAAGGGGAAACCTTGCAGAGAGCACCGGTGTAGTGCCGGCCGAATACCCTCCGAAGGTTAAGTCAGAAAGCATGCTCACAACTCTAAAGTGCTAGAGAGGGTAAATTATGCGTACCTTGAGTTGTGAGGGTAGCGGGGCTTTTATAGTAGTAGAGGGTGGACTTCTCTTTCTTGGAGTAGAAGTCTTTTCCATGTAGGAATCCTTTTGAACGTAGATTGCGGAATCCTTTCCCTATAGGACTCTTACATCAAACGTGGACCGCAAGCATCTTATACCAAGGATCTTTATGGCCTTTGGGCCTGCTGATATTTCACATTGGACCTGTCCACTATCGGCCCACAGGAAATAACTGTTAGGCCCATCTCTAGCCCAAATTCTTCCTCTTCAGTTGCCCCCTTCACCTCATGGGTCCGTCATACATTAGTGGACGGAATCATGGGGTGACGATAATACTGAGGGATGACGGTTGAAAGGGGCTGTGGGTCGTCGGTCCTAGTCACCAAGGATGACGGTAAGAAGGTTTAAACAGTTAGTAATCTGGTAATCGACAAGGCCTGAAATGCATTAAATGGCCATCGACACGTGTCACGTTTCTACAGGCCATTGGATGGGATCGAAGCGTCGCTTCGTCTTCCGTGCACTTCTCTTATAAATACTACTTCCTCCTCCTCTCATTTTTCACTTTCAGAAAGAATTTCATTGTCAGAGAGAGACCGTCGCACCTGTCAGAGAGAGAGACCGTCCACCTACTGCAACCGTCAGCGATACCTCCGTTCCATCTACTTTTTCCAGGTAAGCCATTTCTATCCGTCTTATATTTAATTCCTTATATTAACTATGAAAAAACAACTCCCTTTCTTTCCCCGTCATATTTTGTAACATCCATTATAGCCTTAGGTTTTGTCCTTACCTGTAGGAAAATGTCTAGTGCGTCAAGTAACCAGTCCGTCGTTCGTGACGGAGAGTGTTATGAGGAGGTGTATCCGTCAGGTCATAAAGACCGAGAGGATCTGAGCGAGGATAGGAGTCCGTCTGCATCTTCTCCTTCCTCAACAAATGAGGATATGGAGATTGTAGAAGTAGTTGAAGAACAAGTAGAGGAAATTAGACCCGTCGTGGGAGCGGACGGACTTAGGCTGTTCGTCATGCTGCCGGAGTGGACGGTCAATGCGTTCACATCAAAAATCAAGGAGCCACATTTCAGCACCATTAAGGACAACTACCAAATCCCTGACCATATTCCCATCCGTCTACCGTATAAGTCAGAGAAATGTTATTACGAGGGGATCGACGGTGTTGGGATATATGAGCAGGTGCTCAAGGCTGGCCTTAGATTCCCTCTGAGTTCCCTCCATCGAGAACTCCTACAACATTTGGGATTGTCCGTCAGCCAGATATCCCCAAACGCCTGGCGAGTCTTTATTGCCATGGAGGTGCTGTACGGAGCCATGTCAGGTGGTAGGCGTAGGCTGACGGTGAGGGAATTCCTTCACTGCTACTGTCCGGATGAGATAGACAAGTCGAGGGGAATGTATAGCTTCGTCCCCAGGAGCTCCGTCTTAAAGGTTATCTTTGAAACCCCAGATTCAAACAGAGACTGGAAGAGCCGTTACTTCTTCATAGAAGGAGACGGTTGGATGTGCCGTCTAGGGGAGACGGATCACATGCCTGTAGACACGACGTGGGGCATTTTAGCTGAGTCTGGTATACCCGTCATACATAAATAACTTAGCTTTATTTTTATCACTTTATCTAGTTTTCTTTAAACCTTGTGCCCGTCTACTCTGTTTTTTTTCAGTCCGTCAGCGCCCCCAGATAGAGCTAGAAGAATTCAGCTTTTTGGAAAAGATTTTCAAGAAGACCAAGCCGGAGGAAAGGACCTGGGCAAAGCTCGTCACCCTTGATACTATTCATTGGTATTGTGACGGTCCTGATCCATCTCCAGCGGCAAGAAAGTACGACAAGAAAGTCCGTCAACGTAAACTTCTAATCTTAGAACCTTCTTTTTAGTCCGTCTACTACTCTTTTTTATAGTTTACTCCGTCTACTTTGGCAGAAATGGATGACGCTAAGAGAAAGGCAATGATTCGAGCAAATGCTGCCAAAAAAAGGGGGACGGGTGATGTTGAGCCGAAGGAAACGGGTACCCAAAACCCATTAATGAAGAGAAAACCACCTTTGAAGGGAGACCGTCCATCCAAAAAAGCCAAGGTTCCTCTGGACCCCGTCCTGGGTCTTATGGCTGGAGGAACTAAATCCGTCACCCCAGTCAAGCACGGGGTTGGTAAGGGCCTTATGGGGGGTCCGTCGACTAGTGACAAGAAGCCACCTCCCCTTCTTAGGGACGACCCTAAACATGCCTTGGAGCAACTTTCTTCAATAATGTCCTCCGAGGACTATGAGGACCTGAGCAATCACTCGACGGAGGCGATGGGTGAGACGGGGCTCTTCAGTATAGCTCAGGTAATGGTCCTTCCAGTTATTTTTTATTTATCCGTCTATACTTGTTTGCATATGAGACTAATTTTTCCCGTTCTTCAGGCCATGGTGATGATGAAGGGTCTCTTTGGACGGTGTTTGAACCATGAGACGACCCTTGGCCGTCTAAGGGAGAAGGCTAAGGTGACGGAGCACGAGCTGGCCCAGCTTCAAGCCTGGAAGGTTATTCAAGAAAAGAAGCTCAAGATGGCTGAGGAGGCACGGGACCAGTACCTCGGGGTGACGGATAAAATGAAGAAAACTATTGAGAAGAAGGATGTAGAACTCTGTCGGGCCAAGGAGGTCGCTGTTCTCGAGTACCGTGACTCTGAAGCCCTCCTGACGGAGTTAGGGGTCTCATATGCTGACGGATTCGATGAGGCTCTCCGTCAAGTCAAAGCTCTTTACCCACAGCTTGATTTGGCATCCGTCAGCATAGACGCCGCTGGTCAAACGTCCGTCCAACCTGCGCAGTCGGAGGATACGGAGGAAATCTTCGGCGAGAAGGCTGCCCCTGACGCCCATCTCGACCAGGCCGTTGTGGACAGCGACCCAAAAGAAGGCTCGGCCCGTCTTGCTGAAGAGAACCAAGCTCCCGTCGTAGGATAGTATTGTTTTTGTTTTTATTGTAATGAATCTGTAGAACAATACATGACCCCGTCATGTCTTCAACTTCTGTAAAAACTTTCTTTTGGGTATGTTTTTGTTACCCTTTGGCTTTCCTTTAATTTTAATGTGACTTAACATACTCCGTCATGTTTTCAATTGTTGCAACACTTGTGTTTGGATACGATTTTTAAATGACTACGTTTACATGAACGGGCTTGGTTAAGTGTTGTGCTCTAGATTTAATTTGTTAACTTATGACCGTCGCTTAATATGTATGTCAAGGACCTAATGCAAGTTAATGCTTGGATAGTAATAACCGTCCACTTCGTGGAAATTGGCGTAATCCTTAGCTTTGGATTTTGAAGTATCCGTCGTTAGATAATGTCTTTTTAACCGTCTGAATTTACTTCGCGGATCACTATTTACTGTCCGATTTGATTCGTTATCCGTCCACTATGGGATTTCGGACAACCTTTACTTAGGACGATCCGTCCATTGTGTGGGATTAGTTTTATCCGTCCTCTTATGGGGACTTAGAATTTTCATTCCTTGGGATGATCCGTCCACTACGTGGACTGTGTTTTTATCCGTCCTCTTATGGGGACTTAGAATTTTCATCCCTTGGGATGATCCGTCCATTGTGGACTTTTGTCTTATCCGTCCTCTATGGGACTTGTTATTTTCCATCCGTTTGGAATGGTCCGTCCACCTTGTGTACTTATTTTTATATCCGTCCAGCTTGTGGACTTGGGATTTTCCATCCCTTTGGGATGGTCCGTCCACCTTGTAGACTTATTTTTGTATCCGTCCAGCTTGTGGACTTTGGATTTTTCATCCCTTTGGGATGATCCGTCCACCTTGTGGACTTATTTTTGTATCCGTCCAGCTTGTGGACTTGGGATTTTTCATCCCTTTGGGATGATCCGTCCACCTTGTGGACTTATTTTATATCCGTCCAGCTTGTGGACTTAGGATTTTTCATCCCTTTGGGATGATCCGTCCACCTTGTGGACTTATTTTTGTTTATGTAGGAAAAACACAGTAGAGTCTGAATACTTCTCTTTACTGAAAGAAAATAATGCTGAGGAGAATGTACCTGCCCCCTCGGGCTTAAAAAGATACTTGTAGAAAAATTTGTTCGAAGTAGAGAGCAAAACTTAAATAACCAGAAAATTGTCTGAGGTAAAGAACTTTATAAAAAACAAAGTAAAACATAGTAATAAACTGGAAACTGGGGGAGAGCCGACAATCTTCATGGTGCTTCTACTGGTAGTACCTCCGAAGGTGCTCTGTGTTCCATGGATGTTGAAGCTTCTGTCCGTCCATGGTTTCGAGGTGATAGGTCCCTTTTCTTCTCCAAGAAGAGATCCTGTATGGTCCTTCCCAGTTGGGGCCGAGCTTTCCTTGCGCTGGATCTCTGGCAGCTCCCATTACCTTCCGTAGCACAAGATCTCCGGTCTGGAACTCCCTGTGTTTGACGTTGGTGTTGTAATATTTCACCATGAGGTTCTGGTACCTAGCCAACCTCTGTTCTGCTGTAGCCCGGACATTGTCTATCAGATCCATCTGGAGCCGCAAGGCCTCTTCGTTGCGATCCTTGTCGTAGTTCTCTACGCGATAGCTCGTGAGCCCGACCTCTGCTGGGATGACGGCGTCACTCCCGTACGTCAGCCTGAACGGTGTCTCTCCAGTTGGTGTTCTAGCTGTTGTACGGTATGCCCACAAAACGCTCGGTAGTTCGTCGAGCCAGATGCCCTTTGCCCCCTCGAGCCGGGTCTTGATGATCTTTAGCAAGGACCGGTTCGTGACTTCTACTTGTCCATTGGCTTAAGGGTGTGCGGGCGACGAATAGTGATTTTTGATCCCCAGCTCTGAACAGAAGCTCCTAAATGCCCCTTTATCGAACTGCTTTCCGTTGTCGGAGACGAGCACTCTTGGTATCCCGTACCTGCATATTATACTTTTCCAAACGAAACTCCGTATGTTCTTCTCCGTGATAGTAGCCAGGGCCTCTGCTTCTACCCATTTGGTGAAGTAGTCGATGCCAACGACCAACTTCAGCTGTCTCGCTGCTATTGGGAAGGGGCCCATGATATCTAGTCCCCATTGGGCGAACGGCCAAGGGGCCGTCATAGGCGTCAGCTCCTCGGTCGGTTGCCTGATCAAGTTACTGAACCTCTGGCACTTGTCGCAGGTCTTGACATATGCTTGCGCGTCTTTTTGCATTGTTGGCCAATAGTAACCTGCCCTGATCAGTTTGTGCACTAAGGATCGTGCCCCCGAATGGTTTCCACAGATACCCTCATGCACTTCCCTCATTACGTAATTGGCTTCCTCTTGACCCAGGCACCTCAGGTACGGACGCGAGAACCCTCTTTTGTATAAGATATCGTTGATCAATACAAATCGTGAGGCTTGGACTTTCAGCTTCCTGGCATCATTTTTTCCTTCAGGTAGTGTACCCATCTTTAGGTATGCTACTAATGGCGTGGTCCAACTATCTTCAGAAATCAACTCCTGCACTTTTGTTCCGTCATCAATAAGTGAGGTGAGTTGTACAAATGACAATACCTGTTCGGGAACGAGCATGGACTCTGCCGAGGCTGCCTTCGCAAGACGGTCAGCACATTCGTTCTCTTCCCTTGGGATTTGAACGAATCTCACTGTGAGATTACCGATTCGGTTTTTTACTTCCTCCAGGTACTTCCTCATCCTCTCACTTTTGCATTCGTAGATGCCATTAATTTGACTCGTTATCACCTGGGAATCGCAATGGACGATCATGGATTCGGCACCTGCTGCCTTCGCGAGGTCTAGTCCTGCTATCAAAGCTTCATACTCGGCTTCATTGTTGGTTGTGGGGAAGTCCAGCCTAATCATGCATTCGATTCTATCTCCGTCGGGGGTATGGATTAGTACACCGGCCCCTCCTGCATGCCTGTTGGAGGACCCGTCCGTGTGGATGCTCCATTGAGCCTTTGTGTCTGCCCCCACGCCTTCTGGCCTGGAAAATTCTGCAATGAAATCGGCCACGGCTTGTCCCTTAATGGCATTTCGTGGACGATACTGTATATCAAATTCACTTAGTTCAACCGTCCATAGGGCCATGCGTCCTGCCGTCTCCGGGCTGCTCATGGCTCTCCGTAGGGGTTGATCCGTTAGGACCACTATTGTGTGCGCCTGGAAGTATGGTTTGAGTTTTCTTGCCGCAGTCACTAGCGCGAAAGCCAACTTCTCCATATATGGATACCTTTCTTCCGCTACCCGGAACGCCCTACTTATAAAGTAGACGGGTTTCTGTGATCCGTCCTCCTCCCTAATTAGGGTCGCGCTGACTGCCGCTTGTGAGACTGCTAAATAGAGGTAGAGTTCTTCCCCAGGTTTAGATGGGCTGAGCAGCGGTGGGGATGACAGGTACTTTTTCAAGTCCTCAAATGCTTTCTGGCATTCTTCCGTCCACACGAACGACCTTCTTAACGTACGGAAGAATGGGAGACACTTGTCCGTCGCCTTTGAGACGAACCTATTCAGAGCTGCAATTTTACCGTTCAATCTTTGCACATCCTTGATTGTTTTTGGCGGTTCTAACTCCATGATGGCCCGAACCTTCTCTGGGTTAACCTCTATACCTCTACGGGAAACCATGAACCCTAGGAACTTTCCTGCCGTTACTCCGAATGCGCTCTTGTTCGGATTTAACTTCATATTATACGACCTGAGAGTGTTGAAAGTCTCCTCTAGGTCTTTCAGGTGGTCACGCTCCAGAATGCTTTTTACAAGCATGTCGTCAACATACACTTGCACATTCCTCCCAATCTGGTGTGCGAACATTTTGTTCATTAGCCTCTGGTAGGTTGCTCCGGCATTCTTTAGCCCAAACGGCATCACTTTGTAGCAAAATAGCCCCTGACTTGTGACGAAAGAGGTCTTCTCCTGATCAGCTTCATCCATCTTGATTTGATTGTAGCCGGAGAAGGCATCCATGAAGCTCAAGAGTTGGTGCCGTGCCGTTGAGTCTACCAGTGTATCGATCCGAGGCAATGGGAAGCTGTCCTTCGGGCAAGCCTTGTTGAGGTCCGTAAAGTCGACACACATTCGCCACTTCCCTGTAGCTTTCTTAACCATCACTACGTTCGCTAGCCAGTCGGGGTAATATACCTCCCGAATGAAATCTGCCTCAAGAAGGTTCCTAACCTCCTCGGCTATTGCTTTGTCTCGCTCTTCAGCGAATACTCGCTTTTTCTGTCCCACGGGCGAAAACGTGGGGTTCACATTCAGCCTGTGAACTATGACTGAGCGATCAATACCCGGCGTGTCCTCGTGGCTCCAAGCAAAAATATCCTGATTATTCCTTAGGAACGTTGTTAGGGCCTGTCGTGTGGGTTGACTGGCCAATGTCCCCATTCTGGTTGTCCGTTCGGGTCTTAACTCGTCTAAAGTTACTTCCTCTAGTTCTTCTACTGGTTCTGCTGCGACCCGCTTTTCTTCTACGCACATGGTGTGCTGGTGGTCATCCATTTCCAGCATGGCTATGTAGCATTCGTGGGCGGCCACCTGGTTCCCTCGCAACTCACCGACCCCATACTCCGTGGGGAACTTAATCATCAGGTGGTATGTCGAGGTAGCTGCCTTCCAGGTATTGAGAGTTGGCCGTCCAAGGATAGCGTTGTACGCTGATGAGCAGTCGACTACGAGGAATGTCACATCCCGAGTGATCTGCTGGGATAGTCGCCTGCTGTTACTGGAAGTGTGACCGCACCCAATGGGAATACTCTTGTTCCTCCAAACCCCACCAGCGGGGCATTCGTTGGTATCAACCGTTCCCTATCGATCATCATTTGCTGGAATGCAGGGTAATATAGGATGTCCGCCGAGCTGCCATTGTCGACCAGCACTCGATGCAAGTTATAGTCTCCCACTCGTAGGGTGACAACCAATGCGTCGTCATGCGGATGATGTAGTCGTCGTGCATCTTCCTCTGAGAATTCGACGATTGGGCTATCTCTCCGTGCAATCTTCGGTACCGAGCCCGTCAGTTGAACGTTGTGAACCATTTGGAGGTAAGTCTTTCGGGCTTTTTTGGACGACCCAGCAGCTGATGTACCTCCCACAATCATCCTTATGTCTCCGATTGGGGGTTTCGGACGTTCATTATCCCTTCTGTGTTGATGCTCTTGAGGTGGCTGGTCCGTCCTCTCTTTCCTTACAAACTTTTGCAGTTTCCCTTGTCTAATAAGGGCTTCTATCTGCTGCTTCAGGTCATAGCATTCTGATGTGTCATGGCCGTGATCGCGGTGGAAACGGCAGTATTTGTCTCTTGATCTTTTGCTGGGATCTGATTTTAGTTTCCCGGGGAAAGTTAGAGCCCCCTCGTCCTTGATTTGCATCAGGACTTGATCTATCGGAGTCGTCAACGGGGTGAAGCTCGTGAACCTTCCTCCGGGTGGTTTAGAACGTCGCTCAACTCTTCGGTCGTCTATTCTTGGCCTCTTCGACCCTTGATCCCTTTGTCCTTCCTCCTGTCGTTCCCTCTTCCTTGGCTTATCCTCTCGAGCCTGCAATGCGTCTTCAGCATTCATGTATTTGGTCGCCCTGTAGAGTACTTCTGACATGGTTTTAGGGTCGTTCTTGTGTAAAGAGAAAAGGAATTTGCCCTTCCGCAGCCCGTTTGTAAAGGCTGCTACCAGTATCTTGTCGTCAGCTTCGTCTATTGAGAGTGCCTCCTTATTAAAGCGCGTTATGTAAGCCCTCAGCGTCTCGTCCTCCCGTTGTTTAATACTCATCAGGCAAGCTGTGGACTTCTTGTATCTGTGCCCTCCAATGAAGTGCATTGTGAACTGGGCACTCAGCTCCTTGAAGGTGCTGATCGAGTTTGGCGTTAGTCGGCTGAACCATATCCTTGCAGGGCCTTTGAGTGTCGTGGGGAAGGCCCTACACATGATTTCGTCAGCTATTCCCTGGAGGTGCATCAGGGTCTTGAATGTTTCCAGATGGTCCAGGGGGTCCTTCACTCCGTCCTAGCTTTCTATATGTGGCATGCGGAATTTATGCGGTAGGGGGAAGGCGTTCACGGCGGCAGTGAAAGGTGAGTCCGTGCGATTGACTAGATCGTCCAGGTCACTGGAAACTCGGCCCTTGAGCGCGTTCATCATCACCTCCATCTGTTCCCTCATCGCCTGCATCTCTGCGGCAATTTGTGGCGGCGTCGCATTCGTGAGGGATGGCATGCTCAAATTCGGCCTTTCTGGTCTGCTCGGGGCATGGCTGCCCTCAGGTCTCTCCTGGTTCCTTCTTGCCGCGCTGGTCCCCTCTTCCTCTTCTTGCTGGCCGTTCTGTTCTGCATTCTTCTGACGCAGCTGTTCCTCTAAGTCGTTATTTTGTTTTGTGAGACGTTCCACCGCGGCAGCGAGTGTTTGAACTTGTCTTTCGAGGGCAGTCGTGGGTGGCTCGTCTCCTTGAACGTCGTTGTTGGTTGCCATCGAGCGTGTGAGTACCATGCAACCCTTATGTCTGAAAAACGATAGTATGGCTTTGGATCTCTACTAACGTTTCCCACAGACGGCGCCAACTGATGAGGTCAAGAATTTCACCAGTGAGCCACACGATACCTATGCGTTTGAATGTCAACCTGCACAACACAAAGAAGGAAAAACCTCACAGAGAGCACCAGTGTGGTGCCGGCCGAATACCCTTCGAAGGTTAAGTCAGAAAATATTCTCACAACTCTAGAGTGCTAGAGAGGGTAAATTATGCGTACCTTAATTCGTGAGGGTAGTGGGGCTTTTATAGTAGTAGAGAGTGGACTTCTCTTTCTTGGAGTAGAAGTCTTTTCCATATAGGAATCCCCTTGAACGTAGATTGCAGAATCCTTTCCTTATAGGACTCTTACATCAAACGTGGACTGCAAGCATCTTATACCAAGGATCTTTATGGCCTTTGGGCCTGCTGATATTTCATATTGGACCTGTCCACTATCGGCCCTCAGTAAATGACCGTCAGGCCCATCTCTAGCCCAAATTATCCCTCTTCAAGACCAAATGCCAAACTTAACAAAAGATAAAAAAGATTGCACTTCAAAGTCTTTGTTATATTGCAATTGTTCAAAAAGAATGCAACTTAAAAAGGTTCAAATTAATATGTATGCACTCATGTCCAAAAAGAGAGAATTGGATTGACAAAAACAAATTGATTAAAAAGCCTTTCATTGTCCATACAGTTTGAAGATTGAGGAACGCAAGGTTTTTTTTATTTTTTTATTTTTTTATAATTTTTTTCCCCTATTATACAGTTTTATTACTTTTGGGTTAGAGATAAGGTTTAGTATTTAAATAGAGTGTTTTTTATTGAATAAATATGTTATTTCCCATATAGATTAAAAAAAAAAAAATAGGCACATAAGGCACAAATATCAGTACATAACAGGTTCAAAGATTATTATTTTCAAGATAACAAATACTATTCCTTTTTCAAAATCTAAATTGGGTCCCAAGATTTATTATGTCAACACTGTTGGACCAACCTCTGCATTGAAGATAATATGTTTGTAAAAGCTCCTTATTTTTCTACTGTATTTGGATTATAAATAATCACATATAATACTTTAGAGCAAGACATACCACCCCAAGTGAAACCGTCTGCCGAATGAATGTGTGTTTCGACACAGACATCTGCTCATCTTCGTCTGATTACTGCAAAGATAAATCATACACCAATTTTTTGGATAAATAATTCTGAATTGACTATCACAGAAAAAGATTTTCAGTGAAAACTTATGTTGACTTGCAAGTTACAACATAGTAGGTCCTGGCTCCGCTTGGGAGGAGAGAATGGAATGAAATAGAAAGGAATAAAAAGAATAATTTTAGAATATTCTTCCCTTCTCTTGTTTGGGAGTTTTAATGGAAGGAATGGAAAGTTAATTCCCTTATTTGGGAGTTTAAGTGGGAGGGAATGGAATGAGTAGGAGGAAACACTTATTCCTCTATATTCCTTTAAAACCTCAAATTTTCATTCCCCCCGAAATTGGGAGGAATGGAAGGGAATGAAATTAGATTTAATGATTTTTTTTACTAAAATTTCCAAAATACCCCTATATATTCAACCCTTTATTTTTAAATAGGGGTCTAATAGTAATATTGTCATAAAATGATTTCATTACATTCCCTCCATGTTGCTCCCAAACAGGATTACTTACATTCCATTCATTTTAATTCATTTCCATTCCTTTATTTTAAAACATCCAGTCAAAGGTATTTAATTTCATTCCATTCTTTTCCATTCATTTCCCTTATTTAAATACATTCTATTCTATTCCATTCCCTTATGATCATCTCATTCCATTCCATTCTTTTATGAACTCCCAAGCGGAGCCTTAGGAGGAGAGAATGGAATGGAATGGAAAGAAATAAAAAGAATAATTTTAGAATATTCTTCCCTTCTCTTATTTGGGAGTTTTAATGGAGGGAATGAAAAATTTATTCCCTTGTTTGGGAGTTTAAGTGAGAGTGAATGGAATGAGTAGGAGGGAACACTCATTCCTCTCTATTCCCTTAAAACCTCAAATTTTTATCCCCCGAAATTGAGAGGAATGGGAGGGAATGAAATTAGATTTAATGATTTTTTTACTAAAACTCCCAAAATACCCTTATATATTCAACCCTTTATTTTAAAATAGGGGTCTAATAGTAATATTGTCATAAAATAATTATATTTCATTCTCTCCATGTTGCTTCCAAATAGGATTACATTCGTGATTCTCAAAAAAAAAAAAAAAAATAGGATTACATTCCATTCCATTCATTTATTTTAAAACATCCAATCAAAGTTACTTAATTCCATTCCATTCCATTCTTTTCAATTCCTTTCCCTTACTTAAATACATTCAATTTCTTTCCATTTCCTTATGACCATCTCATTCCATTCCATTCCCTTATGAACTCCCAAACAGAGCCTTAGAGTTGTTGAGAAAGAAGAAGATAGGGGTAAAAAAATACACAAACATGCATAAAATAATGGTCACTTTTTCAAATTAGAAATGATATTTCACCATCCATTGGCTTGTGTCATAACTCATATGGAAACAAAAATAATTCCATTAGCCCAAAGGAATGGAAACAAAAATTATTCTAATTAAGTTTTTTTTTTTTGCTAACAAAAAAGACTACTGTATTTTTATAGTTCAATTTCCATAAATAAATTCGACTTTATTTCAATATGGCACACCATTATTTTTATTTAGGAGGAAAAAAATAACTTTGAGTTTAGACTAAAAAACTAAAATGATAATGAGGAATTTGAACAAGGCATAACAGTCATCATGCCCAAAAAAAAACACATACACGCAACAGTCAACAAAGGCCATTTAAAGAACCATGGAGGAAAAAGTGAAAATTTGAGTAGGGTATAGCAGTCTCTACTCTATAAGTTGAAATTATATTATAACAAGTAAATATTCGTTTAATGAAAGAACTATCCATGTATTTTATTAATCATTATAGAAATATACTTACAATTCAAATCTAGGTTTATTTGTCCTTGAAATATAAGTTTCTTCTGGTAAATCATTGACCCGATTTGACAATCCAATAATCTCTTTTGAGATTATATTCATGTTTGATTTTTGAAGGGGTGGATAAATAGGATGATTGGATGGGATTGGCCATGGAAGATGGGAGATAGATGAGCAACTGGAGATGGATGAAGCCATAACAAAGGCACTGAGAATTGAGATGTGTAGGCAGGGCTAGCATAAAGGGTATTTATGCTCCGAGAACATAAACTCAAAATAAAAGCGTGGCACATAAGTAATGTTAACTTTGGAAACTTATTCGAGCATTTATTGCAATTATGGAAACAAAATAAATGGCAGTTTATTACATTACAATTAGCTACAAATAAAAAAGGCCCCTCTGATTTTCATGCTAGACATGCCTTACATGCCATTTTATGATCAATGCAATTTGATTGTCCACAACCGACTATCCATATATTCCATCAGTTTAATTTCTTACCAAAACTAAAAAATGCATGCATGTTTGTTTTTACTTTTTCCCCATGTATAGCATATTTGTAATCTCTTGTCTGTCAAATTATGATTTTCACATAACAACCTAATTCTAACCTCTAATGATTCTCAAAAAAAAAATAATTCTAACCTCTAATTGGTAGTTTAGAGATGTAAGTCGGGTCAATAAGGATAATGAAAATGCTTGATAATAGCTTGTCTTCTAAAATATTCTTGTACAACCTAAAGCTACTTCTCATACTAATTAGTTGATAAAATATGTCTCATAACCTAAATACAGTTTAGATTTTACCATGATAGTCCTCATACTATGAATCTCAAGAGTTTTTACGATAACTTCACCATAAAGTTTCTAAAAATTCAATCACTTTGAAATAAGGACAATTATTAGATACTCCCAGAGTATCATAAATGCGTACTCTCTCCTCTCCCATTTCACATAAATGATGGGTCCCACCATGAATTTAATTAGTGGGACCCACCATTCATGTGAGATGAGGGAGTACGCATTTATGATACTTCAGGAGTACATAATAATTTCTCTTGAAATAAATAGATTGGATTTTGCTAAATCACCAACATTTAAACAAACATTTTCTATTACCATTTTTTTTAGCATTTATTGAAATTATTAATGAGGAATCAAAATCCACTATTCTTAATTCATAGTCCTACTACCATGCACCATTGGAGTGGTAATCACTCCACAAGTATAAGTTCTTATGGGGTAGGGGGTAGGGGGATAAGGACTGAGGTTCAAGTCTCTAGAAGAACATTTTATACACATATATACTTAGATTAAGTTAGAGTATGATTTCTATCTCAAAAAAAAAAAAATCATAATTATCGTAGCCAATTGATTAGTGTGGGGCCTGAGAACTTGGCAACCCCGACCCACTTTATATCCGGCCCAAGACCCATGCCGAGGAGGTAGGAACGTCCGAGGATGAAGTGTGAAAGTCTAAGTTGCTAGGAACTCTGCCAAGGATAACCCTGCCCTCGGCCAACTGAGACCAACACTAAGCGGAGGAGCAAGTCCAGGATAAGCTGTCACCTCCACACTAAATGCGCTCACCTAACTCCCTGTCCGCACTAATAGAGAGATGTGACCTCTGGACAGGGCAGCCTTGGTTGCTGCAACTCACATGAGTGCTGGTAAAGTGGCTGATGGGATGGGCGGTCAGAAGGGAGGGGCATGGATGATCAACAAGTGGAAGAGAGAGATTGTGGAGAAATGACTATATAAGGGGAAGAAACAGATCAGCTAAGGGGGTCCTTTTCCCTGGACGATCCCTAGGAGGGAGAGGGGAGAGAGACAACTATCAAGCTCCTCGGACCGGTGCCGAGGACAGACTTTGGAGGATAATCTTGGCTCGCCTGCCTTCTACGGTGGCGAATGCTACATTAGGCGTTGTTCGCATGCTAGGGCTTAGTTCTTAAACCCACTATCTACAAATTTATTGTAATGGGCTAGCTGGGCTTAAGTCCACTCTCTCAATAGTAGAAGTGCTCAAACCCGGTCCCTACAATTAGAATAGAGGTTGTCTTCAATTGCTTAAAAATGACAGCATGATCAATTTTTTAGCAGAATAAATTTATTGATAAATTTGATTAACTTGTCAAAATTGGAATCAAACCTATTAACCCACCTGAATTCAAAAGATAAAAATACGGGATATTTGGATCCATTAAAAAAGGACCAATCAATACCCAACTCGTTAAAACAACGGTTGGATTAGCTTGACATGTGGGCCACATTGATAAACCTGTTTTCTTTTTATTTTCTTTTCTATTTTTTGAAAAAAACAAACAAACTCAATTTCCTTAATTTTAGACTTGGGGTAATATTTAGCAATTAACTTATGGAACAATCATAGCCATAAAATTTAAAAATTCATTGACACATTTCTTTCACATTTATTAATTCTCACTTCAATTGTTTTGCTAGAAAACCTTCTATAAAGATAGTTTTCCACATTTTTCAGTGTTTTGTAGCATAAAAAAAAAGTCAATAGAAAACTATTTTTAGTCAACGAAAAACTCTTATAAAAATAAGGCTTGTTTTCTATAGGTTGTTTTCCAAAAAAAAATTTTGGAAAACAATCTCTTTCTCACACAGCGCATAACTCTTATAAATATTATCTTCTTTTGACCTAGAAAACAATATTTTCTTTCACTCATTCAGCCTTTCTCACAATAAACTCTCTCACTTCTTCTCTTCCCTTTTATTTTTTCTCTCTTCTCACATCCTCTCTATCACCCCCTCTGGGCTCTTCTCCTCCCACAAATTTCTCTCTCTATCTGCCTCTCTTATTTTTTTTCTCCCTATTTCTTCTCCCCTTTATAACACCGTTCTTTAATAAGGTTTTTATTTTATTTTTTCTCCTCACAAATCGGTCAACAGTTTTATAACAATTTTTGGTATTTATCAAACTATTTGTATTGGATTAGTTTGCCAATAAAACTATTTGGCCTCTATTGCATTTTGAACTATTTAAAATGGAACTTAAGGTTATAATGGTTATTTTGAATTATGAGAAGTATGGTTTATATATATATTATGTACTATTTGAAATTGGATAGCTAATTTTGATTGTATCCGTTGTCAAAATTTTAGTTTGAAAACCAAATTCATTCTTGGTTTATTTATTTATATTGATTACATTAGGTGGGTTTACACAATACACACATTATACATGTTTTAAATTATACAAAAAAAATGTTATAAAAACTGTGGATACCAAACATTAGAGAGCATTCTCAAGTCAATTTTCAAGGTTATTACCAAGCAGCGAAAAATAAAATAGTTTTCTAGAAAATGCTCTCTAGAAAATGAACAATTTTCTAGAAAACGTTAATGCTAAAACAAACAGAGCGTAATATGATGATTTCTCTCTCTCTCTCTCTAAACGTTGTCTTTTAGCATAGAACCCAAAACCCTCCTCTCTTCCTACAATTCTTCACTTTAGTCAACAAGTGATGTGAATGATATTACAAGTTTTACAATATTAGCTTTATAAACTAAGATGGTTTCTTTTAAACATATGACAAAAAATGTTGTTAAAAAATGTCCTCATTATATTAAATTACATTAGTGATGTGGTTCCAATAATAATCTTATTGCATCCCTTTGTAAGTATTTTTATAGTTTTTTTTTTTTTTTTTTTTTTTTGGAGAAGAAAGTATTTTTATAGTTCAACCCTTAATATCTTTATTCTTTAACATTTCCATATGGTTTTAAAAACTGAAATGGTCAAAAAATCGTTTTTGTCCCAGGTTTTGCCAGACTGGACTAGTGCCTGGTTCCCAATTGAACCAGTTGAATTGGCCGGTCTAGTTCGATTTTTAAATTAGTGCGTTTCTCATAGTCAAACACATAACTAACCCACCTCATCTAATCTCCACATGCCACAATGGGAACATGGGTCCACTTGGGTTAAGTCATCACTTAAGTGAGGCCAGCCCATCATTACTATTATTGAATGTTTTCATACATAAACACAAATTACAAACTAGTGTTAAAATTATTCTAAGTAACATTTTTAAAAAAGTTGAAAGGGATTTGTATCCATATCACCCAAATATAAGAGTACTCACATTAATCAATGTATAATAGCATAAGAAGTAAATTTTTCACATCCAATTTTAAGAAACACCCACATCAATTTATGTAAACTTGTGTAAATTTGGATTATTGCTATAGTATCATGTTTATCGTGCGAGTTGAAAATTTGAACTTGGTAATATATGTATTAACCCAACATGATCAATATGTGAAGCATGTTATGCAGTATCATGTTCTTAGTTATTAAACTCAGACTGCCCGACTGGTTAGACCGAAAACCCGTGACCCAACCTTCATGCAATTGAGTAACTCTACCCACAAAACACAACCCAACCCGACAACATCGTACGATGCACGTGATTGTTAGTCCTCAAACTTTGCTCTGGTTGCCACTTACTTCACTCAAGCCACGCCTACACAGTTTGTGTTGTTTTGGTGGTTCTTCTTTCTCTTCTTTAGACCATGTTGCTGCTAACCTACACCCATCCCTGCTTAACGTACGCACCCTCCTCCGATGAGGCCAGCATTGCAATTTGGGCTTAAGACTTTCATGATTCCTCCTGGGTTTGTCTTCCCATTTCTTTTTTCCTTACTTTTATTAATATATCACACTGAATATTTTTTTTTCTTTTTTTCTTTATTGGGTAGGTTTCAGTTTTCATATATGATAAAATTATAAAAATTAAGAAGAAAAAAAGGGCCTGAAATTTGAGTTTTCATTCTTCAAGTTTTAAAAGGTAAATAATTTTGTCAATAAAAATTTCAAAATCTATTAGTTTCGTTAGAGAAAGTATATGAACTCAAAGAATCTCACAACATTTTCACATGAAGCTGAGATGGCCATGGGTTTCTGCAACATTGCTATGGACACAACAAAGTTAGTAACTTTTTCACAACTTGTTAAGGTGTCAGATTGTGATTAGTGTAACATCAGTTTTGTCAAATTACCGATTTTTCCAAAAGCTTAAGCTTTCAAGAGATGGTGAATTTATTCATTTAATCTAACAAGTTTCACTGGTATCAACATGTTTATTGTACACAAATCATAACCTGCTGCCCCAGCAGTAATGAGAAATATTGTGAAATTTATTGTGTCTTTAGATTTATTCATGTGTGTGTGAGTGTGAGGTGGTGGGCACTTGTGTGTGATGAGCCCTAATGTGTGTGAGGTGCCAAGACACCTCAACTTGTAAAAATATTGTGCACATATAAGAACTCATTTTGTTATTCCGTTTATTTGTCCTTCAATTAGTTTATTATAGACCATGTCAGATTTTTAACATGTTTTTATCACTTGGTATGTCTTCATTTGAGGCCAAAGATCCTCTCCATTTGAAATGGAACACTCCATTTAAAATTAATATTTTATTTCTTCTTATAATGGGAATATGCCATTTTAAATTTTTAATGACATGATGAAACTACTTTATATTTGCAATATTTAATTTGGATTTTCAAATGTGTTCATTCAAAATGTAGAGGGTTTCCTCTTGAAGATAAAATTTATTTTATTTTAAACTTTATTTTATAATGATTATAATTTATATGCTTACAAAATATAAAAAGAATATCATATCATATATATTATATTAAAGTCAAAGCACAATTATAATCCAAATTAATTTCTAATTGTTGTCTAATTTTGTGCCACATGTTCAATATAGTTTTCTTAATTTTAGTGCTAAGTGATCGATTCATAATACTTAGCATAAAAGTCAAGATGATCATTTAAGTAAGACTACCCCATCATCACTGTTATTGAATATGTCTATGCATAAACACAGGATACAAACTAGTGTTAAAATTATTTTAGGTCATTTTTAAAAAACAAGTTGAAAGGGATTTGTATCTGTATCACCCAAATATAACATGTTTATCATGCAGTTTCTCCCCAATAATGGTCCACATTCAACATTTGAAGCAAGTCCAGATTATGTACCATTAGAAGTTTCTTTAACATAAATCATAAGAGACAAATGTTACATTGAACAGAGGAGAGAGGGAGAGTCAATTCAAAACTAAAATTATCTACTGAACATATTCCCATGGAATGATTAATACAAAAGAATCTCCAACATTGACGTGGCAAAATATTTCTTAATTGCTTGGTTATTTTTGGCCTTGGCTAATTAGAGAGATACATCTTCCACCTAAGTATGAGAGTTGCGGAAATCTTCATCCCACTTCCCACAAATGATGACCTTACATTAGTTAGATGATGAATACAAGGACCTCTCTTTCAATCACTTGAATTTCAAACAGTGGCTAAGAAGTTCTTAACGTGGCTGTAGGCCTGAGGCATGTCAAATTTTTTTGATCCCTTCTTTGCCAGATTTTCCAATTATACCATACTCTGGGAGTACCTAAGTATTTTCCCACTCGTAGGTCATAGCTTCATAAATAAGATCCCTCCTTCCATGGTATTTCCGGGCTTATCGCGTCTTTAAAAGCTTTAGCCTTAGAGATTTTGATCCTATCTTCCATGGATTTCCGGGCTTATCACGCTTGGCTATATCTATACAGTGTGTAGCTAATATTGTGCTCCAGAAGAAAGAGATGGAAGTATCAATGCTGAAAGTGAAAGGATGAGAGAAAAGAGAATTTTTAAAATTTTCTTGTTGCCATTATGTAGTGGAATTGAAATCAATGTGTCTAATTTGATGGAAACAAGCTATATAACTTTGGAACTAAATTGATGTGTTCAGAAGTAGTGGTTCCTGGTTAAAAAATGAAAATAAAAGTTCTGATCATTAGGACCAAGAAACTAATAAATGGTAAACAAATAGATTAGCTTTAAAAAGTGGAGTAAAATAAGAAATACTAAGAATGTTCAGTGTTCTGATGCATAGATTTATTTTGAAACCTGTCATCCAAAAACCTAGCATATGATACTAGGAACGGTCAATGAATAGAAATAATTGAATCAAAGACACTCATAATGGTTGTAACAGCAAGATAACAGTTTCATTTTTCAGTCTACAAAGAATTATAGCAATGCCTATCACAAGACCGAATGTCCAAACTTAACAAAAGAGAAAAAAAAAAAAGATTGCACTTCAAAAGTCTTTGTTATATTGCAATTGTACAACTATACTACAAGAGAGACTTTATTGTTCAATAAGATTGGAATTTAAAAAGGTTCAAATTAATATGTATGCACTCATCTCCTAAAAGAGAGAATTAGATTGACAAAAACAAACTGATTAAAAAGCCTTCCATAATCCATACAGTTCGAAGAATGAGGAACGTAAGTTTTTTTTTAAACCCCTATTATACAGATTTATTACTCTTGGATTTGAGATAAGGTTTAGTATTTAGATAGTGTGTTTTTTATTGAATAAATATGTTATTCCCTATTTAGATCAGGCACATAAGGCACAAATCAGTACATAACAGGCTCAGAGATTAACTATTCAAGTTAACAAATGCTATTCCTTTCTCACTTCTAAATTGGGTCCCAAGATTTACTATGTCAACACTGTTGGACCAACCCCTGCATTGAAGATTATATGTTTGTAAAAGCTCCTTATTTTTCTACTAGTGGATTATAAATAATCACATATAAATAGTAAACAAGCTGAAAAACATGAGACAAAGAATTGATATGCAGATATAATATAATACATTAGAGCTAACATTGATAAGAGGACTATGGAGCAGGACATACCACCCCAAGTGACATCGTCTGCCTAGTGAATGTGCATTTCTAGACAGACATCTGCTTATCTTCGTCTGATTACTGCAAAGAAAAATCATACACCAATTTTTTGGATAAGTAATTCAGAAATGATTATCATAGAAAAGATTTTAAGTGAAAAATGTTGATTTGCAAGTTACAACGGATCCTCTAAAGAGTTTTTTGAGAAAGAAGATAGGGGTAAAAAAAAAAAAAATTAAAAAAACACACACACACACACAAAGATACATATTGTCACTTTTTAAATAGTTTCAGCACCCATTGGCTTGTGTCATATCATATGGCATGCAGATGCAATTTCTGAAAATGAGAACTGCGATTTCAATTAGCCCAGCCTAGGATTTTTTTTTTTTTTTAAAGAGATTTTCAACTTATAGTGTCCACTCTCTTTATTATCATACCAAGACACCAATCAGTTTTTTGGTGTAGGCAAAAATTGAATTTTAGATCTTTTATTCAATCATTAGAGACTTTACTAGTTGAACTAATTAAAACTCACAGCCTAGCCCAAAAATGAGAGAATTAAAAAGGCTGAGCAGATTATTTAGGCCATTATTGATATGGTCCAACCCGGTCCAAGTAACACAAATAATTCCATTATTATTTTTGTTAGCAAAAAAAAAAAGCACTTTATTCTGATAATTCAATTTCCAAAAATAATACTATTTTATTTCAATATGGCACACCACTATGTTTTTTTTCTTTACAAGAACAAACCTTGAGTTTAGACTCAAAAACTAAATGATCATGAGAAATTTGAGCAGGACATAGCAGCCGCCATGAAAAAATAAAAAATTAAAACCAAGACCATTTAGAGAACCATTTAAGCAGGGCATAGCAGTCCCTAATAATAACATTCGCAAAAGAAAAGAAATAAAAGAAATAATGTTTGTTTTCTTAATCATTAAAGAATACTTAGTACTTACAATTCAATTGTACATTTAATTCTATTCGAAATACAATTATTTTCTGGTAAATCATTGATCCAATTTGACAATCCAATAATCTCTTTTGAGACCATATTTACTTTTGATTTTTGAAGGAGTGGATAAATAGGATGATTGGTTGGGATTGGCAATGGAAGATGGGAGATAGATAAGCAACTGGAGATAGATGAAGCCATAACAAAGGCATTAAGAATTGAGAATTTAGATGAGTAGCAAACTAGCAAGAAGGGTATTTATGCCCCGAGGACATACACTCAAAATAAAAGCATGGCACGCAAGTAATGACAACTTTGGAAACTTATTTGAGCATTTATTGCAATTTTGGAAACAAAATAAATGGCAGTTTATTACATTACAATTAGCTACCAAATGAAAAAGGCTCCTCTGATTTTCATGCTAGACATGCCTTACATGCCATTTTATGATCAATGCAATTTGATTGTCCACAACTGACTATCCTTATATTCTATCAGTTTAATTTCTTCCCAAAAAAAAAATGCATGCATGTTAGTTTTTACTTTTTCCCTATGTATAGCATATTTGTAATCTTTTGTCTGTCAAATTATGATTTTCACATAACAACCTGATTCTAACATGTAATTGGTAGTCTAGAGATATAAATCAGGTCAATATGGATAATGAAAATTCTTGATAATAGCTTGTCTTCTAAAATGTTCTTTGAGTACAACCTAAAGCTACTTCTCATACTAATTAGATAATAAAATATGTGAGCGTCTCAAAACCTAACTACAGTTTAGATTTTGCTGTGATAGTCCTCATACTGTGAATCTCAAGAGTTTTTAGGATAACTCCACCATAAAGTTTCTAAATATTCAATCACTTTGAAATAAATAGATTGGATTTTGCCAAATCATCAACATTTTTTTATTTTATTACAAGATAGAATTCTACTCTATCCTAATCTAAGTGTATGTGTGTGAAGCTCCCTCCTGAAGACTTGAAAATCACCAACATTTAAACAAACGTTTTCCATTACCATTTTTTTTAGCATTTATTGAAATTATTAATGAGGAGTCAAAATCCACTCTTCTTAATTCACAGCCCTACCACCATGCACCATTGGAGTGATAGTCACTTTACAAGTATAAGTTCTTGTGGGGTGGAGGTAGGGGGATAAGGACTGAGGTTCAAGTCTCTAGGAGGACATTTTATACACATATATACTTAGATTAAGTTAGAGTATGATTTCTATCTCAAATTAAAATAAAAAAAAATCAATCATCATAGCCAATTGATTAGAATAGAGGTTGTCTTCCATTGCTTGAAATTGACAGCATGATCAATTTTTTAGCAGAATAAATTTATTGATAAATTTGATTAACTTGTCAAAATTGGAATCAAACTTATTAACCCACCTGAATTCGGAAGATATAAATATGGGAAATTTGGATCCATAAAAAAAGGGCCAACCAATACCCAACTCGTTAAAACAACGGTTGGATTAGGTTGACATGTGGGCTACATGGATAAACCTGTTTTCTTTTTATTTTCTTTTCCATTTTTTGAAAAAAACAAACAAACTCAATTTCCTTAATTTTAGACTTTTTTCTAGAAGGCCTTAATTTTAGACTTGGGGTAATATTTAGCAATTAACTTATAGAACAATCATAGTCATAAAATTTAAAAATTCATTGACACATTTCTTTCACATTTATTAATTCTCACTTCAATTGTTTTGCTAGAAAACCTTCTATAAAGATAGTTTTCCACATTTTTCAGTGTTTTGTAGCATAAAAAAAAAAATTGGTAAATAGAAAATGTGGGGGGGTAAAAACCCAAAACTACTTAGTGGGCCTGGGGCACCATGTTGAGGCGTATGTTATTTCCGAAGAGCAATAATTGGATGGGAGAGCCCATCTGAAGGCAGGAAGCCCAGAAATGAAGGTTGGTTGTAGTCCAAGGAGGTAACCTTCCTTCCGAAGAGGTTATTGTGGTCCGAAGAGGTTTTCTCCCTCGGATGCGAATATCCTTGATCAATCAAACGTGTGGACGGTCCGAATGATTTTCTTAGCAAGCCTGGTGATTATGATAAGCCCTAGGTACATCTGGAGATGATAAGAATGAAGAAATATTTAAAGGAAAAGCTGCTACCACCGTATTTAATGCACTGTAACAGCTTTTCTGGCCGCATTTATGTGGAGAAGACCCTTGAACAGTGTAACCTCAGCTACCGCCACTCACAAAGAACTAAAATGGACACATGACGTGACATGCACTTAAGTAGATACACAGATGAAGAACAGGTGGACGATGGAGATGATGGGGAAGGGTGCTATATAAAGAAGAAGGGTCCCTGATAATGGGGATCGAAAAAAAGGCAAGAGAGAAAAAAGAAAAGCTTTACTGTAGCTCTGAATGTTGTAATTACTGTTCATTCAATAAAACATCTCTTCGGACATTCATTCATGGAATTGTTCAAGCATTATTTCATGTTATCACAACCTTAAGTACCTTAGACAACCGTTGTTTAATTCATAACTAGCCCAGCACTTTCGCCCACTCTCTACAAATTCATTGTCCTGGGTTCATTGGGCCTTTAACCCATACCTTTTGAGCTTGGACTACAAAAACTGACCCTACAGAAAACTATTTTTATTTAACAGAAAACTTTTATAAAAATAAGACTTATTTTTTATAGATTGTTTTCCTTATTATTATTATTATTATTTTGAAAACAATCTCTCTCACACAGCACATAACTCCTATAAATATTATCTTCTTTTGGCCTAGGAAACAATATTTTCTCTCACTCATTCAGTCTTTTCCACAATAAACTCTCTCACTTCTTCTCTTCCTTTGGTTTTTTTTTTTTTTTTCTCTTCTCACATCCTCTCTATCACCCCCTCTGGCCTCTTCTCTTTCCACAGATTTCTTTCTCTATCTACCTCTCTTCTCTTTTTTCTTCCTATTTCTTCTCCCCCCTATAACATCGTTCTTTAATAAGATTTTTATTTTATTTTTTCTCCTCACAGATCGGTCAATGGTTCTATAACAATTTTTGGTATTTATCAAATTATTTGTACTGGATTAGTTTGCCAGTATAACTATTTGGCCTATGTGCATTTTGAACTATTTAAAATGGAACTTAAGGTTATAATGGTTATTTTGAATTATGAGAAGTATGGTGTGTGTGTATGTGTGTTTGTGTGTGTGTGTGTTATGTACTATTTAAAATTGGATAGCTAATTTTGATTGTGTTGTCAAAATTTTAGTTTGAAACCCAAATTCATTCTTGGTTATTTATTTATTTATATTGATTACATTAGGTGGGTTTACACAATACACATATTTTACATGTTTTAAATTATACAAAAAAAAAGTTATAAAAACTATGGATTCCAAACACCAAAAAACATTCTCAAGCCTATTTTCAAGGTCATTACCAAACAACAGAAAATGAGATAGTTTTTTTTTTTTTTTTATAGAAAATGCTCTCTAGAAAATGAACAATTTTCTAGAAAACGTTAATGCTAAAACAAACAGAGCGTAATATGATGATTTCTCTCTCTCTCTCTCTAAACGTTGTCTTTTAGCATAGAACCCAAAACCCTCCTCTCTTCCTACAATTCTTCACTTTAGTAAACAAGTGATGTCAATGATATTATAAATTTTACAATATTAGTTTTATAAACTACAATGGTTTCATTTAAACATATGACATAAAATGTTGTTAAAAAAAATGTCCTTATTATATGAAATTACATTATTGACGTGGTTAGAACAATAATCTTATTGCATTCCTTTGTAAGTATTTTTATAGTTTTTTTTTTTTTTTTTTTTTTTTGGAGAAGAAAGTATTTTTATAGTTCAACCCTTAATATCCTTATTCTTTAACATTTTCCCATGGTTTTAAAAACTGAAATGGTCAAAAAATCATTTTTGTCCCCAATTTTGCATTGAACCAGTTGAATTGGCCAGTCCGGTTCAATTTTTAAAATAGGGCTTTTCCCATAGTCAAACACATAACCAATCCACCTCATCTAATCTCCACATGCCACTGTGGGTATATGGGTCCACTTGGGTTTGGTCATCACTTAAGTAAAACTAGCTCATCATTACTATTATTGAATGTTTTCATACATAAACACTAAAACTAGTGTTAAAATTATTCTAAGTAACATTTTTAAAACGAGTTGAAAGGGATTTGTATCCATATCACCCAAATATAAGAGTACTCACATTAATCAATATATAATAGTATAAGAAGTAAATTTTGCATATTCAACTTAAAAAATCACTCACATTCATTCATGTAAATTTGTGTAAATTTGGATCGTTGTTATAGTATCACGTTTATCATGCAAGTTGAAAATTTGAAATTGGTAATATATGTATTAACCCAACATGATAAATATGTCAAGCATGTCATGCAGTGTCGTGCTCATAGTTATTAAACACGGACCGGTCCGATCAGGTAGACCGAAAACCCGGTGACCCAACCAACGTTCATGTAATCGAGTACCTCCACCCACAAAACACAAACCAACGCGACAACATCGTACAGCGCACGTGACAGTTAGTCCTCAAACTCGCCACTGACTTCACTCAAGCCACGCCTACACACTTTGTGTTCTTTCGCCGGTTCTTCTTTCTCTTCTTTAGACCATGTTGCTGCTAACCTGCGCCCGTCACTGCTTAACGTACGCACCCCCCTCCGATGAAGCCAGCATTGCAATTTGGGCTTAAGACTTCCACGATTCTTACTGGGTTTGTCTTTCCCTTTTATTTTTTCTTTACTTTTATTAATATATCACACTGGATTTTTTTTTTTCTTTATTGGGTAGGTTTCAGTTTTCATATATGATAAAATTATAAAAATTAAGAAGAAAAAAAAAGGCCTGAAATTTGAGTTTTCGTTCCTCAAGTTTTAAAAAGTTAATAATTTTGTTAATAAAAATTTCAAAATATATTAGTTTCGTTTGAGAAAGTATATGGGCACAAGGAATCTCACAACATTTTCACATGAAGCTGAAGTGGCTTGTGACTTGTGGTGGCCATGGGTTTGTGAAACATTGCTATGAACACAACAAAGTTAGTAACTTTTTCACAACTTGTTAAGGTGTCAGATTGTGATCAGTGTAACATCAGTTTTGTCAAATTACCTATTTTCCCAAAAGCTTAAGCTTTCAAGAGATGGTGAATTTATTCATTTAATCTAACAAGTTTCACTGGTATCAACATGTTTATTGTACACAAATCATAACCTGCTGCCCCAGCAGTAATGAGAAATATTGTGTCTTTAGACTTATTCGGGTGTGTGTGAGTGTGAGGCGATGGGCCCGGGTGTGTGATGAGCCCTAGCGTGTGTGAGGTGCCAGGACGCCTCAACTTGTGAAAATGCTGTGCACATAGAAGAACTCATTTTGTTATTCCGTCTATTTGTCCTTCAATTAGTTTATTATAGACCATGTCAGATTTTTAACATGTCTTTTATCACTTGGCATTTCTTCATTTGAGGACAAGGATCCTCTCCATTTGAAATGGAACACTCCATTTAGAGTTAAGATTTTATTTCTTCTTATAATGGGAATATGTCATCTAAAATGTTAGATGACACGATGAAACTACTTTATATTTGCAATATTTAATTTGGATCTTAAAATGTTTTCATTAAAAATGTAGAGGATTTCCTCTGGAAGATAAAATTGGTATCTTTTGAATTTTCCAGAGATGAATTTTAATTTGAGGAGTAAAAATATAACTTGGACTACATTTTAGGGACAAGAAGTATATTTTAGCCTTTAAGAGAGGAGAAAAAAAGAGCTAAATTCCTAGGAGAAGAAAGATTCACATCTGAACTGACTCAGGAAATTGTAGCATTGCAGTACTTCCAAGGAATTTGAGAATTGGAACATTGGTTTCTTTTAGAGTAAGTGCAATGGGGTCTAAACGATCCCTCTCGAATTCATCAGTGCCTGTCTCATCTTCGATAGTTGAGGACAAGAAAGATAAGAAACTGAAAGGGTCAATCAGTACAAACCAAGATTTGGAGAAGGGTGCTGTCAAGGTTGTTTATTTTTTCCTTTGTTCTCTGTTATACGTCTTATGGTCATTCTGAATTTGTATTGATTAAGATTTGTTTGATATGTAGGAAAATGGTGTTAAAAGCTCTTTAGGTGAGATTCAGAGATTTAAGGATGACCCGGCAAAAATTGAGACAATGACAGTTCAAGACCTTCGAAGTACATTGAGGTAAGTAGAAGTTTATGTGCTTTGTGAGTGAAATGTTGTTCATTGTATTTTTGAGAGTTATTGACTTTTGGAGATGGTCTCTATTAGTATGCTTTCCTGTGGATGATGATATTAGAAATGGGTTATTGATAAATAGGAGATGGTACATTTCAGCTGTATGTCTTGTAATTTTAAGTGATTTATTATGATTTTGATTTGTCAGGAGTGTAGGGGTTCCTGCTAAAGGATGTAAACGCGACCTTGTGTATGCTTTGAAGTGTTTCGTGGACACGAAAATAGATGGTATTCCTACACTTTATACTGGCATCATGTATTGTGGGTGTTGAGGACATGTAACAAAAACAAGAGAATTTTTCTGGATAATCAACTAGTTATTCTAAGCTTTCTATTCTATTCATCATTTTTCTCTAAACCCTATTGGTGTGCATAGGCGATTTGCTTATTTATAATGGTTAGAAGTTTCTTACATTTGCAGGTGAAAATTCTCTGGCAGTAGAAGAACATGTTTCCTACGTTTCTGCTGAAAGTATGTCAATACAAAGTAAGGTTAAAAATTTATCTGAGGAAGAACATGTTGAAAATGTTAACACTGATTTGGAGGTTCCCTCTCTTCCACGGCACAAGGGAAGAATAAAGAAATCTTTAGCTGAGGGAAATGCAGTCAAAGTTGATGCTAAAATGGTCGCTATGAAACAAAAGCTGTCAATCAAATCTGATGGGGTTTCAGGTGCTGTAGAATTTATAATTTTTTTTTTCCTATTGAGTCTAGTAATGCTATGAAATGATAAAGATTTCTGGAGCTTATCTCTCTCTCTCTCTCTCTCTCAATGGTGTGCTTTATTGTTAATCTGCGTCTTCAATTCATTTAACTTAGATGGTGTGATTGTGCCGGGGTTATTGTTGCTAGGTGGGAAGTTCTCACAGGCAAAGAGAACTTCAGAGATTGTTACTGAAGCTGTTAACAGTGATGAAGTTAATTTGCCCGTTGTAAAGACTGAACCATGGACAATTCTTGCCCACAAGAAGCCTCAGAAAGGTTGGATCCCTTATAATCCGAGAACCATGAGGCCTCCACCTCTTACCAGGGATACAAAGTATGTGAAGCTTATGTCTTGGAATGTCAATGGATTAAGGGCTTTATTGAAGTTAGAGGGGTTTTCTGCACTGCAACTTGCTCAAAGGGAAGATTTTGATGTGTTGTGCTTGCAAGAGACCAAATTGCAGGCAAGTTTATAAATGCTTATTTTGTTTCTTGAGGTTAAAAACTTCATGTAAAAGATAAATCAAGGCCCTTATGTTCATAAGAACAAATGACATGTTTCAGTAAGTTTGAGTTTTTGGTTAATTTGCCCCTTAGATAGTTATTAAACTACCACTTATCCCAAACTTTAAGAGTTGATAAGAAAGGGTGAATTTAATCACATAACCGCTATTTTTTGACATTCTCCCTTACACATGGGTCCAGACTTCCCCTTAAAATGGTGTCCTACACATGGAATTTTTGAACTTTTTAAATGGAGGTAGAGTATAGACATGGTTTGATTTGGGACTATTTCTTTAATACCATGATAAATTACCACTTGTACTAAAAGCTTAAACTAATAGAAAGGATGAATTCAATCACTTAATCATTATTTTTCTAACAATAAACATTGCAGAACATTTATGCTAAGAGTTTGGAATTGATTACATTAACATTTTCTTGGATATAGAGGATTCACTTAGGGTAGAAAGCAGAAAGTTGGGAGAAAGAATTAAGTTATGTGAATCTTACTTTCAAATTGTGATCCACACTAATTCCACAACACCCCCCCCCCCCACCCACTCCCTTTCTCTGGATGGTAGTTAGATTATCAGGGACAGTTCTGAAGCTATCCAACTGTTACCAATACGTAGTACTAAGACTATTTTTGGGCACATATTTAAGGTGGTAACACAAATGCACACTTGAAAGAAGTGGTAATGGTTAATCTATTATTGGAAGAGCCAGCCAGATTAAATTTTATTAGTTCTTAATGCATGAGAAGTCTTGACTGGACCCCTAATTAATGGCCTTTAATAGTTTAGTCATGTGTTGACTGGAGGCCCCCTCCCCCCAAATTTTTTCTGGTAAAAGCAAGCAAGGAAATTTTTAAGCACCTTCTGGTGCACTGCCGTGTCCTACTAGAATTAGATGAAGTACTGGCTAGTAATTCCCATATCATATGTTAGATCATGTCAGAGCCTGAGCTTGGTAGTTAAGAGGCAGTTTCTCTTTAGGGGAACTAGAATATTCTTTTCAAAAAATTTCTTACCAAAGCTTGTGCTCTTCTGATTTAATTTTGAAGCATTTGTTTGGCTCATAATTTGTTTGTAATGTATATAAATTTAAGTTTGAAAAGTAGCGATCATTATTCACACACTTGGTGGCCTTCATTACCTCTACATCTTCCTTTAAATTCACTAAAAAAGTAAAAATGTAAAATTGTGCTACCCTAGTAGACGGGATACAAGAGAAAGCCCCAATTTTTTTTAATTAAAAAAAAAAAAATTGTTATCTAAAATTCATAATATCACAAAATTCCAATTATTTTGAGAAGAAAGTAAAAAATTAGTTGACATCCGCTCGTAGAGCAATCTCAAAGATAAAAACTTCAATTTCCTTACTGACAGCTCATTCCTTTCAAAAGTTCTCGCATTCCCTTTCTCTTCAAATACTCCACATTAAACCCAAAGGAATGAACCTTTTTTTTTTTTGGATAAGTCCCAAAGGAATGAACTTTCAAAGTTCAATGTTATGCCATTTGCCAAAATGTCCTTTCCAGCTCACCAGTAGATCAACCTCTGTTCTTGGTGTCACTCACTAAACTCCAAATACACAAAATACAAGGGTTCTTATTTCCCAAGCAATGTAAACGTAAGAACAAATGATTATTTTATTTACCTCTACATCTTTATATGGTTGTCTCCCTTTTTAACTGCACATTCATGGAACAGGAGAAGGATGTTGAGGAAATCAAGTATCTCATAGATGGCTATGACAATACCTTCTGGACTTGTAGTGTTTCCAAACTTGGTTATTCTGGAACAGCAATTATATCAAGGGTATGGCTTTTCTTTCCCAAGAACAGGCTGTCAATTTATATCTTTAAAAAATCAAGTAGATTGCTATTTATGTGATTTTACAATGTGCATTCCTTCTTTTAAATTTTATTATTTTAAATGATTTCCTAAGTGAATAAAAGTAAATTGGAAAAAAAAAAAATTAATAGATAACGATGAGTTTGATGATAACCCAGAAATTTCTCCTGTTAATTTGAGAATTATCATGATAAAGCTGTGACCTTGAGAAAAGAACCATGGTCTCCACTGCTGCATAGTACATAATTTTTCTGCAACCATGGTCTTGCACACCAGTCGTTTTTTACTAAACCTGTTTGTAAATGCTAATAAATGATTAACTGGATTTATGTATGATGTTTTTCATTCTTCCATTTCATGAATATCTGCAGCCTCTTTATATAAATTGCAAGAAAACTAATGCAGGAGCATAACCAAAAGTTATTTCAATATTTCATTTTAGATTTTTAGTGGATAATTTCAGATTGTAACGTATTTATTTGTTTAGTTTGGATTGGTATTTGAGTTTGGTTAGGATTAGTAGTTTATCATTATCATTTGTTTAGGATTATCAAATTAGTATTTGAAATTGTTTAGGATTTGTTTAGAAGAGTTTATCCTTATCTTTATGATTTCTGGAAGTTGCATATAAAGCTCCAGATGATTTCTTTTGTAAGACAGATTATTATTATTATTATTATTATTGAGATTATTTTCATTGATTTGTTTGGTGGTGATTCCAAACACCTTAGGTGGGAAGCCTAAGGTTCTAGGGTAGGACTAATCTAGGTGGGAAGCCTAGGTTGTCCTACATCAAAAACCTTTCGCTTTTAATAATAATCCTTGTTTGTTGGTTTCCGATTAATTATCACATTTCTGACAGGTAAAGCCACTTTCAGTCAGATATGGCCTTGGCATATCGGATCATGATAGTGAAGGGCGGCTTGTGACAGCAGAGTTTGATTCATTTTATCTGTTAAATGGATATGTCCCTAATTCTGGAGATGGCTTGAAAAGACTGGTATTTGACCTCAAGCATTATATCACTCTTAGTTGTTTTCTTTTCTGGACTAATGACTGTCCTTCTGATTCTAGTCATACAGGGTTACAGAATGGGACCTGTCTCTGAGCAATTACATGAAAGTAAGCATGCTTTTATGTGTCCTCTCTCTCTCTCATAAATATTTTTTATGTCATTCACTGTATGTTCCATTTCCATGTCTCCTAGTTTGTTTATTCATGCCGCACTCAGATTTTTGTTTTTGTTTTTTCCTGCTTTTAGATTCAAGCAGATTCCTTTGTTATTCATGTTGGATGTATCTCACTCTGTCATAAAAATAAAATAATCCCAAAAATAAGGTTTTTTGTCAGCATACACTAGTAGATTGAATGATGGGGATTGATTTCTCTACTGAAAGCTTAGTGCTCAACAATTATATGTCTTGATGACTTTTAATCAGATAAGAGTTTGCCTAAGATATAGTTTAAAACAGCCTATGAGCTTAAAAGCAACAATGCATGAAATGCATACATGTGTGGAAGTGTATTATTATTGAGGTCCAAAGTTCTTTGTTAACTATTATTTTACTTAGTTTTATGGTAAAACTTAATGCTTATGGTGTTTTTCATGCTTGATACAGGAGCTGGAAAAGTCAAAGCCTGTCATTTTGACTGGTGATCTGAATTGTGCTCATGAAGAGATAGACATATTTAACCCTGCTGTAAGTGATCCAGATTTTCATGTTGGGTATGAACCCCCTGCCTGGTATTGAAACCTTGGAAAATGGATGCAGACTAAGAAAATATTCCAAAAACACTTTAGTAATTTTAACCCCAGGCTGTCAAAAGTTGAAAATAAGGATAAAGAGATGATGTTAATAAGAACAAGAGCCTGTATTGAAGATGCAGATAGTTCTATCTTTTCTCACTCCCATGTAGCATTTTGGTGTTTAACCTTTTAAGGGGTTGTTTCTTTAAAAGCCTGAGGCTTTTGATTTTCTTCCTCCTGTATTTGCAGTGTTTACATGTTAAATGAAGATTTCTATGATTATTTATTCATTTATATATTTAAGTTTATGACAAGTGAAAACTTGTAGAGCAAGAAGAGCTGTTCTGAAAAATTTCAAAATTAGCATATTTATTTAAGTTTATGACAAGTGAAAACTTGTAGAGCTAGAAGAGCTGTTTTGAAGAATTTCAAAATTAGCCGGAAGAGATGAGAAATATCTGTAACATCATGCCATGAGATATATAACCTTTGGAGTACCTAAGATATATATTCCAAAATGCAGCCCAAAGGTGATTTTCAGTTTTGGTTCTTCTTTGATATAATAAACAGCAGTTACAGTCTCAACCAACTAGAAAAAGTTTGTCTCCAAACCGCTTTGGAGGAAAATTCCCTCAACCCACAACATGGTGATTGATAAATCATCCACATGTACTTTTAGTCATATGACCTATTTAATGAGTTATGTAACTTGTTTAATAGAATACACATTGATGGTTTTATGTTTTGCCACGTGATGGGTTGGAGGAGATTCCTTCAAGCCAATTTGGATGAATTTTTGTCCCATAACTATGTTGTAAACTTGCTGTGGTTGGCTTATTCTAGCATTCAGTGTCAGTTTCAATTCCAGAGTTACAATTTCTTTATTTTTGCATCAATCCATAGGGAAATAAAAGAAGTGCTGGGTTTACCGATGAAGAAAGGAAATCATTTGGAACAAACTTCTTATCAAGGGGCTTTGTGGATACATTTAGAAGGCAACACCCAGGCGTTGTTGGCTATACTTACTGGGGTTATCGGCATGGTTTACGCAAAACAAACAAAGGTATTCCTCTGCCAACATTCATAAATCTAGTTGTTATTTTTTTCTCATTGACTTTGATATTTCAGTACATAACTCCATCCTTCTATGATTACATTTTGATTGTAATTTCGTTCCAAGGATGCATATATCCTTAAAAAAGTATTTTGAAACCAAATCATGGAGGTTGGGTTTCGATCTCATGTTGCATTGAACAATGAACCTATAGCTTTGTAAAGATTTCTCAAGGTTTAATTTTTCTGGTACTTTCATTATATTCTAGTTAATGTGTTTAAATCAGTATTCCTATTACCCCAAGCCCCTTGAAAAAATTATATTTGTTCTTGCATTTAACTGGATTGTATTTTGATACAGGGTGGCGGCTAGACTACTTCCTTGTCTCAGAATCCATTGCAGACAAGGCTTATGACTCATACATTCTCCCCGATGTTGGCGGTAGTGATCATTGTCCTATTGGCCTTGTCCTTAAGCTTTAGCTCACCCTGATGGTAGGAGGGCTAGTAGCAATTGTTGCCCGCTTGGTGCTTGGCACTTGGCCTCGTATTCAAACTTTTAGTTTTTCCGACCTGTCAAAGCCAATATTTTGGGGGTGTTAATATTCTTGTTGGCTTAAGATTATGTGATCAACCTAAATCAGAACAAACAGAACTTAGTAAGTAGTTAATGGTGGAGGGGTACGAGTGAAAGTTTTGTAGAGCTTGTTTTGCCACTGTGCTAACAAAATTTCAGGTGTTCTAATGGTTTTTACATTAATCTAGTCTTTTGTCAAGAAGCTTTTATTATTATTATTATTATTATTTATTAAGATTGCTGTAACTTATACAGGAGATTGAATTATGGAATATTTGTAGTGGGTAGAAATTGAAAAGTCATGAAAATTTGAGATTTCCTACTGAAGAAACTATTCATTGACAATACTTTTATCGCCCAAAAATAAACCCAGCACCTTTTGAAGTACCTTGAGGACTTGATCCAAGCGAGATCTTGGACCTAAAAAGAGGCATATTCTATGCGGTTGGTGTATGCTTTACTCTCAAGCTAGTTAATAATATACTAGCAATTATTATGTCAGGTACCATGGTTTCCTTTCACTTTTGAAGTTGTCAAAAGTCCATATTTTAGTGTTAACAATTGACAACATTGTTGAGCATTCACAAAATGGCCATGTCTTCTATTATCGGATTATGCATGATTCTCTTGTTATTATTATATAAACCAAAGCTTTTGAAATTTTAAATTATATGTTTTTTTTTTTTTGAGAATCATTTAAAATTATATGTTAAGTGTATTATTTACATATCAAAATTAGGTAGAAACGTTTTATATATGATTGTGATTATTCTTAATCGCACTTTTGCATGTATAAGGAATTATAAGTTAGTTTTTTTTTTTTTTTTGGTTGAAGGAAAGGAATTATAAGTTAGTTTGAATGAAAATATTGGTCAAGTTACACTTTTTGGACCTCCAATAATACAAGTTTCATCCTTATATAATTAATTTTGTTTCTCAACTATTAATTGTATTTATCTTGTTTCTTGATAAATATTTTGATTCTAACTTTCAAATTCAAGTCATTTTTAAAGATGATTGAGAAAGTTTTGGTGCATACCAAAGTCTCACAAAATTTTCACAACACCCTAATTTTTATTGATACACAACACCCTTATTTTGAGTTAGTGCTCACTAAGCATTAGCAATGGAATAATAGAAATTTTACAGACACAATAATTTTTTTTTAAAAAAAACCAACATTTGATTGTTGTGACAGATTATTAATAGTAGATAAAAAATGATCTTAATAGTGAGTGTAAATAAAAATTAAGAAAAACTTGTCAACTCAACTGTTATGAAATTTTTAATATGTGTAGTATTGCTTATGAAATAATAGTAGTTAGAAAGTGAAGATGACATATAATGTATTGAGCATAAGATACATTTTTCTCACATAGGTCTAGTAGAGTGAGATGCTAGAGAAGTAGCTAGGAAATATATTTAAAAAAAAATGAAGAGTTTGATGTTAAGATAAGCTAATCAAGATAGGTAAGATAATTTTTTTTCATTTTTGAGAAGAAGATAGGTAAGATAACTGATTCTAAAAAAAAAGAAAAGAAAAGAGAGAGAGAGAGAGATAAATAAGATAACTTTTTAGATATCTGATAAAAAAATTTACCATATATATATATATATTTGTTAGAAAATAATTTAACTAATTTACCAAAAAAAATAATTTAATTCATATTATTGTCATGGGTTTGACTGTGCCAGAGATTTACAAACCTTGGTAAATGGGACAAACAAAAAAAAAAAATCAACACTGGGTGAGCATAGCAATAGCCAATCTAAGGTGAACTCATTGCTGATGTGGAGAAGAAGATGACATGGCAAGCTATGATTGGGCCAAATGACACGACAATGAAAATGAAAAGAAAAATTCTTCCTCCTCCTCAAAATTCTAATTCTTGCCTGGTCAAAAAACGCAGAGTTTTATTAAATTGCAAAAAATTCCAACAGAGACATTTTTAAACACACACAGAGAAGAAAACATTTTACACGGAGAGAAAGAGAGTCAGCCATGACAGCTCGCAAGAGAGCTCAAACAGCCACAGAACAAGAGAAACCCAAATCCCAAGACCCCAAAACAGCAACAACAACAACTGCTACTACTACTACTACTACTTCAAATGAGCCTCCAACTGCGCCACTGAAATCCAAGACAAGTTTCATTCTCAAGCTCTCGCTTTTGCTCCTAGCTCCTTACTTCTACCTCATATTCCACCACTACAACATCGACCGTGACCTCAAGAAATCCATCCTCATCAATGCTGTGCTCAGCCTTGTTGGGTTCCTCGTCACCGTCAAGATCATACCCGTCGCTTCCAGATACGTCCTCAGGCGCAATCTCTTTGGCTTCGACATCAACAAGAAGGGCACCCATGGAGGCACTCTCAGAGTGTGAGTCTTTTTCACCTTTGCTTGAGGTTTACTTGTAATTCTTTGTTGAATTTATCATCTGGGTGTGTGTTAGATTTTTGGTTTTAAAGTTTGAATTTTGTCAGATGGGCATGTGTCAAATTTGGTTTTTCGTTGACTTTTGTCAACTGGATATGTGCTAGATTTGGTTTTTGATTGAATTTTATTAACTGGGCATGTGTTAGATTTGGTTTTTAATTGAATTTGTCTACTGGATGTGTGCTAGATTTTGGTTTTGAAGTTTGAATTTTGTCAGCTGGGTATGTGTCAAATTTGGTTTTTCGTTGACTTTTGTCAACTGGATATGTGCTAGATTTGGTTTTTGATTGAATTTTATTAACTGGGCATGTGTTAGATTTGGTTTTTAATTGAATTTGTCTACTGGGTGTGTGCTAGATTTTGGTTTTGAAGTTCGAATTTTGTCAGCCGGGTAGTGGCAAATTTGGTTTTTGATTGAATTTTATCAACTGGGTATGTTTTAGATTTGGCTTTTGATTGAATTTGTCAACTGAGTATCTGGGTCGAATTTATGAAAGTGAGTTTCTGTTGGATTTTCAATTTTCATGGCAATTGCGATTGGAAGTGTGATTTTTTACCCCCATTTGTTTGAAGTTATTTCTTGATTGATATTAATGATTTCTACTGGTATGTATCACTTTGCTTATCACTGTTAATGTAAAATCTATATATATAAATTTAGTTAGATGAGCTGATTATCTATAAGATCCAAGATTTGCATCTGGGTTGTTCAAGTTTTGTTTTTTAATTTTAACGTTTTAAAATTGTTTGTTTATTGGATATTATACGAGCTGCATTGCCCTTGTTTTGAATTGGATTTAATTTTCCTATGAGACTTCTTAAACTTAATAACCATTTTAAAATCGAATGTATGATTATGTTCGTCTTCTCCTTTTTGGTTTAATACATTCAGTTATTTCTCTTTTGTCAGACTATAGATGAAAACCTGTAAAATGCAGGTTCACAGTTTGTAGGTGCTTGCAAATGGTCCAACAACCCGAAAATAAAATTTTATGGGGGACAATTTATTTATGATTTCTGCTATTAAAAGTTTCAGGAGTTCCTAAATACAAATTTTAACAGGTCTTAAGTAATCAATCAATTTTTGATTGTGAGGGTTTGTAAACCATAGGAGCAAATATTTCATATGAATGCTTGTCAAAGGGAAATGCTAAGTTCAAAGAAACACCATGAATATTATTGTTAAATGCTCCTCTCCCTTTAAAGATTCTTGTCATTCATAAGTAATCAATTGAGATAAGATTTCAGTACATATTTCTTCCCCCCTCCCCCTCTCTCCCCATTGTTTTGTTTATCTATAAATCTTATGTATGTATTAAAATTCCACCATTGAACTTGATTATGATATTATGTATGTTTGCAGGCCTGAATCATTGGGTATTGTTGTTGGAATTGTTTTCTTGGTCGTGGCCATCTTATTTCAGTATTTTAACCTCACATCAGATTCAAATGTAAGTTTATTGTCTTATTTCTAGCTCATGAACTTGTACAAAATTAAAATGGAAAAGAAGAAAAAGAAGAAGAAGAATGTTTGAGCACATGGATTTTTTAATTATATTGTTCAATTATTGTTTCTTAAATCTTCTACCACCAATCGCTTTAGTTCAAGTGGTACCTCCCCAAGCATTAGATCTTGGGGGTTGAAGGGGTGTAGGAGTTCAGGTAGTAGTAGGAGCATCATTTCTAACCAATATCAAAAAATTTCAAACTAGAAAATTCATGATAAAATTTTTACACTATGGGCTTCTAAGTACTGGTAACATTTTGAGGGACGTATTGGATATCTTCCTTCCCCCACCCCATAAAAAAGTATTGAGGGGCATATGGGTGTGTTATGGTCCTCTAGTCAGTTTTTATTCTATCTAATTGTATCCTTCTGAATTTTGAATTTTTCTGTTTTTGAACTTAAGGTTAATGTGGTTATTAAGGACATTTATGATGAAACTATTGCTAGTTTGAATATTCATTGAGGACAAATACATATGACCAGACGTTCTTGTCAAAAAATTGGCAGTGATCTAAGATTTTAAATGGATGAAATTTCAGAATTTTCATGGTTTCTTTTATCTTGATGGAAGTGAGGTGGGGAATGTTACCAGTAGTGGTGATGGTCTGGTAATTGGTTTGAGGTGGGATTGGCATTATAGGGTTTTCAGGAAGGTAGATATTATTGTGGTCCACCTTCAGCAACCTTTAGCAGGCTTGCAGGAAAATGGAGAATCTTTGGGAAGCATGTGAGGGGCATATAATACTTTTGTACGCAATCTATTCTTTCTCTGTCTTTGTTTTGCTCGAGAAAGTGGAAGTTCGATGGGGATTTGCTTTTCCACATTTACTTCAAATAAATGCTCTTCTCTTTGTTTCTTTGTGTTTTCTATCGATCATTTTAAGGTAGAGATGTTTTAAGTTTCTTTTTTATAGTTACTGGGGCCTCCTTGGATTAATTTTACGCTCAACTTAAGTCATCATGGCCTTATTCCTAACATCATATTAATAAGTGGGTGACATGCTTTAGCTAGAAGAACATTGAAGTGTTTACTAAATCAATTATGCAGTGGCTTGTCCAGTACAACGCGGCATTAGCATCCATCTGCTTCATGACATTACTTGGGTTTGTCGATGATGTCCTTGATGTCCCTTGGAGAGTGTGAGTCCCCAGTCATCTTTGCTTGTTTTGTTCTGTAAGCATTTGTTTTAGCATATTTTCTGTACTATTGCTTAGTTAATTTCTTATATGCTTCCTTGTGATTGTGAAGAGCAGGAAATTACTGCTGCCATCATTTGCTGCTCTTCCTTTGTTGATGGCCTATGCTGGGCATACAACTATTATTATACCAAAGCCTCTCATTCCATATGTTGGCCTAGAGATTCTTGATCTAGGTATGATTTCTGATGTAGAGAAATGATATGACAGATAGAAACAAACCATTGAAAAATGTCTTTATTTTATTTATTCTGTCTCTCTCCCTTCTTACATCAACCTATCTTTCAATCATTTTTTTTTAATTGTAGTAATATCATTATGTGCTGTTCCATTCTCCATTGGTATATAAACTTTGACATTTATACAATGACAGGAATATGATAGAACTCTTTCTGTTACTAATTAATTAGTGATCTTGAATTTCAATGAATATGTGAATATGTAATGGTTTGACATAAATGCATAATATGCTATCACTGTTCCCAATGAGTTCATGTCAACATTAGAGGGTTGGCAAATGATTTATAACAGATCTAGAATTAGTAGTCTGATCCATCAGTTTAAGCTTATGTATAAAAGTAGGGATGCAGTCAATATTGTGAAATTCTTTCTCAACATGGTATCGCCTATTTTAGGAAGTGTGAAGTGACATGTAGGGCCCTCCTACTGGGTGAGGCATCAGCTTCTTCATTGTTCAATTTCAGAAGATTTTTGCAAAAACATGGAATCATCCATCTAACTTATGAGTGTAGTGTTATTGTGATGATGATTATTGTGAAAGGAAATTGTTTATGGTTTTTTATGATTCTAGACTTGGCTATTCCTTGGTCAGTGCCATAATCAATGAGAATGAAACTTATATTTCTAGACAATGCTGCAATCTATGATAATGGAATTTATATTTAATGAATTGAATCGAGTAAAGGAGTGTGCTATTGCCAGTGAGCTCTAGCTCAAATGAGACTTCCTCTTCCCTCAAGAGTGGATAGAGGGTGATTTATCAAAAACAAAAAACAAAAAAAGAGTGGATAGAGGGTGAGGTTGTGGGAAACCTATTGGGTGGTGTGTAACTTACTAATTGGAAAAAAGAAAAAGATTATACAAAATAAGATAATAAAAAAAAGGAGTGCTATTGGAAAAAGTTTATATCATTATTTCTCGTGTCCTATTATTGAAGTACTTGCATAGAATAATATGATTGAGATGGACATGGAAAGTGGAATTTAATGAAAGAAGAAGAGGCAAAACCACCTTCTTCCACTGAGGCTTCTGATGTCACCAAATGCAATGTGGCATCAGGGAAGAGACATGGAAACAGTAAGGATGCGGTGGGGTTTGAGGAGATGCAGATTATAATTGCTGTTAGGTATCTGTTTTATCCATGCACCATCGAAACAAGGTTTAATAGCATAAAGTGAGCACAGTACCAATGGAATATCCTTTTCTAAGTGGTTGTTTTACTCATGTCCTTTCTCTTAAAGGTATGATAAACAAATAAATTTTTTTGAAGACAGGATAGAAAAATCTACCATAGCACTGCTTGAATTGCATTTATGATTATGCAGTAAACTTCAAAAGTTGGATCCATTGTTTGAAAGAAATTAATAAGTGGCTCAGTCCCCCACCCCCGTTTGGGGGGGGGGGGGGGATATTATCGTGGTTTGATTGGATTGAATAGGTTCTGCCTGCTTGACTGTGCAAATGCTTTTTACTTGAAATGTTGGTTGTTATTTTAATTGTTGAATTCTTTATCTTTCCAGTCTGTCTTACCACTATCTCCCCGATGTCACAGGATGGATATATAAACTATATATGGGGCTTTTGGCGGTTTTTTGTACAAACTCTATAAACATCCATGCTGGTTTGAATGGACTTGAAGTTGGCCAAACAGTTGTCATTGCATCTGCTGTAAGCATGAAGACTCGTAAAACAGTTGGATTATAACTTTGTTACAGAATATGACACATTTTACCAATTTGCAGATTTTGATACACAATATCATGCAAATTGGAGCATCTACAGATCCTGAAAATAAGCAGGCCCATGCATTCTCTATTTATTTAGTTCAACCCTTCCTTGCAACGTCATTGGCTTTACTTTCTTTCAACTGGTAGTGATACATTATCTTGTTACAGATTTTTTTTTTGAAATTTTTTTAAGCCTTATTTACACTTGCTTATGATCATTCTTTGTGCAATTTTAATTAATTCTTTGTAATCTATAGTTGGTATTTTGGACCATATGAATGTCCATTTGTAATTCTTTAAGGAAGCTCGCCATTTTCAGCTTTCCTTTCTTTTAATGAAATTTCTCACTTATAAAAAAAGTAATTATTCCTGTTATTTTTTGTTGTCTTGCTTATGATAGGTACCCTTCTTCAGTTTTTGTTGGAGATACTTACACCTACTTTGCTGGGATGACTATGGCTGTAGTTGGGATCTTAGGCCATTTCAGGTTTGTTATCTTACGTTCCCTTCTGAAGTGTATGTGCTTCAGACAAATTTGGGCTTTTCTTCTTCCTTTTTTTAGCCAAAATTATATGTTGCACTCATGTCTTAAATATAGGAGAGAGAATATTTTTGTTTTCCTTGATGTGTGTTTGGTAGGAGGCATAGAAAATGGCAGGATGGAAAATTAATATACAAATTTTCTTTTTTTGGTTTGGAAGAAAATTGGAAGGAAAAAAAAATTGTAATTGCTATAATTTTACCGCCATGCCGTTGTAGTAAATCATACAAACATTTTTCAATTTTTATTTTTCATACACTGTAAATGGGCAAATAATAATAATACTAAGTTACTAACAACAACAACAACAATAACAACAAGTGGCATTCATTCATGAACCCCTAGTTCATATCAAACCCACCAATTTCTTTTGAGGCTCCGGCCTAGCTGATTGAGCACTTCAGAGCTTATCTCAGCATCAAGATTTCCAATCTCACTCCAACACTAAATTCATACTTCTCCTTTTTCTCCAAAATTTGTGGCGAATAGGATTCCTATTTCTGTCCCTTCTCTAATTTTTTTTTTTAATCATAATCTATCTATATTTCTTGTGGTGTTCTTCAAAAATAATGGTGTTCTTTAGTTTATGCTCTGATTTTGTTTTCCTCTTTCATTTGGTACTGTTTTGAAAGTTGATTCAGGCTTTAAGTTACTTTCTGATTATGAAATTATGGGTTACTTTTTTATACAATTTAAGCTCCAACCCCATCTAAGCATCATCACCATTGGTTAAGAACCTCTTTCCTCTTTTTCATAATTATCATGTTTTCGTTGTCTGAATTTGAATTATTTTTTCTTGGTTAGGTTGGTGTAGCCCTGAAGGTAGACTTAATTTGATGCCAAAATGAAATGTTAGAAATGGGTAGAAGAGGGGCAAAATTGTCATTGTCTTTTCCTTTCCTATTTCCTTCTCTTTTCTCTCCAATTCAAGCAAATAAGATATTGTGGGCACAGGTGGAGAACACTTGGTCATTTTATTTTCTTATTTATTTATTGTTAAATCCATGACATTACCCATTTTCTCTCATACCAAACACAGGAAAAAATCAACTTCTTCTCCATTTTCCTCCCCCCCTTCCCCTAACCAAACATTGTAGAGCCCATTTGGTGCTGATCTAATGTGCTGTTTATGCATTCATTAGAAGAAAAAAAATGCTAAGTTGGTGGATCCTCTCCTGTTTGCATTTCATCTAATCAATGCTACTTTTATAGAGTTAATCAACATGATTAAAAGTTCGCTAATCTTCAATACTGTTTGTATTACTATGCTTATCTACTCCTAATAATGGTTTTTTTGTTGTTTTTTCATTTTCAAATTTTTGTTGCAGTGAAACGCTCCTGGTTTTCTTTGCTCCCCAAGTTTTGAACTTCCTCTTATCACTCCCACAGGTTTGATCTAATAAGCTCTCTCTCTCTCTCTCTCAACACCAAAAAAAAATCCTGATAGTTTAGAACTCTACTATATAAGAAATAAATCTAACCTTTTTTTTTATTTTATTTTTTTTTTTAGCTTTCCGGTTTGGTTCCATGTCCACGGCATCGTCTGCCTAGGTAGGTTCATGTGTCCTAAGGATTTCTGCTCTAGGAATTGGCATATCTTTTCCAATAACATCTGGCATATCTTTTTTGATCACCAGGTTTGATCCAAAGACTGGACTACTAACTGGGACAAATGATGGGACGCTTGTTAATTTTACTTTAAGACTACTTGGCAGGAAGTCAGAAAAGTCACTTTGCATTGTTCTTCTTGTTTTCCAGGTGATTTATTAATGTTATATGTTTTTTGATCTGTGGATTTATTAGTAGTAATCTTCAAATGCAAGAGCTCTCGCCTAAACCACCTGAATTGTATGCAATCAGAAATGAAAACCCAATTGTTTGTTAGTTGATGCAGAATGGATTTGAAAAAAATAAGAAATATAAGGTAGAAACAGAAAACCCTAGGCTTTACCAGATAAGGGTTCTTGGCATCACCTTAAAATCTGAGAATTTAAAATTTGAAATAAATTTGCCTGCTGTTCCTGTATCAATGGTCCTGCCTGTAAAACCCTTTTAGGCTTGAATGATTGTGAAATGTGTGTGGAAAGATCTAACTAACTCTTGCCAATCCCACCCAGTAAACTTTGGTTCTTAAGTTAGTGATTTAGATTATGTTGATTAAGTCAATGTTATGCAAACATGCTGCTTTAACTAGGCTTCCAATACCAACAGAAAACGATTTTGTTCTATTTTTAATATTACTCGTGCTTTTACAAATTGGTTGCTTACCAGTGATAAAGTTGACTGGATTTCACTACAACCCAAACCTTAAGAGTTTCAGCTTTTCTAGAGATATTGGGACAATTATTGGGGAAGAAAATATTGTATGTGTTTTTTCTAATCAGAACTCATGCAAGACAGTCTATTGGGTGTTACACATGTTTGCATATGTGTTTTTATGACTTGTGCAAATATGGCTCATATGTGCATTCATATCCATTTTCAACAGGCTATTGCGTGCTGCCTCTGTTTCGCACTGAGGTATTTCCTCACTGGTTGGTACAAATGAGGTGGCAATGTCAAACAAATGACCTTCCTAGCTATATTTATTAACATCTGGTTAACTTTGCTTACTTGCTGGATATGTAGTATTATGACCTCTTGCTGTAAAGGTGGTTAAAATACCAAACGTACTGGAGTACATCTTTCACCTTACATGCAAGTAGCTTGCAGTTTTGACATTTTTGGAGATCAGTCTAAATGACAATGTACTGGTTAGATTGATCTATAGTTACCTAAATGTATTGTGGCCTTGTGGCCCTGGGAGAGAGTAGAGGACCAACTGGCAGAGTTTATCATTCTGGAAATCCAAGATAGAGTTAAAGTCAATGTCAGTGCTGTTATTTCTCTTGTTATACAACTACACCTTTCTTATATGATTAGTGCTGATATTTCTCTTGTTATACAACTACACCTTTGTTGTATGATTATTGATGATGAATCCATATGCTATTCTGGTTTATAATTTAGGATTAGACAGTGGATGATGCATCTCTCTTTGAAAAAATATGAAGATTTTTTGGCTAGACAATTTTTTTTTTTTTTTTTTTTTTTGGGGGGGGGGGGGGGGGGGGGGGGGTGGGGGTTGGTGGGAATGGGATATGGGTTTGTATGTAAACTTGACATCCAAAATTGGGTAATTGTCTTGGAAACTCTGTTGCTTTATGGTATTTTTAAACTCTACCCCCTCCAGTGAAAGGAATAGAACTATTGATTACGTAGTGCTATGGCATGACAAAGTTTATGGTGCACTCACAATGAATCGCCAGACAAACTTTCTGAATAGTGTGATTGTTTAGCCCAAAACAAGAGTAACAATCAACAAGCCTGACACAAATCTTAATGCTATAGAGGAAGACCCTTACGTTTTTTACCTAGGACATTGAAAATTGACAAAAAAAAGAAAAGAAAAAAAAAGCTTCATTTGCTCTTTACCTAAGCCATGAGACAGATTGAATCTGTTTTTGCCAATTCCTCCTCCTTAGACAAGGTTTTCTCATCATCCGGGACATTTGACTGATAAAACAAAAATGCATATATTTTTCAATCATTTTCTTAACATTTTGATTTTTTATTTTGATTTTTATATTTCTACCATTTCAAAAGCAACCAAATTTGAGCAAGAGTATCATATTTTAAATTAAATGTTTCTCATATAAATCTTTAAAAAATAATTTTGAAATTTTATTATACTTATATATTACATGTCACTAGGGTTATCCAAGCCAACTTGGCATGAGACGAATCTAACCAACTTGGCCCCACCTAAACTTAAAACAACTCAATTTTGAGCACTTAGCAGTTGACGACAGGTCTTTGGTATCAAAACCTGAGGGGTGTGGGTCGAGTGGCAGTTTTGGGTTTTGAAACCCAATGGAAACTAACCCGATCGAATGTAGTCTTGTCGAAAACTATCATCCCCCTAACCCTTGTCCTCTCTCTCTCAAATTTGTCGAGAACCAGTGAAATCTCATCGTGATTTGGACTAGTACCCTTGAGATTTGGCAACAAGCCCATCGTCGTTGTTTTGTGGTTTCGCCTGAAACTAAATTTCGTCCACTCGAGTTAAAACCAACTCAACTCATGCATATGCCAAAAAGCTCAGGAACTATGGTGATTTTTTTGGGTTTGATATGATGGCCTTGATGGGGTTCAATTTTGTTGTGTTTTATTGAGGAAAATTAGTTTGTGAATCATTCGAATTTTATGTGTGTGATTTTTCTGCGTTTGACCAAGTCTCAAATCTCTTATTCAACAACAAAAGATTTTATCATTTATCATACCCAAAAAAAAAAAAATAATAAATAAATCACATAAGGTTAAAAAAAGAAAGAAAAACAAGTATCCATTCAACGTTCGATACAAACAAATGATACCATATGGAAGAAGAAAGAAAAAAAAAATCCCCACAATTTTGTAGTTTATATTGCTTACTACTCACTAGATCACAACAATTTTAAGCAATGAAAGAAATGTTCAAGGACATTTGGGTCCTCCTCTCTTGGTCTTCCAGTTATTGTAGCAAGGGCAGAATTCCTTGTTCCCATAAGTTCCTGGAGGAACACATAAGCATTTAGCACAGCACTTTTGGCAGAAGAACATGCATGGCTTTTTGAATGCTGTTTTTGAGCATCTCTGGGTGCAACGTGGAGAACACTCTGCAATATTCAAGTATATACAAAAACAATATGGTGAGTCTCTTTTCAAAAATTTATTCCAAAGAATAATCTAAAGAAAGTGCTCCACTGGAAAAATTTTCTCTCTTCTTTTTGTTAATTTAATTTATTTGTAATTTGATTAAGACAATAACAATTTTCCAAAAAATTATTGAAATTTACTTCGAAACTTTTATCAGTCATTTAGTACATAATGTTGCCTAACATAATTCTATTAATTTGATGTGACTTCAAGATGCTTTAATTAATTAAGCTGCCATTACCTTGAGGTTGAAGACTGCCTTGGGTTACACCATGCTGAATTTCAATAAAAAAAAAAAATAAAAAAAAAGGCCACTAACATAAGCGTTTCACAAAAATTCTAAAAATAATTATGGGATTTTAGGAAATCATATGGAATGTCCATCTACAAATACAACCGGAGAAAATTTTGTTCATTTTACAAAAATCTCACCATGGGAAAGGGGCTAATTTGATGTGGCTGTGGAGTTGGAGCCTCAGTGATGATAGCCGCCTGAAAAAGCATTTTAAGGGCATATTATTAGCAATAAATAAATAGGGAGATGATTAGAAGAAAAAGAAAAAGAAAAAAAATAGGTACGATGAAATTTAAATAAAAAACCTCATCGATTAAACTAATTGAAACCCACCAATTTGAGAAAAATATTTACAATGACGCATTTGGGGACAAAAGACCAATTGTACAATGATACAAATACATAGTGGACAAAAAGGGACAATCATGAAATAGATGACGTGAATGTCTAAGAATAAAAAAGGGCTGCCCAAATAATTCTCAATATGGTCTCACTATTAGCATAACTTTTTCTACCACAAATCATAACATGTTATCTCAATAATCATGAAAAAAATTATAAAAAATGTTATGTGTATCTGTACTTATTACCTTGAACTTTGAATAGGTGAAATCTTGCAATAGTGGCATGTGAAATTTAGTTCTTAAAGATAGCCTGTAGCATAGTGGAGGTTTTTCCCTACAAATGGTCTTTCATCAACTCATCATGCATAGCTGCATACAAAGAAGTGAACGATGTAGTTCACTAAACTACCATGTTGTCGACTCGTGATCACCTTGTCACTCAATCACTCTTATACTTTCATTCTTCTTTTCAATTATTATTTAGGCAAAACTACAATTTTTTTTTTTTTTTGGTTGTGTATTTATTATAATTTTGATTTCACCTATTCATTAAATTGTGTTAAATTTTATCCTTCAATTTACCAAATAAAGTTTCTTTAACTATTGATTATATCAAATTTATCCCTCAACTTTCGATACCAAGTCAATTATATCCTCAAAAGTTAACTTATTAAGGATAAAATTAACTTAATTTTGAAAATTGAGGGTTGACATTGACACTATAAATAGTTGAAGAATAAAATTGACATAACTAAATTTATAGAAATGAAATTGAAAAAACCCCGTCAAAAGTGTAATTTGACCCTTTTATTTACCAAACAAACAAAAAGGAAATAGAATTGTCCATTTTTTTTGCAAATAGCTAACACTAAGTAGAGTCTAGAGTGAGAGGTATCTTCACTACAATGTCTCTACTTTAGGTCTTAATCACTCTTAAATCAAAGAGAGAAATGTTGAGGTAAAAGAAAAAAAAAAAAAAAAGAGTTATAAGATTGTAGCTTACATGGTTCTCTACTAGTAAATGCAGCATCATGATGACTACAGAGAACATTATAAGGCATAGCTTCGCTGCCATTGTAGAGAGAGTGAATTTTAGTGATTATGTGAAGATGGATGCTTATCATTTGTCACGGAAGTTTAGAGTATTTATAGGCAATTTGATTACTAGTACACTAGGTTTGGGATTTGAAATATTTAATCTATTTCACATGCATGGAAGTTATATGTTAGTTTCTGTAGCAGTCCCAGACAGCAACATAGACAAAATTTGTAGCTTCCAAAATGAAAAATACAACTATTGCAAAGGACAAAATACATAAATATAGAGTATCAATTGAAATGACCAATTGTGCCCTTCATCTAGTTTATGTTTGGGCAGTAATAATGAAACTGTACTTTGAAATTATTGCATTGCTTTCTACCGAATCTACCCTTATCCATTGTATGCAAAAAGAAATAATAACTAGGAGGGAAAGTCATCTCATTAGTTCTTTAGTTTGTTTATTTTGTGGATAAAGATTTAGATTTTTTGTAAATAATACTCTTCATCTCTTAATTAGGCAAGTATCTCAAATTTGAAAATTTTCGAGTTAGCCCTTGAAAAAAAAAAAAAAAAAAACAATTTTGCACGTCTGTTTTTTCTATTTATGTGCTTAACAAGATGCTTAAATGCCCCATTTTTAGGGACTGAGTCTAACAAATCTCATATTTAAGGTCCAAAATCAAACAAAGCCTCTGGACAGATGAACAAAATTAATTCATTTTTTTTTAGAAACTAAATCCTAACTTTTTAAATTTAAATCACCAACTTCAAATTCACCCCAAAGTTTAGAGACCAAAAATATAATGGACAATGTTTTGCTACAAATTTGGTTGCAACCAATGGTTACAACTTCCACTAAAAAAATTAACATGACTACACATTTTGAAAATCTAATTGTTGGATTGCAGGTTTTTTATGTTCTTAACAAATATGTGAAATTCTGTCCCAATTGGATGTCATTTACTATTCAATCCATAGATTTATTTTTATGCATAATTTAAGACTACAAAAACATGAAATTTAAACATTTAATTGATCACATAACTAATAACCTCTGATTTTCTAGAAATTTTGCAAGTATAGAGGATATAAGAAAAAATATATAATCCAATGGTAGATTTGTCAAAATTTATATCCAATAAAAAGATATTGAGTGGAATTATAGCAATTGGCTACAACAAAGTTTGTAAAATATAATTTATCCATAATTTTTCAACCAGGTTGTTTCAACCTAAATCATGCTAGTTTCATTATTTAAAGATGAGAGAGATAAAATGGGTTATCAAACAGCTTAGCTTAGGATTAAGGAGATTTTTAATGGGGCCGGTTTGGATTTATGCCTTCTGAACCTTAGAGTAGTGGGTGATATTCAGGATATGCACATCTATTTTATTATACTAATCAACTCTAGGCACCAATAGTTTGAGGCTTCTTTTTAATTTGCAATGGCATCGCTTTATACATGTAAACCATAGACAAGGATACAAAAGTTTCACTAAAGAAATTCATATATTTTGTGTCAAGTAAGGAAGGCCAAATTGGTCATGTTCATAAAAGTATGGGTTTGTAATGGTGTTCATTTCCAAAGCTTCGTTTGATTCTCATCCACGTGAAATGGGTAGGTTGAAAATGATGTGAGGCCTACTCACATGTGCATTCACATGCCCAACTTTAGGTTTACTAATGCCACTCAAACACAAGTAACACAACACAGAGTGATTAAAGAACTAAGCATAAACCATACACTCAACACTCAATATCTCTTCTTTGTCTTCATAGGTGGCAGCTGCCTATTGTTAAAATGCTTTCTCTTAGTCTATTCCACTCCCGTGACTACCTTGTTTTGTTGCTATCTTACTGTTGTAATGTTGGAAATCCATCATCCATGTGTGTGTATGAGAGAGAGAGAATATGCCATATTGGCTATTGCCATAGCCGCCCATCTGAACCATTAGGATTAGGTGTTCAGTTGGTCCTCTTGTGAACTTTGCTTTTGTTTCTATTCAAATACCCAATAACTATTTGAATGTTGTTTGAGAAAATGACAAAAAAAAAGTTCTCTTTTTTATGTGTGTGTATATAGTTTAGTTAATTGTAAGAATAATTCATGAACCCCACACCACTTAATGATGACATGAATCTCTAAGAAATTAAGACTGGTATTGTGGATCCTTGCATATTAATTATAAAGAATCAAAGGTGTAAGGAAATTTGCATGATTAGTGTGATAGGTACATGAAAATGCATCAGTACCTAGAAGACTTATAGATTATGTAAATTGCAAAGGCATACATGTAGAATTGTTATCGGTGTGGATCAAGTTTACCCAACCGAAGCCCCACAAAGCATACACATGGGCTAAAGATGAGAGAGAAATTTAGAGGGAGAATGCATATGGTTATAGAATACATTGTTTCTGGTATGAAATTAACTTAAGCATCATTATTTAGCCCATAAACAAATAATGCAGCACAACCGTGCAATACATAATATAGGATCAATAACTCTACCAACAGATGAACACACATTTAACATTGTAACTGCACAATCGAACAAGATAGTCAAAATTGAAAATACAGAATTTCCTTCTTCTGTTTCCTCATTCTGGCTCAGCAACAAGCAACATGGGGAAGACACGTCAATCCCCTTTTTCTAATTTTCAACAATTTTTACAATGTGTTAATCCCCTTAAAAATTCAAAACAGCCTATGTTTGCTATTTACTTCCTTTTTTGTTTCTCAGTAAACTGTAGAGTGGTTAAATAATTCCCCTATATCGTTTAAAGGGATTCATCCACTCCCATTTTCCTTTGATTATTTACTGAGGCTCATATACCATTTGATGACACTTTCTTCTCTACCAAATTGTTAAGGGTGATTTCAAGCAGGGAAGGTGGATTAGCACGCATCACTGCATGTCAACTTAGAAAATATAATAAGTGAAACTGTTAGAATTAATTGTCTATCAAGAGAAATTGTTAAAGAGCAAGAACTAGGTTGGGTATTAGGATGGCCAGCCTTCTAGAGAAGAAGAAATTAGAAAAATGAGGAAACTCTCTGTTTTATTCAATGAACTCTGCTGCTAATATTGCAGCTGCTACTTGTCTTGATAACCACAACATTCCCTTCAGAAAATCAGATAATCCAGCCTAATCTCAAGTCCTACTCTAACAAACTACAACTTTTATCATCTTCTTTGTTATCTTATCACAAACTACTCCAACACATTATTCTTATCGGCAACATTATCATTAGCCTCAAGCATCGATAATCCACGTGTGATCCTATGTCAACGTGATCACTCATGCAACATGGATTCTTCATGCAAGTCTAGCTTGAGCTCTCCAAGTAACTCAGTGGGTCTAACTTCCTGGATCATAGAAGAAACCTCAAGAAGAAAGCTCCTTCAAAGTTTGATGGTTTGGCTAAGAACATCCTTGAGTCTTCAACTAGCTTAGTTTTTAAAGATCTTTATCCTCCTACAACAGACTTTAAATCAAATTCTACCTACACCTAAGGACTTAAAGGAATAAGAGAGGACTATCTCTCATAAAGTAAATGTTGATTCAGAGTAACTGTTACGCCTACAGCAGAAATTGAAGTAATTACAAGCCAGCAATCTTTTATTTATTTGGAGTTTGTGAGGCAGAACTGAGGAAGAAGAAATTGAGAAAAAGCATTTCTGCACATAGGTAATCCAAACATTGGACAAAACTCACAGGGCCAATAACTCTCAAGTGCCCAAAAATAGACAGAGAGAAAGAGGGAGAATTAATAGGCAACTAAATATTTTACTTATATTAAGTCAATCCAAAAACTCTAATTTATGACTAGCCGCATTATACATGCTTTGCCAATGCGATGTGACTTTTTTTGTAGCAAAAAAAAAAATAAAAAACTTGTGTTTTTTATTTTGACTCATTTTATTTGACTCATTTTTCTGATACTATTAAACATTGAAAAACATGAAAAATTATCTTTACACAAGATTTTTCATCGAAAAAAGTGACTTCATTCTTCATTCTTCTTTCTAGCAACTTAAAAACTTGGGTAGATAATATAATTTTCAATTAAAATGATCATTTTTTAAATCATTTCAATTCGCACTCTTAATGAACTTTAGGTGGGAGTTTCATTATTTATTAGATGAATTATTAATGTATTATAAATTTTTATATCTAATAAAGACTTTTTTTTTTTAGATATCTAATATCTAATATCTAATAAAGACTTGGCTTTTTAGTTTACATTATGTGCATTCATTATGTACCCTAAAATATTTTTTTCTCCTTTTAAACACTGATAAAATTTAAAAGGAATTTCATACTTGGTTTTATTTTAATATATAATTTTTTGTTTTTCTAAGAATTTGGTCTTACACAATGTGCATTTAATTTTTTATTCTTTTACTTTGATTATATATTTTGTTACTAAATTTCAATTATATCATTAAAATATTTTCTTAACTTACATATTCTTTTTTTTTTTTTTTTAAATTATAAATTGTGCCTCATGAAAAGTGGATACCCTGCATTTACAACAAAATATGTAAGAATTTGGTCTTATAATATAAAAATATATATATATATATATATATTTATTTTTTTGGGTTATCATTTGTATAACAAAAGAGTTCTCCTGAATTGTACAAACATTAAAAATAGAAAGCTAATTCAACTCATATTACCAAAGTTCCAAGTTGAATATACAAAATTCCATTGAGGTTAAAGGAAATGACACTATATCTCAAACGTTAAAGGAAAAACAACAATCCTCTCCCTTAAGATTTGTGGGAATTAATATATTAGTTCTTTTATTAATAATAATAACAAAATATTCTGAATTTTGAAATTATCCTCTCGACCAATGCCTAAACACAATTTGGTGACAAAGAACAATATTCAACTAAAAACAAATTCAATAACCATGATTAGGGTTTGGTTGGGAGAATTTTTTAAAATTTGGAATATTTTGCTATTATTATTAGCGAATGTCTATCTTGTTAACTTCCTTAAACCTTAAGGGGAGTATAATTTTCCTTATGATTTGAGGTGGAATGTCATTTCTCAAAATCTTAAGGAATATTTGTGCATTAAAATTTTAAAAGAAATTAAATTATTTTATTCAACTACCATAATTTTTAGATTGTTAAAAAAAAAAAAAAAAAAATCAATGCTACATAATAGGCTTTTGTCAAATAACTTATAGGTAACTTTTTATTTGTTTTAAAATTCAACTAATATTTGCAATCCTTTCTTTGCCTTTTTTTAAAGAAGAATATTTTCTTTACTTAACATATGAATTTTATTAATTTGTGCATCACACCAAAATGCTATTATAAACTATGATTGTGCTAAATGATTATCTTTTGTCTATGTCAATCGTTTGCATTTTCATTGCACCAAGAGTTTACCCTTATTAAATACTTAGATAAATTGCAAATTTCTCTATAATTTAGGGTAATTAAAATTAAACCCTATATGGTTTCTCAAAAAAAAAAAAAAAAAAAAAAAAAATTAAACCCTATATATTTTTTTTGAAGCCGGAACCAACCAATTTTCATTAATTTAAAGCATTAGCGTCCAAATACAAAGCATCCACCATAGGTGGGGGATCCTCCTCCAACCAAACAATAGCATCATCAATGAATCTAGCAAATCTAGCCAAAGTATGAGCAAAAAAATTAGCAGTGTGCCTAACACAATTAATCGAAATGGATCTAAAACCTGCAGCCAAGCACCAAATATCCTCATAAATTAATCCAAGCTGTGAAAGATTCGGTTGAGCTTGGGAAACCGTCTGCATCACCAACGCACTATCACTTTCCAAAATAATTTCCATGAAGCCAGCGTCTATTGCAAACTCGAGGGCTTTACGACATGCAAGCACTTCCACCTCTTCATTATCCTGTACAGCACCACCCTTCGCAGCCAAAGCAGCCATTACTTCACCCTTTTCATTTCTAATTATAGCCCCATAGCCCGAAGCAGCTCCTTCATCAAAGCAAGCACCATCAAAGTTCAGTTTGAAACAATTACTTGGCAGAGGCTGCCATATTTGTTGCGGTGCAGACAGAATTGGAGCAAAGACACTCAGCTGGTCTTGTGCCTTTGTATACTCTCTCAAGTACTCCAATGCTCACTGAGATGACCTTGAAGGATGTTGGAATACACCCTCGAGCATGGCTGTATTGCGCTGATTCCAAATCTGCCAACAGGTGTCCCAAAACAAATCCCATTCCTCCCTTGAAAGTCTTGGCATTAAACTTGTAACCAACTGTAGAAAATCGGCTTGCTCAGTACCTGACTTTTGAAGTCGAGTTAAACTCCCAGCCCAAACATCCTGTGCCACCCCACAACCCTACAGCACATGTAAAACCGATTCATCCTCAAGCTGACAGTAACAACACCATGCCTCCTCCACTACCCTTTTGTGTGCCAAATTTGCTTGTGTAGGTAGAATGTTCAAACATATTTTTAATCTTGTTGGGAACATTGGCCTGCCAGATATGTGACCAAAGCGCCCAATTCGTTCTTTGCCTCGATGACTCCCCAAAGTTGCTCTCTTCCATCTGTAGTTGCTTTGCCACATAATATCCGGACTTCACTATATAATTTCCCTTTTTTGAACTAGACCACACCACCGCATCTTGCACCACCCGCCTGCTTAAAGGCACTTGGAGAATAGCATCTGCATCAAATGGATGGAACATGGCAGTCATACGTTCTTTGTCCCACTAGTGATTCGGCCAAGCAATTAAATCCGAGACCCTCCACTCCCAAATCTCCTCCTCCGGTTGAAAAAGAATTTTTTTTTTTTTTTTTTGTTGGTTGATTAGGCAGCCAACAATCCTTCAAAACCCGGATAGAAGCTCCATTACCCACTCTCCAATAGCATCCTTTCTTCAAAATTGGTTGAGCCGCTATCAAACTTTTCCATACATAGGAACTATTTTGACAATCCTTTGCCTCTAGAAAATCACACCTCGGAAAATATTTTGCTTTAAAACAACTATATAACAGAGAGTTTTTATCCTGCAATAACTGCCAACCTTGTTTTGCTAGCATGGCTAAATTAAATTATCGTAAATCTCTGAAGCCCATACCACCCTCTTTCTTTGACGGTGTTAAAAAACTCCAATTTTTCCAGTGTATTTTCCTCTCCTCCCTAATTTGTCCCCATCAAAATCTAGGACACATAGTGTCAAACTCATCACATAATTTCCCAGGTAGCCGAAAAACCCCCATTGCATACGTGGGAATGGATTGAGCCACAGCTTTGATGAGAACCTCCTTGCCAGCCTGAGAGAGCAACTTCCCCTTCCAACCTTGCATTTTTTTCCACACCCGTTCATTAATGAAAGAAAAAGTGTCATATTTCCTTCTTCCTATCAAAGTAGGCAGCCCTAGGTAAGCATTAAACTTCTCCACTTCCTTTACCTTTAATTTATCAATTATCCATGCTTTCTGTTCCACATACACATTACTACTGAAATAGGCAAAAGACTTCTCCAGATTTATACATTGGCCCGAAGCTTTGGCATATAGCTGTAAAGTATCATAAACAACCTGCACTTCATATTTATTAGCTTGACAAAAAATCAAAGAATCATCAGCAAAAAGCAAATTAGTTATAGATGGGGCACGTCTACATACTGCCACTCCGTGCAACCTCCCTTCAGATTCAGTCTTAGCAAGGAGTGGCGTAAATCCTTCAGCACATAGCAAAAATAAGTAAGGGGACAAAGGATCACCTTATCATATACCCCTAGTAGGCACAATATTCCTATATGCCTAGCCATTAATTCAGATTGAAAAAGAGGGACACAACTCATAACCCTATCCACCCAAACCTCCGGAAACCCCAATTTAATCATCATGTCTTTAAGAAAGCCCCATTCCACCCTATCATAGGCCTTACTGATATCCAATTTAAGAGCTAAAACCCCCTTCTTCCCCTTTTTCTTAACATGCATGGCATGTAGAGTCTCATAGGCTACTAACACATTATCTATAATAAAGTGTCCAGGTACAAACGCACTTTTAGTAGGAGAAATTATTTGTGGCAATATCAACTTTAGCCTATTCGCCAAGACTTTTGAAATAATTTTATATATCACATTACATAGACTAATAGGTCTAAAATATGCTATTTTTTTTCGGTTT